>CM053586.1:356662112-356702742 GCA_028646515.1 Pseudochirops corinnae
GTAAACATGGAAAAGAATCCATAAGGAACTTATCAAAGCAGAACTATATATACCCTCCCATACATATATGTCTATATAGGAGGCTATATATGTTTACAAATATATATGTGTGAGTATATATGTGAACATAGACAGAGGGCACAGGATCAATTGAATAGGAAGGGATGATATTTTAAAAGGTGAAAATGAGAGGTGGGAGAGGAATAGAATGAGGGGGAACAGGGAGAGAAAGAATGGGGTTAATCATCTCATAAAGAAGAGGCAAGGGATAACTGTTACCATGGAGGGAAAGAACAGGAAGGCAAAAGGGAATGGATCAGCCTTACTCTCATTGAATTTGGCTTAGGGAAGGAATGGGTATCTAAATTGGGTATCTTGCCCTACAAGAGAGTAGGGGGGAAGGGAATTAGAGCGGGAATGATGGAGGGGAGAACAGGTTGGGGGGAGAAGGGTTGTTAGAAGCACATACTTATTTAAAGGGACAGGGACAAAGTAGAGAGAAGAACAAGTGTGGGGTGGGATAAGAAGGTGGGAAATATAGTCAGTCTTTTACAATATGTCCATTGTAGAGATGTTCTTCATGACTATACATGTATGGCCTGTATTGAATTGCTTGTCTTTCCAGTGGGGATGGGTGATGAGGGAGGAAGGGAAAGAATCTAGTATTTAAAGTTGCAAAATCAAATATTAAACAAATATATATGTGTGTGTGTGTGTGTGGGTGGGTGGGTGGGTGGGTGGATGTATGCATACACACATATGTGCATATATTTATATATATTATTAGTATTATTATCTACATGGGTAATAAGATATACAGGCACTGGGGTAGGGAGATCCATCTTGCCTTACCAGAAAGTCAGAGGGGTGATGGAGGAGGATATAGGAGAGAGCAGATTGGGGGAGAGGAATAGAGTGGGATCACTGTTTTGGGATGGTGGCTAGGAGAAAGACAGGGAGAAAATTTGTAACTCAAAATCTCGTGGAAATGAATGATGTAAACTAAAAATAAACAAAAGTTAATTTAATAAATAAATAAGACAGTTCAGATTAATTAATTAATTTAAAAAGAAAATAAATTCCCTTTCCAGATTCATACCCTCTCATACTTCTGAATGGTTGTTCCCAGGAGCTATAATTCTCCTTTTCTTAATGTAGGGTGCTCTTCATAGAGGCACTCAGAAAGGAAGCTGGGTGGCACCATAATGCATAGAGCTCTGAGACTAGAGTCAGGAAAACTCATCCTTGTGAGTTTAAACCTGGCCTCAGACACTTACAAGCTGTGTGACCCTAAGCAAGTCACTTAACTCTGTCTCATTTTCTCCATCTATAAAATGAGCTAGAGAAGGAAATGGCAAACCATTCCACTATCTTTGCCAAGAAAATCCTAAATGGGGTCACAAATAGTCAGAAATTACTGAATAACAATCTCTCACTAGTTTTCCCTCTAAGCAATGGATCCCACCTTACTGTACCCATTTAAGGTCACCATATTTCTCTCCCAGCCTGGGAGTGTTCTTCAGTGAGATCTTGCCCCACCAGTCAATAAAGATTTTTCTCCTTTCTTTTCCTTTGTTTCAATTCAACCTTTTGCTAACCAAGCCCTCACACTTTCTTTTTCTACCTGAGAGATACACAAGTTATCTTCCCTCATTGTTTACCATTGACTTGATTAAGTTTACCGCTGCTTTCTTGAGTCTTTCTCCCTTTCACTTTTCAGAACCTCCTGTTCTGCAGTGTAATCCCATAAACGATATTGACTCATCTGCAGGCAGACTGTTATGAGGTTTGCCGTGGTGTTTCAGACCTGTTCTTCCACCATCATTTCTTTTATTCAAGATAGTCTTTGGTTCTTGACTCTGTGTATTTTAAGAAAGAAGTATGTTTATGACCCTTCTGTTAATTCTATTGTTGTTGTTTTAATCTCATAATTGCCTTTTTATTTTTTTTTTGAATCCTATGGTAATTTATTTCATTGCTTGTGGTTCGTATTGGCTTCATTTGTTTACCTTTCTTGTGATTCTGTTGTCTGGGGTGTTTAAAAATCAAATAAAGTATTCAAAGATTGTTGTGAGCTGTTAAGGTCTTAAAATATCTCTCTTATTAGGCATGTATTTTGTTGATGATTATGACAATGAGGTTCATATCTTTAGGCTATCGTATTTTGGTATACATACCGATCGCCTATGTTTTTCAGTATACAGTATTCTATTTCTTTCTGCAGTTTCTGGTGAGTATGAAAAAGTTTTGAGTTATTTAAATTTCCTTTTTTAATATTTGAATATCTTTATTTTAGTTGCTTACTGAATTTGTTTTTTGGCATTTTGATTGTTAAATTTAACCACCATGTGTGTTGGAGTCATCACAGAGGGTCCCTCCTCCCTTTTGGGTGAGGTAATCTGTGAATTTTTTTAATTAGCCCTTAGTTTTCTATCTTCAGAAATTCTGAGTAGTTTTCTTGTACTTCTTCTTGCATTATGGTGTTTAGGTTTTTTGACATTTTGTGTTCTTCTAAGAAGCTTGTTATCCTTCAATTAAATCTACACATTCTTTCTTCAAGATCAGTATTTTATGCTTACATAGGGAGCCTGTGTACTTTTAACATTATTGTGTGTTTATTTGTTTGTTTTTTCTGTGCTCTTTCCAGACTATCCTTTACTTCTATGTATTGGCATTCTAAATCACTTTTTCTTTCCTCTATTTCTTTGGAGACATTCATCACCATGGATTCAAGCATTTCTGTTCTGACTAGGCAAGTCATAAATGCTGCTTTCACAATTCTGATTTCAATCTTGATAGTTTTGGGAACATCTTGTTTTGCCTTCATGGTCTCCTGGGAATCCATAGGGTCCACTGACTCACCAAGTGGTAATTAATTTGCTTTTGTCTTCTAATGTTTATTCAGAGATTCTTAGATATAATGATGGCCTGTAGGTCATCCTCTTTTCTATTATCCATGTTTTGCCTTTTATTTTATCTCTTTGTACTCAAGGCTTTTAACTGCAATCATTTTTTTTCCCTCTTAGACCTTTGCTAAATACAGTCTGTCACCTTTATATTCCCCTATTGCTCACTTTATTGCTCCTCCCCCTTTGATTGTGGATGCCACAAGGGCTGAATCTCAAAGTTATCTCATTCTCCTCTCACTGGGGGGGCATTCACTTTTAACAACCTCAATATTTAAAATTATTTCTGGGGAAAGAATTGGTCTCAGCTAGATGTCAGTCCTCTTTTCCCTTTTCATCAGGTCTATTGGAATTCCCTTTACATGCCCAATCTGTTTATGTTTTTAGTGTGTGTACATGTGCACATGTACATGTGTATATATACACATGTGTAGGTGTATATACGTGTGTGTATGTGTATATACATATGTGTATATGTACATGCATGTTCACAGAGACAAAAATACGTGTGTGTTGAAATAAGTGGATCCAAGAAAACAACATGTAGTATATAGATTAGCTTATTTCACTTTCATCAGTTCATGCAAGTCTTTCCATACTTTTCTGTATTCATCCTTTTCATTCTATGCACACTGTTCTAGACATAACTGATATAAATACAAAGAGCGAAACAATCATTATTCTCAAGGAAGGTGTTTTTTTTTTGAGATGACAAATATGTAAGTAACAAATAAATATAAAGATAATAAGTATGAATACAAGCAAGGTAGTTTCTTAGCAATTGAACAATAATTTAATTATTCACTCATGAATTTATTTATTCATTCAACAATTATCTCTCATCCTCACTCCTTGGAGTTCTTCAAGAAAAACTGAGTTATCAGTGGCCAAATATGATATAGTAGATATTATCCCTTTTATATTTGTGTTGAATTAGTTGGTAACTGAAGTGCCTTCCAAATCTCAAATTCTGTAATCCCATGATTCTTACAAACCTTTCATGAAACCTAGTCTTTGTAAGGTAATATAAAAAATGAAAAAAGAAACGATGACATGGTCATGATTCCAACAATATTCATTGTTAATAACTAATTCCTAGGCAGTGTCATGTGTTCTTCAACTAATAGAATACATTCCAGCTTAGCTAGCATTTTGTTGTTATTTTTAGTTCAGATATGGAACAAGCTATCTTTTGGGATCTAAACTATAGAATACAGTTTTTAAAAGCTTCCCTTTATGGAAATGCTCTTAAAAATATTTAGAATAAAAACACTTTTGATGTTAATTTTTTAAAAAATAAAATAGTACTGGAAGCCAAAAAGCAGTGAAATGAAAACCTAGGATATGGAACATTCTGTTTTATCCCATTCCACATTCAGATTTCAAACTTGTATTGACCGAAAGCAAAATGGAAACCTCTGATCCCAGAAAACATTCACTGTAGAAAGGCACACGAAAATGAAGGAAACACCAAGACGCCTCTTCGAATAAATCACAGGGTGGAAAAGGGAAAAGTAAATGGCAGCTCCTAATGGGGAAACATTAGGAAAGGCAGTGTGACCTAGTGGATGGCGTATTGCACTTGAAATTAGGAAGCCCTCTGTATGAATCCCACCTCAGATACTCATCAGCTGGGGGCCAATGGACAAGTCTTTCAATCTCTCTGTGCTTCACTTTTCTCATCTTTAAGATGAGGAAGTTGAACTCAATTGTTTCTCTGATCCTTTGAGGGCCTAAAGCTCTAATGCTATGAAATGAACATACTTATGAAGTTTCCTCTATTCCTGGCCTCCTATGATGACTCACAGAGATGACTCCAGGGTTGCGAAAATATGCCAATGGAATACACCATTTTTTCCCAAACATCAGAATAAGAAGCAGATCTTCCCCATGGCTTAAAGTCTCCATTCCAACAGAGTAGCTTAGCAGCCTTCACCAACTGAGGGGAATATCACTTTCCAACACTAAAGCCTTCCATTAACAAAACAAAATATTCACATACACATATCAACAATTAAATTATTAGTAACTAAAGACAGGTTTGGTGCCACGGGCTCTGAAATTTTAAAATGCTATTACTTACCAAGGTGTCACATGTTCCACAGGGATCAATATATGAATGTTGCTTATAAAACACTATGGTGTGTGTGTGTGTGTGGGGGGGGGGGGGTTGTAATGTTGCCTGCCAATGTTCTACTGTATAATTCTTCTCTAGAGGGACAAACAAAAAGCCATTAAGGTAGTATAAGTCCTAGATGCTGAATTAATATAAATGCTCACTGCAACTCTTAATAACTGTATCTATATACTTACTCTACATTAAGTTTCATCCATTTTTCCAGTTGATAAGTAATGTTTCATTATTTCTATTCAGTTAAACTTGCTACAAAAACCCCAGGTTTATAAGAGCAGGTGCTAGCTTTCATGGCAAAAAAAAATTATGCCAGTGGTCTCTGATCCATGGCAAATCTTGCCAGGCTGAAAGGGTTTTGATTCTTGGCTTGGTAATGTTGTTTGTCCTTCAATTTGAAGAGGAGGGATGACATCAAAATGTGGTCTTGACATGCACATGAATTGGATTTAAGTCAGGCAGAACTGCACAAAGTCATCAGCCTCACTCTATCTTCCATGATCATTGAAATCTAGGAGCAAGACAAAAATCAGAATGACTGGCCATAGTCTGAGATACAGTGGATTATCTGGGCATCTTCAATGTCTGACCAAAGTCTAAGCATTCCATAGAACCGCTTCAGTCACCTTCATGGACATTGAAATAAATTGTTCTCATGCACCCATTCCAGCAGAAAAAGTTTTCATATGCTCAGTTTAGATACCCTTCTCATTCACCAATGGGGTTTAGACCTGTTAGTTACATTTAATCCAGTTTAGTCCTTCTACTGAGATGGTTTACCAGGGTACAGCCACTATTAATATGCTTTAGCTTCTTAGAGCAACAGGTGAGAGTTGGACGCCAAAGGTAGATAAACAATCCTGAAAAAAGACTCAGCAAGCCCTCACACCAGAAGTACTAGTCTTCCCTAAACACCCCACAAACCCCATGGTAATATACTGCAGTCAAAAGACCAACATACCTGTATTTGGAGATCATTAACAACGGCTTGGACACAAGGTGGTAGACTTTGGGGTCACCACACCTTATGAAGCCATCTAAAGAGATGTAGCAGGAAAAAGCTCTGCATCAGTGGAGAAAGTGACTATATCAGGAGAATGCTTAGCTCTTTCATAGTTGACATTGACCTTGAAGAGGGAGAAGCGTGATCCAAAGGAGATGACCAAAATAGAAGAAGATGGAGCATTTCCCTTCTCTGCCAGGAAAGAGTCATGGGGAGATAAACAGACATCTCTGGTTGCCTTTCACAATTTTGACAAGAAAGTATAGGATGAGGACCATGCAAGTTGAGTTTTAAAAAGCAGATAAACCATACAGGCAAAGCAACATCAATCAGTCTTTCTGACTCCTCTTTCTGACCACAGCTTTGCACGTATCTTGCCAAGATTGCCTCCTTTGGGGGAAAAATAGAACATCAAAGTATTCAAGCATTTTTTTTTCTCTAAGAGGGGTATAAGCCATCATTCTTTATCCTGTAAGCCTTTGTGTGATACTGAATAGAAAAAAAGTGTTTTGGGAAATGGTGTCAGCAGAAAAACCTTTAGATAAACTGCAGAAAACTAATAATGCCAAGAAATGAAACCATTTTTAGTGAATGTTTTGAGCTTTAGATGTCTCCCTCTTCCTGCCAAAGTTCTGTCATCTGAATAAGTCTAAACCTCTAAGAGAAAGTATAATTGCAGCTTCACCCAGGCATATGGCATGATAAGAGTTTGTTACTCGATGAAAAAAAAAATGAGTCTATCCCTGATGGAAAGATTCTCCAAAGTCAAAGGACTTGAGTTCAAATCCTGCTTCTGATACTTATTGCCAGGAATGAGTTTTGGCAAGACAATTTCCTCATCTGTAAACTGAGGCAATATGTATATATGGCATCTGAAGTCCCTTTCAACCCTAGATTAGTGAGCCTATGGATTGAGAAATTATGAAATCCTTATTCTGGTTAACAAGCTTGGAAGTTCTCCAAGTATGCACTGCCTCCACAGGGGCAAACATTTCAAAATAAGAACTTTCCACCATTTATGGAATCCTAGACCTACTTTCTTACTGGCAGATCTTGAGTTCTGTTCATGCTGATTCAATGTGGTGTGGAGGACAACGCACCATTTTGAGAATCTGTTAACCTGGATTCAAATCCCAGCTTCATTTTTCTGGAGTTCAGTATTTTCAACTGTCCTTGTGAGTAGGAAGTGATTCATTTATTGTACTTGTATTCTTACCCCCTAGCAGAGTGACTAGCACATGGAAGGAGCTTCCTAATGCTTGTGGATTGATTGATTGATTAACTGATTGGACTAGAAGGTCTCTGGCATCACTAATGGATGATGCTACTTTCCAATGGCTTCATCTCACTGACTCAGAGAGTTTCTTGTTTATTCCCTGGAAGACTTTACTACATGCTATCCTGACCTTCTTTTAGATAAAGCACCTAGTGGGATGAGGTCACTAGGAATAAGGATGGGTAGGCTGTGATAGGAGTTCTTCTACCTCAATGGCCAAGATGCTTCCTTGGCTCTAATGGGTTATATCAATGCCCCAATGTTACGTTCTACCCATTCCTCTTTGGGATCTCTCTCCCTTTAATGCAATGCCTGAACATATGTAAGGGATGCTCAAACATTTTGTGTATATCATGGTCCCCTCTGGCCATCTGGTATAGCCCTTCTCACAATCATATTTTTAAATACAAAAACTGAAATAGTTATAATTAAAAAGAAAACCAATTATATTGAATCAACACACTTGGTCACATGGAAATTGAGGTGGCACAATGATTCATCTTCCTGAGTTCAAATCTGGTCTCACTCACTTACTAACTGTGTGAACCTGAACAAGTCATTTAACCCTGTTTGTGTCAGTTTCCTCACCTGTCAAATGAGCTAGAGAAAAAAATGTCAAACCACTCCAGTATCTGTGCCAAGAAACCCTCAAGTGGGGTCATAGAGAGTCAAACACAACTGAAACAACTGAAAAACAACACAGCCACACACACATACACACACACACAACTTCTGTGTTCTGATTTAAGGGTTTGAAACATGGTAAATGCTCAATAAACATTTACTGAATGGAATTGAATTATGCCCCAGGTTGTTTACATTCAGCTACAGTGTTGTTATTTAATATCTTTTATTACTTATCCTTCAGTAACTGTCTTTAAAGTCCTTTATCAAGATGGAGGAGTCTTACTGTCTTACAAACAGGTGCTACTTCTTACCAAGTGTGCATTATCTCTGATTTGGAGGAGTCATCCCAAAGTGGAAAGTCTTACCTCAAGACTGGTGGACTCCTTCTCCATCAAAGTCTGGAAACAGAGTTTCCAGGGCCACTTTTCAGACATGCCATAGTGGGGTTTTCTTTGGATATGGGCTGAAGCTGATGGTTATAGGGCTTCCTTTTAATCCTCCTATCCTGTGATTCTGTGACTCATTGCACAGTGCAACTAGCAATGGGTTAATTGGACTCAGGATCAAATCCCAGATCTGCCACTTGGTCAAATCACTTAACCGCCCTGGGTCTCAGTTTCCATAAATGCTAAGTGATGGCACTGGATTCATTGGTTTCCAAAATCCCTTCCAGTTTTAAATGTTCTGAGTTGCCTGCTCTGTGTGGCAGCCACCAGTTTGTCTGCAACACTATGAAAAGAAGGATGGTTTGTTTGGTTTTGTTTTTACCTAAGATCACAAAGACAAGAAAAAGATTAAAATATTATCTCCTCCTGCTCAGCAAAATCTAAACAAAAGATTGAAAGATAAATGTCATTTTTAGAAATTATAACTGCTTAGGAAAAATTGTTTTAATATTCAAGAAGTAGTCAGCCTCAGAATCAAGAAGACCAGGTTTTGAGTCCCATCTTGCACCTATGCAGTTGTGTGATCCTGGCCAAATTACTTAATCAACCAGAGCCCCAAGGCAACTCTCCAAGACTCTTATATTGGAGAAGAGGTGCCTTTCTGCATTGATAAAGGTAGTTCCTCATCTGGGAGTTTCCTATGCAATTAAAAGCATTAGTCCAGGCAAAAATAAGTATCATGATAATAGCTCACCTGATCTAAAGCTTAAGGGTTTGCACATCCTTTTCCTCACAAAGAATGGCCTTAGAGTTGTCCCAAAGTGGAAGAGGCTGCCTGAGGAGGCAGAGGGTCCCCCTTCACTGGAGGTCCTTGGCCTGAGGTGGGAGGACCTCTGGTTGGGTGCATTGTATGAAAAATTATTGCTCAGATACTTGTTGGACTAGATGGTCATCAATTGTTGTTCAGTTATTTCAGCCACGTCCAACTCTTTGTGAACTCATTTAAAGTTTTCTTGTCAAAGATTCTGGAATAGTTTTCTGTTTCCTTCTCTGGTTCATTTAAGGATAAGGAAACTGAGGCAAACAGAGTGAAGTGACTTGCCCAGGGTCACACAGCTAGTGTCTGAGTCCTGATTGGAACTCAGGAAGATGAGTTTTTATGACTGTGGGGCTGGTACTCTGGCACTGTGCCATCAAGCTGCCCCAGATGGTTCCAAGGTCCATCCCAAATGGAAGCTGGATATACTGATGCCCTTGAAGGACCAGAGGATTAGATCCATGGCTCTGGAAAACAATCTGAAATTATACATGAAAAGTAACAAACTTTCCCTTACCTTTAACCTAAGCATCATATTGCTGGATGTGCATTTCCAAAGAGGTAAAAGACTGAAAAAGAAATTGTTAAGCTATTTAAAGGAACACTATCTCTAGTAGCAAAAAAAAAAAATGGAAGTAAGGTGAGTTGCCATTGACTGTGTAATGCCCACAAATTCTAGCATGCAGATATGGTGGAATATTGTTGTGTCGTAAGGAATAACAGATGAGAGAAAATTGGAGAAATGTGGGAAGACTTTTCTGGACTGAGAAAGAGAAAAAAAAGCAAAACCTTCCTGCCTAGGTGGAGGGCTAGAAGTCCAAAAGGGGCACGTAGGTGGTTTTGCTTAATTATTTTTCTTTGTTACAAGGCAGGACTCAACAAAAGAATATACATTTTGTTAAATAATAATGACAAAAAAATCCAAAGAGATAATAAACCATCTTAGAAGGGGATGGAGGGGAGGAATTAGGCAGATGCTATTTGGTAGTAGAGGGCTGAACTGGCATCAGGAGGGTTCAGGGGTATGCACTGCAGAGTCCAATTTAGATTTCAGAAAGGGGAAGCTCACTGAGAATTGGAGCCCTCTAAAAGTGGTTCAGGTTCTGGAAATAGTGAGCCCCACATCATAAGACATCATCCAGCAAGAGATCCATGACCAGTTGTCAGGGATATTGAAGCAAGGATTCTTCTTGGACTTTAGGTCAGCTTAGATGGCCCATGCCAGAGGCCTCCCCTTGCTTCAGCCCACTTCTGTACTTCTGAAACAGTCTCAGTATGTGAAGTGGCCAACACTGATTGTTTTGTTTAATCAGTAAGTATTAAGAAAATCTCACTTGGGTGTGAGTGTGGGGTGGGAGGGATTATGTTTTCTTTTCCACCATAACCAATGTGGACATACATTTAGGATGATTGCATGTGTGTATCAAATTGCTTAGCATCTCAGGGTGAGGGGGAGCGTGAGAATTTGGAACTCCAGTTTGTTTTTTTTTAAGAATGTTAGTTTTTTTGCATATAATTGGGAAAAACAATAAAATATTATTTAAAAAAGGAAATCTCAGGTAACAATGGCAAAAGTGTTAATATCAGTGTTATTTACCCCTTTCCACAAAAAAGAAAAAAAAATCAGATTTTTTGAAAATGTGGTCAAATAACATTTTCATCCTGCTGAGATGTTTTACCTTTAGACATTTCTTTTCAATCAAATTGTATGGGTCTTTCAAAAGCAAGTCAGGTATTTAATTGCTGTAACAAGAGCACCTGGGTGTCACATGACTTCCAGTACCATAAACAGAATTAGGTTTTTGAAGCATGCCCCTCCCACCCCAAAACTGGCTCTGTGTCATGCACTGGCTGCCTTGAATATTCTTCCGAGGGCATGAGTCCATAATGTCTGTAATCCTGCTCTGAAGGATCCCTTCCATGGATTGACCCTAAGTCCAAATTGAGGATGGAAAGATATGCAGCCTGGATCAGTGGCTAGTGGGAGGAGGCAAATGCCCACACAGAGAAGACTGTCTTTCTTTCTCCCAGCAAGGTGCAAGCTGAAGCAATTTTGGCTGTGACCTGAATAATCAGGAAAACTTTGCATAAATTTTCACCTTGAATAAGTGTGCTGAACTTTGATTCATCAAAGAAATTGTGCAGAAAGTCTTCCTTTCATTAATGCTCACCCAAGTAAATTACTTTGAAAATAGAACCAATTCTAAAATATTTTTTTCCATATTAAGATGGCCATGTGTCTACACCATTATGGTAACTTGGAAGGGCTAACCATTATCAAGAGAAAAAAATGCACCAAGGCTTATCTTGGTATGGGTGGCCCAGTGAAAGAAATACACAGGACATTAGGTCAAGAGACGGAAGTGAAGCTGCAGCTACATGACACTGGGAACTGATATTTTTGTCAAGAATCTCACTTGGTTTTTCCTCTGGGGGATTGTTCAGTGCCAAACATGTATATTTAATAGAGTGCTTTTCTCTATGCATCTGGGTAGCATAGTCCAGAGACTGCTGAGACCTGGCTATTTGTCTTACCATCTAAATCCTGTGTTTATTGAATGAATCAAGAAGATCCAAGTTCAGCTCCTACCTTAGATACATGCTAACTGTGTGACCCTGGGAAAGGTACTTGACTTGTCTCAGCCTCAGTTTTTTCAATGTGTAATAATGCTAACACAATCTTTCTCATGGGATTATTGTGAGGATCAGCTGAGAAAATACACATTCTGTGCTTTGGAAAACTGAAAGCCCTCAATAAAGGCCATCTATTGCTATTATTACAATAAAGGAAGAAAATTGTATTGTAGTAGAAAGTACAGAGCACAGAATTCACATCAGGGGACCAGGTGAGATCTCAGCTCCCCTTCTTGGACTTTAGGTCAGGTTAGATGGCCCATGCCAGAGGCCTCCCCTTGCTTCAGCCCACTTCTGTACCTCTGAAACACTCCCAATATGAGAAATGAGCAACACTGATTGTTTTGTTTAATCCGTAAGTATTAAGAAAATCTCACTCAGGTGTGTGTGGGGGGGGAGCCCTCAGTTTCTTCATGGGTAACATTGGACTAAGTAACAACTGAGGTGCCTTTGGCTGCAGAGTGATAAATCTGTTTTCAATTCTTTGTTCCCATCTTCTACGTCTATGAATAAGTATGGAAGCCAAGGAGAGCCGTGCTCTGAGGATAACGAAGTACTTGGCCCACACGCTTCCTAATTTTCCTTCAGATCATGGTCTACTTTTTGGACTTGGGCACCTCTGTGGAGCAATTTGAACCAGTGGGCATTTTGACAACATGCAGACAGAATCATTATAGTGCTAATGGCAATGGCTACCGTTGACATAGCACCTCGTATATGCAAGGCACTCTGCTAAGCAATTTACCAACAATATCGCATGTGATCTTCACCGTAGCCATGGGAAGGGAGACGCTCTCATTATCCCTGTTTTACAGTGAGGCAGACAGAGGGTAAGTGATTCCCAAGGTCGCATAGCTGAGAAGTGTCTGAAACTCCATTGGAACCAAGGTCGTCTTTCTCCAGGCCCAGAGTTCTCTGCACTTTGCCACCTAGCTGCCTCATTAGACTATGGAGAAGAAAGAATACTGTGTTCTCTGTTTGCCTTGCTATGGAAATCCTATGTTTAATGAACATATTTTGAGCGTTCAATTTTAAGGTCCTCTTCCAAGGCCTCCTCTTCTGTTTGTAAGTGATCTCAGACCCTCCAAGGTTCTGCCAGAAGAAAACTAGGTTTGAAGATTCTACAAGCTAGAACAGAACTCCAGCACAAGGGTAGTGATTGTTTCTAGTCAGGGCAGCATGGTAGCTGGTGCTCAGAATCTGGCCCCAGAGAGCCTTAGGTTAAGAAGCACATCTTTTCTTAGCCCTGGTGAATCTTTGGCCAAGTCAGTCACTCAGCCTCCCTGCATTTCACACACAAAGAGGAGATTAACCCAGTTGCCTCAGAAGCCCCTTCCATCTCAAAATCTATGAGCTTTCATTCTCTGAGGAGAGGCCCATTAAATTCAATGAGACTCATCAAGCAATCAAGATTATTCATTAAGCACCTAACGTTCGCCAAATGCTTTGCTACAGATTAAAAATAAAAGACAAAAAAGAAACATTGCCCATTCTTAAGGAGCTGGCATTGGGCAGTCAGCTATTTCCAAAGACCTTTCCAAGCTGAAGCAAAACAGAAAAGAAAGAATTCTTAACAGGGACAGGAAACCTAGGGCTGGGTGCAAAGCATCCTCTACACTTCTGATGAAAAATCAGCTAGTCCTCATAAAAGCTGCTGAGGCGTCCTCACAGCACTAAGGAGACAAGGTCAGAGCAGCACCCAGAGAGCCCCAGCCCCATCCAGCAGGTAGGCAAGCAGAAAACAAGGTCAGATGACTGAGCTAGAAAAAGAAATGGCAAACTTCTCCAGTATCTTGGCCAAGAAAAGCCCAAATTGAGTCACAAAGAGGGAGACTGAATTGACTGAACAACAACAATAAGATTAAGATAATCCTAAAATTTCAATGCTTCAGAGATTTGATTTGTGGCATCATGGGAAAAATATGTAGACCGGAAGTCAGGAGGAATCTGAATTTAAATCTCTTGTCTCAACACCAATCAACAATGAAGAGAACAGATCCTCAGCAGCCACCAAACTCTGGATCAAGCAGGATTCATACCCATGAATCAGAAAGAATAGAGTAGAGTTTGATTAGGTAAAAAACCCCTAATCCAGAAATTGAGTCTGGAGATAAGAGTAAGGAAAAGAAAATGCTTAATGTAATGAAGAAGCATGTTAGACTGAGAGAAGCCCAAAGAATAAACTCATTATAAAAGGGGAACTCCAAAAGACCAAGGGAAGTTCTCAGAGAAAGGAATGTTCTCACCACAACGACTACATGTGAACCAAATAATGATAATAATAATAATAAAGAAGAAATAAAAGATTAATATGTAGGAACCAAAGAAGTGCAGCGAGGTAGCACAGTGGATAATGCACTACTTCTAGAGTCAAGAAGACTCTTCTTTCTGAGATCAAATCTAGCCTTAGACACCTACTAGCTACGTGACCCTGGGTTACTTCACCCAGATTGCCTCAGTTTCCTCATCTGTAAAATGAGCTACAGAAGGAAATGGCAGACCACTCCAATGTCTTCACCAAGAAAAATTCATATGGTATTATGAAGAATAGCACATGACTGAAATGACTGAAATGACTGAACAACATCAACATGGAACAAAGAATAATGGGGACAATTAATACCTTAATACAGATGGAAGAAAATCTTACCTAAGAATTTAATTCCCAGAAAATTAGAATGCGTCAAACAGAAAACAATGATTCCGTGACACAACAAAAATTCCTTCCATTAAAGCAAAATCAAAAGATTTTTTAAGAAGAAAATGTACAGTTTATATTTTAAAAAAAACACTTATCTGGACAACAAGTGAAGGA
Source organism: Pseudochirops corinnae (assembly GCA_028646515.1). Lineage (NCBI taxonomy): Eukaryota > Metazoa > Chordata > Mammalia > Diprotodontia > Pseudocheiridae > Pseudochirops > Pseudochirops corinnae. The sequence goes on from CM053586.1 coordinate 356,676,708, forward strand.
AAGATCATCTAAAAATGGGTGTTTGTAAGGGAGTAGGAGGTTATTAATTCTTTTTGAGTTACCTGTGATTAAATTCACTGGGAGTGAGGTATTAATGAAATGTTCAAAAAACTACTCCCCTGAAGACAGATAGATAAATACACATAGGTGTCTGTGTGTGTGTGTGTGTGTGTGTATATATGTGTATGTATATATGTGTATATATATACACACATATATGTATGTATACATATACACACACATATGCACACACATACACATATACATATACACATGCATATATGTATGTATGCATGTTATCTGATCCTTATTTCAGTCGTTTGATGTTAGGCTTTATAGATTTTATTACAGCCACATTAGAGACAAAGAAACTGAGACTGGGGGAGATTACATAACGGGCTCAGAATAATTGTTGATTGGTGTTGAGACAAGGGATTTAAATTCAGATTCCTCCTGACTTCCGGTCTACACATTTTTCCCATGATGCCACAAATCAAATCTCTGAAGCATTGAAATTTTAGGATTATCTTAATCTTATTGTTGTTGTTCAGTCAATTCCGTCTCCCTCTTTGTGACTGAATTTGGGCTTTTCTTGGCCAAGATACTGGAGAAGTTTGCCATTTCTTTCTCTAGCTCATTTTACAGATGAGGAAACTTAGGTAAAAAGGGTGAAGTGACTTGCCCAGGGTCACACAGCCAGAATCTAAGCTTGGAAGTTGACAATTTCATCCATTTTTTCCCCCTTTCTATACTTCCAGAAATGTCATTATGGGGGGTTTATTATTAATTCTAGTCTCACCTTCTCTACTCTTCTTGTCTTTTTCCTCTTTGACTTCTTTCTCTTTACTAATGAGAGTCTGTAGAAAGCAGTACAATATAGTTTTATTTCCACTATAATGTTCACCTACATTTTGGAAAGTTCTTTGTCAAGAGAAAAAACTTCACCTTCACCTTCACCTATGAGGTTTCAGCCAATGTTGAGTTTTACTAGGGTTATATATGTGTGTGTGTGTGTGTGTATGTATGTGTGTGTGTGTATGTAGTGTGTGTGTGGTTATGTATATAATGTATATGTGTGTATATAAATATATATACATACACACATACATACATACTTACATACATATAATCAGAAGAGTCAGGGGCCAGTGACAGACAGGTGGAAACTGGAGGCAGAAATTGGTATAGAAGTCACAAAAGTATAGGCATGGAGCCAGAATCCATGGGGAAATAAAGGAAAATTCATGACTGATTCATTAAGTCACCTGCAATTCAGCTTTAAAATGCTCAAAATGAATGTGTCTTCTATGCACATTGCATGACTATATAGTAAAATTTGGTTCCAAGACACTCATCCTCCTTACGATCTGTATGTATATCAGCATTCTAAAAATCTAGGCAACAAATAGGATTCGAATTGACTTCTTGATTTCTCATTCTAGTAGAAAAAAAAAAAGTAAGAAAAATGGTGAAAGAGGCGTACGGGAGAAAGTAGCCAACTTGTTCAGCTCCTGTGTGACTCTCTATGAGCCCATTTGGGGTTTTCTTGGCAAGGATACCAGAGTGTGTCACCACTTCCTTCTTCAGCTCATTTTACAGTTGAGGAAATTGAGAAAAACAGCATTGAATGACTTGCTCAGGGTCACACAGCTAGTGTCTGAGGTCAGATTTGAACTTAGATCTTCCTGACTTGGGCCCCAGGGTTCTATCCACTGCACCACCTAGCTGCTCAAACTAAGCAGAGGCCAATTTAGCAGTTTTAATTGTTAATATTTTATTGTTTTATTATTAATATTATTATTAATTATTATTACCACCATTGGGGTAAAAAGAAAAAAAAATTGCCCAGACATGCAGTACACTTATTTCATTTGGGAGACAGACTGAGTGTATTAAGGAGCTCAGGATTCTGTGAAGATATAACGATGATGACATGTTTATATAGTTATGATTTGCAAAGTGCTTCCCAATGACAATTTTATTTTTTCTTCACAGCAACTCTGAGAGGTAGGTGCTATTCTTATCCCCATTTCACAGTTGAGAAAACTGAGGCAGAGAGGGGTTAAGTGATTTATCCAGGATCACCCAGCTAGTAAGTGTCTGATGTCAGATTTGAACTCAGGTCTCCTTGATCCTAGGTCCCATGCTTTATCTTATGCCACCTAGCTGCTCCTGGGTCTCCACCAGAGGTGCTGACTATGAGGGGCTGGGATGGGGTAGAGTCACAACTAGGAACTGACATGATTGTGGTGGCTGATGGGGAAGAGCTACTCTCTGGCAGCCTCCTCTGTTAACCAGCTTTTCCTAGTAACTCAATGTGAAGTTCAGTTGTTTCCATGCTGATGAAGGCCTGACAGTGTAGTTAGCTCCCTTTTAATTGCAAATCCCCCATGGCAAAGGCTTTGTCACTCCTCCTTCCTTACAACTCTCAGGAGGGCCCTCCAAGGCCTTTATCTACTCCTACAAATTGATTTTCTTGGGAGTGGGCTAGTGTTTCATTGAACCAAACAAGTGGGTAATTGCCTTAATGTAAACAGTTTGAAGTCTGACATAATAAAATCAATTGCATGCATCCAGTTAATAACATTATACTTCTTAATACTCTGAGGATCTGGGATTTCAACAGACACAGGCAGCTCTCTCACTGACAACTCCATCAACTTCAGAAGTTGCTGTGGCCAGAGCTGATCACCCTGGCAACCAATATGCTGCCAAGGCTCTTGAACTAAGCTAGTCTGACCTTCTGAACAGCACTCATACACTAGCATTAGGCCCACACATGAACTTTCCTCTTTGAAAAGAGCTCTCAGAACATGGGGGCCCCATTAGTATATTTTTAGGAACCAGGGACAGCAGCTTTAGGTAAATAAGACCTCAGAGTAGTCTTGAGTAGATATCCAAACTTTAAACTTTGATATAAGCAGCCCCAAATAGTGAAGGGGTTACCTTTACGTCATTAGTCTGGTGTAGACAGCTAGATGAGATTGGTATAGCAGATTGTTAGATCTGGAATCAGAGAGCTGGGATCTCAGCTCCACCCCTGATACTCCCAACATAAGTAGATTTGGGAGGGCCCCAGGCTTAATGGTCTCTAAATCTGTGATTCTATAATTCAACTCAAGGACCCCTTACTAAGTGCCCACTATGAGTCAAATACTATGTTGGGCTCTGGAAATGTGAGGACAAAAATGAAAATAATCCCTGCCCTCCAGGAATCTGTATTTTCTTGAGAGGAAATGATATACAACATTTCTCCAAAGTTATTCGGGTGGAACATCAGGACTTTGCCTTCAAGCCTCAGCTACAGTCCCACCCTAGAATATTCCTTTACCGCTTTCTCCCATGGGTGAGCTCCTCCCAGGGTTCCATGTTGAGGTGGAGTCTAGGCTGACCACACTTCATTTTCCTCCTCACTCTCCTTCTGCCTCTCACAATTCTGACACCATGTCCCACTAGGGGGCCTTCCCCACCCCCATCCTTTTTGTGCCTCATCTTCTCCCATTAGAATGTAAGCTCATTCAGGGTGAAAACTGCCATTTGGCTTGTATTTGCAGCCCCAGGACGCAGGACAGTGACACAGGACAGTGACAGAGTAAGTGCTTAAATGCTTGTCATCTTGCCTTGGTTTCCCTTAAGAAAGGTTTCCCATAAAACGTGGCTCTGAATTTGAGTCTTGAATGGATTTAAGGATTCTGCTTTCTGTAGATGAGGATAGAAATCATTATAGGCATGGAGTACTTCTACAAAGGCATAAAGGCAAAGGATGAAAAGTCCTGAATTTCGAACAGTTAGCTGGACAAATGATTGTTTGTTCATGAGTCTTGCATGTATGTGCCTCTTCCACAGTCTTCCAAATGCTTTGCCCCAAGGCCAATTTCATTATACTTTGTACATTTTGTGGTATGTGACTATTTTTAGTAAACTTGAGGCTGCTGGGGTCCCATTCCAAAGGTCTCCCAATCCCCAGTATCACATAGAGTTACATATTAACTGCTGGTACCCTGATCCATCCCTTGGAGCTATAGAGTATCACCTTCTCTTTTAATTGAGTATTCTTGCACACAATGGGTTAAAGTCAGTTATTTCAATGCTGTCGAAGATCTGGCAGTGCATTAATATCATCTCTAAAAGTAAGCACCTAGAGGCTAAGTTTCTGTTACCCCGCCCTAGTGACAGCTCTCATGGGAGCAATCCAGGGCTGGTTTCACTCACACAAATTGATTTATGTCAGAAATGACTTCATAGCAGTAAGATTATTCTAGTCCCAAAGCCCCATGGGTAGTGTTCTATAAGTCCTGTTTTACTTCTCAGACATTTCCTCTCTCGTATGTGCTTGTTGATCAGCCTTCACCCAATGGAGTATGGTAACATCTGCAGCTGCTCCCACCAAAGCATTACCAGTAATGGGCCTATGCTAAATAAAGCAGATGTAGCAAAACTGGGCATATATAAATCAGGATGTTAATGAAGAACTGAAAGCTTTTCTCAAATGTAAGAGTTTGTAGGAATGTGCCTAATAGGGCTGAAATAGGGCAGTACAACTCACAGTCAATTTTGTTGGAGAAATAAATCATAGAGCTTCTTAGCAAACCACGAAATTTCTCACTAGGGTAACAGTTAAAGTAATATGCCTGTGTATACAGAGTGCAGTACTGTAAACCAAATGAAAAACCCTTCTAATGACAAGGGATTCATTGGAAGGCAAAATGACATTGGCATCTCTTCTTTCTGTCCACTCATACTTATCACCTGCATCAAGACCCAGTTCATAATTCACCTCCTTGACCAGATTTTGTTAAGAGGTAAGGGCTTTATATGGCATTGCAACTCTTCATTTTGTATGTTTCTTTTGTTGTTGGCCTTGTGATGGTTATCAGCTCTATGACTTCTTTATTGTTGTTTGTCCTTTGTTCTTGAAGAGAACCAATGAATTCACAAGTTGATATCTTGTCTTACAAGTGAATTGGATTTAAGCAAGTCATGCCGTACAAAGCCATCAGTCTCCCTCTCTGCTCCAGAGCCATTGGAGTCATTGGAGTGGCAAGACATAGATCAGGACCAATGGCGATGGCCCAGGATATGGTGAGAGACATTGGCCTTTCCCAGGTCTGGGTTTGTCTCAGGCAGCACCCATTCAGTGATTAAAGGAGATTATTGTTCTAAAATATTTTCAAACATAACATATTATATACACTAGACTGGATAAAATGGCAAAAGAAAAAGGGATTCAATTCAATGTTGGTGGAGCTATGAGCAAACAGGTACTCTCTTACATTGTTCGATGGATTGAAGTCTTTAGAACAATCTGGAAAAACGTACTCAGAATCACTACACTGAGTGAATGACCAAATCTTTGGCCTCCTTGCTAAAGATATCTAATCATGTAAAGGGGGGAAATTTGTACTATATTTATTACAGATAACCTGGAAACAACCTCTATTTCTAATGAGAATGACTGAAACGTGGTTGCATATTAATCTTATAATATTCCAGTGGAACTCATAACTCAAGAACCCTTGCCTATAACCTTGTGGGTAATGTTAATAGCTAATAAGAGATCTTTTAAGGTCTACCAAGCATTTCATATATGTTTCCTGATTGGATCTCCTCAATAACCCTGGGAGGTAAGTGCTATTATCATCTCCATTTTATAGATGAGGAAACTAATGCTGAGAGAGTCTAAGTGCTTTGCCCACATTCACACAGCTAGGAAGTATTTGAAACAGAATTTGTTCTTGGGTCTTCTTGATGTCGGTTCCAGCATTCTCCTTCAATGTGCTTCAACCTCAGGGGAGCCAATATCAACTTTTGGGGAGGGAGATGGCAGACATACCCCAAATCTCCCTAACTATGCCAGGACTCTCCTACTCTTTTAGAGATATCTCCATAAATCTTTGACTGACTGTTTTCTGTAGACTTAATGCAAAGGGATGGTTCTGACCTGCCCTAACTCAACAAGAACTGTCCATTCTCTCAATGAGGATATCAAGATCAGTCATACCCTAAGTCCCTCCCCATGTAGGAAGATGGAATTCAAGTGCCAAAGGTTCATCTCTTTTAACAGAAATCACATCCAAATGAGCAGAGATCTCCCTTAATAAATCTCCTACAATAATGAGTCAGCATTCTGACTAAACAGCCAGCTGTTTCAGGAATGACCTTTCTAACCATAATGAGTTGTGTTCTGTCTACTGAAACAAAATTCATTTCATTTTATTTTATTTTTTGCTCATCATATCTAGTACCTCTCCATTTCTTTCTTAGAGAAGTATATGAATATTCAAATAAGAGATAGCTAAATATCATATTCCTTTCTTTGTGTCTATATCCCCAGGGCCTAATAAAGTATTTGACACATAGCACGGGCTTAAGAAATACCTTTGATTATTAATGTTGGGATTTTCCAAGCTACCTTTGGATGCACAATAGTACTGACTTCACAGATTTCTGTAACTGTATTTTCTAGGAGAACCTCTCAACTGTTCTCCCATTTAGCTGAATATTTCCTTCTGTCTTCTAGTATTGTGTTTAAAGGGACAATTCATTCTGGTGTCAGTCAGTACTCTTCTAGGCTATGGGATGGGTGAATGGCAAGTAAGGCACTTTCCTACTTGGAAATTCTCTGATTCTGCACTTATAATCCATGCATAGCAGAAAACAAGCCATTGCATAATGTATGGTATGGCATATTCTCTTGCCTGTATTCAGAGGTCATTGACTCCAATTTCTGTTTAGTTAGAAATTTGTCCCATGTGAGATTGATTGTTGGTCACATCATCTATTTCCTCATTGTTAATGTATCCTAGTGCCAATAAACTTCATTTTGAAATGTCTCCTCAAGAAAGTCCTTGAAATTAATCTTATCTCCCTTAGAATACTTCTTTTCCCTAGACCCACTCAGCATTTATATGTTTGCTTTATCCTCTGCTATTTTGCACTATTTGACATGTGATTTTATACTCAACTTAGTTTACCTTCCAGGGTCTACCAAAGCTGTCCACCAAAGTAAGGTAGCAGGGCATGATGGCCAAGTCCTGGACTTGGGGTCAGGAAGAGGCTTTGTTGTTGAGAAAAGCTTCCGATTGCCGTCTGGAGACTGGCTGCGTGTTCATCACCCGAGGAGGAGTCCGGGCCACAGAGACTCAGTGCCACATTGCTTGCAAAGTGACCATTTTTTTCTGTCACAATAAAGTCACCTGTGGGAGCAGTGAGGAGGCACAGCCAGCAGAGCACTGGCCCTGGAGACAAGAGGCCTGGGGCCAAGGCCAGCCTCAGACACTCAGCAGCTGTGAAATCCTGGGTGAGTTACTTAATTCCAATTGCCTCCCCCCAAAAAAAGCCATTTGCCAAGTCTAGCAGGGTTTTCATTTCCTTTACAGTAATAAATGTCAATAGAGAGTGGAAAGATAGATAGACAGCAGACAGACACAGATAGATAGATAGATAGATAGATAGATAGATAGATAGATAGATAGACAGATAGATAGGTAGAGAAAGTGAGGGAGAATTTTCAGGTACTTACTATGAGATAGATACTGTCCGACTTACTGGAGATACAAACAAAGGGAAGGAAGACGGTTTCTGGCCTTAAAGCTTTTATTTTCAGGAGTAAAGACCCATCCTTAGGTGGGTCACCAAAGAGGGTAGCCGGTGGAGCACACTCCTGGCCAAGTGGTAGGAGATAGTCACACCAGTGAAATCCAAGGTCCTTGGATGACTAAAGCATTTAGATATGTGTATTTTGTTTCCTAAACAATATTTCCAGAGCAAAAAGGGAAGATTTGTCTCTTATTTCTGTTGAACATTCTTTCTTGCTCCTTACCTCAAGGTACGTAATACAGGCCTCCACTCCCAGTCAGCACTCAAGAAATGATCATTTGCAGTCGCCTACTTACAGGTGGCTAGAGAACATCCTACACTCTAAGAGGAAAAGATAGTATCCACCCTCCTTTGTATCGTGGCCTCTGCTATTTATCATATGGCATCAGGAGGCAGGCTAGATTTTTAATTAAATGGTAATGAATCTCCACTCTAGAATGACTTTTGTTTAGGACACTGGGGTCCTTTTTCCCCATTAACGTGGTGATCCTAACATAACTATAGGTAAAATCAATAGGTAAATCTCTCATATACTGTGTGGGGCAAAGCAGGATTTCGTGGCCTCAAGTGACCACATAGTAAAAGACAAAAGAAAGTGATCCTACATGCTATTCTGATTCTCTAGTCATAAGAACTGTATGTAAATATGAGGCATAAGCATTCTGTCTATAAACCTAACTTTTGTGTCCAAACTTCAGGAGGGAAAGAGGCTTGGGAGGGGGCTGAGTACCACTCCATTGACCACAGCAGACAGGGATTTTTGCTCAGATTTCTCCCCCTCTCTGTCACTCTTCTCCTCCTTTCCAATTTCATGTCTATGCCCTCAGCTCTCCTTAACCTTATGGCAGCAATCTAGACATTATGCTCCAAGCTTTCTCATTCCTGTCCCCTTCACATCTCTCCTTTCACACCCTCTTCATCAAACTGCACCAACACAAACTATGGTGTCATACTTCCTTCCTCTCCCTTCCTAATTGGTCCCTGTCTCCCCATGCCCTTCCTCCCCACCACCACACTGAGCTTTTCCCTTCACCAAGTTTCTTTTTATTTTTGGTTTCATCAATCCCACAACTGGCACTCATGACGGCTCTTAAAAGAAGAGCAACTAGGATAGTGAAGGACCTCAGTTTCATGCAATCGGATTAGTTGAAGGAACGAAATATGTTTAGGCTAGGGAAGAGAAGGTTGGGGTTGGTGCACAGGAACATGAATGTTATCTTCAAGACTTTCAAATGCTGTCATGGGAAAGAGGGGGTAGACTTGCTGGGTTTTGCCCCAAAAGGCAGACTTAGGAGCTACAGGTGAAAATTACAAGGAAGCCAATCCGAACTTAATCAAAGTGAAACTTCCTAAGCATTCAAGCAGTCCCAAAATGGTGGGGCAATGTTAGAAAATAGTGAGTCACCCGTTACTGGAGATCTTCAAGGAAAGTCTAGACAGACATTGTATGTTGCATGTTGTAGTGAGTTTCCTTTCAAGGATACAGGTTGGGCTCCATGGCCTCTGGGCTCTTTTTCAACTCTGAGATTCCATGTCTGTCTTGAGCAGCCTCTCCTCATGGTAGCCAAGAAATGCTGCTAAAGCACTTAGATATAGACAATATTTGTAACTAGGTATTTCTGTAACTTGGCAGACAGATCTTAATTCACACAGAACCATTTTATTGATCCCAAGACACATGAGAGTACTTTGGCATGTATGCTTTCCTTAGGTATATAACAAAGTTAGTGATTTCTAAGTTTCACTAGTAAGGAAGGATAGTTTCCTTTTTCTTCCTCTAAATTTAACTTCTTTTGCCCTTGTTTGGGCCTAATTTTAATATGCAAAGATGTGTCATATTTGTGATTTTGTAACTCAGGAGAACTCTACCAAGGATGGTTACAATCCAACTATGACCTGGTAGGTGACAGATCTTAGAGTGAGAGTTGGGAGGAAACTGAGAGGCCTTCTCATACATTTTCCAGATGAGGAAAGGGAGGCCCATAAAGGTAAGCCAACCTGCCCAAGGTAACACAGAGTTCAAATGGCATAACTGGAATTGGAATCAGGGTCCTCTGACTCTAAATCCAAAACTCATCTCTGTACCATAAGATAAATTTAAGGGTGTCACTTAAAGCACAGGAAGGCTAAAAAAATTTCCTTGGCAGCAATAGGATTAGAACTCAGGTTTCCCTGACTGTGATCTATGCATCCTGTTATACCACAATGACTCACTATTCCATATTGCCTAGAAAGAAGAACTACATTTGCATTATTCCATGTGGTTCAGCTAGCAACTCTTCAAGGTAGGTCTTTCAGGCATTATTATTCTTGTGATTTGAAAAATGAAGAAACTGAGACTGAGAGGTTAAGTGAGTTAACAATGGTCACATGGTCAAGAGTCAGAACAGACTTTCCCTGCCTCCAAACCCACTCTCTACCCACTACAGAAAGCTGATCCATTTAATTCGTTAATGGAGGTGGTTGCTGTTGGTGGTGTACATAACTAGAAATAATAAGGTTGGCAATAATAATGCAATTAATAAGCCTTGATAATAATGTAGAATTCCAGCAGAATCGTTGAATGGAGATGGGGCTCATTTGATCCAGCGTTTAAGGACAATCAGAAGGAGAATTCAAGCGAATATATGCATATAGATACATATGTAGATAGCCATGCAGATATGTGTAGATATGAATCTATATTCATAGACAATAACATTAGATAATGCATTTGTATAATTATTTAATGTATTTTATGTGATATATTTGTATGGATGTAAATATACATACGTTTCCTGTTTTATGTTAGGTAAAAATAATATGGGTCGTTTCACTGAGTACCGATGAAAGAAACCCGAAATTTTAAAAAACTGTTTTAAAACCTGATCTCCCTCACTGTAATTGCTCTCAAGTACCTTTAGAAACTAGGGTCAGCCTCTTAAAATATTCCCCAGAATAAAATATGATATTTAGAAGCCATTCATCAAAGAATAAAGGAAAATGTTTGAATGCTCCATATGCCCAAGCCCTTTACTGCTATACATAGCACTTGGTATGAAACAAGTTTCCCTAACTCAATGAGAGCAGGCTCTTTCAACTCGTTGCTGGGATACTTGCAGGATTAAAGCTAGATATATTATACTGGGGACTGGGAGGGTTTCATCAATGTTTTAGCCAAGAAGGAGAAATATTTGGATTCCTTCTTGGATATGCGTCACAATCCTACAGAATTCATTAAGATTCAGGCCATGTCTATGTAAGGCCAGGCAAGTGGATCAAGGGGAAACATTCATTTAATTCCTATGATCTTAGGGCAGAGTAACACCTACTAATCATAAGCTGCTAAGTTTTAGCTTTTGTTTGCAGTCAGCAGAATGTGGTTTTCATTTAAATTAATTTTTCTCTAGCCCATGATGAGGGAAGCTGTTGATTTGCTCTCATTCATTGAGTCAGAGGTCAAGACCTGCACGGGTGAGTCATTCCTATCACAAGGACTCTAACCAAGCCATGCCACAGTTTTCTGTCTCTGTGCCTTGGATTAGACTATTGTTCTCTGTGAGTGAAATCCTTCCTTTCCTCTCTATCTTCACTTTTGTCATTTGACCTATCCTTCAAGGCTTTGGTCAACTGCCACCTCTTTCATGATACCTCTCCTCATCCACCAAATCAGAAGTAGGCTCACTATTAATCTGATCTCTGAGATTTTGGCTTATAATTCTCACTCATTTCATTTGGGTTAGAATGCTCATTTCAATGAGCATTTATTAATTCTTTGTTAGGCATACTACTGAGCCCTGAAAACCTGGCAAAAAAAATAAAAAGAAATCGTAGTTTTGCCCTCAGGGAACTTATATTCTAGTTGGAATAGAGGGAGCAAACACAACATGGACAAAGATAAGTAAATATAGAAGATATGAAAATAATTCAAGGGTATTTGGGGCCGGGCAGAGCACAAGTGAGCAACTTTGGAAAGGTTTTGTACAGGAAGTAGCACCTGAGTGATTTAGCTCATGGATGTAGAGTATGGTTTTCTTCACATCCATTCCATTTGTCTTATAGATTGTGAGCTACTTGATAGGAAGGACTACAATTTTTCCTTTTTTGTTTTTTTGTTTGTGTGTTTGTTTAATCTTCTACTGTCTCACATATGGGGAGGATCTAGGATTTTATTCCTGTTAGAGGATCCCAAGAAGAGGAAATTTCTTTTGCTAACTTAGGTGATCGACTTCTTTGCAGTTTATCATCTCCCAGAGTTGCCTAAAACACTGTAGGTAAAGTGCCAAGGGTCATACAGTCAATATTTGTCAGAGGTAAGATTTGAAGTCAGATTTTCTTGACACAGAGACCAGCTCTCCACTATATTCTATCCTCTGTAGAGTAACTAGATGGTGAAGTAGGTAGAACTCTAGTTCTGGAGTTAGGAAGACTTGAGTCCAAATCTGAACTCAGATAATTACTACCAGTATAAACTCTGAGAAAGTTATTTAACCTCTGTCTGCCTCAGTTTCCCCAGCTGTAAAATGGGGATAATTATTGCACCTACCTTTCAAGGTTGTTGTGAGGATCAAATCATTGCAAAGTGCTTAGCATAGTACCTGGCGAAGAGCAGACATTGAATAAATGCTTATTTCTCTCCTCTCCCCCCTTTCTCTTTATGCTTAAATTTCACAACATTCCTTAGTACCAGATTTACATTTACTCTTTCAGCAGCAGACACAAAGATATCATTTGGTTCAACTGGAATGCAGGGAAAATAGGAATTTTGTAAGGGTGGCCATCGGAAAAATCATTAGTTCTTGTTATTAAAATAAAGACACACATATAAGTCTATGCATGTGTACAGCCAGCTCTCACTACCCTAAAGTATCCCTCAGAATGGATGTTAGGATAGAATCATGATGCAAGGGAAAGAACAAAGACATTGCAGTCAGAGAACTTGGGTTCAAATCTGACTCTGTTCGTACACTCTGTATGACCTTGGACAAGTCATTTAATGTAGGGCCTTATATTCTTCTGCTAGAAAATGAGGACATTATGCTGTATGTCCTCTAATGTTCCTTCCAGATCTGACATCATGGTCACATTACTGAGTTCAATCTGTCCTGACTCCAAGACATGCCCTGAAAGGTATTTTGCAAAGTTCAAGATATTGCTTTCTCTTATAATTAGTCTCTGGAAAGTAGGAAATGAATTCCCAATTACATGATTATTCCATTTAAGTAATTAGGTGGGTACTATTATAATGACTTCTCGTGATTGGTTTCAGTGCTTTCAGTAAGTCAGCTAACACGTTTTAGCCCTCATTATGTGCCAAGCCTGAACTATGCTGAGTGCTGGGGCATACAAAGAAAGGCAAAAAAAAAAAAAAAAAATCAAGACTGCCCTCAAAAAGCTTACATTTGGAAAGACAACCCATACAAGGGAGGGGGATAAGGTGAAGTACTGAGAGTCAGATGCAGAGCTGAGAAAGGAATGAAGGGTGGCTAGCCTGAGCACTTCCTCAAAATGGAGGTTTGGAGACAAATTTAGCAAAGGAAAAAGGGGGCCTTGCGTATTCCAGGTATTCCAGAATGAGAAGGCCACAGGGGCAGATTCAGTGTCTGGTTCACTCAAAATACACAGAAGCAAATATTGCTATTGATGCTAAAAGATTTGACTGGCAATGGGTACTTTCCTCCTTTTGGGTGACCAGGCCCACCCAGTCTGAATATCCTTTGGATCAGGAATCATTGACTATTAGAGATGCCTGAGTTAGAGGACCACTCATGCAACATGACTCAGAACACCCTACAGAGGGTGTTTGTTGTACATCCAGTAATTGGGGTTTTAAATAGTTCCTGGGGGTGTGAGAAATGTACAGAAACTTGTGTTATTCATTATGTTTAAAATGCATTAATGTGATGAGATTTGTGGAGGAACAATGCAGTAACCAACAAATCGCTTCATATTTCCTGAGACCTAGACAACCCTTTCACTTTCTCTAACCCAACTCACAAAATCACAAAATGGCAAGTGTTGATGGGAACTTAGAGGAACCTTTTCAGGTCCATATCTAAACAAGAGCACAGAATGCCAAGACAGCAAGATTTCAGTTTGCATCTGGCCTCTGACATTGAAAAGCCATGTGACCTTGGGCAAAGCCATTTCACTAACAACTGCCTCTGTTTCCTCATTTGTAAAATTTGAGAATCAGATGAGTTAACATCTGTAAAGAGCTTTATAAAGCTTAAAGCGCTATATAAATGGTATCATCATCACCATTACCATCATCATATAAAACTCTTCATTCATGAACCTCCAGAAAAAAAAGGAATTCCCCACTTTTGGAGACTTTGCCTTCTAATTGTGATTATTGGAGGGGACTATATTTTTCTTAACTTATTCCCATATTTTTTTCATTTCAACTTTCACTCTTGTTCCTACTTCTGCCTTCTAGGTTCTAACCCAGACTCCATGTGGCAGCCCTTAAAATACTTGGAGAAATTACCATGTCACTGCAAATTATTTTATTATCTGAGATAAATTTCCCCAGTTCCTTCAACTGATTCTTCTATAACATGATCTCCAGGCCTTCCTCCATCACGAAGATCACCCTCAGGACCTGTCCAATTTATCTATGTATTCCTCATACTGTTGCTTCCAGAACCAAACACAAAATTCCCAAGGTAATCAGATAAATGCAGAATGCAGTCATATTCTCTTTCCCATTCCTAGATTCAATTGCCTCTCTTAATGAAGTTGAAGATCTCATTCACATTTATCCCAGTCATATCACACTGTGGGTTCCCACAGAGCTTGTAACCCACTAAAATCCCCAGATTTTTTCAGGAAAACAGTTGACTTGCTACACCTCCCTGAGGGAATCATCTTATAAGATTTGGACCAACATTCTAAACTAGCTTTGTTTAGTTTAGTTTAGTTTTGTTTTGTTTTGTTTTGAATTCCTAACTGCAGTAATGAGTCTGCTCAGAGCTATGTCATTTGTAAATGTTATCAGCATGCAATCTATTTATTCCTGCTCATCAAAACCCCATAGAGCCTGACTGCTTTATTGTCCATCATTATTATCAAACATACCTTTTAATTTTAATTCCATTTGCAGATCATGAGGTTTTCTTATAGAAAATATACTAAGATCAAGATTTATCTTCTCTAGGTATCTGTAGATCCTATATTTGATTGCATGCCACCATGGGGGGAGGGGGAGGAAAGGAAGGGGGAGAAAATTTGAAACTCAAGGGACTTGTGGAACTGAATGTTGTAAACCAAAAGTAAATAAATAAATTTTTAAAAAAAGATTTATCTTCTCTGACTCTCTGTGCTGCTATATACCCAGAAGCAGGTAGAGCTGGTAGCATGTTTTGGCCTTATACAATGAGGAAGAGGATACATGTTACACATTCATGGAATCCCAATAGGTAGGTGATTTCACTGAGGTGAGCATTCCTTCCAGTGAGGCAGAACACAAATATTCAGGCCTACACATCCTATAGGACTACATAATGTTCATGGGGTTTAAGATCTTCCCACCCATTAATAAGCCTCACATGGAGTCCATTAAGGGAAGCTTGCTTAGGGGACGCTTTCTTGTAGGAAGGCCTTCATACCTTTGCTGATTTCTAATTAGGCACTGAGTCAACAAGGTTGTGATGCCTTCTAGTTCTGAGAAGTGTAGATATACTCTGAGTTGGTATTATGCTTTGGGGGCTCACTTATGAGAAGGATCTTGTAAATTCCCTGGTCGAGACTCTGAGTGGCCTTATGTTCAGAGCTCCTTGATGACTCAGATGTAAAGGCTCTCTCATTCCAGGGATGTACGTAAAGTGTATAGTTTGTCAGGCAGTCAGAGCCCTGTTTGTTGGTCTTTATTTATCTGTTTAGATTTTCTCTGAAGATCAGGGTGCTGACTTTTCCCCTGAACTAGTAAATTTAATTTAAAAAGATTGTTGACCCTTTAAACAGCTGTCTTTCCTAGTAAAACAGATTTAAGAACCTGTGTGCTAGCAGCCATCCTGGGTATGCCAGTGTGGTTGCCCCTACAGACTCATCTGTTTTGCTCTATATGTTTGTCTTAGGGGGCCACCCAATATCCTGGGGCCTTTGCCCAGGTCCTTTGACACTGGCTTGACCTATCATCTACCCCTTGGTCTCATCTCTTGACCACCTTATCTTCTTTGTCAATAACAACTGTATATAGCTATATCTTTCAGAAATATTTTCACATATCTGATGTTTTCTTTTATTAAAACTCATCAGGATTTTATTAAGCACCTAATCTATCTCAGGTACTGGGGATATAAAGAGAGAAGAGGAACATGTCCTGTCCATGTGAGGAACTAACATTCTATTGAAGTGATATACACATTTGCTTACATTTTCTATGAATTTAAGCATCAGGAAAAAGGGCAGAGATTTGAGAATCATAGAGGCTACTTATTCCATCCCCCTCTTTGTAGAGATGAGGAAACTGAGACCCAGAGAGGTTAAGTGATTTGCTTAAGGTCATAGCAGAGATCTGAAGCCAATTTTTTTTTTCTGACAAAATCTACTGTACAACCCGGACTTATTCTGAGAGGTCTTAAGAACAAATTGATCAACAAGGAATATACCATAATTGATACAAAAGGTTTTAGGAGAGTTGGCTCACTTCTCACAACTGCTATAGATAGCACCAAACATGAAAAATGTGGACTTAAAAGAAATAAATGGAGATGTCTTTTAGACACGGCCACCATGTTCATAAGGTATCTAGCTGGGAAATAAAACTCAAAGTCATAGAATGTCTGGGGCAGAAGAGAGATCAGAAATGATCTAGTTCAACTTGTATCTAAGCAGGGATATCTCTTATAAGACCACAGACAAGCAAAGACAAGATGGCAAATATCCCGAAGAGAGTGACTACTCTATGTATCATGAATTCACCATCCCTGAGACATCCTTAGACATTCCCTTTCCCGGCCACTACCACCATGTATTGGAGAAGGAAATGGCAACCCACTCCAGGATCTTTGCCAGAGAACAGTAAATGGAGTCACAAAGAGTTGGGCATGACTAAAGCAACTGAACAGTAACAACACTCTCGTAGATGTCCTGGTAAGTCTTGTTAGAAAGTAAGTTCCTTGAGATCAAAAGTGTTTCACTTGTATTTGTTTCCCCTTCATTTAGTCCTAATTTTCTAGTATTTAATAGTAAATGTTTATTTTTTCATTTGTTCATTCATTGAGAATACTCCATGGTGGTGGGGCCATAGATTTAGAGATAGGGTTCTTGGAGGGTATTGAATGCAGCTCCCCTCAGACCGGAGCTGAAAAAGGATAATGACTTGTTTAGCATAACAGAGATAGTAGTATCTAAATCAGGATTTGAACCTTCCTTATCTTCATAATTCCATATACAGTGCCTAACCATGTCAACCCATATTGCACTTGTACTTGATTCTCTGTAGCCATATCTGCCTTTATATGCATCCTTATTATATATATAATCTGATTACATTTGGCCCAGTGCTCCAGCCAGGGGAGGTCATTTTGGATCAGGATTTTAGCATCCAGTATGTTGGATACTTCTGCCACCTTTGTGCCATCTGCAGAATTGATAACATGCCAACTACACCTTTATCCAAGAGATTGACAAAACTGGAAAATAGCATAAGACCAAGAGTACGTACATATATCCATACATACATGTATATATATGTATTACATCATGCATATGTATGCATGGATGCTGTGTATGTGTTTGTGTGCATGCATGTATGTGTGTGTGTGTGTGTGTGTGTGTGTGTGTGTGTGTGTGTGTGTAGACCTGTGATACCCCAGGGACATCTTGCTTTATTGACACTGAACCATTAAAAATGACTGGTTGAGCAACCAGCTCTTCATCTGCTTATTACCTGTCACTTAATAGGGAAGTCCTAGGAAATTGCCTAAGGTATATAGCTCTCACTTGATTTGCCCAAATGTGGTGTTAGAGGTGGGATGTCAACGAGTTCTTCTTGACCCATACTCACATCTCTATCTAATACATCCTCACATATCTACATATACTTGCTCATGTAAGGGTGAGGTTTTACCCCTACCCCAATTAAAATAATCACAGAAGGCTCAAAAACCTCCACCAAGTTAAAAAATATTTTTTATTTCCCTATTTATTATTTGTTTGTTCATTTGTTTACTCATTCCCTCATTCATTTGTCTATTTGTTCATTCATTTCTTTATTTTGGGAGACTAGGTCTACCTATCTCACTCAGGCTAGACTGTGCAGTCACTCATAGGTCCAGCCCTACCACTGATCAACTCAGCTGCTTTCTTTTCAACCTGGAGTAGTTCATTTTGCCTTACCTAGCCTGGTGCCCCCTCACTCTCCCATCAAGGTCCCAGTGCTTGAATGGTTTAGCTTTATCCCTTTTACAACTCAGAACTCCAGAGCTCAAGTGATCCTCCAGCCTCAGCCTTGTCAGAAGCAGGAATGATAAACTATGTCAACATACCCTCCTCTGTAACCAATTGGAATGGATTAGAGTGTTATGGTCATTGGATAAAAGACAAATGACATCACTCAGGAAGAATTTCAAGATTAGCTGAAAGAATCAGACACACTCCTGGTCCATTCTGTAAAAATAGCAGTCAGTCTAGAAATGAGCTCAGTCAAGCAGCGGACCAGTCAATTGGTAGAAAAATTCCAGTTCAAAGGATTCCAGTTCAAGAACTGGAACCAAGCTCCTGTGTGAGGGAATTCTGTTTTTTTTTTAGGGGGAGTGGGGGCTTTTCTTCCCCCATGCCCTTGACCAGGTTATCAGAGAGACTGGATCAATCAAAGACAAAATATCCAACTGGTGAACATATTCACCCAAGGATAGGCAATTTCATGGAGCTTGTATCCTTATGGTAAAGAGAGGTACCAGCTATAGACTCAACAAAGGCTCAGTTCCTTGCAATACAGAAGAGATCCCCCTAAGTATTTCTGGGATGTTCTATGATGGGAGAAAATAGCTTCCAACAAGCTACACTGTCAGCTACCTCTTTGCCACCTCTGTCTTCTACTCATGTGCCTCTCAATTTTCGTACTTAAGTTTGGGCCCATTCTCACTATTACCTTCATATATGTGCTGTTTGCATGCTGTGTACTCCATTAGAACATGAGTTCTTGAGGATAGGAACCTTTCTTTTTATTCCCGGTGACTAGCAAAATGTCTGGCATACAGTACACATTTAGTAATAGTTGACTTGACATGCCATCATGGTATCCATCTTTTAAGGGTAATTCAGTGGCAGCTAGGGCTCTGGGTCTAGAATCAGGAAGACCTCAGTCGACAGCCAGCCTTAGTTACTTACTAGCTGTGTGATCCTGAGCAAGTCACTTAACCCTGTTTGCCTCAGTTTCCTTATCTGTAAAATAAGTGGGAGAAGGAAATCACAAACTACTACAGTAACTTTACAAAAAAAAAAAAAACCCAGTTAGGGTTACAAAGAGTCAAACACAACTGAAACAACTGAACAATAACAAAAGAAAAAGTTATATTTAATGTATGTTATGCTATGTTGCATTTACTTTTAAAATAAAACCTTCAAAATTAAAACACGAGACTCAGTTAACACCATGGAAATCCATCTTTTAGGAATACTACCATCCTTCACCCAATGCATTCCACATAGACTGTTATTAAAAATCTAACAGAATCAAACATGACAAAAAAAGCCATATCTGCCCAATTCTTTGTAGCCTGCATCTCCAGTGCCACAGAGCAGAAGAGCACATACCACCCTGGTCTCATTGCAATCTGGGTTGACTTAGCCATAGACAATGGTAATGAATGACTTCATTGTATCTGTTTCAACCAATAAGCCATTACCATTTCTGAAGAACCTGATGCGTCTCAGGTACTTGCTGTGGTTTGTTGTTTCGGTCATGTTCAATTCCTCTTAACTTCATTTGGAGTTTTCATGGAAAAAAATACTAGAGTAGTTTGTCATTTCCTTCTCCAGGATGTCCTCATTTTACAGATGAGGAACTGAGGCAAATAAGGGTTAAGTGACTTGTTCAGGGTCATGTAACTAGTAACTATCTGAGACTGAATTTAAATTCAGGTCTTCCTCATTCCAGACCCAGCACTTTACCCGTTGTGCAAACTAGCTGCTCAAACAAGCACTAGAAATACAAGAAAGGGCAAAGGACATTTGTGCCCTCAAGAAGCTTACAATCTAATGTTTCTGCCCCAGTTGTAAAATATGTGCCTTCATATGTAAGGTCAGATACATAGTGATAAGTCAAACTCATTTATAAATAGTGTCATTCATTATTTCGGTTTTACATGTCTGTTCTGCCCAGACATGTGATTTCACCCATGTTGGGTATTTTTTATGTAGAAATTCCTTCCACTAATGCAGATCACCAACTCTTTGGGTAATTACCATCTTAAAGAGTAGTATGGGGGCAGAGCCAAGATGGCAGAGTAGAAGCACAAAGTTGGCATGAGCTACCACTCCAATCACTTCTAATACATGTAAAAAAAATGACTCTAAACAATCTTTAGAGCTACAGAATCCACAAAGTGATAGAGAGAAACAAAGCTCCCACTGAAGGTAGCCCATCAGGCCAACACTACAGGTCAATCACACTGAGATGGGAGCTGAGCACAATCCTTCATGAGCCACGTGGTTCAGGCCCAAGAGCCCTAACCAGTGGTGGCCAGAGCAGACTTCATAAGAATGAATCACCAGGAGCTGTGGTCATTTCCAGACTTTTCAACCCATAAACACCAATGACAAAGTAAAAGGTCAGTGTGGAACTCTGTTGGAATGGGATGGGGGATGGGAGAGTACAGTCCTGTCCCTTACTCCAGAGCAAGAAGCTGTGGAGGTGCTGCTGCATGACTGCACCTGGAGCTCCTGGCTTGAAGATCACAGGGGGACCAAGAAACCATTTGGAGGGTAATCATTCTTGATTTTGCTTGCTTGGATCTGGATCACAGTCTTGGCGGGGGGGGGGGGGGCGTTCTGGGGTGTGTGACCAGCGAGCCAAAGCTCCTGGTGGCAGCAGAAAGGGCACCCAACTAATAGCTCCAGCAGCTGCAAAAGCCCCAGCAATTTGGGAGAAAGCATTCTCCATTCTGGAAGCAGAGTTCTACCACAGCAAAGATCTCAAAAGTCAAGTAATTGGCTGGCAATATCAGCAAGCAGAGGAAGCACAAACAGATCATACAATTCTTTTTTGGGGGAAAAAAAGGATCAAGACATGGAGTGGGAGGAAGATAGCAAGGTCAGAACTCCTGCATCAAAAGCCCCCAAGAAAAATATGAACTTTTTACAGAATGTGGAGGAGCTCAAGAAGGATTTTAAAAATCAAGTAAGGGAAGTGGAGGAAAAATTGGGAAGAGAAATAAGAACGATGCAAGAAAATCAGTAAAAATGAATCAACAGCCTACTAAAGAAGACCCAAAAATACACTGAAGAAAATAACACCTTAAAAAAATAGACTAACTTAAATGGCAAACGAGGTCCAAAAAGCCAATGAGGAGAAGAATGCCTTTAAAAGCCAAATTTTCCAGATGGAAAAGGAATTTCAAAAACACACTGAAGAGAATAACTCCTTCAAAACTGGATTGGAGCAATTGGAAGCTAATGATTTTGTGGGAAATCAAGATAGTATAAAACAGATCCAAACAAATGAAACAAAGAAGGCAATGTGAAATATCACATTGGAAAAAACACTGACCTGGAAAATAGATGCAGGAGAGACAATTTAAAAATTATTGGACTACCTGAAAGCCATGATCAAAAAAAGAGCCTCTACACCATATTTCAAGAAATTATCAATCAAAATTGCCCTGATATTCTAGAACCAGAGTGCAAAATAGAAATTAAAAGAATTCACCAAACACCTCTTGAAAAAGATCCCAAAAAGAAAACTCCCAGGAATATTATAGCCAAGTTCCAGAGTTCCCAGGCCAAGGAGAAAATATCGCAAACAGTCAGGAAGAAACGATTTGAGTATTGTGGAAACACAATCAGGATAACACAAGACCTAGCAGCTTCTACATTAAGGGATCAAAGGGCTTGGGATATGATATTCCAGAGTTCAAAGGAGCAAGGACTAAAACCAAGAATCACCCACCCAGCTAAACTGAGTATACTGCCACAGGGGAAAATATAGTCATTCAATGAAACATGATTTTCAAGCATTCTTGATGAAAAAACCAGAGCTGAACAGAAAATGTGACTTTCAAATACAAGAAGCAAGAGAAGCATGATAAGGTAAAAAGGAATAAGAAATCATAAGGAACTTATTGAAGTGGAATTATTTACATTCCTACATGGAAAAATTATAATTGTAAATCATAAGACTTTTTTCAGTATGAGGATAGTTGAAGGGAATATATGTGTGTGCATATTTATGTTCATGTATACATAGACAGAGGGCACAGGATGAGTTGAATATGAAGGGATTATACCTAAAAATAAAATTAAGAGGTAAAGGAATTTATTGGGAGAAAGAGCAAGTGAGAAATAGATTAGGGTAAATTATCTCATATAAAAAAGGCAAGAGAAAACTGTTACAAGGGGGGGAAGAGCAGGAAGGTGAAAGGGAATGGGACTACCTTATTCTCATTGAATTTGACTTGAGGAGGGAATAACATACACACTCAATTGGGCATCTTACCCTACAGGAAAATAGGGGGAAAGGGGAGGAGGGGGGTTGATAGAAGGAAGGGCAGATTGGGGGAGATGGTAGTTACAGGCAAATATTTATTTAAAAGGGATAGAATCAAAGGAGAAAATAGAATAAGTAGAGGGAAGGATAGGATGGAGGGAAATATAATTAATCTTTCACAGTATAACTACTATCTTCCCACTGGGGGTGGGTGAGGAGGGAAGAAAGGAAAAAATCTCAAACTCAAAGTTTTAAAAACAAATGTTTTTTTAAAAAATGTTTTTACATGCAACTGGGAAATAAGATATACAGTCCTTGGGGTGTAGAAATCCATCTTGAGCTACTAGAAAATTAGCAGGGAATGGGGGAGAATATAAGAGAGAACAGATTGGAGGAAGGGGTGTTCAGTAGGCTTGCTATTTGGGTGTGGAGGTAGGGGAAAGATGGAGAGAAAAATTGTAACTCAAAATCTTGTGTGAAATCAATGTTGAAAACTAAAAATTAATTAATTGATTGATTGATTTTTTTCTAAAGAGTAGTATGCAACATTCAGAAGTTGTTACTGACCCAGTATCTTATAGCTAGTCTATGTCAGAGTCAAGGTTTGAATTCAGGATTTTCTGCATCCAAGGCTGGTCCTCTAATCACTATGGGGCAGCTAGATGGTGCAGTAGATAAAATGCTGGGTCTGGAGTCAGAAAGACCTGAGTTCAAATCCTGCATCAGACATGCCTTGGCTCTGTGACCCTAGACAAGTCACTTAACTCTATTTGCCTCAGATTACTCATCTGTAAAATGAGCTAGAGAAAGGAATGACACAACCATTCCAGTACCTTTTCCAAGGAAAAGATAATGGGCCACAAAGAGTGGACTGTGACTTAAAATGACTGAACTGACCTGGCTTCTACCCCATGCTCCTGCTCATAGCTATCTCTACTGGTTTTTAATTAAAATACAAGAAAATTAAGATGTTTCTGTTTTCTTCCATTTGACTTTTGTCCATTATCAGAGCAAATGATGTGCTTTGTGAATGCAGGCAGTGAGGGTAATTACCACCTCATAGTTCAGTCACTGGACTTTTCTACATAAATTTAGAAAAAAGACACAGCTCATCAGAAATTTCTTAATGAAAAAAATAATTCTTCTGAATTAACAATGAAAGGAAAAAAATTGAAAAGGGTAATGACTAGAATTCTTTGGCCCTGAACTATCTCTGAAACTTCTTTCACATTCACTGGGAAATATCTCAGTAGAAAGCCCAGGGCTACCCTGTGAAAGGTGTGTCTTCAGTGTCAGTGAAATCAATTGCATTAGCATTCACAGAGCATTGCTTTTGCACATATGCTAGATGCTGAGCAAGATACAATACCAAATGATACATAGTCTCCTCTATCAGGGAGTTTCCAATCAAGTGGTAACCTCCCATATCCTCTTCTAACGATCTTACTCATCTTGAGGAGAGAAGGGGGAAACAAGCACTTCTATCGCACCTACTACATGCCAGGCACTGTGCTAGGCACTTTAGAAATGTGCTCACTCACATATCCTCCCAACCCTGAGAGGTATTATTATTATCCATTTTAGAGTTGGGGAAACTGAAGCAAACAGAGGTTAAATGGTTTTCTCGGAGTCACACATTTACTTTCTGAGACCAAATACTAACTCAGGTCTTCCTGAATACAGATCAAGCATTCTATGCACTGTGCCACCAAATGCCTTGATTGTCCTTTCCTCACCTACTGCTTCCTGGCCACCCAGAAATGTCCATTATGATCTCTGGTGCCCTGGACTATACCTTTCTCTCATCAGATTATTTTTCTTGGTAATCTCATTAGCTTTCAATGATCATTTCCACATCAATGACTTTCTCCTGATCTCCAGTCTTGAATTTCCATCCGCTCAACATCTCAAACCAGATTCTCATAGACATTCTAAATTTAAGACATCTAAAACTGAATTCATTATTTCCCCTGAAAATGGGCACCTCTTCCTTCTGTTGAGGGTATCTCCGTCATGGTCTCCACCCAGACTCACAACATAGGTGTCACTGTCAACTCTTAGTTCTCTCTTTCCCCTGATATCCCCTCTATTGCCCAATACTGTCAATTTGGTTTTCCTAACATCTATCAAACTTTATCCCCTTCCCTTCTGATTCTGCCTCCACCCTGGAACAGGGCCTTTTCATATCACATTTGGATTTTGCAAGAACCTTCTAGTTGGTCTCTCTGCTTCAAGTCTTGTCCGATTCATCTTTCACTCAAACTGATCTTCCCCATGCCAACTCCCATATTCAATAATATTCAGTGGAGCCTTATTGCCTCTAGGAACAAATATAAGATCCTCTGTTTGACTTTTAAATTCCCCTTTCTATATCTCACAACCCCATTCTACATTTCCAGATTCCTTATATACAGAGTCTGTGAAGCAGTGACACTGTGTTCCTCATTGTTCCTTACACCGGACACTTCATCTCCTGACTTGCTGCCATCTTTACTCCATGACTAAAACTCTCTCCCTCCTCATTCCTGTCTCCTAAATTCACGGGTTTTCTTCAGGTCTCAAGAAAAGTCCTAGCTTCCACCAAGATCCTTTCCCAACCACTCTTAAGGCTAATTCCTTCTCTTTATTGATTATCTGCTATTGAACCTGCACATACCTTTGTTTGTATATAATTGTTTGCATATTGTCTCCCAATTATACTGAGTTTTTTAGGAGCAGGAACTGCTTTTACCTTTCTTTGAATTCCCATAAGTTACCAGAGTGCCTGTGTAGTTGCTTAAGAAATACTTGTTCTAAGAAGATAGAGGGGGCAGAGTCAAGATGGGGGTGTAGAAGCAGGAGAACTCCTTGAGCTCCCCCAATAACTACCTCAAATACGTATAAAATATGACTCTAAACAAATTTTTGAGCTCCGGAACCCACAAAATGAAAGAGTAACAAGGCTCCCACTGAAGGCAGACTAGCAGGCAGATGGGAAGGGCTCATCATAGGTCTGGGAGCTGAGCCCAGCCCATCCTGAAACCATGGTGTCAGCCCCAGAGTGGCCAGGACAAGAAGTGGCTGGAGCACTCAGGAGAGTGGATCACCAGCAGCTGTAGCAGTTTCCAGAATTATAAACACATAAGAGCCAAGGACAAAGTGAAAGGTTAGTGCAACTGTGCTAAATTTGGGGGAAAGAAGCAGGTCTGGCTGTCTGCCCCCAGGGCAAGAAAGCAGTTGAAGTGGTGGCCCTGCAGCTGCCTCCATGTTGCTGCTTCATAGCTCTCCACCTGAAGATTGCAGGGGGGCCAAGAGGTCATTCAGAGGCTAAGTGCTCTTGCCTTAACCTGCCTGGATTGGGATCGTGGTCTTGTGTGGTGGTCCTGAGGTGTGTGACCAGTAAGCCAAAGGTAGAGGGGGCTGCAGAGACGGCAGCCTCCTAATACCCTGGCAGCTGTGAAAACCCCAGCAAGTTGGAACAAAGCCCTCCCCTCTGAAAGAAGAGTCCTATTGAGCCCAAAAGTCAAGTAATTGGCTGGCAACATGAGCAGGCAATGGAAGCAAAACAAGAACAGCAACCCAACTTTAGATTCCTATTTTGGGGACAAAAGGGTCAAAGCATGGAACCAGAGGAAGACAACACAGTCAGAATTCCTGCACCAAAAGCTTCCAAGATAAATGTAAACTGATTACAATCCATAGAGGAGCTTAAGAAAGATTTTGAAAACCAAATAAGAGAAGTGGAGGAAAAACCAGGAAAAGAAACGAGAATGATGCAAGAAAATCATGAAAAGAGAGTCAACAACCTGAGTGAAGAAAATAACA
>CM053586.1:356703242-356746659 GCA_028646515.1 Pseudochirops corinnae
AGAGAGACGTCGATGTACTAGAAAAATTATTCAGTACCTTTATGGAGTCATAATTTAATCTTTAGACATTTTCCCTTCACACTTAGAGATCCCAAATCCCAATGCATAATTCCTGACTTTGCATTTCTGTAATTCTTCCATAGGGATTCATCCAATATGCTGGAAATTTTACTCATTTGGAGGAGGAAGAAGAGTTGCTTTTTTAAAAAAAATTTAACGATATTTCATGGCTATCACGTAAGCATCCAAACTCCTCATCTATGAGCCCTCACTCTCACCATAGGACCGGCCCACCTTCGTTTTTGGACGGTGTATTCTTAGACATTGTGTAAACCTGCATTATCATCAGGCATATGCTTCAGCTTGATTAAAGATGTCATTCCCCTTTTCTCTAAGCTTTGATAGATGACTTTTGATTGAGATTCTTCTGAGATTTGGTTGTTACATGATTCATAGTCTTGTAGCATCACTTAGAGAATATCTGTGTAGGAAAAAAGTAATATGTCATCATGACTAGGGAGCCAGCCTGGAAGCTAGAAAGACCTAGATTCAAGTCCCCACTCTGACACAAATGGGCTCTATCACCCTGGATAACTTAACCCCTCAATCCCCAGTCTAGGTGACTCTCTATAAATATAAATGCAGAGGTTTCTACCTGTATTGCTAAAGGGAACATCCTCATATCACTAAAATCACAGGTCCAGTCTTGATTTCTATTTTCCTACTTACCTACATACACACACAAAGGCATACACACATATGTAATAATACACACATATATTCGTATGTGGTTTATTTGTATCTATAGTAGCATATGTCTGTATTTATAGATCATATTTATGATATACATATATGGCATGTGTGCTATGTATGGATGTATTGTATATATAATGGTTTTATACAATCTGGTGTACTTTTTGTGTAAATGTATAATTTTACTAATAAATGTACAACTTTACTAATCCAGAAAGAGTTAGCGCCAACATTACAAGAACAAATGCTAAGCCTCACACTTGGGTTTCAAACATTAACTATACAAGTAAAGGAAGACAGGGTATAATTATAGAAGGATTTGTTCAAAGAACAATTAAGGGTTTTGAATGAACCTACAATTCAAGCTGATCCAACAGTATAGCTTCCCCCCCCAAAAAAATGAACCACTTCAGGTGGAATGAAGAGAAGCACATTGACTAGAATGAGAGAAGAGAACATCCCATGGTACTGCATCCTGGTTGTTTCGGTGGTGGTTTGTCCTTCATTCTCAAAAAGCGCCAGGACATCAGGAAGGTGATGCCATAACTTGCAAGTGAATTGGACCTAAGTGAGGGAGGGCTGTGCAAAGTCACCAGCCTCACTTTCTCATCTGGGCTCATCTAGGTCCAGTGACCAGACATCGATCAGGATGACTGGAGATGACCCCCTGTGTCCTTATCAGACCAGATCCATATATTTTATGATAGTTCAGAGGCCCATTTTAGAAAGGGCACTGACAAACAGGAAAACCTTCCACACCTGTTATGCTGGCAGGACTGGAGAACAAGGCCATACAAAAAGTACTTGAAGGAATTGGGGATGTTTTGCAGGAAGAAGATAAAGTTGATCGGGACATGACAGCTATCTTCAATATTTGAAGGGCAGTCATATGGGAAAAAGATTTGATTTGTTCTTCTTGACCTCAGATTTATAGAGGCAGATTCTAGCAACATGAAAACTTATCTAACAATGAGAGCTGTCTGAAAGAGGGATGAGTTACCTTGGAGACAATCGACTTCACCCAGAAGAAGCTGGGTAAGTACTTGGCAACTGTGTTACAGGGAGGATTCTCACTCAACAGCAGTTTGGCTACATGGCCTTGAGGTCCGTTGTAAATCTACAATTCTGTGACCCTGCTCAACGTCTGAGTTTATATGACATATTTGATTCAATTATCAATCAGTGCCTGCATTTCTCTATTACATAGCCAGTCTTTCAGAATATATTTGGATGTCTCACAATTTCTCTTCTCTGTAGGCTGGAAGGATGTCTTGCCAAAGAAACAGTGGTAGCTGTCACTGTGGCAGTGTCTCCTGGGTTCTATGACTGTATCCCAAGAAATAAATGATCGTTTGTCTTTCCTTCATCAATCCACATTCCAGCCAGTCTGGCCATGCTATTATCCTCTGAATCAGACCTGTATGTCACACCTCTGCCTAGACACTCCCTAGTTACCTTCATTTCTGAATGTCATGACAACCCTTCAAGGCTGAGTTCAAGTATCACCTTCCTGTGCTCCCTGTAACAGCACATTTATGGAAATTGGAATGATACAGAAAAGCTTAGCATGGCTTCTGCTCAAGAAAGGACATGCCATGTTGGGAAGCATTCCACATTTTTTTGGTTCCAAGAGAAGGTTTTTTTGGGAGGGAGAGATGGAAAAGTTTAGGGTAGAGGTAGTAAGATTGAGAAAAAGAAGAAAAAAGAATCAACAAAACAAAAATTTTAAAGGAACATAAAGGAACAGGAAATGTAGGAGGAAAGATAAGCAGAAATATTTTAGAATTAATATGTAGAATGAGTTATATACCCTAAAACAGTTATATATAATAGAAAATCTGGGTACACAGAATATATTTTTTCTTATTCTTTGTGTATGAAAATGCTCATATTATTGCTATGTGTCATTTTCATAATAAAATGAAATTAAACTTCTGAAAAATGTCCCAGCAGACTGTTCCTGCTTTGGCTAATGTTCTCTCCCTCTCAGATTATTCATATTTACTTATTTGTAAATGTTTATACCCCCAGGAGAATGTAAACTCCTTGAGGGCAAGGACCATTTTGATTTTTTTTTTTTTTTGGCTTTCATGTCCTCAGCACATGGTCTTCACAGCGAAAGTCTTTAATAAATGCTTGTTGAATTGTTACAAGGTATCATGAGCAATTGACTTGGCAGTCAAGGTCAGGATTTGAGTTAAGTAGAGAGCAGTCAGGACATGCGGCAAAAGCAGGAAACCTTGTGTTCTTAAGCCAGTTGAGCACAGCAGAATGGCTGGAACTTGAAACTGAGCTTTACTGATATTTCTTATCTCAGCCCAAACTTGCCTTCGCAACTTACCATGCCCAGCTCTGCAGGCTTTTGGAACAGTTTCAATCCCCTTCAGGGAATAAAGAGGAAATAAATGGAAGGGAAGAAAATGGGCATTTCAGCACAGGAGTGAAAGCTGAAAAACCAAAATCCAAAGAGAAAAGGGCAAAGAGAAAGCCATGGGTGAAAAGCATGGATGTAAATTAGACAACCTTGGCAAATCTCAGACATAATGACCATCCTGATTCAGATGACTTGGCTTCTCCCTGTCCATTTGATTTTTCTTTCTTCCTCTTCAAGAAACAGGGATTAGTAAGTGAAAGGGAATTCAGAGATCATTTAATATAAACCCTTAAGACCACCTAAGAAACAGCAAGCGGTATCAGGATTTGAACCTAAATCCTTTCATTCTAAATTCTGCACACTTTCCACTGTATCAGACTGCTTTCATTGGTGAGTCTTCTCTGTTGATCATCTAGGATTTGTAATCTGCCCATCAAATGCCTGATTGGAATCCTGACAAATCATTTATACTGGCAGACCCAGTTAAAGCCAGCTTTTACAACAAGATATTTTACACACACACACACACACACACACACACACACACACACACACGTATATATAGGCACATGCACACATATGCACACACAGATCTCTACATATGCACACATGCCTGCACACACACACACACACACACACACACACACACACACAAGTGGTGTCCCTCAGTTCCTTTTTACATGCTATTCTTTGTAAATTGAAACATCTTTGGACTATGATGATTTGGTATTACTAATTCAATGCTTTGTACATAGTTTCCCTGGCATTCACATTAGAACATTTTAAGATGATGGGAATATGATTTTTTTTTAAAAGATGAAAAAGAAAATTGTTTAGAAGGAACAAATGGTGTGACGTTAGTCTCTTTTATATTCAGGATTGCAAAGAAGAAGGGACATCAGAGCCATCTAGTCCACAGCCATCACTTTTATTTTATTTTGTTTTTCCACATCTTAGAGTGGTCAGTTTTACTGCTAGAATTTTATTTGATTGCTAGAGAACTTATAGGGACAGGTGCATCCAACAGGGTTACCATCATGGCCAAGATGGTGGTCTTAGGCACCCAGGGGGCCTGTGAACAGTAGACAAAGTCCTCCTGCTAGGCAATGGCCCAACATACCCAGAGCAGGATACAGGGAGAGAAGCCTTCAGTGGTTGCAGATAGGACACTTTCCCAGAAGGGCCTTGACCTGCTTGGCCCTAGCTGATCTTTATAAGCCTAGACAAAGAGGTTTGGGTATCATACTTAAGTTAAGGATCATGCCAAAAGAACAACAGATGCCCAAGTAGATATGAAGCTTTATTACAAACTGCAAAGGGCCTAACAGCAAAACAAAGCTCATCTAAATAAAGGGGTTTGTAAGGAGGGATTAGGGGGGATATAAGAAAGGGCATATTTGGGGAAGGGGTATTCAGTATGCTTACCATCTTAGGGTGGGATGTAGGGGAGAGATGGGAAGAAAATCTGTAGCTCACAAGCTTTGGGAACTGAATGTTGAAAACTAAAAACAAATTTTAAAAAATAAATGAAGGGGTTTGCCTCACAGTTGCTTCTCCAGCCTCCCTGGTCCACACTGATGAGTTCTGCAGCTACTTCCTCCTCCTGGGAAAGGTAGATGAGGCCAGAACTTATTCCCCTAGGAGGTAAAAAGAAGACTCCTCCCAGCATTTTCCTCACTTATAAATGAGGAAATTGAAGACGCGAGTGGCGACTTGTCCCAGGGCATTAAAGTCCTAAGCAGAAGAATCTGGATATGAACCAACATCTTCCTGACTCCAAACTGGGGGCTCTTTATGAAGTACCACATAGACTCCAATACTCATATTAGTCTGTTATTGTAACCTAGAGAGAATTTTATTGCTAAAAGATTAAAATATCAAAAAAGACCTAACATCCAAATGACATAATGTCAATTTTTGTACTAGATCGAGGATTTTATCAGTATAAGGAAATTTTTGATGAAGAAATCCTCTCCATCAAGATAGATTAGCACCTGCTCTGCAGCATACTGTCTTCAAAAACTGCTAGGGACACTGAGATATTTAGTTACTTGACAATGGTCACACAGCCAGTATGTATCAATGGTAGGACATCATAGGACAGTGGTAGAACCCAAGTCTCCTGATTGCAAGGTTGGTCTTCTATTCCCTATACTATACTTCTGCCTTCTTAAAACGAAAGCCTTATAAATCATTAGGGGAGGAGGGAGAGAGAGAGAGAGAGAGAGAGAGAGAGAGAGAGAGAGAGAGAGAGAGGAAGGAGGCAGGGAGGGAAGGAGAGAGGGAAGGAAAGAAGAAAGGAAGGAAGGAAGGAAGGAAGGAAGGAAGGAAGGAAGGAAGGAAGGAAGGAAGGAAGGAAGGAAAGAAACTACAAGAAAATGCATCTAAGAAATGGATATATTCCACATGCTCTGCATATACTCTATTGCCCCAATTAGAACATGAGCTCCTCAATGGCAGGGTGTGTTCTTGTCTTTCTTTTTATCCCCAGTGTCTAGCACAGTGCCTGGCACATTCTAACTAACTAAATGATTGTTGACTGATTGACTGAATACTGGAATTTCTATTATGGCCTCAGATTTTGGCTATAGAGTAGAATAAATGGTTTTTATGTAAGGAATCTATATGAAGGAATTTTTTTTTAATGGAAAAGTCATTCCAAATTAATGGAGATATATAAAGAACCAGGAAGCACAATTTGGAACTGATAGGTAGAGAATTGTCAACTTGATGGCCTCCCAGAAAGGAGTTAATGAATACATTAATACAGTAACAATAGCTGACTTTTTATTACCTCATTTCAAGATTTGCCTAGATGTTTACATGAATTAACTTATTTCATGTTCACAACTCTGTCGAAGGGGTGCCGCCTTGACACTGGAGAGATGAAGAATCTGAAGTTCCATCAAGTGACTCATGTATGCTCACGTAGTTTGTGAATACCTTTGGTTTCTTAGGCTGTTAGTTCTTTCACTCATTTTAGAAATGAGCCAGTCAAGGTCCAGAGGAGTCAAAGTATCCTAATTTTAAGATGGACAGACATGACTACATTCCAGTTAATCCACCTCCCATGATATATTTTCATATTTTATTGAAGTACAAGGTAAATACAAGTCAATAGTGGATACAAGGGGGTAGAGCAAAGATGGCAGAATAGAAACAGGACTTCCCTATGGCTCCAGCTTCCACCTCCTCCAAAACATGTAAAAAATTACTCTAAACAAATTTTAGAGCTACAGAACCCCCAAAGTGACAGAGAGAAACAAATCTCCCACTGAAGGCAGCCTGGTGGGCTTACAGGAAAGGTCTATTACAGCAGGCTGGGAGTTGAGCACAGTCCCCTATGAGCAACACAGTTCCAGCCCCAGGGAACCCCAACAAGCAGCAGCTGTAGCATCCTTCAGGAGAGTGAATCACCAGCAGCTGTGGTGGTTTCCTGACTTCTCAACCCATAAACACCAAAGAGAAAGTAAAAAGTCAGTGTGGAACTCTGTTGGTACTGGGTGGAGAAGAGATTGGTCCTGGCCCCTGCCCCTGGGACAAGAAGTAGTGGAGGCCCAGTGTCTGTAGCTGCTGCCATGGCTGTCTCAGGAGGACCTGGTTGCAGATTATAGGATGACCAAGCAACCACTCGGAGGGTAACCACTCTTGCTTTTACCAGCTTGGATCTGGATCACAGTCTTAGGTGGTGGTGCTAGGTGTGTGGCCAGTGTGCCAGAGACCCTGGGGACTGCATAGAGGGTATTCTCCTAATAGTTCTGGCAGCTACAAAAAAAAAAAACAGCAATTTGGGACAAAGCTCTCTCCACTCTGGAAGCAGAGTTCTACCATGGCAAAGAGGTCAAAAGTCAAATAATTGGCTGGCAATACAAGCAAGCAGAGGAAATACAAACATACCATACAATCCTTTTTTGGGGACAAAAAGGATCAAGGCATGGAGCAGGAGGAAGACAGCAAAATCAGAACTCCAGCATCAAAAGTCCCCAAGAAAAATGTGAACTGGTTACAGACCATGGGGGAGCTCAAGAAGGATTTTGAAAATTAAGTAAGAGAAGAGAAGTGGAGGGAAAATTGAAAAGAGAAATGAGAATGATGCAAGAAAATCATGAAAAGTCAGTCAACAGCCTGCTAAAGGAGACCTAAAAATACACTGAAGAAAATAACACCTTAAAAAATAGACTAACTCAAATGGTAAAAGAGACCCAAAAAGCCAATGAGGAGAAGAATGCCTTAAAAAGCCAAATTTGCCGGATGGAAAAGGAATTTCAAAAATTCATTGAAGAGAATAATTCCTTCAAAATTAGATTGAAGCAAATGGAAGCTAATGACTTTATGAGAAATCAAGATACTATAAAATAGATCTAAACAATTGAAAAAATAGAAGGCAATGTGAAATATCTCACTGGAAAAATGACTGACCTGAAAAATTGATCCAGGAGAGATAATTTTAAAATTATTGGACTACTTGAAAGCCATGATCAAAAAAAGAGCCTAGAAATCATCCCACAAGAAATTCTGAAGGAAAATTGCCCTGATATTCTGGAACCAGAGGGTAAAATGGAAATTGAAAGAATTCACCAACCACCTCTTGAAAAAGACTCCAAAAAGAAAACTTCTAGGAATGTTATAGCCAGATTCTGGAGTTCCCAGATCAAGGAGAAATATTACAAGCTGCCAAGAAGAAACAATTTGAACACTGTGGAAACACAATCAGGATAACCAAGGATCTGGCAGCTTCTACATTAAGGGATCAAAGGGGTTGGAATATGATATTCCAGAGGCCAAAGCAGCTAGGACTAAAACCAAGAATCACCTAAGCAGCAAAACTGAGTATAATGCTACAGGGGAAAATATGGTCATTCAATGAAATACAGGATTTTCAAGCATTCTTGATGAAAAAAACAGAGCTGAACAGAAAATCTGACTTTCAAATATAAGAGAAGCATGAAAAGGTAAACAGGAAAAAAATTCATAAGGAACTTATGAAAGTTGAACTATTTACAATCCTACATGGAAAAATAATAACTCATGACTTTTCTCAGTATGAGTGTGGTTGAAGGGAATATATATGTATACATACATATATGTATGTATAGAAGTGAGTATGTGTGTATAAATGTATATGTGAGTGTGTTCATATGTTTGTACATGTATATATAAACAGAGGGCACAGGATGAGTTGAATATGAAAGGATATCTAAATAAAATTAAGAGGTAAGAGAGGAATATTTTGGGAGGAGAAAAGGAAAGATAGATTGGGGTAAATTATCTCATATAAAAGAAGCAAGGGAGAACTGTTACAATGGAGGGGAAGAGCAGGAAGGTGAAAGGGAATGGGTCAACCTTACCCTCATTGAATTTGGCTTAAGGAGGGAATATTATACATACTCAATTGGGTATCTTACCCTACAGGAAAATGGGGGAAAGGGGATAAGAGGGGGGATGATAGAAGGAAGGGTGGATTGAGGGAGAGGGTAGTCAGAAGTAAACACTTTTGAAAAGGGACAGGGTCAAAGGAGAAAATAGAATAAGTGGGGTCAGGATAGGATGGAGGGAATTATAGTTAGTCTTTCACAATACCACTACTATGGAAATGTTTTTGTATAACTACACAGGTACAACCTACATTGAATTGTTTATCTTCCCATTGAGGGTAGATAAGGAGGGAAGAAGGGAAGAAATCTGGAACTTAAAATTTTAGAAAGAAATGTTTAAAAAATTTTGCTTTTTACATGCAACTGGGAAATAAGATATACAGGGAGGAAATCCATCCTGCCCTGCTAGAAAGTTGGGGGGGGGGGGGAGGGAGTGAGGAAGGATATAAGAGAGAACAGAATGGGGGAAGGGTATTCAGTAGGCTTGCTATTTTGGGGTGAAGGATAGGGAAAGGATGGGGAGAAAAACTTGTAACTCAAAATTTTGTGCAAATCAATGTTGAAAACTAAAAACAAATAAATTGGAAAAAAATATAGTGGATACAAAAGTCCAGAAAAGTATTTGTGATATATGGTTAGCTGAAGTGAAACTGAGAATCCAAAACTAGAGAAGACAGCCTTAGGCAGAGCTCATTTGAAGGGTTGTGCTCAGTTCTGGACATCACATTTCCAGAAAGGGGGAACTGTTGGGGGAGGGGCATCCAGAAAAGGCTGAGCAGAGTGAGGAGAGGACTGTAAATCATGAGGTGCAAGGATCAGTTGGCAGAACTCAGTGTGTTTAGGTAAGAGAAAGGAAGATTTACAAAGACTGCATTAACAGTTTCCAGGTATTTGTAGGTTTCTCATGTGGAAGAGGAATTCAGCTTATTCCACTTGGTCTCCAAGCATGGAACCAGAAACAATCAGCAGAAGTGCTACACTTTGTGGGAAAAGAAAATTCTCAAGATGCCCCAAAATGGGAAGGGCTGCCGCAGGAGATGTTGGGCTTCCCCCATTCTAGAGGGCTTCAAGAAAAGGCTAGATAACCATTCCTGGGAAGTTGTATAGAGGTAATTGTTGTTCAGACACTGGCTGGTCCTCTGAAGTCTCCCCTAACTGAGATTCTGTCATTGGGAATTTGAGTCTCCAGCTAAGCAGGTATCTCCTTCTACCCCTATTGTTTGCCCTCTTCTCCATTCCCTTCCCTTCCCTTCCCTTTCTTTCCTTTTTCCTTCTCCCTTCCTCTCCTTTTCTCTCCTTTCCTCTGCTCTTCTCTGTTCTCTTCTCTTTTCTTTTGCCCTCCCCTCTCCGTTTCTTTGGAGTCAGGAAGATATGGGCTAAAATCATAATTCCATGACCTACAGTTGCAGATATCTTAAACCCTAGGATATGATTACTGAAATGCTGCCAGTGATTAAGAATCATGGAAATTGAAAGAGCAGCTATAGGATTAGAGAAAGACCTATGTTCCCATTTCCAGTCTAGGTTAAATAGACAAGTTCTACAAGCTATGGACTACTCCTCTGGGCTTCCATTCTTAAGAAAAATAATATAATAGTTTGTCAACAGAGTGTGATTTCCGAATGTTTTGAAAAGAAAGTTATGATCACCATGAGTCATTATAAATCAGTAAAATGAAGTTATTTTGGATTAACACAATTTCCTCTTTTAACAGGATTGCTAGACCAGGGAAAGGGGACAGATAAGGCACATCTGAGTATAGTAAGGATTTAACAAAATAGTTTACAATATTTTTTTCTGGTCAAGATGATAAGGGTGGGGACTATAGGTATAGAAAACCATTGAAATCCCACCAAACTCTAAAATCATGTGATTTAGTTATTCTGAACTAAGAATTGGGTTATATTATATGTAGATGAATTTCTTATATAGTAAAGAACTGTCATGTAAAAACAAAATTAAACATCTATATTTTGCTTCATCTCATGATACAAATTTCAGATAAATAAGTGGAAGCTACTTGGTGAGACTTTCATCTTAAATTTGGGGAGTTTTATTCATTTTCATCTGAAAGCACAGACTTCATCCAGTATGAAAATGCTTTCTACTGATGCAGATCAGTACCGTATCTGGAATTTTGCCTCCTAAACAGTTTTCTTGGGGCACTGAGAGATTCAAAGGCTCCCCCATGGCCACACAGTTAGTCTGGCTCAGAGGCAGGACTTTTACTCTTCAGTACAATCCCTCTACTCATCAGGCCTGTGTCTCTCCTCAGCTCCAAAATAAAGCATTGTCTAACAATTCAAGCTATCCAAAAATCTGCAGTAAGATTACTCCAGAAGTGAGGGGTCTCCTATGCAGGAATCATAAGCAAAGCAGGATGATCATTTGCTGGAGATAGCATCAAAGAGATTTATGGTAAATGCTGGGCAAGATGATTTCTGGATTCATTTCTATCTTTCAAATTACCAGATTCTAAATGATTTTTGAGGTTGCTCTGAGCTATCAATCCTATGAAAATCAATTTCCTATAGCATTGCTTTAAGTAAAACCCCTGTGCATACCAGAGAGTTTTATACCTAGGTTTTTGTTGTTGTTTGTTGTTGTTGTTGTTGTGTTTTGAGGGTGGGGAGTTGTTAGTTTTTGGGGTTTTTTTTGCTTTTTGCAGAGGGGAAGGCAAGGCAATTGGGGTTAACTTGCCCAAGGTCACATGGCTAGTAAGTGTTAAGTGTCTGAGGCTGGATTTGAACTCAGGTCCTCCTGACTGCAGGGCTGGTGCTCTATTCATTGAACCACCTAGCCAGGGTGGTGCTCTATTCACTGCACCACCTAGCCCCACCCCTAGGGGGGATTTAGTTAAACAGATTTCAGTGATTTGCAATATATACATATGTGTGTGTGTATGTATTTATTTAATAGCTGACAGTTTGATCGTTATATATACTCCTCTACCTCAGTCATTTTGAAAAGTGGCTCCAGGCTAAACTTTAGGAGGAAGAGAATTTAGAGTGAATCTACCTTAAAATGTAAGTAGAGGATGGTTTTTTTTCCCCTTCTTTTTAGAGTAATAGAAAGAATACTTTAAGGTAACTGTCATTTAGAATCTTGTGCACATGATATTTTGGAAAAAGCTCATGCTACCAACTTCCTCCCACTACACATTTATACATGTATATACTTGCCTTGTCTCAACTCCCTCCCCCCAGAATTGTTATATAGTAGTCAAAAACAAAACCAAAACACACACACAAAATATGGATGCAGTTTGGGGTTACATTGAGATGCGTGAAATCTAGGTAATAGGAGGCAATAACCCCACTGTTCTTCGCACTAGTTGGACTTCATCTGTAGTATTGTGTTCAATTCAGATGGCCACAGCTCCCAAAGACTAGTGATGACCTGGAGAAATTTCAGATGAGACAACCAGGTTGGTGACAAGTCTAGAGATCATTCCATAGGAGAATCAGTTAAAAGAACAAAAGATATTTAGATTAAAGAAGACTAAGTTCATGACCAAATACTTGTTTTGGTCTATTGTTGAGTTATTTCAGTCATGTCCAACTCAGTGTGACCCTTTCTGGGGTTTTCTTGGCACAGATGCTGGAATGGTTTGCCATTTCCTTCTCCAGTAAGCATTTATGAATCATCTACTATATGACAGGTACTGTAACAAATTCTGGGGATCCAAAGACAAAAAAAAATTAATTGGAAGCCCTGCCTACTTGTTTGCTTCCTTTTTTCCCCATCCTCAAGAAACTTATCTGGAGCACTGTCACATGGTTTTGTTTGACCTTAGAGATCCAAACCAGGAATAGTGGCTAGAAGCTGCCAAGAAACAAATACAAGTTCAATGTCAGAGAAGCTTCCTGAATACTAATGAATATCCATAAATAAAATGGATTTCCTTGGCAAGTAGTGGCTATTGGCACCTCTTGCAGAGTCTGGATGACCATTCATCAGGTACAATGGAGTAGGGATTTTTTTTGAGGTAGGGGTTGAACTAGATGGCCATGGAGCACCCTTCAAACTGAAAATTCTGGCATTTAATGGTTCATGATTTTTCTCACTTTCCATCTTCCTTTGCCTGGGAAAACACAACCAATGTGACTGAAAATGGCATCCCCTTCAGTTAGCCATGGCTTCAATGCATGGTGGATTCTTCAAGATCACTAACAGACTCTTGTTGAAAAAGATGTTTCTTTTTAGAGAAAAAGCTTCCAAATTGTGAGCAGTGTATTCCACCCTGCCAAGGAACATGCCTTTTAAAAATGCATTGTTTCTCATTATACATCTATATATTAACTTGGGGGATTTATTATTCATTATTTTCTAAAATATGAAGAAAAATGAAACATTTAAAAATCTCAATTATTCAAATGTGTGTTCTAAAACTTCCTTGTTTCTCTCTTTTTTGTGTCCCTGTGTTCATTGTTACCATGTATCTCCATCTTTGGTTATCTTACTTCAAGTAGCAGAGAATAATGATAATAATTCAAATCACCTCAGGTTATTAAATTTTCAGTGGGAATAATCTCAAAGTTTAAGGGCTTTAAAAATCAACCATTCCCCTCCAAAGGGGAAAAAAATGTATTATGAAAAATTCATATGGAATATAGCATAAAAATAAAGTTGGTCCATATTCTAGGACAAAATAAATCATATGATAAATAATAAATGTATGACATCTTCAAGAGAAATATTTTAAATCAATTGAAATATATTTGTTTTGAATATATTGATTCAAGTTTTGTTGATTTCTACAGAATGGTCCCAGTCTAGATAAAGCAGATCCACAAGAACACTGTGCATATGACATTGTACTGAGTACAAGGTTGAGCTTTCCAAATTTTGGGCTGGACTCCCTGGGAGCAGGATGCCCTGCCAGGGGTAGGAGTGGGAGGGGTTATGAAGCGATGGCCAGATGAAATGGATTCTTTCAGCTACATCATATAAGCACATTCACTTTTTTTGATGACAAATGTTTAAAGTCTACAAAAATGAAACAAAGAGAATTCACTCCAATGCAAATGCAGAGTGGTGTTTATTAGCCACACAAATGAAGACAAAATAAGAGTCAGCGCAACTATGGAGTTTTGCCTTGGATTCCAGTTGCCATCACCACCACCAGTCACTGGCTCCTGATGCACATGAGAGATATCTTTGAGCTACTTGTGATGTCAGAACAGTAAGTGTGGAAAAAAAGAAGTTAGTCTTCATGTAGAAAGATGTGTGTGGAGAGATGTTGTTATAAAAAACAGAAATAAATTATTTGAGTAAAATAAATGTTATGGAAATTATTTTTTTTTCAGAATATGTGATGAAAAAAGATGGCGGGTCCAATTTATTAAGGTAAGCATCACTTTCCTCTCTTTTCGGAGGTGGAGAGTAAAGGCATGCAATGTTGTCCTTGCATTATACATTGATTAATTTTGTTCAATTACTCTAATTTTATTATTTTTCTTCTTTGTTATAAGGGGGATGTTTTGGGTTGCATAGGGCAATGAATTTATTCTGAAATGAAAGTTATATAAAAACATAAATCAGGAAGAGAAAGGAGAGACAAAGAAAAGGAGAGACAGGAAGACAAATGAGGAAAGACAGGGACAGACAGAGAGTGAGATTGAGAGAGAGGAGAATGAGACACTGTCACGTCCTGTCTATCTATCCACCTATCTGTCTGTCTTTCTCTTTCTGTCTTTCTATGTCTCTGTGTCTCTCATACCCATCCATTTATGTACTGTTCACTATGGCCACACCTGCATAGTAATTCAGGAAGACAGCAAGGTACAATGCAAATGGAGCTGGATTCCAAGCCAGGTGACCTGGGCAGGGATTTGTCCTCTGCCATCTGCTCCCTGTGAGACCTTGGGCCACTCTGCAAAGCAAAGACAGTGTACTAAGTAATCTCTGAGGCTTCGTCTGTAAATATGCAATCCAATGAGCCACTGGGGGTGACATTGGGCAAGTCACTCTCCTCTTTGGGCTACAGTTTGCTCTTTGGGAGAATGAAGGTGTTGAACTAAACCTTATGCAGTTGAATTCCAAACACCTGTGAAGATGTTCCCTTCTATTATGTAAATAGGACTAGAAAACTACCTGGCCTACCTTAAGGTGCTAAATAAATGGAAGTGATCATCCTTATCGTTTTTCCTGTGATGGCCTATCATGTTCAAAGGTAAGATATTTTCCAGGTTTCAAGCCCTGAAGAGCATCCACCTTCCCATCTTCTCCTCAGGAAGTTAGTTGGAGGCATCCTTGAAGCTGGGGCTGGGAGTCAGAGGAAAGTAAGAGATGTTTCTGTCTTCCCACAATGGAGCTTGAAATTATATTTTCCCATATGAGTAGTGTGATGAATGACAATTAGACACAGCCAAAATGCCTGAAAATGATATATCTTGAAATACGTCATTTATTTAATATGTGCAACTATGCTTAGGAACATCACAGAGTAAATCTGGGAACCGTCCTCACCTCTGTGGAAAGCACAGCTTCTCTGGGTGAATGTTCAGAATTGCAAACTGGCAGGCAAGTGACCTTTTGCAAAACAACCTGTTCTGAGTTTGTGACTGCCTTTAATGGCTTCTTTTTAAAATATTAGTACATAATATTTGCATAGTTTATCACAGTTTACTCAGTCCTATCACATAATAATTCATTTTCTTTGACAACTGAGATTGCGTAACACTGGGATGTTGTCAAGAAAGGGATTTTTGTTCCCATTTTTCAGATGAGGAAACTGAGGATCAGAGGGAATGAAAAATCTGTTCTATTTGATTTTTTTAATTTATAAAAGATGCATATCCTAAAATCTCTACTGGGTAGGGAGGCTACTCTTTTCCATTTCAAACTAGACCCTCAGAGACCAGGTTCTGCCAGAAAACTGTGACTCCTATGGACTGTGTAAGTCCTACAGGTCCATGGGGTTCTCTAGAGGAAAAGGTCACTAACATTCCCAACTTCAATTCTTTCCCCTTGAAGGGGTCCCTCCCAAGGCGGCATCATAAGGTGTGAGGAATATTTGTAGGTGCCCAGTGAGATGCTTCCTTGATTCCCTATCAATCCTGTGTTCTTTTCTCTTGGCTGTTGATCTGCTTAGATAATCACAAGAACTGAAAGATCGTTAGAAGCTCTACATCTTTCCTTAGGGAGGTGGGGGGGGGGTGGCAGAGGCCTACTCAGTTTACTCTCATAATCCTAGAGGACTAGCCAGGGTGCACCAAACTTAGTGCAATATTAAGTTGAAATCTGAATAAGGCCTTCCAGCCTATGAAGGGGATTCTTTTATTTGTGATGTGGAGGAATAAGTCCTCTGCATTTACGGTTAATGAGTGAGAATCTTTCCTATAGTTGATTTGTTAGCCAGAGTCATTGCCCTTGGTTTGTGTGGAGTATGGGGGGGTGTTATATGGATGTGGAGGGTGAGTATATGTGTGTATGTCTTATATGTATGTGTGTATACATATACACCTTGCATCCACTGACCAAAGATGCCTCTCCTAGGGTCAGCTCATCACTTTTCATTTCACCACCATGCCACTAACTTAAGCCTTGATTTATACCCTGCCCCCATAGCTTCCTTTCCCCTTCAATTAAAAAGCCAGAGGATCACATGCATACCAACCTTCCCAATACCTTCCTTTATGGAGGGACAAACCAGACTAAGTTCACACCACCCTGCCTCTGTTGCCCTGGTTTGCATTCCACAGAATAAGACACCTCTTTACCAAGTACCCCCTGTTCTCCACCCCCTTTTTTCCTGCCTTCTTTTGCGTGTTGCCTTCCCCTTTCAAATGTAAGCTCCTTTAGGGCAGGGACTGTCTTTTATTAATTGTATCCCCAGAATTTAACACAGTTCCTGGCACACAGTAGGCACTTAATAAATGTTGTTTGGATTGGATGGAACCTAGACAAGAGTCAGATTTGAGCATCCTCAAAGGAAATCCTAGCAGTGGGAAGGGGACTTGTGCAAATGTAAAGCGTTACACCAGGAGAGGCCTCCAATTCTTCAGTCAGTTTCTGTCAGCTCAGAGATACAATTCTGACTCAGGGGTTACCTTGAAAATGGAGTGATCTTATCTGGATATTGACTTAATTGTACTTAGTATGAAGCCCTTCCACTACCCAGCTCTGGACTACATAGAAAATGGAAAGCCTTCATTTTCCCACTGGCCACTGGAGAGCAATTGGTCGTGCTGTGCTCTAAATTCAAGCAGAATATGAACTCAGCCTCATGGGTCCTTGGCCATAGCTTGGATGCCAACGTGGCCCAATCTTAGTGGGACTGATTTGGGCCCAACTGACTGATGCAGGCCTGAGGAAGAGTACAGGAGCTTGGTGGCCCTTTGGTTGACAGCTGCGAGGATTTCTGAAGGGGCCAGGGGCCTGAGAAAGCCTGAAGTTGGGCTGCCAGGCCTGTGGGGTTCTGTCTGCCCTTTCCCATGCTTTGGGATGCTCGCTCAGAGGGACGTATCACTTTAAGTTGGTTTTAGCACGTTGGATTCATGGAGTTCCTAGGGCTGTGCTGTTTTTCACTCAATGGAGGAAGTTAAAAAAACAAAACACACTTTCTATTATAACATCAGACAGTGCAGAAGAGTGGAGAAGCAAACACTGTCTGTAGTCCAAGGACTGGATTTGAATCCAGGCTCTCTGTTTGGTCAGGCTCACATTCTTTAAGCCTCTATGATCTTGGACAAGTCATTTACCCTCTGGGGTCCCAGTTTCCCCCTGTGAAAAATAAGGAAATTGGGCTGTCTGACTTCAGTGGTCTCTTCTAACTCTAAATCCAAAGAATTCTACCCACTCCTTGCCAGTCCGTGGCCTCTGAATGCTGGGTGAAATAACCAGAGATGTTCATTTTGGGGGAGAAGGCTCAGCGTGAGGGAGGAATGATAATAATGACTTTCACAGGTGTAAAGACCCATCTGTCATATATGCCAAGGACTGGACTTGTTCTCTTTCACTCCATGGGGTAGAACAAGGAGGAATGGACTTGTTGGTAAGCCAGGAGCATTGTCCTAGGCAATGGGAACAACATATTGTCTATGCCTTGGCTCATGCCCTCTTGGAGGGTAAGCCTATTAGAGGGGCAAACCATCTCTACAGATGAACAGCAGCAAGAGATAGCCAGACATAGGGAGGAGCAAACCATCCTCAGAGTCAAGAAGATTGGGGTTCAAGTCCCACCTTTGACAAATACAATTCATCAGGCACAGTCACAAAGTGATGTGACCATGGGCAAGATATTTCTCTGAGCTCTAGGGGGAAAAATTCAGATTAGAAGTTGTAGGAAAAGTGCTTTGGAAGAGAGAGAGTTTCTTCACCCAGGATTTCCTTATATCTCTGAAATCTCAGGCCATTCCGTCAGTCAATAAACAGTCATTAAGCATTTGCTCTGTATCAGGCAATGTGACAAGCACTGGAGATATGAAGAAAAGTAAGACAGTCCCCACTCTTGTGAAACTCCCAGTCTAATAGGGGAGACAATGACAAAGAACCATGTGCAGGCAATATGTAATTAATAATGTTTACATAATAAAAACATATATATATGTACATGCATATATGATGAATTGGAATTAACCAACAGAAGAAAGACCCTGGAAGTGAAGAGGATTAGGAAAGTCTTCCTAACAAAAAGAGGATTTTCACTGGGGCTTGCAGGAAACCAGCAGCAGAAGCTGAGAGGCAGAGATGAGGCGTGGAAGGTGTTGGCAAAAACATGCAGAGTCGGAAGCTGGGGTGTCTTGTTTGAGGACCATCAAGGACCTCCAATCTCTATATGATTTACTGGAATAGACAGTGGGAAGTTTAGGGTTGTGATGGCAGCTGAACACCCCCATTAGGTCATTGCATATGACTTTTTTAACCAAACTGCAAGGAGTTCATTTCTTCAGGAATTCACAGAAGGTCCTTTCTGCAGAGGAAGAAAGGTTTCCTGACTTATTCACGGCACAGCAGTTCTTATATTTGGGGTCAGGAAATGTGGGTTCAAAGCCTTCTTCTGACATGTCCTAGCAATGTGACATGGGAAACCCATTTTTAACTCTCTGTGCCCATGGTTGCTAAGCTGTAGAATGAGAGTAATAAAA
This sequence comes from Pseudochirops corinnae, assembly GCA_028646515.1. Classification (NCBI taxonomy): domain Eukaryota; kingdom Metazoa; phylum Chordata; class Mammalia; order Diprotodontia; family Pseudocheiridae; genus Pseudochirops; species Pseudochirops corinnae. Next base: position 356,721,836 of record CM053586.1, read on the forward strand.
CCTTTGACCCAAATCGGACTTAATATTTGTAAAAATAGATCATGGGATTCCCTTACCTGGGCTCTGGGCTCCGGGCTCACATGGACTAAGTTTAGTTTTGGGGAAGCCTAGGCTCTAAAGGGATGTGGTAGAACCTTTTTCTCTCTCATTTTCTTGGATCTTACACCCTCACTCTAGAACCAAGAGGGAAATTGCTTAAAGCTTACATTTAGTTTAGCTTATATGCAGGGTCTCACCAGAGTCAGTCAGAAAGACCTTGATGTATAAGCTAGGTGGGTTCAAAGCTGGAGATTTATTTGCTCCATACAAAAGAAATGCTTAAAACACCAAAGACTCATAAACATACATTGACAAAGACTTAAAAATGCTACAATAACCCATAACTCCTGTTACACTCTCCTGGGAGGTAGAATACTTAAACTATCAAAACATAAAACATTTATGTGGGACTGCTAAATAGACAGTTTTTCTCCAACTAACTTCTAAACAACTCCATCAAAATTGACATCTCTCTTGCCTCAGTCCATTCAGCTTCCTCGTTCAGAGTTGAGGGAGACCATGTGGTCATGAAAAAAATGAACTTTGGTCCTTGATCTCTTTATGTTGCTTTTTATCCTTTAGGGGAAGGGAGTAGAGTCACTGACTTTGTGAGTTTTCAAAGGCCAGGTGAGTGAGTCACCAAATTCTGGGATGTGAAATATAGATTTTGCCGCTAGCCACACACATCAATCTCATTCCCACCCCCAAAAGGGAGCAAATTTCAGGAGTAACTTTCTGGACTCAGGTCAGTGGTATTTGAGACAAAGACTCATCCATCAGTCATATCCCATCTGGGCAGGAAGTTGGTGGGACAAATGCTATTGTAGGCATTGAGCTATGTTTTGAGTCTGCTGCCCTTCAGAGACTGAAATGGAATAGAGAAAAGCCCGGCCCTTGAGACGTTGGAAAAAAACATGGATATTTTCCATATCCTCAAAGTAATTTCTTTGTAAAATCTAGCTGATGTTAAGTGGCTAAATAAAAGTAAGACCTAGTCATTAGCACCTAATAATATGAGGAGGAGAAAATACAGTTGGTGGAGGAAGTTGGCTAGCCAATATCAGGAGAGAAGAGATAACCACAAATCTCTAAGGGCAGTTTATAATCCTGAGGAGCAGAGGTAGCCTGGTTCTGGAAGAATGAGTCAAAATATTCTCACTACACTAATATTTATCCAAGTATAATATGGTAACCTTACGATAAAGATTTACATTTTGCCCAGAAAAACTCTTTAAAGATCAATGTCTTCTAGTCAGCCACAGCATGATGATGGTTCAATGTCCCATTAATAATCATCTCCAAGAAGTACCCAGTTGAAGAAAACTTCTCCCGACACCAATCAGTTCTAACTGAGGAATCCAGGAATTTCCAGTTTCTGAAACTCACAATATTCCCTCTGAAACTGGAAAAGTCCATCTCTGGGTAACTGTTCAGTGATTCATGCTCAGGGAAAGAAATACAAATCAGAGCAGGCAGGCAGAATCCCCAAACCCAGGCCCAGGATGGCCAAGGCAGTGCATGGGTTTGATAACATGGGAGCAGCTGAGGGTGAGGGGAATCTCCTCCACCTACTGAAGTCCCTAAGAGAAAATGCCATGCTCCATGAGGAGGGCAGAAAGAAGACAGTGAAAGTGGGAGTTGTTTCACACCTTGAAGTTGGTGCGAGAATGTCTCTTCTTGTCTCAGTAGCCAATTCTCTTTGAGGTATCTCCCTCCCACTGTTGCATCATCCCAAATTCCTTCAGCTCTGAGGCAACTGGGTGGTTGTTCAGTGGTTAGAGGGCTAGGCTAAGAATCAGGAAGGCCTGAGTTCCCATCCTGCCTCATGGGCAACTCACTTAACCTCTGTTGGCCTCAGTTTCTTCCTCTATAAAATGGGTATAATGATCATTCCTAAGTCAAATAAGAGAACATTTTCAAAGTTCTTTACAAACCTTAAAACAGCATAACAGCATTTGTCATCACCATTACTATGGCCCTTGTGTTGGGAAGTTGGGAAGAGGAAGCTCAGCTTAGCTCTATGGATGTTCCTTGGAAGTGCTTTGCTGTCACATTTATCACATGCTTTGCAAACCTTGAAATGCCACATAAATTCTGCTGGCCTTTATCCTCTTATCTTCACTCCTCCTGGGCCAGCGTATTCTGAATCTCCATGTCTTCTGAAACATTCCTATCTCCAGATCCAAGAGCGGAAAATCCATTAGCACCAAAGAAGGGCAGGACTTAGCTCAGAAAGGAGGCTCTAATCTGCCAGCTCATTGACTTCACCTGGGCTTTGAGGGGTCCTGGTACCCTGGAAAATAGAAAACAGGCACTTTGAATGACTGCATGAAGAGCCCTTCTGACCCAGACTTCCTACACTATTTCTGAGGTGGATTCTAAGTGCCTTAAATACCCCAAATAACCTTGCAGTTAATGTGTCTTCCTGCTAAACATGAGGGGGCTACTCATTTTTCTTCCTGATGACCCTCAAACTTCCTAATGCCCTTAATGTCTGAGGACAAAGACATAAATGCATCAGAGAAGGGCAAAATATGGCTCTATGCAAGGTCTCATATGGATCCAGAGAATGCTTCCCCAACGAAGCGGTACCTGACATGAACCTTAAAGGATGGACAGAAGCTACCAAGAAGAGCCAGCATTTGGACAGCTCTTTAAGATTTGCAAAGCATTTCATAAGTGCTATCTCCTTTATCTCCACAACACTATGAGGTAAGGGCGATTATCATCTCCATTTTACAGACAAAAATTCTGACAGATGAAGGTATTTTCCCCGAATCACAAAGCTAGTTAAGAACCTGTGGCAGGATCTGAGCTCAAGACTTCATGCCTCCAAGATCAGCTCTCCAACTGTCAACAGAGAGAAATGGGGAAAGGAGGGCATTTCAGTCATGAGAGACAATGAGAAAAAATGTGGAGACAGAAAAATACAGAGGGCTTGGGGGAGGACAGAGAATTAATTTTGGCTTAAATGGAGAGTATTTTGTTGGAATGAGTATAAAGGAGGGTTGAAAAGTCAAGGTGTTGGAACACAGAGGGCTCAAGACTGGCAGTTGTGTTGGGGGCAAGGAGTAGGTATACAGTGGATGAGATAGCAGCCAGGGGGTGTGGAGAGCAGAATTTCTAGCTTCTAAATCCTGAAGCAGATGTCATACCAAGAGTAATAGAGTATATTGTGGATGCTTGACAGTGTGTAGTTAACAAAGAGTGAAGAAGAAAACCATTGAAGATGAGGAGACCAAGGAACCTGGTCATTGGGATAATAAAAAGTGGTCAGCATGAGTAATGGCCTCCCCGAATGGGGGTGGCCAAAGTTGGGCTGGAGACAAAGGTCATGATAAGAAATAATAAGAAAGTTAGGATGGTGACCTGCAAGCTGGATGATTTCAGGAGCAAAGCTAACATAAGTAACGTGTGTGGATTGCATGTATTTCCAAAAAGGAAAGGAGATAGAGGTGATAATCTGAAAGTGGCCATGGAGATTAAGAATTAGGATCGTAAATCATAAGAGACCTCAGGGGCCACCTCGTTCAATCCACTTCTCATTTTAGAGATGAGGAAAATGATATCCAGAAAGATAAAGAGCCATACAGTTAGTGGGCTTCCAAGGCAGAATTTGGACCCAGGCCTTTGTCTTCCAAGGAAGACAAAGCTTTTACAGTTGTACCATGATGCCCTCTATGGCAACCCCTCCTCACAACCCTGCAAGCCAGGGTGGAGATGGGAGAAGCAGCCTGTACTGGGGATGCTTGCAAGGTAGGCAAGATCCTCTGGAGCAGCCAGATTTTAGTGAAAACAAAAATGTGGGGAAAGAATTGGATGCAAAATATGAAGAAATAGGGGAGGGTTATTTCTGCTGAGATTCCAGAACGGACTCAAAAAGGGCCAGTGGAATGAGCTAAATGAGAAATGATCCAGGTAGCAATCAGTTTGGGGTTGATCAAAATAAGAATGAGGAGTGGTAGGGTACATTGAGGCAGGGAGATTGCATGACTCAGATTAGGAAACCATTACTTTGGGAAGTAGATTCGAGTGGCATGTGTCAGTAAGGTAGGGGCATGAAGAATGCTTATTGAATGTTGTTGAATGAGAGGGGTGGGACTTAGGGAGCAGGGTGGTAAATGGAGCATGGAATGTTTGACATAGTTTAATGGGCTTGGTTTTGCAAGGTTAGCCCTATAGAGATTGATTATTTCACCCTAGGCACTGTGCCTGCAATTCTTGGAGCTCTCCAAAGTTGGGGGGAGGGGTGGTTAATGGTTGGACAAGATGCCATGGAAAAGGAGTGATAAATCAGAGACCATTATAAGGCTATTGAGCTGCAAGGGCCTTAAGAGATCACAGAATCACAAAACCTCAGTGTCAGAAAGGAACAGAAAGGCCAGCCTATCTATACCATACCTGAACAAGAGTTTCCTCTCTAACATATTTGACAAGTGTCTAGCAAGCTTTTGGTTGAAGACTTTCAAAGAGGAAGAAAAAAACACTTCTGGAGCTGTGTATTGCATATTGGAGCAAGGAGAAGGGGTTTGTTTTCTCATTCTTCTTCTCTGCCTTGTAAAATCCTTAGCTTCCCTCAAAGCAGTACTCAGGGCCACCTCCTACATAAGGCCCCAGCAACAGATAAGTCCTTTTTTCTGAATGCCAACTTAGATTATATAAGCATGGAGAGGGGCTCTACACCAGTGTCTTGCCCACTTGGTGATATTTCTTGGCCTTCCATAAAATAAATTTTCAAATGGCTCCTGGGCTTACTTGTGCAGTGACCACGACAAAAGAGTAAAAAGGGGAACCCAGGGTGTTAAGCATCTCAAGTTATTAGACCATCTGTAGATATTTACTTAAGTATTGACATTCTACATATGAATAAAATAGAATTTATTAAATACTTATTGTGTTTCAAGCACTGTGCTAAGTGCTTGGGACTCAAAGATGAAGCAACCAGACTTCCTGGCTTATATTATGAGGTAGCCCAAATACATAGGGAAGTGTTGGTCAGAAAAGGGGCAGAAAGTTCTAGGGAGAGAAAGTGAATAGAGCCATAGTGAGACCAGGAACAATGGCGGAGTGAATGTCACCATGGTCCATGATTCCAGAAATGGAGAAAAGAAATTTCTGTGAGGCATATGATGAGAGATGGGGGGAGGAGGAGGAGGCCAGAGAGGAGTAAGTGAAGGACAGTATGAATGGGGCTTTCCTGAAATAGTGGTTATATACAGGCAGTCATCAACCAATGAGCAAGACCATTAGTAATCAACAAGTAGGCATGGTATTGGAGGAACTGGATCATATCCATCTTGATATTCTTGCTATAAAAAGAAAATTGAAGACAAAATAGGGCAGTGTCTAAATGGAAGGCTGACCTGTTGGCTCTCCTTGCAGAGGCAGATACATGATGTGCTGTCCCAAACTAGACAGTGAAAACATGGCCATACTATGCTATAGGAAGATCAACAGCTGAAACATCAAGAATTTCACAAGAGAAAATATTCAAGAAAAGAGTAATAAATAAAACCAATGGTCTCAAATACCTCTAAAGAGATGAACAAATAATAACTAATAAGCAAGAGAAACCAGAGGTCCACATGTATAAGGAGGCCAATTTGGCCTTATAAGTATCAATGAAACTGGTACTGAAATATGGGTCTAATGGAGATATCTTATCCAAAAGAAATAGGCTAAGTCTTACCTACATTGAGCAAACCTCTCATGGCCTGACATAGAAGAACATCTTCAACTTGAAGGAGACCCGTCCTGAATTTCTACCTTCACTACAAGAATGAATCTTCCAAGATGGACTTTATCTCAGATATTTCAATAGGCCTTGTGGACTCAGGAGACAAGATTAGTGAAAGCTGGCACGATGTACATAGATGAGACCGTGGGTGATAAAGAATATAATTCCACAGGTGTTGGCTCATCCAGAGATGATGAGTATATGATGTATGTGATGTACAGTATACAGAATGGGTGGAGGGAAAGGAACAAAACCTTCACAGAAGTAGCAATATATTCCTCTCTATTTGTATATCTTAAGGGGGCCTACCTATTCACATGATATGGATATAAGGATATGAGAACAACCTGCATATATCTGAAGTTAACTCCAGAGTTTACTTAATAACGAAGAAACTGGACTTCTGAGTGTCACAGGAAACCACTCTTCATTATTAGTCTTGTCTTGGTCCAACCAGTCTACTTATGCCCCATGTCACTGTTTTGTTTGTCCAAGTAAGGGCACCGTAGGCTTTATTCAAGATTCCTCTGGTAGGAAGGAAGGTTCTCCATTTATGTTGTGGATTTAAAATGTCTCTTAGTTGCCATGAACTAAATAAAAAACTGACTGTATATCCCAGTTAGAGATGAGATTAGAAGAGTTTAAAGATGTCTCATATGATATTTAAATTAAATATTTTTACACAAAGAAATAAAGAGAATAGATTCACATGGAGGATGGGATATCGGGCATCTATGTGGCACAGAAGATAGAATGCCCTGTTTGGAATCAGGAAGACTTATCTTCCTAAGTCTAGACTCAGAAACTTAATAGCTGTGTGACCCTGGGCCAGTCACTTAACCCTGTTTGCCCCAGTTTCCTCATCTATAAAATGAGCTGGAGAAGGAAATGGCAAATCACTGCAGTATCTATGCCAAGAAAATCCCCAAAAAGGTCAAGAAGAGTCAGAGGTAACTGAAATGGCTGAACAACAATAAGAAAATATACTCGTGTTCATCATTTAGAAATCGGCTGAACAAGTTTTGCATAAGATGGTGATGTAGCACTATTATTTTACTAATGCATGACTGAGGGCAGGGAAGTGGCATCAGAAAACATGGAAAGACCTATATGAACTGATGCAAATTAAAGTGAGAGATAAGGGGAGATCATTGTGCACAATAACAGTGATGTAATGATCAACTAAGCAAGATGTGGATACTCTGATCTATATGACAATCCAGGACAATTTCAAAGGACTTGTGATGAAAAATGCCATCCACTCCAGAGAGAAAACTGATCAGTTCTGAGCAGAAATTGAAGTAAGATTTTCTCATTTTATTTTTCTTATTTTTTTAAAATATGGTTAATATGAAAAAGTTTTTCATGATTTCATATGTAGAACTGATATCATATAGCTCTCCTCAATGGGTCTGAGAATTAGAAAAAAGAATTAGGAACTCAAAATTTTAAGAGAAAAAATGTTAAAATGTAAATATATAATAAATTTAATTTTGAAGGAGTTAAAATATCTGCTCATGGGAGAAAATCCAAGACACAGAGCAAGAAATTAGATTTATTTTAAAAGCATTTCAGAGAACATTAATGGAGGCAGAAAGAGAGGTGAAATTGTCATCTGTGCATACTACAGACCACCTGGACAGAAGGAGGAAATAAATGGGTAATTGGGGGAAAGATCAAGAGCCTGGAGTCAAGGTATTAAATAAAAGTGATGGGTACAGCTCAATTATCCAAATATTATCTAGACTTTCTCTCTGTCTCTCTGTCTCTGTCTCTCTCTCTCCCTCTCTTTCTGTCTCTCTCTCTTTCTCTTTCTCTCTCTATCCCCCAAAAGTAGAGCAATTAACAATATTATGATTTCCTAAACATCATTCTTTACAAAAGAAAAAAAGGAAAAAGGGGAAATTGTCTTAATGATCTGATTCTACTAACATTGATCGGGTACTGAATAGGAAGGATAGCTCTCAGGGAAGATAACTCTCTCTTCTTAGAATCTGAAGAAGAGAGAAATGCTGTGAAAAATTTGACACTGGCATGTACCTTTCATTTGGGGAAAGCTGATTTTAAATGATTCAGAGGAAGAATGGGGCGTATGGGAAGCTCTCAAGAGAGAATTTCTGCACTGGGAAAGAGAACCAGTTCTGATAAAGAGAGAAAGAAGGGGAGGGGGGGAGTTGTCTTAAGAGATTGATATGGATGCCCACATGACTCACCAGCCAATTTAGATTTTTGAAAGATAGACACAGAAGATGGAAACAGAACCAAGTAGCTGAGAACACATACAAAGGCATGGCTTGGCTTTATAGGAATCTTTGTACCGCTTAAGCTCAGAATGAACTGAGACTAGTGAAGAGCAACAGGAAATACACACACACACACACACACACACACACACACACACTAACACACGTGTTTTAGTGATATTGAATAAAAGAGGGGCATCAAAGAAGAGACACAGCTGTCTGGGTTTCGATGGGAGAAAAGGCAGAGCTCTTCCATTGTGATTCAGTGTCTTTTATCATCTGTTGAGAATGGTCTTTTATAGAGAAAGGATAGTCTACAGCTCATAAGGAGTTGATACTAAAGATAAGTAAGAAGTAAATGAGAGTACCAATGTGTCTTTGATGAGTTAAAGTCAACCACCCCATATGAAAAACATCCTAGGGTATCCGAGAGAACTGGAAAGTGAAAATTCTGAGCCCCTGGCAATGATCTTTAGAAGTCTGCTGATGAAAGAAGAAGAATCATAGGTGCTCTCCTCATGAGAGGAGGGGACAGGAAGCTAATTGATGTAGTTGATATGGCAGTGGCCTTGGAATCAGGAATACCTGAGTTTGAATCCTGCCTCAGGCATTTACTTAGCTTTGTGACATGAACCAAGTCACCTAACCCCTCTTATCCTCAGACACATCATCTGTAAAATGGGGATACCAATAACATCTATATCAAATGAAATCAAATATGCAGGGATCAAGTAAAGAAAGTATTATGCAGAACATGATAGTGCCATATAAAAGCCAGCCATAATTGTTGTTAAATGTCATGATTTTCAAAAAAGGAGAATATAATGATGCCTTCAAACTTTAGGACAGTGAATTAACTTTGATTCCTGGGAAAATAGTAGGGTATATTTTTAAAGGAGTAGTTAGTTAGTTAGCCCCTGGTATCAAATTGTCAATATCTGCTGGATTCTGGAGAAAGCAAGGGAGTTCTAGAAAAAAAAATCTACATCTGTTTCACTGACTACACTAACACTTTTGACTTTGTGGGTCACGGCAAAATGTGGCAACTTCTCAAAGAGATGGGAATACCAGATCATCTGCTTGTCTCCTGAGAAACCTACAGGCAAGCCAAGAAACAACAGTTAGAACCAAACATGGAAAAAAAAACTGGCTGGTTTAATATTTGAAAAAGAGTATGACAAGGCTATATATTGTCATCTTATTAACTTAACTTATATAAAGAGTACATCACATGAAATGTCAGGCTGGATGAATCAAAAGCTAGAATTAAGGCTGCCAAGAGAAATATCAATGATCTCAGATATAAAGATAATGCCACTCTGATGGCAAAAAGTGAACAGGAATTCAGAAGTCTCTTGATAAGGGTGAAAGAGGAGTGTAAAAGCTGGCTCGAAGTTCACACACACATGCACACACACACACACACACACACACACATGCACACTTACACACACACCCCTAAAATCTTACCAACTGGCCCCATTGGCTTCCTGGCAAGTAGAGAAAGAAGAAAAAAAAGTGGAAGCAGTGTCAGATTTCATATTTTCTGGGCTCAGAGATCACTTCAGACAAAGACTGCAGCCACAAAATTAAAAGACTCGCTCCTTGGAAGGAAAACTATGGCAAATCTGTACAATATACTAAACAACAGAGACATCACCATAACAACAAAGGTCCATCTAGTCAAAACTGTGGTTTTTCCAGTAGCAATGTATATCTCTGAGACTCAGGCTATAAGGAAAGCTAAGTTCTACAGAATCAACGTTTTCAAAATGTGCTGCTGGGAAAGACTCTTGAGTGTCTCTCAGACTTAGTAAGGAGGTCAAATCAATCAATATTTAAAGAAATTAATTCGGGTTATTTATTGGAAGGCCAAATATTGAAGCTGTAACTTAAATATTTTGACTTTATAATGAGAAGATAGGACTTATTGGTCAAAGGTCCTTATGTTGGGAAATATTGAAGGCAAAAGGAAAGGGGGATGGCAGAGAATGAGATGGATGCATAGCGTCATGCAAACATTGAACATGAACTTGAACAAACTTTTAAGGATAATGGAGGATGGAAGGGTCTGGTGCACTCTGGTCCCTGGAGTCATGAAGAGTCAGACAGGACTGAATGAACAACAAAGATCTCATAGTGCAGACAGTTGTGATTAAAATGAGCCAGGAGGACTTCAATAAGAATAAATCATCTTATAAGGAGCTTATAGCTTTTTTGATCAGATTACTAAGGATGAAAGATAGGATGGATGTGTTCAACACAATTTACTTAGATTTGTAGCAAAGCATCCAATAAACCACTCTTGCTTTTCTGTGGGAAAAGTGAAGAGACATGGGGTAGAGAATAAAATGATTGGATGGATTTGGAACTGATTGGCTACTGTACTCAAGGGACAGTCATTCATTAGAATTTTTATCAATATAATGTTAAACCACAAGGCCAGAGGACTGGAGGTGAACCATTCCACCCATCTCCCATCAGGGGTGGTGGATCGACTTAAAACACCAAATAAAATGCACAATTTTGACTGAGCCTGGATAGCCTGGAGAATACTTCAAAGGATGTGATAACTTTCTTTAAGCATAAGATAGGATGACACCAGGAAGAGTCTACAGGGCAGAATGAGGAGCAATGGGTAGAAGTTATAGAAAGGCAGTATAGACTTGATATTAGCACTATATAGTAATGGAACAGACTGTTTCAGGAAATAGTAGGATCTTTCTCACCGGAGATCTTCAAGCAAAGACAGAAGGATAATCAGTTGTTACGTAAAATGTAGATAGAATGAATTCCTGTTCAGATGGTTGGCCTTAATACCCACAAAGTCTGAAATTCTGGAACTCCAACAGAATGTTGTGTTTGAGGTTGGGAACCATTTTCACTTTTGTCTTTGTATCTTTCACATATACCACAGTGCCTGGAATATAGTAGGTGTTTAATTAATGCTTGTTGAGGGATTGAATGATTAATTGACCTCTAAAACTATAAATCCATAAGTGGTAGACTATAGTATTAATATTTGCAGTATGGGGCAGGTAGGTAACACAGTGAATAGAGCTCTGGCCCTGGAGTCAGGAGGACCTGAGTTCAAATCCAGCCTCAGACACTTGACACACTTACTAGCCATGTGACTTTGGGCAAGTCACTTAACCCTAATTGCCCTCCAAAATAAAAAGCAAAAAAAAAAATATTTGCAGTATGATGTCAATATCTTTATATCTAATAATATAAATAATTATAATTTAAATCTTAGATTTGGCACCAAATATCCTAGATCTGTTACTTATTACCTAAACAATCTCTTTCTCTTCTCTGGGTATCAGCTTCTTCACATCTAAAATAAGGGAATTGGATTAGGTGATCTCTAATTTCTCTTCCTGCTATAAATTATATGAAATTATAATTCAATAAATATTTATTAATAGCCAACATTTAGATAGACTCTTAAGATTGCAATGCTTTATATATCTTAACCAACTCTGTGAGGAAAATGCTATCTTTAACTCAATTTTGCAACAGAGGAAACTGAGGCAGAGAGAAGCTAAGTCACTTGTCCAGGGCCACACAGACAGTGTCTGAGGCAGGTTTTGAACTGACACCTTCCTCATTCAAAGTCTAGCATTCTATCTCCTATGCCACCAAATTCCTTCTATCCCATTTTGTTAAATGACTCCTACACACCAAATCTGAACCTGTCCCCAAGACATTGACAATATGGAAGCATTTTAAACATAGTCTACATGAAATTTCTTTGGTGTCTTATAAGAGGCAACGCTAGGCTTATCATGGATTCTAAGAATGTCAAAAGGCCAATTCCTTTTTTCCCCACTTTTGTTTGTATGTTTAAAAGCTTTGTTTGTCTACCAGTTGTCTCTGGCATTGTAACTCAGGAGGACAATAATGAGCAGCAACATCACTTAGCAAAAAGTATCTAGGAGGAAGTGCTTAGAGAGTGACAGAGAAGCCAAAGATCTAGCAAGAGGAGACATGTTTCATCTCTTCAATTAAAAGTCATTTCAAGTCTGCTCTGTGTGTGTGTATGTGTGTGTGTGTGTGTGTGTGTGTGTGGCATCACAAACACTCAGTGGTTGCCAAGATTAATTACGGGTATGTGACTCAAGTGGGGACCTCTGGAGGGTACCTGGTATTATAAGACTCACTGTGCAACATTAATTATCAAAATAGAATCAGCTCGATTCTTCACCCCAAGGACTGGAAAATGAGCTGTCATCATCCTGGAGACAGAGAGCCTCTATGGCACAAGGGAAATGTAAACAATATTTTCATCTAATAACAATAATGCTCTAAGGTTTACATAGCGTTTTCTATATTTCTTAATTTTTTATGGACATCTTTTTTTTATACATATATCCTTCATTTCTGAATGTGTCCTTCAATTTCTACTGCCAAAAAATGTACCATAAGGTGAGGACAGTGAGGAGAGAGAGAGAGAGAGAGAGAGAGAGAGAGAGAGAGAGAGAGCAATTTAGCCAAGTCACCAACCCAAAAGTTGAGTGAGATAGCATATTCAGTGTTCCAGGCTCATAGTTTTCTACCTTTCCATTTAAGGGAAAGGGGTATATTTTCTCATCTCATCTCTTCTTCAGGGACAAGCTTGATCATTTTAATTACATAGCTCTCAATTTCATCTTTGTTGTGCCACAGGGAGCTGGTGCAGGTTATGAGACAAGAGGAGTGTTATAGAATCTTAGAATTCGAAGATGTTGAAAATATTATCCCTTCAACTCATACTTGTGAAATTCTTCACCACATGGAGGTCTCTATTGGGGGAGCACCATATCTCCCGAGACCCCATGGTCATCAAGTGGGCTCTTCTTGTCTCTGAAACATGAACCTTTACCATCTGGTCAAACACTGAACAATAAGGACCACGGGATGTTGCCCCCTGCCCTGCTGCTGTGGCCTGCCCTAGTGCTCAGGAAGATCTGAGTGCAAGTTTGCCTTGACATGTACTGGCCATGGGACTTCTGGTATCCCACTTAACCTCTCAGTAACCCTAAGCACCCCTCTAAGACTTTAAGTTGAAAGAAAGTGCTAATCTAATTTGGTAAATAAAGGTAACCAGGTGGCTTAGTGGATAGAGTGCTAGACTAGGCTTGGATTCACTGGCAGCCTGTCCTTACTGCAGGACCCTGGGGAAGGGACTTTCCTCCTACTTCAGGTTCCTCAATTATAAGATGAGGATGATAACAGCCCCTCCCTCCCAGGAGGGCTATGAGTATCCAGTGAGAGAGTTTGGTGAAGTGCTTAGTACATGCCTGGTACCTAAAGAAATCAATGCTTGTTTTCTCCCTCCCTCCATTTCTTCCTTTCAGTAGTTGTGATGATCCTCCATAGGTCACTGCCACCAAAGAACACCCTTTAAAACCATATTTTGCTTTGCAAAGCTATACAGCTTTGTATACAGCTGTAGATCTTGAAGCATCACACTCTCAAAAAAAAAATCCAAAGTTGGAAGATTCAAGTGACTCCCAATGGAAAAAAATGCACTGTGTGTACATGGAAGATGCAGCATCTTAGTAACAAAGACTTGTACATGAGAAATGTCTTTGAGGACATAATGGTGACAAATGGATCCTAAATTTCAAACTGGAAAGAGAATTTAGAGGTCATCAAGGCCATGGTCCTTACTGACCAATAAGGAAACTGAGGCCCAGAAAAGTGAGCTGACTTGTAGAGTCAGTAACACAACTTGTAAGTGTCTAATACACAATGGGAGCCAGGGCTTCCTTCCTCTAAGACCAGGAACTTAGCCACGAGAAGAGACTGCTCTTTGGTCACAAAGCAACAAGGGAAGGAAAATGATGGATACCCCAGGATCACACTAGCATCACAAAGGTATCCAAAGATATCCAGGCAAGACTTGTGGGAAGGATTTCAGATATGATCTGACTTATGCCTGGCACTCTATCCACTAGGCCACCCAGCTGCCCAGGACATATGCATACAGACATGTGTAATACATACATAGAGAAAGAGACAGTCAGTTAGTTAGTAGTGTGTATGTGTGTACATGAGAGAGAGAGAGAGAGAACAGGTAAGTATGTTTCAAAGTGATGCACCTTGGCATTTTCTAGGTTATCAAAAGCACTTTAGCTGTGTCTATACCAGTGGTTCTCAACCTTCCTAATGTCATGACCCTTTAATACAGCTCCTCATGTTGTGGTGACCCCCAACCATAAAATTATTTTCATTGCTACTTCATAACTGTAATTTTGCTACTGTTATGAATCGTAATGTAGATATCTGATATGCAGGATGTATTTTCATTGTTACAAATTGAACATAACCCACAGGTTGAGAACTGCTGGACTCTATACAATGCCAAACAGCTAGTTGAAAGGAATAATATTCCCTTGTATCTGTAGGATCTTTGGTCATCTTTTAGATGTGGGTTCAATCTGGCTAGATTCCTCAGGCTTTCAGATTGGAGAGAAACTGGTAGGGTTGGGAAAGGTACAATGTGAAATGCCGTGGGGACCATTTAGAGTTGACTCTTTACCATTAATATCTCATGGCACTCCCCCCCCCACCCTATAAATACATCCTCAACTCTCTCTATGGCTTAAGCTTTATTATAGTGTCATAGGTTTAGGTTAAGAAAGAAGTTTAGACACTGCTGAGTCAAACCCTTCATTTTGCAGATGAAGAAACTGAGTCTCAGAGAAGTTAAGTGACCTACCCAGGATCATACAGATATTGCCTGAAGGCAGATTTGAGCCCAGGTTTTCTTTCCTTCAAGTTTCCTTCTATACACTACTATATCACGCTGCCTCTAGAAACCATCCTGCCAACCATGAAATAGGGAGGTGAACTGAGAAGCTAGGACACTATACCCAGTGACCAAATATGATGGAGCCATGAAAGCTTGTGCTAAAAATGTATCTAATCGATTAGGCAGCTCAAATGTTCATTGGACCTATATGATTTCTTTCTCCTTAAACTGAATACTACATGGTTGTCATTCAATTGACTGGTTCAGTTAATCAAGGACATTCTGGCCTTTTTATTCACCTGAAAAGTCTCTGTCAAAGGGTTTCTGTGGATTAGAGATAGTGTGTTTCACTTCTTAATATAAACCAGTCAAACAATTGCAAAGAGTAGAAGGATGTAGCAATGGGATTTGAAGTCCCATCTTTGATACTTAGCCAGTATATGACTCAGCCTCCTTCAGTCTTAGTCTGTTCATCTTTAAAATGGGGATAATAGCAGATTTGTACTATCTACCTCAAAAATCATAAAATGTTAGTTAAATACCTTTTATCATCATAAGAACTCATGGAAAAGAGGTGAATGGTAGATCTATGAGCTCCTGTTTCAACAACAGTGTAAAAAGTGCTAGTTTTGGAATTGAGATTTGAGATCCAATCCCTACTGTGACATTAACTGCCTGTCCCACTTAACTTCTCTGGTCCTCAGCATACTCATCTGTACAAAGAGGGGTGAGGCCTAAAGAGCTTTTTGGGTCCCTTCTAGGTCCATTTCAAATATCCTTTGATTACAGGGCATCTAAGACCCCTTTCGGTTCCAATCTATGATCCTCTGAATCGAAATTACCCACTGAAATGAAAAGTGAACAAATTAGACAAAGGATTTCTTTTCTTCCCTCTCTCCCTGAAGACTACTCCCAAATCTCTTCTCTCAGTGCTCAGCTCTCTCCTGAGCCTCATTACTGAATGGTCAAGTGCCTATTAGTCATTCCCATCCAGCCAAACCCTTGCATTTGCCACATGCTAAACCGAAATCATTATCAGTGTGCCCTAATGGAATGAGAAGATCCACTTTCACATTCCACTTCTGTTTCTATGTCTTTGTTGTTGAGTCCTCTGTCAGTTGTGTCAAACTCTTCATAGGGTTTCCTTGGCTAAGATACTGAAGTAGTTGGCTTTTTCCTTCTCCAGTTCATTTTACAGATGGAGAAACTGAGGCAAACAGGGTTAAGTGACTTGCCCAGGGTCACACAGTTAGTAAGTGTCTGAGGCCAGATTTGAACTCAGGAAGAGTCTTCCTGACTTCAAGCCTGGCATCCTATCCACTGTGCCACCTAGCAACACTTACATACCTGTATCTTATTAACTGTGAGACCTTGAACAAGCCTCTGGGGTTCAATTTTTTCACTTGCAAAAGGATATGGTTATGTTCTGGTTTCTTTAAAGTCACATCTCTCTTTAAATAACACAATTTGTGATCTCCCCTCAACTATTTTTTAATGCCTGGTCCTAATTTAAAAAAAAGTTTGCCCTGGAATCAGGAGACCTAGGTTCAAATTCCAGCTGTGGCACTACCTGTGTACAGGTCCCTTCCCTTGTCTCTGGGCCTTTTTTCTCATCTCTATATAGAAACAAGAAGAAGGAGCTAAGTGGTGTCAGATGTCCCTTCCAGCTCTCAGTTCATGGGCCTGACTCTCCCTATTCCCTTCCATGTCACCACTGTTCCTCTGATCACTCAGGTTCAGAGCCTCAGAGATTCTTCCATCTCTCTCTGCCCATTTCACCCCTCATATCTAATCAATTGTCAAATCTTATTCATAACAATGAAACATCTCTTGCACATTTAATGAGGCTTTGTGTAGGCCCAGATCACCTAAGGTAGAGGCACCCACATGGGAGATGCCAGAGACCTGCTTCTGGGATAATGAGTTCTGACGTGCCCCACCATGGGGGCAGGGGCCGGGTGGTGGGGATAGCCTTTGCCCCCATTTGCTGTGAGGTCAGACCAGGCACCAACCTAGGATAGTTTCTCCTTTCTCCTCCTCCTCTGCCTCCTCCCCCTCTTCCTCGTCTTCCTCCTCCTCCTCCTCCTCCTCCTTCCCTTCCACCCGCCCTCTCTTCCCCACCCTTTCTATCATGGAGGTAGGGAGGTAGGCTTTTCCCTCCCTCCCTTTAGGGCCTGTGGACCTGGACTTGGGTTTCCTTTCTGTTTCATTTGTCCTTTTCAGTTCTGTGCACAGGCAGTAGAGTCCCTAGCCAGAACCTTAAGTTATGGAGACCTTGGAGGCAGGATTCTTGGCCAGATATTGCTGCCAGCTCAGGGAGGTAGAGTGGGGGTGGCCTTGGAACGTGGACCACACTATATATGAACTAAGCTAAGCTGTGAACCTAATCCTTCTCTTCTCCCCCAGAGACTGAGGTAGTTTAAGGGAGAATTATGCTCCCCCTCAGCTGTCGGGGGAGGATGTTTGGAGGTTTGTTCTTGCAATACCTTTGAAGTAATATTCCTTTATAAAAGTTAATCTGACTGTTAAGTGGCTAATGGAACTGGGGTGGGAGGAACCCCTAAAATTAGGAAATAAAATTGTTGGAGGTTTGAGCTAATAAAAGAGGTACTGACTACAAAATCCCTAAACCTCCTTAAGGGTATGAGAGAACCCAGGGTGAGGGAATGAAATTGAACAGATCCAGCCTTTAAGAAGTGAGGGCCAGGATAGTTACTGCTACATTTATAGTGGACCTCTTCTGTTCCTACCGCCTGTCTCTAGCTGAGGTCCTTGTTTCCCCCATTATTTGGATTATTGTCATGGCCTTTTAAACAGGTCTGCCCATCCCCATGTTCTGCAACTCCAATTCAGCTACCCCAGATAAGCTCCTTAATATACAGGCAAGAACATGTCACTCCCTCACTCCAAAATCTTAAATGGCTTCCTTTCCCACTTTATAATGCCTGATGACCCAATTATGGCAGTAGCTCCTTAGCTGGACGATAGAAGACTCTGCATTTTGGCCCTACCTGGTCCTTGCTGTCTTATTGAATATCACTCTTCACAGTATGCTCACCATTCCAGTCGAATTGGAGCCCTTGTCTTTTTGCAAACTCTTGTGGCCTTCCCTGAGTCCTCATATTTGCAGATTCTTTCCCACCCACCACCACCACCACCAGTACCCTCACACCCATTCCTCACCCATTGAAATCGTTTTTGCTCAATATCCTGCTCAGCCAAGTCATGTAGCACATCCAAGGTAAATGGAGCAGGGCTGGATACAGCCACTTCCCAGGGAGCAGGCAAGGAGAGAGACATAAGCTCGGGCCTTTTGCTGAAGGCTTGGAGCTAGAAGTGATCCTCCCCTCACTGTCGGAACTCTCTTCTGTGCTTGCTGCGTATGAACTTGAATTGGTGGGATTTCAGGGCACATCTTGTCTCTGGCTGGATTGTAATTCAGTCTTATAATGTTATTCTTAAATTCTTTTGTTTCCCCAGCTCTTTATTTCCCATATCTGTCCTCCCACCTGCCCTTTCCTGAAAGCCATCCTTTTATGATGAAGAATAAAAAAAAGAGGAAAAAGGAATTTTCAAAGAATTTGGCAAAACTAATTACTTGGGTTTCATGCAGATGTAGGTGAAGGCTGAATGTGACAATGGATGTATATACCTCGGGCATCAAAACCACTTCAATGTACCAATTTGCTTAATAAGAAGCTCCCATTATCAAGGAACCACCAATAGCAAAATAGTTTGTCTGGAAAGTTTTGCAGAATCACATGGTAAAAGAGGGTAGGATTATTTTGTCATGAACTCTTTCAAATGGTGTCCAGAAAGCAAAGTGACTTCATCCCTCCTGGCAGCTCTCTTCAGTTAGAATTCATCAAAAATAACCTTCCTGGTAGGGGGTGGCATTTTAAATTTAGGCCACACTTCAGAAATAGGGTTGCCAAGTTAGTGTAATACTGAAACAGAACCAGCTGGGGTGGAAAGTATGTAGGGCTGTGCATGAGTAAGGAGCTGGCCAGAATCAGAGAGGAAGAAGAAACTCAGGCAAATAGATGTCTTTCCTTCCTTTGGCTGAAAAAGTGGAAGTGTATTGGGAAGTTGGGGGTTGGAGCACACATATATGTTTTAGAAAGAAGACAGATGCGAAGGAAAGAGCTACAAAATGAAAACCAGCAGTCAACAAGCATTTATTTAGCAATTACAATGTGCCAAATGCTAGGGATGCAAAGAAAGGCAAAAACACATCGATGTCTTCAAGGAACTCATGTTTTAAGGGGGAAAGGGATGTAAAGAATGTTCCATAACTAGGTACACACCCAGACCTACACACACAGTGGGGGATTGGGGGTGCATTGGGGGTGTAGAGACAGAGACTGAGAGAGACAGAGAGAGTAGTTGGGAGATGATCTGAGATGGGAAGGAACTACCATCTTTGCCTAATAAGTATGATTTAGAAGTCAAAATAATGAAATAATAAAAATAATGATTCAGAGGAAATCTTCATCAAGGGTAAGCCTGCTAGTACACAAAGCAGCCCTACAGAGAGGGAAGGAGGAAGAAAAGGAGGAAGAAAGGAGGAAAGAAGGGAGGAGGGAAGGAAAGAAGAAGGAAAGGAGAGAGGAAAGGGGGAAGAAGAAGGGAGGGAAGGAGGGAAGAAGAAAAGGAGAGAGGAGGGAGGATTTTTATGACATCAAATCTAAGCATGCCTCTCAGTTACTTCTATTCTTTGTTCCTAGTATCACACTTTGAGACCAAATGGGTCTCAACCCTCCTCTATATGGCATTATTTAAACTTTTTAAAGTCTGTTATGATGGTCATCTGTCTTCTCCAGGCTGAGCATCCCCAGTTCTTTTCACTTATCATCATGCCACTTGGATGGTCCTCCTCTGGATGCCAATCTAGGTTTTGTTGAAGCACTTTATTGCTTTGAAATGTCCTGCTTTCTCTTTTTAGTTCCTTACCAATCTCTTCTAGTCTTCTTCCAACATGAAGGCTTACGCACTTTGCGCAGCTCACGTCAGTTTGTGGCAGTGTGGACAGAACCCTGGACTTGGGGCCAGGAGGCCTTGGATCCTGACCCGACTTCCTGTGATGTTACTGGGACTTAAGACATTTTCCCCCATTAATAGGCCTCATGTGGGCCCATTAAGAGAAGCTTGCTTAGGGGAGGCTTTCACACCTTTTGCCGATTTCTGATCAGGCACTTGTTGAGTCAGGAGGGCTGTGCTTCCGCGGCTCAGAGCGAGCTCCCCCATTGCTCAGCTGTAAAGGCTCGACCCAGGGATGGATGCAAAGTACAGAGTTGACTCAGGCACTCAGAGCCCTGTCTATTGGACTTTATTTCACTGCTTGTATTTCCTCTGAACTAGTGAATGTGATTACAAAAGACTGTTGACCCCTAAAACAGCTACCTTCCCTAGAAAAGCAAATCTAAAAACCTTTGCTTGTCAGCAACCATTCTGGGGATGCTGCTGCTGCTCAATGGCTATGTGATGCTAGATAAGTGTTTTTTTCCTCTTTGTACCTCAGTTGCCTCCTACAGAATTATAAAGCTCTGATTCCAGGAACCTATTACCTGAATCTATTTGTTGCCCATCCACCTTCCTTCCATAATATATCCCCTATGACCCATCTAAACCCACTTCTGGAAATCAATAGCCCTCTCCTAATCCCCTCTCCTCTTCTCTGCTTATACTCTATCTGGGATACTGGGTTCAGGTCTTCACATGGCACTTTAGAAGGGTCACTGGAAAGCTAAGAGCATCAAAGAGAAGATGGCCAGAACCTCACTATATTCAGATCATTCAGACTTGAAAAGAGAAGAACAGGGTGAGTGGGATCAGAGTCATCAAGTATATTTGACATTTTTTTTTTCATATGGAATACAGTTCTTCTACTTGGGCCTGGAGGGAAGATCTAGGAACAGTCATTGAAGTCGCAATGAGGAAACTTTAGGTATAATATTATGAAATATTTCTGAAACTGCCCAAAGGGTGGAGATAAATCTATAAATAATGTTGTTATAAAAACAAAAGTATCAATAAATTAGATTAAAGCTGGAAAATGAAAAATTAATGCTAGCTCCTCCATGAAGCCCTTTCTGACTTCCCTGTTTACCTCTATTGCCAATGTCATGACCTAACATAGCTTTTGGTTTTGTAATTCTTGAATGCTTTGATTGTTTAATAGTGTGCATTGAATCTGTGATGTGTTTATTTTTTACCATCTTTTTAGATTGTAAACTCCCTTGGGAGGGCCCTATTTTATCTATCCATCCCTCCATCTACCTATCTATCCATACCTATCTATGTATATCTATCCTATCACCTTTCTATCCATCCATCATCCATCCTTCTATTTATCCTTCCATCCATTCATCCATCAGTCAATCCAAAACTATGTATATCTTTCTATTCTATATCTATCTACCTATTTGTCCATGTCTACATATCTATCTACATATATCTGCCTACTTACCCAAATATCTCTCTCTCTCTCTCTCTCTCTCTCTCTCTCTCTCTCTCTCTCTGTCTGTCTGTCTATCTATCTATCTATCTATCTATCTATCTATCTATCTATCTATCTATGCTTATATAATGTCATGCATGAGCAGCTTCCCAAAAGAATGCTACTGTGAACAGCTTTTAAGGTTCTGATTACACAGTATAGTGACCACTTCATTTATTCCATTACAAATCAAGGCAAACATTCACAACAAATCAAGGTACAGTATAATATTCACAACATTACATCTTATCAGAGAAAATCACAATATAGTGTTCACAACAACTTAACATTAGAACGGCCACATAGTTTTCACTACAGTGGCCATAATATTTAGAGCAAAGAACAAAAGAATAATCATCTGGTTTCCCTAAGGGGGGAAACCCTTCTTACTTAATCATTCAGTCATTTCACAATATAATAATCAATCTTCCACTCATGGGACAATCATAGATTAACTTAATCCGTCACTTATCCAGCAATCAGTCACTAAGTGTCACTAATCACTAAGTACAATCATTAGAAAAATCATATAAACCCTCCACCCCTTGATGTCTAGTAAACTTCAATTTTATCATGTGTCCAAGGGGAGGCCTTTTCTTCATCTTGATTCCAGGTGATCTCTCAGATTCCCTGAATCCCCTTCCATGGTCCCAGCTCTCTCTCTCTCTCTCTCTCTCTCTCTCACTCGGCTTCAGTCTCCACAGTTTTTCTTCCACCAGGAGCAAAATTCTGACTCTGTCTCTCTGGGACTTTTCTTATACACACACACATACACACATACACACACCCACACACACACACACACCCCTTCAGGTGACAGAGTTCACATCTTCTTTTTCATTCAAGAGGTACTTAGCCCTAAGTTACTAAGGGCTAAGTATCTGATAAATTAATTACCATTACAGCTTAGCACAGTAGTATGTATGGAGTAGGTACAGAATGAATGAATTTCAGGGGTTCCTACTTCAAATCCTAGTTCTTCAGCTTACTAGCTTTGTGACCTTGGGTAAGTCATTATCTCTCTCTCAAGGATGTATACCATAAAGCTCTTTCAGTCCTGTGGGAGAGACTGTAGGTTACCTAAGGTCACAGAGCTAGTATGTTTGTGTGTGTACATGTGTGTATGTATATACATATATGCGTGTATGCATGTCTATGTGTATGTGTTTCTCATATTATTATTGGCATTCCCTCTTTTCTTCAGGGTTCAATACATGGTTTCCTTCCCAGAATCACAGATTTCAAGGTGAAGGGAACTCAAAGGTCATGAAGTCCGACCCCCTCTCCCCCCCCCCATCTCATTTCATCAGCAAGGAAACCAAGGCTCAACAACACTGACAAATTCACCCAAGGTCATACAACTAGTCATTGGTAGAACAGAATTTCTACTTTAACTGGGGACATAGAATGATAATCTCCAACAATGTGGATGAATCCCTAATGGTGGATTTTCAAGCATCCTGTCAAGTTGGGGATGTACTTTGGGAATGGAATACCATTTCCAATGCTCCTTAAATCATATGCAGTATTAGTTTTGCCTATATTGGAAGCAGATTTTGGAGGCTTTAGAGAGACTGAGGTATTTATTAGCATGCTCTATGAATTCTTGACTTTTTAAAAATACACTTCAGCTGTCCTTCAATGTTGTACCAAGCTGTCTCCGACTTAATCTGATGAGTGGTTGTCAAAACTTTCTTGATCTCAGTTCTTAAGTTGTGGATTTGTTTCCCCCTTGGCTCTTGGGCTTTGCACAAGTCTAAGTATTTTCACGTTCATCTGTGGTCAGTTTTAAGACAAGCATATGTACTTTGGAAGAATTGGTGCCAGGGCAGCCCAGAGTCAGTTTAAAGAAAGCATTTACATTTGCATTTCAATAGTTCAATCCTGTGAGACCATTGAAACTGAGACAGTGTTCAAAAAGCAGAGATGGCCAAATTCTATAAGAGATACATAAATCTTGTGCAAAATCAGGCCAGTATGCTCAGGGCCTATCGTGAAGAAAAAAACAATTTTCTTCTTTTGCATTGTTTTATATGGAAATCACATCTGTGAAAATACCTAAGAGCTCACAGTAGTCATGCACGTTTTCCAAAACTCTATTCATTTAGATCTTTGCTGACTCACATGTCTAAGGTCCAGGAGCTAGAATTAGAGGAGGGGAGGCCATGATATTATTCACACAACTCTGTTAGGGCTCAGGAAAAAACAAAGGTAGAAAGGCTCCAGAAGGTGTTCCAAAGTCCCCACTACACTCTTCACATTGTGGGTAAATACTGATTTCCCAGGATCCTCCAGGCTTTCAATGTGGAAATTCATTTTTAGAAGACAATAGAAAAAAATGTTGGAGATAGAAGACAATTCTATCATATTTGGTTAATGAGGGCACTTTGTGGGAAGTACTGTGGGAAAGCTGTGTAGGAAACCCTGTGGTATTGTGCTACAGCGAGATATTCTGCTCCAAAATGAAACCACCCCTGCCCTCAAGGAGGTTACAGTCCACTGTGGGAAATAGAAAGTGTATACGAAATAGATATTAAGTCGTTGTTGGGGTGAGGGAGGAGGATTAACAACATGGGGAGTGAGAAAAGGCCTACTTTGGGAGGAGGGCACCTGAAATACACCTTGAAGGGAGCCAGAAGTTCGGAGGGGATTGAGAGGAGCGACCCACAGAAAACAATTCTCTTCCATTTAATAAGCATTAATTAAGCCCGAACTATATCCTCCAAGCACCAAGCTAATGCCTGGGGATGGGGGTGGGAATGAAGCATTCATTCCAGACGCGTTGGACTGCAGTAAGTAGACACGCAGGAAGGAGGTGGAATGCCTGTTCGTGGGACCAACCAGGAGGCCAATTCTCGGGGAGTTGGGGGGGGGGGGGGAGGATATTTGAAGGGCAGCCCGGTAAAGGCTTTAAAAGGCTAAGCTAAGGACTGACACCATCGAGAAAGTTCTTTCAATCCAGTTTTTTAATTTACTCTTTTCATTTGCCCAGTTCTCGTTTGCACATCCTACCCTGGGTTATCCACTGGGGCTATGCAGGTGTAAGGAAACGGGAAATGGCCCTACTAGGGAAGGAGAAGGAAATGAGGTTTGGGACAATCCCCTAATTTGGCCCCTGAAATCCCATATTTCCTTCTCCTGACAGTTCGGTTACGCTATACAATCAGTGCATTTTCCAGCATTTAAAAAGTCTACTTTGGTATTTCTTCAGATGATGAGGCTTTCCCAGCTTCTCCCCAGTTCAGCTTCTCGTTCTTCTTCCCTTCCTCAGTAGAATGAAACAGCAGTTTCTCTCAGTCATCAGCCAGCTTTTCCCCGCAAAATCAACCTTCCCTGGCTGGTTACCCATCCGATTAGTTCCCCATGGTCCGAATTCCTTTCCAGGCAGCTCCTACCCAGAGAGAGAAGATGATTTTTGACCTTGAAGGGTTTATCCTCCCAGACCCACAATTGGGAGAACGTGCCTTGCGTTGGGATGCTGTGTGCATTGCACTGGGGAGCATGCACTGCACGCCTGCATCGGCTCATACACCACTCCACTTGGAGGCAGTTTGAAAGATGAAACGT
>CM053586.1:356746759-356768055 GCA_028646515.1 Pseudochirops corinnae
GGGGTGGCGATATCAAAAGATGCAGAATAAGATTCATTTCTAATTGCAATCACTCCTCCCTCCCCAAGTTGTTGTTGTTGTTGTTGGGGGAGGGGTGATTTCCAGTGCTACTTGACCCTCAGACACTTCGAAGAGTTTGACAACAAACTCAGTGGCCCACAGGACTGGAAAGGAGGCTTTGTGTGTTGCTATGATAAGGGGGAGAGGAGATGGAGGGGTAAATCCTAATGCTGCAAATCCTTTGTCGCTAGGAGGTGGCCACTCCCAGGGTGGGCTTGAAAGAAGGGGGCTAAGTCCTTAACGGGGGGCATTACACCTACTGCATCTGGACAAGAGACGCCCCCCCCCATCTTCTTGGTAGCCAGGGAGGGCGGGGTCCCAGGGAGGCAGAAGTGGGGGAAAGGAGGCGCGCTGCCACTGCTGAAAGAGCCGCGGCAGCAGCAGCAACAACTCCAGCAGCAGCCCCAGCAACAGCAATAGCAGCCCGAGCCGCAGCAGCAGCCCCAAACCCAAGCCCAGCCGCTGCCCCAGCCCAAGCCCCAGCCGCCGCCGCAGCAGCAGCAGCCTCTGCCCGAGCTCCAAGCGCCGAGATGCGCTCAGCGCGGCGCTGGCAGTCACGGAATCTGTGGGGGCGGCTCTCCTTGCACGCCCGCGGAGGCAGGCGGCCAGCTCTTTGCACAGGGAAAGACTGCTCCAGGGGAAGGCGCCGGGCGGCGTGAGCCCGTGGCTGTGGCCCCGCCACCCGAGGTGGGAGCCCCAGGTGGCCCCAGCCAGGGACTCCCGCTCGGAGGGAGGCTCGGGCCGGCTCACGGAGCTGCAGCCAGCATCTGGAGCCGCCGCCGCCGTGCGCCCGAGCCAGCCAGCCCCAGCGGGCCTGGCGCCGGGTCACCCTGCTCCCCAGGAAGCCCCGGGCCTCAGCAGCAGCGGATGGGCGCTAGCCTGGGCATCCTCCGCTTTCCCCGCGGGGTATTTAGCGGGGAAGGGGCGGGGGCTAGCTCCAAGGGGAGGGGCGCGGGGCGCGTAAGGGCTCAGTCTCCACCCCTCGCTGGTTGGGGAGGGGGGGAGAACATCTCCTTGACATTTTTCACACTTTGAAGCCGTTGCTGCAGCCGGTGTAATCCGTCCTACCAGGGGGTGGGGAGCACAAGCAGGAGGAGGAAGAGAAGGAGGAGGAGGAGGAGGAGGAAGAGGAGGAGGAAGAAAGCCAAAAGGACGAGGGGGGAGGGGGTCGAGTAAGCCAGCGAGTGAACGGGGCGGCCAGCCACATGCCCTACCTCGCGGCTTGCCCACCCCGGCACCTGTGAGCCGAGCAGCCGCACCGAGGCGAGGCGAGGTGGGCAAGGCGGGCGAGGCCCCTGCCTCCCGGTCCGGCTGCCCAGATCCCCCAGGCAGCGGTTTCTGGCCACGCTCAGCTACTGATACTGCCACCGGCTCTTTTAACCCCCTGCTCGCTTCGGCGCTCCCTGCACACCCAGCGCTCCTCGGGGATCCCACCCCCCAGCCCCACCCCGCCTGGCACAGGCACACCGAGGCTACGAGTCGGGGGGCACAGCTGGGGTTGCCTCCTCGCCTTTCCTTTTCCCACCAGGATTTATTGTCTGTGGAGCCTCCTGGGGGGTGGGGAAGGAGGTGCCGCTACCACTGCTGCTGCCGGGGCTGGTGATTGGGTGGCCGGCCAGGCTTGGCACAGACTAGGAGAGTTACCGCTCCGCTCCCACCCCCAGCCTGCTGCTCGTCGCTGCCGGGCTTCCCCTCTCTACTGCTTCCCATGGGAACATATCCAGCAGTCCACCTGAAGGGCATCGGCATCATGGTCTAGCCTTGGACCTTCCTGGAATTCCCTTTCCTTTTCCTCCTTTCCTCTCTAAGAAAAGGAGGAGGAAAAAAAAAATTCTCCACTCCCACTCTACTGCGGACCCTGGAACACACACTTTAAGGAATAAGCATTTGCAGCTGAACGTGTGGAGCCCTTGGGAGCCTCATGGATAGTTCCTCCAGGAGCCTTCAATGTGAGTACCCTACTTTTCTTCCCTGGCCCCTTCCCTTCGCTCGCAGAGGGGCTGCTGCAGTGGCCAGTCTCCGCGCGGTGCCTGCTTCCAGGCGCAGCGAGAAGGCGTGAAAGCAGCCGGGCTCCCTCCTGGGCTCCGAGTCCCAGGGAGGAGAGAGAGGGCAGGCAGGTTCATCCCTGTGCTTTCCGCGATCCCCCGGTGCCAGCTGCGGCTCTGACTCTGGGACAGCCGCTATTTCTCTTGGGGGCTGGCACCTAGATTGGTAGTAGTTGCGGGAGGCGTCGAAAAGGTCCTGGCGGGCTGTTGGTAGAGGTAAGTGGGTGGACTTCAATGCCAGAGTAAGTCTAGTAAAGGGTTACATACTGCGAAAAGGGTGTGGGGAGAGGTAAGGAGAAGACACTCACTGCTCGAACAGTTAGCAGTAAGGAGGTCCAAAACAGGGGTTCTTAACATCAGCTTGGAGATCGCGCCGGCAGCTGTTTCAGGGAGATGCCCAAAAGACTGGAGTGGCTGTTGTGATAGCTTCGGGCACACACTCTCGCACCCTCACGCGCGCGCGCGCGCACACACACACACACACACACACACACACAACGCGCGTGCACAAACGCACACACGCGCGCGCGCGCAAACACACACACACACACACACACACACACTTGTAGCAAGGGAACATTAACCCTTGCTGCTAGGTGCGGTTACTGCTTCGGTGCCTGGGTTGTAATGAAAAGCTTTCGAAGCTCTTTGTTTGGCCTGGGTGCTGGAAGGAAGGGGTTTTTGGGTACCGGGGTGCAGAGGGTCTGGGGCGAGGAGATCGGGGGGCGGGGGGGTTCGGGTGCAGGGGTGTATTTAGAGGCAGAAGGACTTTCCCCTTCCCACCCCAGAGACCTTCCTAAACTCGAGCTTCTGGTTTCCATTGTGCCTCGACCGAAGCTGCTGAGAGCGGGTAATCCTGGACTGTTCTGATTTCTGCGCTTTTGTCCCCTTTCAATGGCTCTGCGTTCGTTCTCCCAGCTGAACTCCTCAGCAAGCCGGCTGTGTTTTACAGCCTCCACTGAAAGAATGAGAAAAGGTATAACAGTAGTATTAATAACTGCATCCTGACTGCTAGCACATTGCTTTCATTACTATATAGCTCTGGTCTTTCTATGTTAGCACAGTCAGCGATCTCCAGAGGGCTGCGTTATTAGCTTTTTAAATAGCTTTAATATGTGTCTGTTTTTATTAGTTAGGGGATTGCTTTCCACATTACAGTGCTCAACTGCAAAGGGAGGGGGGGGAAGGTGAGAAAGAGCCCAGCCTTCACCCTCCCTCCCCTTCTTCTCTGTCTCCTCCCCATACAAAGGGGGGGGGGAGTGCAGCTGAGGTGGGGGCTAGCGGAACGTGGAGATGCACTTGCCTAACTCATGGAAATAAACCCTTAGTCAAACCTCCTTTTTAGAAAAGGGATGATGGAACCTCTCCTACGTTCCATTCTTCCAAGAAGAAGAAAGGGAGTGTTGCTAAGACATCTGCTTGTGCCTTCTGCTTACTTTCACGAGGTACCTTCAGTCCGTCGAAATCACCTGAGGTGGTAACTGGGTCACGATGCATCCCTCTGTGCCCCCATACCCCTGTACAGCGTTCCCCATGCAATTTGATCCTCTGGGTGGGAAAGAAGCAGTTTTATGGACGGGTGCCTTTGAACCCGAAGAAAGTGTCTAGGCACAATAGAGATATCAGAGCGTGGGCGAGAGGAATGGAATCAGACCACGTGATCCCTCCGGTGGGCAAGATCCACTGCTGGGAACTTGATTTTCTTTGTTCCTGTCTGAGCCTGTGAAATGTCATGCGTCCAGGCTGCTTTATTCCGCCTACAGAAGAAAGTTTACTGCATGTAATAATGGAGAAATAGAGATGCCCAAGGAGATGGTTATTTTGAGGTGGGGGGAGGGGTGCATACGGCCACCTTTTGAGTAAGGCACGCCTTTCTGGAGAAGTTGCACAGCTCCCCCGACACACGTGGGCATCCCCCATGGCCGTGAACCTCCTACCTCCTTCTGTTAGAAGCAAGCATCACTAGCTTCCTCAGACTGCAAGGCGCATCCATTCCCAAAGCCACACAAAGTGAGGCTTCGGAACTCTTCCAGGTTCCGAGGAGGGACCTGCCCTGTTGGGCAGAGGCGGCAGATGCTGCTGCTGCTAGGCTCCGGGCTACTAGAGATGCAAGAAGGTGCAGACTTGAGGACTGAGTTTTGCTTCCGTTTCCAATGCACCAGGACACTAAGGTGGTTGGGGATCGATATTTAGGAATTCCTCTGTTTGGACGAGTGAAACTGCCCGCTAGTATACTACCCGACGGTGCTGAGGGGGGATTTGGACGTTTTCCAAAACGAGGTTAGACAAGGGGCGACTCTAGGTAATTGGGATTTTTTTTTTTTTGCACAAGAAGTTTTAATGCCTGGGCGATGGTTCCCATTTTTATTTCACCATTTTATAAACAATCGTTGTGAATAGAAGTTTTATCAGTATTTCAATAGGATCCTTTGTGCTCTGAAGCATATGGTGGTATTTCCCAAGAAAAGGACAGCCATCGCTGGCACATTCTGGGAGTGAGAGCTGTTCATGCACCTTTTTAGTTGCTTATTCGTGAAAAGACGTGAATTTACCATGGCAACCCCTACATTTTCTAGCACATGTGACTTGCACACATGCCTTGTCAAAAATAGAAGCACCTCCTTAAAGGAACACAGCCCCATTCAGGAAAAGTGAAACGCCCTGGGCCTAAGAGGGCCGGAATTTCGGAGTGGCTTGTGACTTGTTCTATTTTCTATATTAAAATGCCACCTACTACCACTTTCTTATTTTTATTTTATTGTCTCATGAAAATGCAAAACTTAAAGCAATTGATTTTAGTTTCTATTTTGGTCTTTATTTTCTTTTGAATTGCCTCTTTTCATACAAATTAATCTGCAAACTTAAGGATACAGGGATGAATACCAGTGTGTGGCAGGGAAGTCACAGATGACATGGAAGAAGACAAGGTGTCAGCCTTCAAAGGTCTCACAAGCAAGAAAGAGAAGGCACCTTTGGGGATAGGAAGGGGAGTCTGTGATTTCCTTGGTGTAAGGCATTTCCCCCAACCAATGCATGTCCCCAAATTCTTTCCAAGTTTAGTCTTAGATTCATGCTCCAGGCCTAAGGCACTGGGAGATGAAGAGACCTGTCCAGCATCAGATAGGCACTATTTGTCAGAGGATTGACTGGAACTCAGGTCTTACTGACTCAAAGGCTAGCTCTCTATCCAGTAAACAAAGTCAGTTCTCCTAATATATAGCATTATGTTATAATTAAAACTGCCATGTGTAATACACATACACATATGTATATATATATATATATGTATATATATATATATATATATATATATATATTCCTTTGTGTGTGTATGAGAGAGAGAGAGAGAGAGAGAGAGAGAGAGAGAGAGAGAGACTAAGATTTAAAATATAATATCTTTTGGGACCTTTAAAAAACCCTGTTGTTATGGATAAGTACCACAAGTGTTTCTATCCTGATTTTACAAATGTGAAAACTGAGGGTAGAGGCTGAGACATTTGACCATGAGCACATAGTTAGTAAATGTCAGAGGCATGATTTAAATCCAGCTCTCCCTGACTCTAGGATGTCTTTGGTCCACACTAGGCTGCTTCTCAAACATACATAATTTTTAAAATGTGTTATATATTATGTTTGAGGGGAAAATTCATGTAAACCTTAAATTAACAAATGTGGGGGCCCTTGCTTAGCAAGATGATTTGAGGTACCAACTCATCAAGTTACATATTTTTGGCTACAAAGAGTTTTTCTCCCCCTGGTGATTTCCAGGGTTCTTTGGGAAGGAACATAACTCTCACACTAGGTGCCACCCCAATGTATTGCTTTCAGAACCTCCCCTTTCTATCATCTTCAAGCAGAGGCTGGTGACCTCATGCTGGGGTTGATAGAAAGTCCATTTTTACTCTGACTCTTTTCTGAATCGCTGGCCTCTGAGTACCCTTCCACCCTGGAGACTCCATCCTCCTGCTTCTATCAGGATTTCTTCTACTTCCTTCATCACACGCTGGAATTTTGGGTCTATACCTGCATAATTTCATTGGGATCAGAGGTCTCTGCTCTATCACTGCCAATTAGCAATTGCTCCTGGGGCAGTGGGAGGTCACCCAGTCCATATGGATCAAAGACAGTATTTGGACTCAAGGCTTCATGAATCCAAGACTGGCTTTCTAACAACTCTCCCACCCTGTCTCCCTAGAGCCATTCTATTTTAATTGAAAATAATATATATTACTTTGTAGTAAAACAAACAAACCAAAAAGGCTTCTCTCACAATCAACCACATTCACTCTTTAGACTATTTGGGAAAAGATAAAGATGTTTTTTTTTTTTTTTTAAAAAGAGAATTAAAATGGTAATAATACTTCATCTTTCATTTTTTTTTTCTTTAGCTAGTACTATTTTGACATTATAGAGTATCCCAAAAGCCTAAGTGAAGTTTTAAGTTCTCATTAACTTCAAACTATACTAAGACTTTGGGGATATCCTGTATATTCAATTCATTTAAACAAGTATTCTATTGCATATGTGTTATATGCCATATAATGTGACCCTGAGAAAATCACTTAACCCTGTTGGCTTCAGTTTCCTCATTTGTAAAATGAGCTGGAGAAGGAAATGGCAAAACATTCCAGTATCTTTGTCAAGAAAACTCCAAATCAGGTCCCAAAGAGTCAGACGCCACTCAGACTGAACAACAACCGTATATGGGTTCAACCTGTGGCTAGAGACTATAGTTTTCTTCTTGATTAGAAGAACTTCTGCATCTCATCTTCCATTCTCTTGATTCCATTCCCACATACAGATCATTTTCCCAGAGCTATAACATTTTCCCTTTTTATCTCTGACTGCCAAAATGTGTGACTTTTCTTTAAAGGCTCAGTTTTAATATCTTCTCTTTCATGAAGCTTTCCCTGATTTCTCACCTGTTTTCAAACTTACCCTTCAATTTTTTGAAAATATTTCAATTCTGAAAATGCAAAATTTTGAAAATACTTTTTGAAGATACTTTTTACTCTCTTTTTCCATGACTTCCTCTCTTTAATCAACCACCAATGCCCATTGATTGTATGTCCTCAATGTCTCACATGTCTGCTTACTCCCCTCCATTCACACAGACCTTGTACTGTCACCTAGACAATTACAATAGTCTCCTCATTGTTCTCCCTCCACAGCCTCTTCCCTTTCCAATCCATTCTACATACAACTACCAAAGTCATCACGTGCCCCCAGCCCAAGTTGGAGCATTCCACTCCCCTGATTACAAAACTCCACTGGATCCCTCTTGCTTCTAGGACAAAAATAAAATGGACCCTTTGGGCCACTGATAGCCCTTCATTATCTGACTCCAGGCCACCTTTCCAGACCTTTGTTACTCTGTTCCCCAAACTCTCCAGTTTAATCAAGCTGACCCACAAGTTCCTCATACTTGATTTTCCATTTACCACTTCTACCCATTTTCACAAGCTGTGACCCATGTCTGGATTTCTTCCTCCATCAAAGCCCCTTGAGAGCAGGAATTATCTTTTGCCTTTCTTTGTTTCCTCTGCGTGGTATCTACTTCAAGAATTGCCTGTTGATATTGTCTCCTTGCCTCTGTCTCTTAAAGTCTGCAGTCTCCTTTTGGCATTCCTGCAGTCACTAATGCCTAATGCAGTCGGAAATCATTTTGTATATATTTTGCTTATGTTTGGAATTGGAATATGTACGGATGTGTTGTTTTTCTTTATAAGATGGAAATACCTTCAGGGGAGGGAATGTTTGTTTTGGGGGGATTTTTTTTTGGTCTTTTTTTTTTCTTTGAGTGTACAGTCATCCTGATGAATACCTGGTCACTGGACCCAGATGGCTCTGGAGGAGAAAGTGAGGCTGGTGACCTTGCCCAGCCCTCCCTCACTCAAATCAAAGTCAACTGCAAGGCATGCAATCATTTCCCTGATGCCATGGTCCTCTATGAGAACGGAGGACAAAACACAAGCTTCAAGTGATTTCTGATACATAGTAGAACCTTAATAAATGCTGTTGGATGCTTGTTTTATTGATTATCGCATCCTATCTTGTTTCCTACTTACTTGTTGACATGTCATAGGTAAACCTCCCTGTGCTTTTTTTTTTTCTTTTAAGATTATGAACTCCCTGAAGGAAGGGACTATGCTTCTTTGTCTTTATTTCCCTAGCACCTAGTAAACTTATACATGAATAGTATTTCATGAATTGTTATTGAATTATTGAATCTCTTTTGGTTATACATAAAGTGAATTAAGCTTACCTCCATGATCTTACTTGCATCATTCTGGTATTAAAATTCAGAAACTAATACTTATAATTGGGAAATTTTTATAATTTTAAAAGAAATTGCACTTTTTTCCCTTTGGAGATTAATGAAAAAAAATCACCTAAATTCCATTCTTGGTGAAATTTTTTCCTGCACTCTTCATTTTGTCTTTAGCTTACAGCATTTAGATTTCACATTGAGCAATCTCACAAAATTGGAAGGATTGCTGACTTAATGTATTGTTTGGCAAGCTTATGTATTGAAATATATTCAACTAATATTTAGTTTGATCACCCATGATAGGCTTAATAGATTTTCTCTTACACTTGATATATACGGAATCAGATATGGTGTTATAAATAAATTAATAATATTGGGAAGATGACATGAGTTCATTAATGCCCCAGAATTTCTTTCCCTTACATGTGTTTTCAACCAAACTTTTAAATTCAGGTCTAAAACAGTTAGGAAATCTATATTCTTGCAGAGATCACCAGATAGAATTATTATAAAATAGGGAAGAAAAAAAAAAGATAAAACCCTTGGTTTGAGCACTAGGACTGTTACTTGCTATATAATGTAGGTAAAATAGCTATAATAATCATACCTAAATTTTATATAGCACTTTAAGGTTTATGAAGCACTTGATAAATATTTATCTCATCGATCATTGTAACAACCTCAAGAGGGAGTTCTTATTATTATCCCCATTTTACAGATGAGGAAACTGAGTCAGAGGTTGTGACTTGCCCAGTCAAGCAGCTAGGAAGTAGTTGAAGACTAAACTGACCTCTCATCTTCCTGACTCCAAGTTCTAGTGCTCTTCTCTCTATGCTACCCAGATGCCTAAAATGATTTAGCTTCTTTTTCCTAGTTTTGCCTCCATATATATCTTGGAAGGGATATTAGGTCAGGTTTGGAAAAAAGTGTTTAAGTACAATGGCACTAATATCTATAACAAATACACCAACATATGTCGCATTATTGAAGTAAGAATAAAATATCATGATTTAAAGTAGACATGAATTAGTATTCTTAATGTAGGAATAAATCGTTATCATTAAGGTAGGGTGTGCACTGACCCTTTTACTATATTAGAAACACCTTCAATGATGCCATAGAGAACCTTAATACTCATTGAGCTTGCTTCCTCTCTTG
The DNA here is from genome assembly GCA_028646515.1 of Pseudochirops corinnae. Classification (NCBI taxonomy): domain Eukaryota; kingdom Metazoa; phylum Chordata; class Mammalia; order Diprotodontia; family Pseudocheiridae; genus Pseudochirops; species Pseudochirops corinnae. The sequence goes on from CM053586.1 coordinate 356,756,294, forward strand.
AGATTTTCTCATCTTGTCCAGAAACTGACAAATATTTGGGGTGTTTCTTAATGAACACAGAAGGATTGATCCTTTCAATAGTCTATCTATATTCAAATGAATGTCTATGGCCATGTTTGGCAGTAATGCATCATATGACTTTTGTGAGAGTTATTTATTATAGGCACAGAAAAGACAGTGTCTTATTTTCATGAAATAATTAATACATGCTAGAAATACTTAATATGCTATTAGAATCTGTCATATAGAGATAGAGTAAGGTTATTTTAAATAAAGCCATTTTTTAAATTCAAAAGGCTGTCATGACTTCTCTAACACTGATGATATTCTTCATAAAGACACATCTTAGGAGTTATCAAAAAAGCATCTTTAAATGTGCATGTATCTGTATACATATCCATACATGTCTGCCTTGTCTTCTCACTCCTCTATGCATAGAATGTAAGCTTTTGGGGGGCATTCACTTCATCACTTTTGTCTTTGCATCTGTGGATACTAGTATAGTTCCTGGCACAGAATATGCGTTTAAAAACGTTTGTTGATTGGCTGATTGCCTCCTAAAGAGAAGATGATGAAATTGAACATACATTTTCAAAATTAAATGTTTTCTGATTTTTACTTCAGTGTTTTTAGGTAACATTATCTGGACATTAGCTGGATAATGTTGGACAGTAGCCATGTTTGAACAGTGTCAGTATTATTTACAGTGCAATAATTGTGATATTTTTAAATCTAATTTTTTAAACATGAGAACTCAGTCTATACAGGTAAAATGACAAGTCAGATGAATATTGCCAGCCAGCATGTCTGATATTGACCATTTTATCACATGTGACATGAATCTACCTTCTGAAATTTTGAGGTATTTGCCCTGCCTTTTTGCTTCTCTTTGACTATCTCAGGGCATAATGATGCAATGACAAAAATTCACTGCATTGCCTTGATGTATTCAAATGAGGATTCTTCTTTTTATGTAACAAAATTGGTTTTAATCATGGCATATGTGCTATCTTTCTCAACCTGCCTTGTATGATACCAATGTTTTTAATAAACATGAGAATATTATTTTAATTTCTCTAGCATCTATTGAGTAATTATGCTGTTTAGAGAAACGTAAGGGTGAAATGAATGTTAAATGATAGGAAAATGTCAAAGCTATTTAAATCTTTAAAGCCTGGTGAATTACTTTATTCATTTATTGGGGGAGGTATCAGAGCTCTTAGTGGTGTCAGGACTTTCCTGGTCAACAACTTCCTTCCACCAATGAAGATCTTTGAATGCTCTGTAACTTATAGTCAAGAGTTGCCAAAGGCATCAAAAGGTGAAGCAATGTACCCAGATTCATAAAACCAGGGCTCAGTAGGGGAAGATCTTGGACCAGGTATTGCTATCTCCAAGACCCTCTCACTAACTGATCATTTAGACATTCTCTTAAGCAACATTAAAGATTTAAAATGCTGTCCTCTCCACCTTCAAAACATCACTTTAATCCATCAAGTATTTATTTAGCAAGCATGTGATCTGTATGTGAAAGTCACTGAGAGGTGATGGGGATATTCAGACAATGGTGAAACAGGGCATCCCTTCAAGAAGCTCACATTCCACGAAGGTGAAACACTGTGGACATTAAGTAAAGATGGAATTGATCTAAAGCAAAGAAATAAAATGAAAACTAGGGTAGAGAAGCACACTAATAGTCGGAGGAATCAGCAAAGGTCTCATGTAGGAGATAGCACCTGAGATGAGTTTTGAGGGGATCCAGGAATTCCAAGAGGAAAAACCATTCTTCAACACTAGTGACCTAATATAGAACCATAGAATGTCAGACTTGGATCACACCTTAGAGTCCAGGTTTCTTAGTTTACCAAAAATATTGAAATCTCAACATAGTATTTTTTAAAATTATTTTTTAGTTTTCAACATACACTTCTGTAAGTTTTTGAGTTTTAAATTTTTCCCCCCTTCCTTTTCTCCTCCCTCTCACAGATGGTGTGCAATATGATATAGAGTCTACTTATACATTCATATTAAACATTTTCACATTAGTCACAATATAAAGAAGAATTAGAACTAATAGAAGGAATCATGGGAAAGAAGAAACAAAACAAAACAATCAAAGAAAAGCAGAATAAATTGCATGCTTACATCCACATTCAGACTCCAAAGTTCTTTCTTTGGATGTGGATAGTACTTCCCATAATGGGTCTTTTGGAGTTTTTTTAGATCCTTGAATTGCTGAAAAGAGCTAAGTCTATCAAAGTCAATCATTGCACAATGTGGTTGTTATTGTGTACAATGTTCTCCTGGCTCTGCTCCCCCTCACCCAGCATCAGTTCATATAAGTCTTTCCAGGTTTTTCTGAAATCTACTTGCTCATCATTTGTTATAGCACAATAGTATTCCATTACATTCATACACCACAACTTGCCCGGCTATTCTCCAATTGCTGGCCATCCCCTCAATTTTCAATTCTTTTTTACCAGGAAAAGAATTGCTATAAATATTTGTGTACACGTGGGTCTTTTTTTTCCCATTTTTATGATCTCTCTGGGATACAGAAGTGGTATTCTGGGTCAAAGGGCATGTACGGTTTTACAGCCCTTTGGGCATAATTCGAAATTGCTCTCTAGAATGATTGGATCAGTTCACAACTCCACCAACAATGAATTAGTGTTCCAATTTTCCCACATCTTCTCCAGGATTTTCCTGTTTTGTCATATTAGCAAATCTGATAGGTCTGATGTGATACCTCAGAGTTGTTTATCAACATGCTATTTGACATAACAAATCTTATTCCATAAGCCTAACCTAAATATAGTAGGACCCATTGACTCCTAATATGAATGTCTCCATGTCTAGTTTCATATCAAGCATTTTTCAAGAAATAGCATCTTGTTAAGAAAATGCAATATGCCAAAATTAGACTTTAGGAAGCATACATTTGAGCGAAACAGGACTACAACAAGAAGTGCCGGCTCTGAAGACAGAATTGTCTATTACATTTTCGTTGATTACATTTACTATCTGTGTGACCTTTGGTAAATAATTTTATAACCTGAGGGTTCACCTTCTTCATGTGTCATATAAGAGGGTTGACTGACATGGCCTCTGAGATTCCTCGTTCAATTATTATTTTTATTTTCATTAAAATACCATTAATGGAAAAACAGACATGACTTATTATAAACTCACATGAGTTTCCCCCAGCTATTCAGAAAGACACTTATTGCTTCAAACGAGAAGCACCTGAATTTGCCCCAGCGACTATTGTTTTGTGATAGTCCTATCATAGCCAAGATGCCCAGAAGCAGCTAGAAAGAGCCTCAGAATCTATCTAGTCCAGTGATACCTGAAAAAGAACATTCATTTGTATAGCAACAAATGTTTAAGACTTTTTTAATGACCAAATGGCTATATTGTCTATGGGTACATTTGCTAAGCTTTTCATTTGAAGAATTATTTTCTTCATACCAGCTTTCAGCATACTGTTCCAGGACTGGTGGGTGGAAAGGAACAGAACATATTCCTGTCTCTGAATGTGAACCCACTCACTATTTTACAGGGAAGAATCTGAATGTCCTAGGAGGAGGAATTAAAGGGAAGAGAGGATGCTAACCTCCCCTACTGCTCTAGGCAATGGAACCCCCTACCACCACCTCCAAACCAGGCACATTAAGACCCAACCTTTGCTTTAACAACAACTCATTCCATTCTGTCACATGCTTTTTGGACAAGCAATATCATGGCGTACCTCCCCTCCCCCCTTTTGAAACAGCCCAATCCTTAGGAATGGTCTCTATGCCACGTATATAGTCACAGGCACTCTGGAAGCTGGGTATAGCCCCTCTTGCCATAGAAAGGGGTTGTACACAGGTCTCTCTTGGACCTCATCCAAAGCAGGTTAGATACTTATGGATCAATCAAGCAACTATAAGATATTCAAATCTACAAGTCCCATGAGATGAACCTCAATGTATAAGAGCTTTGTCTTTGCATAACAAAAAAAAATTTATATCTGATATGAAATCAATATTCACAGTGGAATTCATTATAAGATCACATAATCAATCAAACAATAAAAATGCGTTAACTTCCTACTATGTGCCAGGCATAAAAGAAGGGGAAGATGATCCTGCCTTCAAAGAGTTCGCAGTCTAATGGAGAGACAACAGACAGATGTATGCAGACATGTTATACACAGGATAAATGGGAAATAATTAACAGCAGGGAGGTACAAGAATGAAAAGGGGTTGGAAAAGGCTTTCTGTAGAAAAGGTAAGTTTAGCTGGGGCTTAAAGGAAGCCAGAGAAGCCAGTAGGTGGAAATGAGGAGGGAGAGTATTTGCAGCAAGGAGGAACTGGCAGCAAAAATGTCCAGGGCCAGGAATAAAGTATCTTGCTTTGGAACTGCTGGGAAGTCAACGTCACTGGATGAAAGAAAGTATGTCCAGGAGTAAGGTGGAAGTAGACTCCAAAGGGATGAGTGGGCTGGGTTATGAAGGACTTTGAGTACCAAACAGGGTATTTTTCATTTGATCCTGGAGGTGATAGAGAACAACTTGTGTTTATTGAGTAGAGGGGTGACATGGTTAGACCTGGACTTAATGAAAATCACTTCAGAGGCTGAATGGAGAATGGATTTGAGGCAGGCAGACCCAACAGCAGGTTATCAATCAATATGACATTTAGTAAGCATCTACTATGTGCCAGGCACTGTGCTAAGCTACTGCAAAAGCCAAGGCAGGGGGCAATGATGACCTGTACCAGGCTGGTGTTGGTGTCAGAGGAGAGAAGAGGCTGTATATGAGATGTTACAAAGCTGAAGTTGACAGGCTTTGGCAATAGATTGTATGTGTGGTGGTGGGGGGGGAGGTAAATGGGGGTCATAAGAAATCCAGGACACCTCCTAGGTTATGAGTCTGAGGGTTGGGGAATATTGTTTTCCCCTTTACAGTAACAGAAAAGCTAAGGGAAATTTAGAGGGAAATATAAGGAGTTCTCTTTTGGACATTTGGAGCTTGAGATGCCTACTGGACATCAAGTTCAAGATGTCTAAAAGGCAGTTGGAGACACGGGATTGGAAATGAGCAGAGGCATTGGGGCAGAAGAGTTAGATATTTGAGGATCGTCATCATTGAGATGGTCATTAAGCCCATGGGAGCTGTTATTGGGGTTGTTCACTGTTTTCAAAGAGGACCAGTGACATCATGGATGATGTCTTGACTTGCACATGACTTGGATTTAAATGAGGCAGAATTGTGCAAAGTCTTTAGCCTTGTTCTCTCTTCCTAAATCATCAAAGTCCAGTGGCAGGACAAAAGTCAAGATGACCGACCATGACCCAGCATGCAGTGGGTGACTTTTAGGTTATAGATGAGGCTTGTCGTTTACCCTCAACCTAGCTTAGCCTGTCTTCCAAGATGACTTATCAGAGTGCAATCAATGCACGTGGGCTATGGAGAATAAACGCTCCCCAGAAAAGGAGCTTAAAAGAAAATGACTGAAGAGTAAAATCAAGTATATCCAGAGCTTCTCTGGACACAGCAGGCCGCACTGGCCAAGCAGAACAATAGGTCCCAAATCAGGAGTTCCACAACTGAAAATGTTAAGTCTTCCAGTGCATGGTTTCTGCATTGTTGGTAAGGCACCTGACCAGAAGATGGCAAGGACATGAAGGAGATGGGAAAGGTAAAGTGGATTAAGTCCTAGACTAGGTTCTAACCTCTCCTCTCATCTATTGTGATGTAGGTGCTATTTTAGTCCCATTTTTCAGTTGAGAAAGGTGAGGCAGACCAGGTTTAAGTGACTTACTCAGGGTCACACAGATAAAAAGTGCCAGGACCAAATTGGAACTTAGATCTTCCCAACTCCAGGGGATGTGCTCTATCCACTGCTACCACCTAGTTTTGCATACTTTAAAGAGCTATAAGTGTGCCTAATTAGTTTGATTTTCACCCAAGGCAATATCTTCCTCTATTGGACAGTTCTGATTGTTAGAAAGTTTTTTCTTCACATCAAGGTTATATTTGCTTCTTTGTAACTTCCATCCATGGTCCCTCTAGTTCTTCCTTCTGGGGTCTAAGAAAACAAATCTAATCTTGCTTCCATGTAATCACTCTGTATATACTTAATAGTAGCTATATTTTCTCAAGCAAAACCACGCCCCCCCCATTCCTTCAACCAGTATTATGCAATGCATTCATCATTCTGGATTTACTAATACAACTGCTATAGAATTAATACTAGAGAATGCTATACCCAGGGAGGGGGATTCATCGAACTAGCTGTAAATTCCTGTATGCCCTGCCTTAAAGTGTCAATTTCATTAGTGATTGGGTCCATTCATCCAACAACCTTTATTAAATGTGTCACACATTTGTGGTGGTTGCTGGAGATACAAGGGCATAAAAGGACTATGCCTTCTAGGAATTTACATTGTTGTAAGAGGAAACAAAATATACACATGAGTAAATATGAAATCATACACAATAAGAACACAGTCACTTTGGGAGGGTGGGCTTGAGTATGATAGCGGTTGGGAGGAGCATGAGGAAAAGATGCATTTGGAGAAAATGCCTGAGCAGAGTTTGAAAGGGAGCTCAGAATTCTAAGAGGAGAAGAGAATGAACCAATGAATCGGTGAATCAATGCATCAGTGAATGAATAGAGGGAAGGAAGGGGCATTTAAGTGTTGACTATGGGCAAAGTACTGTTCTAAACAGTCTTTAAAATTAAAATTAAAGACATTTGCAACTCTCAAGAAACTGAAAGGAAAGCGAGAATAAAGATTGTACAAAAAGACAAGAGATAAAATGTTATGGGTGAAGAACAACAACTTTACCCCTGGAAAAATCATGATGTGATGATGATAATGATAACAACACAGCTAGCATTCCTGTGGTGTTTTCTGGTTTGCAAAAAACTTTATAAATATTATCCCATCTGGTCCTACAACAACCCTGTTATTGTTTAGTGTTTTCCAGTCATGTATAACTCTTTGTAACCTCATTTGGGGTTTTTTGGAAGAGATACTGGAGTGGTGTGCCATTTCCTTCTACAGTTCATTTTACAGGTGAGGAAACTGAGGCACACAGGGTTACATCACTTGCTCAAGGTCACACAGCTATAAAGTGTGTAAGGCCAGATTTTAGCTTGGGGAGATATGTCTTCCTGAGTCCAGTCCTGGTACTCTATCCACTGTGCCACTTAGCTGCTCCATGGGAGATAAGTTCTTTTATTATCCCTATCTTAGAGGTGAGGACACAGAGAGGTTAAGTGACTTGCCCAGAGTCATGAAACTAGCAAGTTTCTGAAACTGGATTTGAACTCAGGTCTTCCTCACTGGGGTTCCCACCCTCTGCCTTAGAATGAAAGGTAGACTGTATAATTAGGAGTAATGTATATTAAGCCTGAAATGGCAGGCTAGTGACGACCAGGGTTGTGAATTGACTCTGTTTATCAAATTTGTAATTGATCCTAGAGACACTAAGGAAGCCCTGGAGATTTTTGAGCAGGAGGAGTGAGTTCAAGCCTGTTCTTTAGAAACATTTGGTAGACCTGCACATGATGATTTAGGGAAGGAAAAGTCCCGTAGCAGGGAGATGACCTGAGAAACTATTATAGTATCCCAGATAAGAGGTGATGAGGGCACGAATTAGGCCTGGCCTATGAATAGAGAAGCATTAGAAGCTCTCAAAGAAGATGGGATCAGATCTGCCAACTGCTTTGATAGATTGGGAGAGGGAAGACAAAGGGTCAAAGGTGACTGTCATGTTTAACACAGTGGGCACTTGTTTATTCAATGTCTTCTGACTGAATCCCAGGCTGCTAAGCTGGGTGACTGGAAGGATAGTACACAGGGAGATCAGAAAGAAGTCTGAATTTCTGAGGCAAAGATGAGGAGTTCTATTCGGGACATATTTTCAAGCACTCATTCATGTGGCACCTAAGAGGAAAGCTTCTGTCCTCCCTGAGGCAGAACACATGGGCTGGAAAGCAGAATTGGAATGAAATATTCCACGTCAATTCAGCAAGCATGTCTCCAGTGTCTGCTGTGTGTCAGGCATTGCACTAAGTTCTAGAACTACACAGCCAAAAAGGTGGCCTTGGCAGCTCCATCCCACTGGCCAGCATGGCAATCTGCAAAGTAAATAGAAAATCCATACAAATGAATCACATGAGGGAGAAAAACACCATGTGTAGGAGAGGAGGATCAAGAATGGCTTCTGCAGGAGATGATAGATGAGCTAAGATTTGAAAGGGACAAGAATTTCCAACAGACAGACAAGACTTCCAAGAGGACTTACTGCTTAATATCTTGCTTGCTTGTCACGTAGACGAAATTCTGTCTTTTACAATCTAGTTGGACGTACGTTTCTCAAACCTTAGCCAATACAGTATCTTTGGTTTTTAACCACAAGACTCCTTGAAGACAGTTATTTCTGTGCCATGAGAGTTGGTACCATTGCCACCTTCCCTACTCTTTCTTAATCTAGGATTTCCATATTCTGTTTAGACATAAATGACAAAAGCAAAGATAATTGTTAGCCTCTGATGGAAACATTCCATCATAGCGGGCTCTGGACCCCTCATTCTAGGTTTCAGTGGAATGGGACATTGTAGAATTCTCACATTGTTTGAGCTTCCCACCATGAGCACCAGATGCCTGATGATCTAACAGGAGGAAAAAATCAGCAAAGAAGCCAAGAAAAATAATTTCAGATATAACAGATAGATGAAAGATGAAAGAAATTGGCATGAACAAGGGGTGTGTGTGTGGGGGAGAGATACCACAAAATAAAAGAAATCAATCTTGATTCTGAAAAAATATCTTCCAGGATTGGGAAGCTATGGGCTTCAAAGCATTCCAGGCCCTATTGTTTAGATAAATTTAATATGTCTGAATGAATTATCTTTGGCCCAAGAAGACCAGGCAAATGGATACATATACAAATATGTGTAAACCAAAAATCTCACGAGTCTGAGAAAGAGGAGACAAATGAGGAAGGGAGGAAGACAGAAAGGAAGGGATGCTTGACATTAGCATAGCAGATCTGAGTTCAAATCTTTGCTTTGCCACTGAGTGACTGTGTGACTTTGATGAGACACTTGCCTCTCTGGACCCTAATTTCCTTTTCTGTGAAATGAGGAGGATGGAGAGGGTGAGCGCCAAAGTCCCTCAATGCTCTGAATTTATGATCCTATGGAAAGTGAAGTTGTCTTTGTGTAATAAAGGAGATCCTAAGATTGTTTCTGGTATGTAGCAGGAGACAAATGCCAAGCCTAAATGGATTCGATTTCAATTCTCTCCTTACAGATGGTACTAGTCTAGTATCATTTTAGCAAAGCGCAAGAGAAGACTCTATCCCCTCTTGGATTTATCTCCTTGGCTAAGCTGAGGAAGGGAAATATTCCTTAGGCAGAAGCATCTTCCACAGCTGCTCCTAGTGAGGTAGATCTGCTACTTCATTAAAAATCTATCAAATTCATTCACAACAATGTAATCTCAAGGGTGGGAGGTATATATGCTTAGTATAGACAAATTAGTGCATGGCAAGACATGACCCCCAGATCTCCAGGGACTTAGATTCACAAGGGATTTGGGAAGGTCCCACTCTGTCATTTTGTAGATCAGAATGTTGAGATCCTGTCAGAAAAATGAAGCCAAAAGCAAATGAGAAATATTTGTGAAGAGCCTACTGTGTTTCAGGCACTGAGCTAGGTAATGGGATTTTAATGACAAAGCTGAAATTGGAGCTTGTGTTGTTCCTCAAGGCCAGACAGGGACTTTTGCATGGACATGTATTCATATAAAGTAAGTACTTCCAAGGCACATGCAGCAGGGTCACATGGAATGACAGGCCTGTGATTTAAGCCCAGATCTTCTCACTCCAAAACTTATGTTCTCTCCAGAGCTGCCCCTTGGGGATGCAGCTCTGAATCCTAGAACAGGAAGGAGGCTCAGACATCATCCCATTGAACTTTTTAGTCAAAATAGCTCTGGAAGTTGGCCTCGCTTCCACATCTCCAATATCAGTTAACTCATGACTTACCAATGGAATCCATCCCATTTACAGAGGCTCTTCTTCCACTTAATATCTGCCTGCTGGTCTCAGCCTTGTCTTTTGTAAACAAACAAAATAAACCAGAATCTCCCTTCCACGTTGCTACCCTACACATAACTGACCACAGAGATGACCAAATCATATGAAAATCCAATGAGATAATGTGAGTTAAAGCACTTTGCCAAGCTTAAAGGCTATCCAAATGCCATCCGATAACACATTCCACCCTAGGTACAAGTCAAATTTCTTTTCTCCAAGTCAAATAACAATTCCTTCAACAGATCACCCTTGTTTAAGGGGTAGAGGTAGGATACCCCCAGGGTCAATGAATGGAACTAACAAGATGCTCTGCACATTGATTCTTTCATCAGGTCAAATGCCCCTTGGATTGATTTACAAAAATCATTATATCAAAGGCATAAATTAGGTGTGAACTGCCTAGTTCATAAAGTGAAAGAGAGATTCAGGTTCAGACCTAGAGGGAATAAAATGAACCAACTCCCAGAAAAGACAGAAGGGAATGGGATCAAAGACATAAACCAAAGACTTAGAGTTGGAAAGGAAGGCTTGTAATTAGATATTTTCCTTCTTCACAACAACCCTGCAAGAAAGGCAACACAGACAGTGTCTTTCTCATTTTGCTGATGAGGAAACTGAAGCTCATTAAAAATTAGGTGACTTACCCAGGGTCACACAGCTGATAAATTTGAGAGCTTGTAACTGAAACCCAACTGTTATGACTCACAGCTAATGTTCTTTTTCAGTATATCATACCAGAGAAATGTGTGTTTTTGTAATACACAAGCAAATTTGCTTCTATAGTTGTGAGGATACTTCCTAATCATTCCCAAGCCTAAGAGTTCTCTATAAACATGCAATAATAATAGGCATAATAACATTTATCATTTATATAATGAATGCTTTAAGGTTTTCAAGGTGTCTTACATATATTCTGTTATGTCATCTTCAGAACAACCCTATAAAATAGAAGCTTGTTTATCCTGATTTTACAAATGAAGATATTGAATATGAGAAAGTCAAAAGCGACTGGCTCAGGGTCACAAAACTACTGAGTGCCTAAGGCTGGATTTGACCTCAGGTCTCCCCGACTCCACATCCAGTGACTCTATCACTACACCTGATTCAGCTGGTTATAATTCTTATACTATTTGGTCATTACAACCAGACTGTGAGGAAAATTTCCTCCATTGTGTTAATTAGGAAACTGAGGGTCAAAATTTTTAAGAGACTTGGCCAACATCTCTTAAAGATACAAGCAGCAGCATCTCAGAGTCCAAGGCTTGGCCAGATTCTCTTAAAGACATAAGAAGCAGGGTCTCAGAGCCCAAGGGATGGCCAACATCTCTTAAAGACATAAGAAGCAGGGTCTCAGAGTCCGAGGCTTGGATCTACCCACTCACATAGTAGTGATACTCTCCATTTCATATTACTCACATTATTCTTTCCTCATGCAGACCAGAGACATATAACTAGTAGCTCTTCAATGGACAGCCCTTGCCTTAACAAGGACTTGTTCCACGAATCCATTTGAAAAGTACATCTTTCTAAAGGAAGCTTTCTAGAGCCTTTAAATCTCTCTCTTTTTTTTTTTAATATTTATTTATTTATTTACTCATTTACTTTTAATTTACAAGATTCAGTTCCACAATCACTTGAGTTTCAGATTTTCTCCCCTCCC
>CM053586.1:356768555-356835176 GCA_028646515.1 Pseudochirops corinnae
CAAAACCAGACATAAAAGAGAACGATAACGAGTTTTGCTTCAGTCTCCATTTAAACTCTGTTTTTTCTAGCTCTTTCTCTGAATATAGACTCTCCTTCCATCCTGAGTCTTTTAGAGTTGTCTTATAACCTTGTGTTGCTGAGAAGAGTCCAGTTTATCAAAGTGAGCCTTGTATTATGAGCATCAGTTATGTCATTTTAAAATGAATTGAAAATCTTTATGAATTTTAATCACTCCTGACTGTGAAACAGGTGCATTTTCACAGATTCAGTTTGTGACTGACTGTGAACAGCCTGAGGACCATCCTCACTAGGGCCTGAGGGACTCATCCTTAAGCAGAGTAACTACAATTAGGCAGTGAGATCTAAGAGGAAAAGGCTCTGGACGTGGATCCAATGAATGTGGGTTTGGAAGCTGGCCCTATCCCTTCTCAGCTCTGTGGCCTAGGGAAACTCCTCTCAGCTCCATAGTCTCTGCTTCATCATCTCTTAAAAAAAAAAAGTAGTATACTTTTTCATTCAAACATATAGGCTCAGGTGAGGCTAGGTGGCCCAGTGAATAGAGCACCAGCCCTGAAGTCAGAAAGATCTGAGTTAAAATCTGACCTCAGATACTTAACACACACACAAAAAAAATAGCTGTGTGACCTTGGGCAAGTCACTTAACCCCAATTGCCCTACCTTCCCCCCTCCAAAAAAAACCAAACAAACAAATATATAGGGTTAGGTGGGCTGACCCTCTATCCATTGTGCTACACTGCCTGGCTCTGGATTTCTGTCTCTGTTTCTCTCCACTTCTCTGCCTCTGTCTCTCACTCCATTTCTCTATGTCTCTCTGTCTCTCTTTCTGTCTTTGTCTCTGTCTTGCTGTCTCTCTGTCTCTCTCTGTATATCTCTCTGTCTTTCTCTCTGCCTTTCTGTCTCTATCATTCTGTCTCTCTGTCTCTTTCTCTCTCTCTGAATCTCTGTCTCTGTAGGTGTGTGCGCATGTATACACATATAGTTAGATATTATTATGATTACATTTACAGAATACTAAGGCTTAGGAAGAATTTACTCACAACTATACATGCAGAAGAGCTTGTGTTACATAAACGGACATTTCTCCAGTATGATGTACTGAAAAAGAGCACTTGGTTTGGAGTCAGAAAACTTGGATTTAAGTTGAGCACTCAAATTTATTAGCTGTGTGACCCTGGGTAAGTCACATAATCTTTACGAGCTTCATTTTCTTCATCAACAAAATGGGAATGATAATATACATACCTGTATGTGTATTTATATGTGTGTGTGTATATGTGTGTGTGTATATATGTGTGTGTATATGTGTGTATATATATGTGTGTGTGTATACATGTGTGTGTGTGTGTGTGTGTGTACCACACACATACATACATATTGCCTGCACATGGGGATAGATATGGGGAGAGACAGACAGAGAGACAGAGAGACAGAGCTGGCACATCCTCCTTGGATAGATGGCTCGGTTGGTTTCTTTTACACAAATAAGCCTTTCTGCTGCAAACCAGACCTGCAATTTTATGTGCCAGCATGTCAGGAGGATACAAACATGCTGTCTTTTCTTTAGGAGGTCAGATGATCATCACTCAAGCATATCTTGGTGCTAGACACGAATCAATGCTAAGGGATGTGAAAAACCACCAAGTGACTGATCCTCAGGAAGCTCAAAAAGACCTATCAGTCTATACAACTAAGTCCTTGATACTCTATTGAAACCTTAGGGAAATCATCCGACTTCATTGGGGAAAGTGCCAAGGGCTGTGCTCAGGGAGAAGTCTGAGAAGACAAGTTTGGCCCAAATCAGCTGCTGTCTGCTTCAGTCTGGGCACCTAGGGTGTAATGCAAACAGGGAAGGGAAGGTCAGGAGGCAGCAAGCACCTAAGGGGCCACTTTGTGCCAGGCTCAGTGCTTAGTGCTTTCAAATAGTGTCTCCTTTGATCCTCACTACAACCCTGGGAAGGAGGTATTGTTGTTATCTCCATTTTATAGTTGAGGAAACTGAGGCAGAAAAGTTGACTTGTCCAGGGTCATAGAGTTAATAAGTGTCTCTGAGGCTAGATTTGAACTCTTGTCCTTCTGACTTTTTATCTAAGAGAACAAGATGTGGACTGAAAGGACTAGGGTTCAACCTTGGAGCTGTCATTTATTAGATAGGTAACTATGATCTACTTGTGCTCTCTCAGCCCAGTTTTCTGGTCAGTAAACTGAGGTATCCCTTCTAACTCCAAGTCTATGAACTGATCATCTTTTATAGTCATTGAACAACATGTGAAGACCTTCTTAGAGGTGACCACTTTTTTACTAAAAAAAAAAAAAAAAAACTACTTGCCATAAGAACTCTAGAACTGATTTTTTTAAATTCATGAGTGAATGAACAAATGAAATGCCAAGCATTGTACTTGCCTGGAGAGCTCCAAATCTGGGGATCTGCACATGCCCTCAAAGAACTTACATTCTAATCAGAAGAGGCAACAGATGTAGGTCACTGGTGCCCTAATGAGAGTGTTTTGGCTTAGAAAGTTATGGGGATGAGTAGCTCCATTGGGGAATAGACAGATAGCATCTTTCCCAACTGCAGAGCAACCTTTGATTTGCTTATGAGTCCAGAAATGGAAAGCAAAGATGAAGAGGAAGGTAAAAGTATGATGTCTGAGATTGCTGGTATGAAGATGGTGGGGAAATGAAATGAAACCTGACTGCAACAGCTAGCCTAATGTACTAGGCAATGTCAAGGCCCTCTCAATTAGGAGGGCCACCAAGGGGGCAGTCCTCCAGGTCCTCATCGCTGGTCTAGATTGCAAAGCAACCAAATAGGTGAGAGCATGAAAGGAAACTCTAGAGAACATACAAGAATCAGGGATCATCCAAAAATAATGAGCTAGAATAGAAATGTCTTTTTAGGTTGGCCATTATCCCTGAAGAGTTGGGGTAGGAATGGGGATCAAGTAAAATGGGCCACTACACTATACACAAGGACCCCTGCCCACTGAATATTGACTTAGAAAACCACATATTAACATTATCTATGTTTTATTGCATTTTCTTTTCTTTTTTTCAATATTTCCCAGTTACATTTTTATCTGGTTTGAGCATTGTGGGTCATTTGAGGCATGTGTAGAAGATGATTTAACTAAGTTAGGATTCTACTGCATGTCACCCTAATTTAAAGGTAATATGAGTCCCTAGGGGTGGCCAGCACCCAAAGTTGGAGGGAGAATGTTGAGCTAGAAATAGGCTATGCTGGCCATCAGAGAGATGAATAATCATATTAAAGATAGCAAGTAGGACCAGGTCTTACACCTTGAGATAAAGAGATTCCCACCACTCCTTAATAAATACTTCCTCTTTCATGAATGGATATTTCTAAGGGTGAGACAAAGCAGAAAAAAAGACTCTGCCCCACTTTCCCATTCCCCAAATCCCTATGACTAAGACAAAACAAAAAAGATGCAAAAGCATTTTAATAGTCAAGCAAAACTCTATCTTGAGGGTTTTCTTCCAACAAGGTGTCTTCTATGAACATGCCAAGATTAAATGCAACATCTTGTCATATATAACACTCGTATTAACTTTGATGACCCTCCAATTATTAATTTAATAAGAGAAATAACACAGAGAGTTATCCATCATCCATGGGTATTTGTCAGGGTCATGTCAGGGTCAGCACAGAATCCAAAAGAAGAGGAATTCCTCCAGTAACGAACAGCTGCTTCTATTTGTGGAGGACATTTTGCTGCTTCCTTGAATAGTACGGAAGTGACCCCCCCGCTCCCCAAAATGCTCCATCACTCTTCACTATTCTCAGCTTTCTCAGAATCTTCCATGCCATCATAATTTTCTTTTCCTGTCTCTGATCTTTCTAGAGCTAAACTACATAGGAAGTAATAGGTGGTGATGGGTGGGTAATTTGCCATGGTGCCCATAAAGGCTAATGCATTGATATGTTACCTTTCTCCAGCAACATAGGGACATTTTTAACAGGAACCTTCTGGAAGTAACTCCTTATGCCCAAGGAATACTTGTAAGAACTCAGATACCATAGCAGGCCAACCTGCCAGATTTAAAACCTTGGTGGCATGATCACTCAGCCCCCATACTGTACTCTATCAGTTGCCAAATCAGTCTATTATCTCCAAACCCCTTTTCCTATATGCTCCCTCTGATTATCCTGTAGGGACAGTGCCCATTTCAGTTCATCATCACCTTTTGCCTAAGTTAGTTTAAGAACCACATGGTTCTCCTATCTCAAGTTGCCCCTGCCTATAACAATTCACATGGAGTCCAAAGGAATTTTCCTGAAGTACAAGACTCACCACGTCCCTACTCAACAAAGTACAGTGATCCCCCATTCCTGAGAGAATCAAATTTGAATTTCTCTGTTTCTCTTTTTTCAGTTTTATTTATATTATTTTTAATTAATGGGATAAACAAGCATTTCCGTAACATAATAAAAAAGATGATTGCATGTGAAACTGCAAATCTATTATGTATAACTTGCTATTCCTTTTAAATAGATAATAAAGTTCTCATGTAAATTCCTTTTTCCCTTTTCCCACCCCTCTCATCCTAGAGATCTAGAGATGGCTATCATTAAATGAGAATACATATACACATATATACATATGTGTATGAATGTATGTATGTATGTGGAATTCGATACATACTTTCCTTATCAATTCTTTCTCTGGATGTAGATAGTGTCTTCCTTCATCAATGCTTTGTAGTTAGTTTGGGTGTTTATAATAGTCAAAATGACCTATTTGCTCAGAGTTGTTCTTCAAACAGTATTGATGTTACTGTATACAACATTCTCTTGGTTCTGCCCACTTTGCTCTTCATTATTCCATCCAAGTCAGTCCAGGTTTTTCTAACATCATCACCATTTCTTATAGCCCAGTAGTATTCCATCACAATCCTACAGCACAACTTGTTCAGCCTTTGCCCACGTAATGGGTATCCCTTCCCTTTCTAATTCTTTGCCACCACATAGAACTGTTATAAATGTTTTGGAAATAGATTTGTTCCCTTTTTTTTTATTACTTTGCTTTTAAAACTCTTCACAACTTACCCATCTTTCCATGTTTCTTTTAGGTTACTCACTTACATACACACACACTCCATATGAAATGGTAATTTACTGGCATAAATATATCTGCCTGGTATATACTGAGTACTTGAGCACTTGTTTGTTAGTCAATCATCTCATCTACCTACTTAGAGGGACCCCTCAAACTAGAGTCCCCGTCTCTATGGTTCCCAAATAGTTACTGTGTCAAATCCATGAACTAGCTCCAATCACTCTTCCCAGCTTTATTTTATTGGCTTAACCAAAATAGTCTACTAGCTGTTCCTAGCATTTCATCCTTCACGTATGTGAACACACTTCCCCAAATGCACTGGGATGTACAAACTTCTCCCTTCTGCCTCAGACATGGCTCAGGTACCTCCCTTGTACAGAGAACTCTGTGCATTCTGTCCCTTCTCACATCCCCCTGACCCTTCATTATCTGGATACACTTTGTATTCCTCTTAATCATCTTCCATGAGACTATAAATGCCAAAAGGGTAGGAATTCATCCCCTTGTGAATGTGAATTCCCCGTGCCTGGTGCAGTACCTAGCAGAGGCCAGGCCCTTAAGAACTGTTTGTTGTACTGTGTCTAATTTACCTGAGTGTTTCCCCCTGGATTCATCCTCTCTCCTCTCCCCAGATTGGAAAAGTAAATACAAGATGTTTTCCTCTACCTAACACCCCCCAGTGGGCAGCCCTTGGCAAAGATAGTAGGAACACACTACGAATACCTTGCCTCTGATTATTTTTGTTTCTTTGAAGCTCAGATTAGCCTGTCAGCCCAATTTGGTGGGGTTTTGTGCCCAGGTGAATACATGTATATAATGTGATGCTTTTTTTTTTTCTTTTCAAAGAATTTGAAAACCATTTTCAAACATCCTCCAGTTGGTTCTGATGTGAGTTTGTCCATCTGAGGCAAAATACTGTAGCCAGGCTCCTGTTCTTTGGCCAGGGCCCAGGCCCATCAGACAAAGTTAGTACTGCTGTTGGAAGTACTAATTAGGTAGAAGTCCCTGCATTCCTCACCATTTTTACAGCAGCACCAGGAACCAAAATGCCTGATTTTATTTTTAAACTTCAACATTTCCCTTTTCCCCCCCTTCAAATACCAGTTTATTTTCACATGGACTTGTTAAGGATGTATGACATTAGCATTGGCTTCTAAAACCCGGTTCTTTCCACTTAAGTTTCTCTTTGAGTAGAGCTGTGGAAGGAACACCGAGCCTCAGACCTGTTCCTTGCTACCTGTGGGATCTTGGGGAGTCATTTCATCTCTCCACGTCTTATTGTCCTCACCCATAAAAGAAGTGACCAGACAAGATGGCCGCTGAGCACTCTTTCTCTGTAGATCTGGGAGCTCGTCACTTTTTGTCTCTTTGTAAAACCCATCTCCCAAAAGTCCTTGGTTTTTGTTATTGTTGTTTTAACAACAACAATGATAACAACAAATTCTCACCCCTTTTTGTTCTCAGTTCTGCACTGGATTGCTCTGTGAGGATTTATTTCTTCCTTTTGAACATTTTGCCCCCGAAACAAAAATCCTATTGTTGTTGCTTCAACCCAGTGGGACTAAAGAAGAATGGAAAATTCAAATAAATGCATAAGTAAAGCCTCAGCAGGGAGAAAAATTACTCTTCATGAAAAAATGCAACATTATCTTAAATCTCTGTGACTTTTTCTACCGTGCATTCACTTCAGCATTTTCATGTAAAATTTGATATTTAAATGTGTCCATCCATTATCTTATCTGACCTTCACAGAAATCTTTGTGCAGGTAGGACTGTGATTATTATCCTCATCCTGCAGATGAGGAAGTGGAAGCACACTGGACCAGGGTCACACTTCTATGTAAATGTCAGCCTTTGGCACAATGCCTGGCACATAGTAGGTTCTTAATACATGTTTCTTGATTAAGGTCAGAACCAGGTCTTCCCTACTCCAAGTGTTGAGTTCTATCTGACAAAAAGATAAGAAGGAAATTCCTAACAACTACCTCCACAGAGGTTACATTCTAAATTCTGCTTGTATTTTGCCACTAAACAGTAAATGCCTTTCAATTTTCTTAAAGAAGTGAATAATGCTACCCCATGGCTTTAGATTTTTCTCTTGGATGGACAAAGGGTGACATTTCCCAGACAGAGCCTCCCAGCACACCCGTTATTGGAATGTGTGAGGCCTTTCTGAGACACATGGGGACTGTCAGTCTATCCTGTCCCTTGCCTGGCTAAATGAGAGATATAGCAGTATAAACAAAGTGACCAGAGACCAATTTAAGGCAAACGAAGAACAGAAGCCATTGGAATGAATTCAGCATATCCACCCTCATTTCTGTGGTGCTCAGAATCTGAGAGCACTTAACCCTGTGATCACGAACAGTCCCTCAGTTGAATACAGTTACACCTTTACAGGTGTTTTTTTGTTTGTTTGTTTTTGTTTTTTGCTTATTTTTGTCAAATTGCAACAAAGTTGCTATAAATGAAATCCTATTTTTTCTCTATATTCATTTGTCTGACCAGAGGGATGACACAGTCATTTCAATTCAGTGTAATTCGATTTAACAAACATTTTCTAAGTGACTAAATAAGTGCCAAACTCTGTGCTAGACACTAGATGCAAAAATGAAAGCAAATCACCCCTTCCCTCAAGGATCTTATGTTCTAATGGGAGATTCAACATGTACATGTAGAATTAATTCTATAGAATAGTCAAAGCAATATGAAATGAGAGAGAGAGAGAGAAAGAGAGAGAGAGAGAGACTAACACCTCAAAGTAACACCTGGGAGGGGGAATCAGCAAAGGCCTGATTGATGAAAAAGGTCCTGGGCTGTGCTTTCCAGGAAGCTAGGCATTCTGTGAGCAGAGGTGAGAAGGGAGTACATTGGAGAGCTCTCAGGAAATTTTAACTATGTGATCTTAGGGTACAGTAAAGAAGAGAGCAATATTTTCCTGTTAGAACACTTTTACTAAAAGACAATAGGAATAAAGAAGGTTTGATCAAAGCAAGGAGGCTATACGCTGCAATGATTTACACCACCCACTAGAGATCAGTTTTCCCATTTCAGTGAATAAGGAGCAAAGAAACTAGTGTGAGATTAATTTTTAAGGGAGATTTAAAAACGACCTCCTTTGAACCTTCAAGAACATAATGTAACACTCCTGGCATGGTATTTTAAGAACATTGACTAGGTGAATTGATTCAGGGAAAGGTAACCAAGATGATAAGGAAACTTGAAATGCTGAATTCAATAGTAGCTACACCCTGGATCATCCCTGAGCCCTTGAAGCATTCTCACCCTGGAACCTCCCTCTGTTGATGCTGGCTCCCTTCTCCCACTGGTGAGTGCCTTCTCATGCTTCCATTTTGGGGAATGTTGTGCTTCTGACTTTTTGGATTTAAGAATATATCTCTCCTTCAGGCTTACCCTGGAAACTTCCTTAGCACTAGGAGCCTCTTTGCCCTGTGATATGTTTCAATCCCTATTGCCTCCTCAGTCTGGTACATCCCTCTGCTCTGCCAGCCCTATTCTCTCCTCTCCCATTGATCAGTTCTTTCAGGGGTCTCCATTTTGGGAAGGGACACAGACTGTCCAACTTTATTCCTCTCCCAGCTCTGCTTCTGACTTTTGTGACAACATTATCCTCCCTCTCCAGGTACTTTCACTTCCATCTCTGTTTTTTGACTCTTGTGTCATCCCCCCTTAGAATGTAAGCTTCCTGAGGGCAAGGAGTATTTTTTAAATTATATTCTTATCCCCAGAACTCATCACAATGCCTGGCACACATATTGATGAATTAATAATTTGTTGCCTTGTCTTCTCTCTATGGAGAACCATGGGGAAGATAAATATTTTTCAGATATTTAAAGGTGTATGAGGTGCAAGAGATATTAAACTTAGTCTATTTTTTCTTTTTAAAAAAATATTTATTTACTTTTAGTTTACAATATTCAGTTCCAAAAACTTATGAGTTCCAAATTTTCTCCCTCTCCCTCCCCTCCCCACTCCCCCCCCCCAGTGGTGGCATGCAATCTGATATAGGTTCTACAAATGCCTTTACATTAAACATTAATCAAATTGTAAAGAAGGATTATAGCCAATGGAATGAACAATGAGAAAGAAAGAATGAAACAAAACAAAAAAGAGAGAGTGCAAGTACTTTGCTTCAATCTGCATTTAGACTCGATAATTCTTTCTCTGGATATAGATAGTCCTTTTCATCAGGAGTCCTTTGGAGTTGTCTTATAACCTTGCATTGCTGAGAGGAGCCCAATCTATCAAAGTCAGTGATCACAGATGTGATGTGTCTGTAATTGTATACAATGTTCTCCTGGTTCTGCTCCTTTCACTCAGTATCAGTTTATATGTCTCTCCAGGTTATTATGAAGTCCATCTGTTCCTCATTTCTTATAGCACAACAGTATTCCATTATATTCATATACCACAACTTGTTTAGCCATTCCCCAATTAATGGACATTCCTTTGATTTCCAATTCTTTGCCATTACAAAAAAAGCTGCTATAAATATTTTTGTGCATACAGGTCTTCCTCCCACTTATATGATCTCTTTGGGATATAGCCCTAGAAGTGGTGTTGCTGGGTCAGCACAGTTTTATAGCCCTTTGGGCATAGTTCCAAATTGCTCTTCAGAATGGTTGGATCAGTTCCAACATTCATCATTTTTTCTAATTTGCCATGTTAGACAATCTGGTAGGTGTGATGTGGTACCTCAAAGTTGTTTTGATTTGCATTTCTCTAATAAATAGTGATTTAGAGCATTTTTCATATGATGATAGATATCTTTAATTTCTTCTTCTGAGAACTACCTATTCATATCCTTTGACCATTTATCAATTGGAGAATGGCTTGCATTCTTATATATTTGGCTCAGTTCTCTGTATATTTTAGAAATGAGATCTTTATCAGAGACACTGGTTGTAAAAATTCTTTCCCAATTTTCTGCTTCCCTTCTAATCTTCATTATATTGGCTTTGATTATACAAAAACTTGTCAATTTAATGTAATAAAAATTTTCCATTTTGCATTTTGTAATGCTCTCTATCTCTTGTTTGACCATAAATTCTTTTCTTCTCCATAAATCTGACAGGTAAACTATTCCTTGCTCTTCCAGATTTCTTAGAGTATCAGCCTTTATATCTAGATCATGAACCCATTTAGACTTGATTTTGCTATACAGCATAAGATATTGGTCTGTGTCCAGTTTCTGCCATGCAATTTTTCCATTTTTCCCAGCAGTTTTTGTCAAATAGTGAATTCTTGTCCCAGAAGCTGGAGTCTGTGGGTTTATCAAATAATAGGTTACTATAGTCATTGACTACTATGTCTTGTGTGCCTAATCTATTTCACTGTTCCACCACTCTATTGCTCAGCCATTACTAAGTAATTTTGATGACTGCTGCTTTATAACAGATTAAAATCTGGTATGGCTAGGCCAACTTCCCTAGCATTTCTTTTCATTAATTCGCTTGATATTCTGGACCTTTTGTTCTTCCAGATGAATTGTGTTACTATTTTTTCTAGCTCTATAAAATAACTTTTTTGGTAGATTGATTAATATGGCACTAAATAGGTAAATTAATTTAGGTTAAAATGTCATTTTTATTATATTAGCTCAACCTAGCCATGAGCAACTGATGTTTTTCCAATTATTTAGATCTGACTTTATTTGTGTAAAAAGGATTTTGTAATTGTCTTCATATAGTTCCTGGGTCTGTTTTGGCAGGTAGACTCCCAAATATTTAAAATGTAAAATTGAATTTCTCTTTCTATTTCCTGCTGTTGGACTTCATTAGAAAAATATAGGAATGCTGAGGATTTACTTTATATCCAGAAATTTTGCTAAATTTATTTATCTCAAGTAGTTTCTTTACTTGATTCTCTTGGATTCTCTAATTATTTCATCTGCAAAGAGTGATTAGCTTAGTCTCTTCTTTGCCTAATTCCTTTCATTTCTTTTTCTTCTCTTATTGCTACAGGTAACATTTGTAGTACCAAATTGAATAACAGAGGTAACGGTGGACATCCTTGTTTCACCCCAGATCTTATTGGAAATGCTTCTAATTTATCCCTCTTCCATATAATACTTGCTGATGGTTTTAAATAGATGTAAACTTAGTCTCTATAATTCCAGAAGGAATTACTAGCACCAGTGGGCCAATAACATTACAGAAAGACAAATTTCAACTTAATACATAAATTTTCTATCAATTAGAAATGAATATACATGGAATGGCTGCCTGCTGAAGAAGTGACTTATAGGCCATTGGCGGTATTAAGGCAGTTCAGTAACTGCTTGTCAGAGATGGAAGAAAGATGTAGCAAAGGGCATATATGGTGAATCAGCCAGGAGGCCACACTAGATAGATGTGTTTAAAATTGCTTGAGCTAAAGATTTTAAAGTTCTATGTTCATACCTACTGGAAAATATTTTTTGGCTTTTTTTGGAGGGGGGCAAGGCAATTGGGGTTATGTGACTTGCCCAAGGTCACATGACTAGTAAGTGTTAAGAGTCCAAGGACAGATTTGAACTCAGGTCCACCTGACTTCAGGGCTGGTACTCTATTCACTGTGCCACCTAGTTGCCCCTGGAAAATATTTTTAAATGACTGATTTTTGTAATGATTTATTTTAGGAATAGGTCTCACCTGTAATGCTGACATAATACTCAGAAACATCAAAGTAAACCATTAAATGAACATCAAAACTGAATGAAAATTTCAAGAACATTGTCTACCCAATTCCAGAATATATTCCTTAGATGTGGAGTTTATAGAATAATAATAATATTAATGCTAGCTAACCTTGCATTCATCATCTCATTTGATCTTCACAGCACTACAACATAGCTACTCCAGTTATTCCTAGTCCCATTTTACAGATAGGGAAGTTGAGGCTCAGGTAGGTTAAAAGATTTATTCATGGCTGGAGAGAGAAGGCAGTGTCAAAGGCCTGGTTGTAATCTAGATCACCTTCCCCTAAGTCTTAATTTCAGTTTATTATACTGCCTCAAGAAATAGTAGTGCTTTATGATTTGAGTTTCCAGTGATAATTTGTTTAATGAATGTCACTAATCATAGTACAAATGCTGGGCATACATTGCACAGTTAGGACAATAGAATACTGGTTCATAGCCTAGAGGGGACATTCAACACTTAAGTTGCATACATGGGCCAGGCATGGCACATTCATTCCATAAATGTGACACTAGCATGCTGTTGACAATACTGTGAAATGACAACTCGACCCTGGATGGGAAATAGTGTTGACTTAAGGCTGATTCTGTGTTTTGCACATATGTTCCCTCTGTTCAACTAAGCTGCAAGTCTGTGGAAGCCCAAGAGCTCATTAAACACTTCTCTATATCCCTCTTGTTGAGAATGAGGTTGATGATGGTGGGGTGAGAATGATGACCTACTAGCTGTTGTGTTTGTTTTTTTTTTTTTGCCTTTTTCCTTTGGGCTTCCCTTAAATAAGATGGACTTTGATGCAAAATATTGTGGTTGTGTTAAAAAAATTAACTGCCCAAATATAAGGTGGAGGAGGAATAGAGAGAAATTTTGTGTGAAAAACATCTAGAAGTTTTAATGGGTTTCAAGTTCCATATGAATCAGGAATGTCGCCCTCCCTCAAAGCCAATGTCGTCTTGAACCACATTAAGAGAGGACTAGCTGTCAGGAATAAGGAGGTGAGAGCCTTTCTGCGTTCTGCCTTGGTCAGACCACATCTGGAGTTGGAAGCTTATGAAGAACACAGGTAATCTGGTAAGCTTTTTCAGAGCAAAGCAATTGGGAAAAGGGTTGACCCTTAGTGCATGTCATGGTAATTGGTTCAAGGTCAACTTGAAGAAAAAAACATGGCAAGGAACCACGATAGCTCTGTTTGAATGTTTGAAGACCATCTGGTGGAAGAGGGATTAGATATCTTCTGTTTTGCCTCCAGAGGGTGTCAGGAAAACACTTCCTGTCAATGAGAGCTACCCCACAGTGGAAAGAGCTGCCTTAGGAGGTGGCGGCTTCCCCCTCACTGGATGCCTTCATGCCAAGACTAGATGACCACTTCACAAGTATGTAGTTGAGGAGATTCTTGTTCATGTCTGTAGGGGTTGGGCTCGGTGGTCTCTGAGGACCCTTTCAACGCTAAGATTTGCTAATTTGCTGACATGTCTGCCTGAGTAATCATCCTAATGCTGTATATTTCTAGGAATGTGCCTTTTTCCAGAAAATGTACATGGTTCTATATTACCTAAAATAAAGGCTAAATTCTCAGTCCTGACATTCGAGTGGCAAAGAATTGACTCAATACTGTGCATTCCTTGTATACTTGAGAGATTTTTTATTCAAATAGCTTTAAAGAATGAAAGAGATTATTGGTATATTAACAGATGTCCAAGACAAATTCATCCCTTATCTGAAGAAAATATCACTCTACAGTCTTTCACCTAGATTTGAGAAGACAAAGAGACAAGAGAATATAGAAAAAGAGATAAAAGATGAGAGTTGGTTCAGCTGGGTATTGCGATCAAGTTGTGGTTGGAATTTGTCTGAGAACTAGAGGCATATTAAGAGGTTATGATCACAGCACTTTGATTAGGTGTTCTTTGTTGTTCTGCCTAGAGACTGCAATGTTTCCCACTGGAAATATGATTTCCCACAGCCCTTTGCAGCAATTTGAAATGTTAGACATACAACAACAAAAGATTGGCCTCAAATCCTGTTTCCACATGATGATTTCTACGCTCCAATTCTACTTTCCTCTTATCCCTAAGCTCTCCCACCTTTAATTTACTCCTTATTTCTGTGAAATTCACTAGTTCTCTATTGACCTTACCTCTTGGTCTCCATTCTTTTCCTCTCCTTTGCTCACCTTATCTACCACTTCTAGAATGGACTCTTCCCATTTCTGTCACATGCTATTCAAGTTATTTCTTTCCTTCCTCATGCCAAGGTTCAACTCAGGGGCCACTTTCTGCATGAAGTCTTCCTTGCCCTATGCCACCCCCTCCCCAACACATACATAAACATAGGAGAAAGTGATCTCTGCCGTATCAGATTTTGCCTAATCTTCTCCCTTACACTGATCTTCTCCCTTGTACATTGTAATTTAGGAACTTGTCCTTCTCTCTCATTAAACAAAGTTACTGGACAAAGGAGTTTGTATCTTATCCATCTTTGAATTGCCAGTGCTTTCCATCCATATTCACTTAATAAATGTTTACTGAATTTTTTGTTGACAATCAAATAATAACAAGATGTATAATTAGGAGAATTTAGGATATCATGGTTAACATACTGCAAGCAGTACTTCCCGGGAGAGGTGATTTTATAAGGATAATTCATTCAACTTGCACCTTGCATTCATGGTCTTACAGTGTGGCAAGCATTGTGCTGGCTGCTGAAAGATAAAAAGGGAAAGATAAAGCAGTCTTTGCCCCAAAAGAACTTACATTCTTTTGGAGAAGGTGAAGTAATGAATGAATGAACCATGCATTTACTAAGCACATGCTACTGCACTGTATGTACAAAGCACCAGGCTAAGCCCTAGAGATAGAAATATAAAGAAAAGCTAGTACTTGTTCACAAGACGCTCCCAAACCTGGAAAACTCTAGCCCATTCATTTTAAATCTCAAGAAACTGGCCCAGAGAGATGCATCAACTGACATAAGATTTATAAGTATTAAGTGGAAGAGCTAGGAATTTATTTGAACTCGAGTTCTCAGTCTCCAAAGCCATCATCCATCTGCAAATACGAGCTTCTGCTCCCCAGGGTTGTGCTGAGGATAAAATGAGATAATGTTTGTAAAGTTATTTGCAAGTCATAAAGCACCATATAAATGTTAGTGATGATGATGATGATGATGGTTATGATGATGGTGACAATGATTATGATGATAACGGTGACAATGATGATGATGATGGTTGTGATGATGATGGAGATGGATGATGTCACAAACATCTCGTTAAATTCTCTGATCAATTTCAGTAGTGACATAAGCTGGGTTGAACACCAAACACACCTAACTTAGGTACTAGTAATGAGGTATGAGAACTCATACAAATTCACCTTTACTAGAATCTGTATAAGAGAAGAATATGTATAAGAAGATATCCAAGTATTTAAAATGAAGTTTTCCTACAAAGACAAAAAATATGTCTTTCTGACTTGGATATAGTATAAAGCCAACTAAAATGTCATCTAGAGGTTGATATTTACTCCAAATATAATTTTATTTCCTTATTTATATACACAATGTTCCCCCTGCTGGCTTCCTCCTCCCTTACAGTAAAATGTAAATCCTTCAAGGACAAATTGTTTCATTTCTGTCCTTGTGTACCTGGTGTCAAGCACAGGGCTGGGAAAACATTGTAGTGGACTAGTAAGTACTTGTAGAATTTCACTGAATGGAAATTTAATCAATGTTACTTGATGAAAGTAAGAAAAATAATTTAAATTTACAAGTACAGTCAGGATTAGTTGAATAAACACTACAAGTTCTATGTAAAAAATGGCGTGGCTATTGATTTCTGGTTAACAAAGCAGGTAGATGTTGTTAGAGTAGTTTTTTTTTTAAGTAAAGGAATCCACACACACACACACACACACACACACACACACATACACACCCCCCCACCACCACCACCAACACCACATCACCAACAAAGTTTTCCTCAAAGCATCAAAGGCAAACCAAAGGACCCCCTGCTTATCTATCATTGGTTGTAGGTTTCCCATAAGATTTGGCCATGTAATTGTGAGGATGTGTAGCCATCGTTACTATTTGGTGCCATTGGGAATAGGGTAGAATCTGCTGAGCAGAATGGCAATAGACAGACAGACAGACAGATAGATAGTGTGCATGTATATAATTATGTATGTTTATTACATATTTATATAGAGAGGCAGAAACAAACAGAGAGAAACAGAGAGAGATTTTGAGCAGTGTCTTGGAAGGGTGGCTGAGCAATGAACCATTGTAGCCTTTGGAGTTAGAGGATTTGGGTTGTCTAGGAACAGGGACTCACATTGTGTCCCAAAGCAGAATGCCAGACCCAGGCATACAAATGCATGGTGGGGCTGACAATTGTAACAAACTGAAGGGGTTAGGCTGACACTCCTAGAGGCAAAGCAATGCTTTGGGGAAAGGGTAAGAAGCTCAGAAGGGAAGGGAAGGAAACACTCCTCACTTCAACTCCTGTGTAAGTACCTGCTAGGTTCCCAGTAAGCAGTGGCTGATTTAGACTCTAACGAATATTGCAAAAGAGGTAAGCAATGTGGGCCCAATGACAAGAGTGCTGGCATTAGAGTCTCAAGGCCTGTACTCAAATCCAGCTCTACCAGTTCTTCCCTCTATGACCCTGAGCAAGCCGCTGTACCTACCCCAAACTGGAGCTACTGCTGAAGTAGCGTTTAGCCCAGGGGTATTTAAGCATTTTGTTTCACAGACCCCTTTGGTCCCAGTCTGGTGAAACCTGTGAAACTCCTCAGAATAATGTTTTAAATGCATAAAGTCAAATACCTAGCATTAGAAAGGAAATTAATTATTGAAATGAAGATAGAAATATTTCCCCATCCAAATTCCCAGATTCCCCACCCCCCACCGACCAGAACCCGTGGCCTAAAGAGATCCAACTCAAAGTTTTCTCTCTGCCTTGCAACATTGTCAAAGGAATCCAGAATTCCCTTTTTTGTTCTAAACTCCAAGCTAGCAGTCACTGGCAAAACCAAAACCAAATAAAAACCCTAAAACTGGTTAGGAATGATGCTTTCTCTCCTCCCAAGTGCCCCTCCCAGCTGCTTCTTTTTCCTTAGCTGCTACGTTTTAATAGTGATACATATAAGTGACCATGCAATGGTTAATCACCTCTATTGTCTGCTAAGGGGACAAAGTAAACAGAAAGGAAAATATATCTTCAAGAAATACAAAGAATTGACTCCAGACCAGAGGAAGGCTGTGAACAAGGACAGGGAGCCCCATGGAAGAAAAATGAAGAAGCACAGTGCTGGGGCTGTACTGTGATGGCAGGTGAATGCTCAGTGATGCAGCATCCATCCCAATTCATCTGATGCACGATCTGCCTCCAGGGCCCTGGCCTTGGAGTCCAGCATTGGCAGACACAGGGCTGCTTGTGCTACGAGGGCTCCTTACATGTCCCACTTCCATGTGCTCACAGTGCTTTTTGGCTTCACTGGTTCTGTTGTGACTTCACCTGAAGCCTCCTCTGGAAGCCTCTTCCTCCCTAGTTCCATAAAATGGAAAGGGCTAGCTTGGCAGTCACCATCTGGTCCTATCAGTGGCAGCGCTAGCACAAACCCCCTGGAGAACTGATGAGGGAGAGCGCTGCAATGAATTCTACTCCAAATCTTTGGGAGTTTCTCTCTAATGTTCTAATCTCTTCGGCAATGCCAAAGTAATATTCAAAAGGGAAATGACTCTTTGATTCCTTAAAGCACCATACACTTTCTTTTGTCTCTTTGTTTTTGCCGGAACTCTGTGATTCATCATTGTAGGGAGCTAACAGCACAATTTCTCTTCAACAGTGCAGAGATTAGAAATTTAGAGAGTTGCTTAGAGCTCTGAGAAATTAGGTGACATAGACAGGGTCACACAGTCTCTCTGAGTCCGAGACAGGATCTGAACACTGGCCTTCCTGATTTCAAGGCTGGCTGTTGATCCACTACCCCATGCTGCCTCTCACGAGTTATTTATAATTATAAATAATAAGATGTTGTTTTGGTAATTTTTGAATTATTTAATGGAATCCATCCCAAAACCTCCTGTTTGAAATTTCTTTCCATTCTCCTAGTTCTGTCATGTGAGGCCAAGCAGAGTGAGTTTAACCCCTCTTGCCCTGGAAGCCCCTCAGACACCCAAAGGCGTCCATTCCAATCCTTCTTGCTTCTCAGCTAACCATTCCTCAGACCTAGCATCCACATTTCATCAACAGAGTTGTAGCAAAAGTTTCTGCATTACATGAGATGTCATTGTTTCAGACGATAGAACTAACAAGTAACTAATCCACATTATGTTTCCCATCAGTTAATCTGTTTTGCCTTTGAACTCCTCAGCTCCACCCTGAATCACCCCCCCCCCCAACTCCCTTTAATTTTTTTATACTAGCTAGATGAAGGGCATCACCAATCACATCACACCTCAGCCTCCTCCACAGGTTTCCCAGCACATCTGATCTGGTGCAAAAGCTTTAGCCCATTACTCAGCCTGATCATGAAGTCTGCCAGATGGCAACACAATAATACTGAATAGAGACTTAGGAAATTTCCATGTATTTCCCACAATGTGGCCCATTGGAAGATTGTTCCTTTACTTCAGCTTTTAGAGTGATACTGTGTTTCCCTCTAACTTACTCATAAAGTAGATCTTTCAAAGAAACTTACTTTTAACAACATGCTGGTTAAAGTAATTTTCTATCCTTAGCAAATCAAACTCTCTTACATGAGAAACAATGTATGAAAAGGTATTAGCACTTGATGCCTTTTTGCTCCAGCCTTCCTCACAATGTCTTCAATTATAAGAAGGCTTCAAAGAAGCAACATGTCTGGTAAATGATGACTCTCCTCCTTGCTGGGGTCCCTAGCTCAATCGACAGAACCGATCTCTGGGTCTCTCTCACCAAGTACGCATCAAGAGTTGCTCTCAAATCCTTCAAAGAGGTCATTGGAAAAACGAGTAAGTTACTAACCTTCAGAGGGACTGTGGGATTTTAAGGAAAGAGAACTGGACTTAAGGTCTGGAAACCCAAGTTCTAATAATCTGAGCTGTGCTACTGGTTCCTCATTTTGTCTTTGAAAAACCCAAGCCTGTTTCTTGTTAAGTAAGCTGTTCACAGAAGATGGCCTTTATGTACCTTCCCTATTCCTATTCCCAAACTGAGTTGTCTTAAATGTTTTGGGTTCTTAGGGCTCCAGATCCCTGGCAGCATCACCACCCTCTTGACCAGTGGTTCTCAACCTGTGGGTCATGACCCCTTTGGGGGTCGAATGGTGTCACCTAAGACCACTGGAAAACACATATTTTCACTGCTCCTCTATCCATGTCCAAGCGGGTCTGCCCACATGCAGATACACCCACATATGAGCATTAAAGGGTCGTGGCATTAGGAAGGTTGAGAACCACTGCTCTAGACCATTAAGCCCTGTTTTCAATCTGACTCCTCACCAGTAATCATGGAGGGGAGCATCTGTTGTAGAGATGTGACCTGACAATTAGTTCAGCAGTCGCTGAAGCTTTCCTGCCACACACACACACACACACACACACACACACACCACACACCCATGCACACACACACACCACACACACACACACACTCACACATACCCCCCACACACACACACACGCACACGCACTCATACACACTCACACACACCACACACACACACACACAGTCATAATTCAGCAGCCACAGGTATTCAAGATACAAAAAATGGAGTTCCCACCAACAAAGTCCTTGGCACTTTCAGATGGGTCAGTATCAGAAATGGATGTGGTTTTATCACTGGACATGACCCTGAAGACGACTTTTTTTCCTATTTGCTTTGCTGCTAAACGTTAAGGATCAAACGTTCTAGTAAATGTTTAGCCACTAACTCTCACGGGAAAGTGTGTGCAGGACATGCTTTGAAGGTGAATCCATCTTGTTCACATTTTCTCTGTCACTTTCTTAAGTCTAGATGATTAACATCAATGGGACAATAAATCAAGCCTTGATCTGGTGAATTGGTTAGTGAATTTCTGAGGTGTAAATTTCTATACTGAAAATGACCCAATAAGGGAGCCTGTTGGAGTTGGACAAATCTTTCTGTGACAACGCAAGCTCCTGGAGACTCAGCCTGTCTTCCCTTGATAACTGTATTATGAGAGCTTCCCTTTATATCTGTATTACAAGAGATTAGCACAAGGTGTAGTACATAGTAATTGTTTAATGATGCTTCTTTATTCTTTCATTCAAACATGCATTAAGTACCTGAAATGCATGAGGTGCTGTGATATTAGCTAAGGAGATAAAGCAAATAGGTCTCCTGGCCTCAAGAAATTTCCCTTCAATGCCTCCTTCATGAATTCTCTGTAGCAGAGACACTTTGGGCCTCCTTCTTCTCCTGGACATTCTTTTCTTTCTGGGTTTTCATAGAAGTCTGCTCAGTTCTTCTCCTACCAGCTTGACTCTTCTCAATCTCTTTTTGGATAATCACCAATATCATATCCCTAATCTGTTGGTGCACCCTTCAGCTCAGTCTTGCACCCTCTTCTTTCCCTGTACTCTCTTGGTGACCTGCCTACCTATCGTAGGTTTAATTATCAACCTTGTGTAGATGACTCCCAGATCAAAATATCCATCCCTAATTTTTCCCCTGAACTTTGGTTTAGAATCATCAGTTGCCTAAAGGGCATTTCAAACTAAGTGTTCTGTCATCTTGTTGAGCACAAGCTGTTGCAACTTGAATTCATGATCCTCTTCCCCCACCTCCACCCCACCCCCAATCTCTCCTTCCTCTGAACTTCTCTATTTGAGTAAAGGGCACACCCATCCTTCAGTTGCCCAGGTTCACATCTCAAATGGCATCCTCAATTTCTCCCTCTTCCTAATCCTACAGATTCAATCATTACAATTTCATATCTTTACATTTTCCCCTCTTCTACCTTTCTTGCAATTGTCATGTCTCTCCACTTCACATGGCCACTACTCTAATTTAGGACCACATCACTTCTTATCTTTGCTTCTAATTGTTCTCTATACCTCGAGTGCCTCCAGACTCCAATCTCTCCTCCACAGAGCTGCCAGTGTAATTTTCCTAAAGTGCAGCCTGCCCATGTTACATGCCCAGCTCAATAAACTCTAATGTTGCCTATTTTCTCTGGAATCAGATATGAATATTTTTGTTTGGCTTTGAAAGGACTTTACAGCATGGCTCTCAGCCTACCTTCCCATCCTTACTGTGGATCTCTCCCCTCCACTTTTAAGCAAAAGTTGTGTGCTCTTTTTCACAACCTCATTCATATTAGGAAGTTGGGTCTCCAAGACGAACAGGTTGGGTCCCCAGGATGAATAGACTGGATTCCCAGAGTTCACCTACACATTTCCTCAGAGTTTAAGGAGTAACCTTGATGAATTGGAAGGGTGCCTAATTGGAAGAGGCAGCTAGGGGATAGAGGGCTGAGCCTAGAGATAAGAGGACTCCTTTTACTGAATTCAAAGCTGGCCTCAGACACTTATTAGCTGTGTGATCCTGAGAAAGTCATTTAACCCTGTTTGCCTCAGTTGCCTCATCTGTCAAATGAGTTGGAGAAGGAAATGAAAAACCACTTCAGTATCTTTGCCAAAAAAAAAAAAAAATGGGGTCACAAAAAGTTGGACATGACTGAAAACAACAACAATTAATGTTATTGATGACAAAACTCCATTGATAGATTTCCCATTGGTTGTCCACATATTCATGTATATTGATTCTGAATAAAATGTGGTTAAAGCATTTTGTAAATGAAAAGTCTTGGTATCATTAATAATGCTCAGAAACAAGTATTAAATTACTAAATGTATATGTGTTACATCGTATTATGTGATGGAGACTGTACTACCTGTGAAAGTATTTACTTGAATTATGATCCAATGCACTTGTCTTTTAAAAGAGGCTCATTCAATAAGCATGGTAAACTTTCTCTCATCAGATATATTGTTTGCATATAGTGTTTGTATTCCTGTATTCACAAAGCCCTTTCTCATCTGCCTCCCGCCTCAGTTCTTAAACATTTTATCTTTCTTGAAATTACTTCCTATAGGGGGTGCAATGGATAGAATGCCAGCCCTGGAGTCAGGAGAACCTGAATTCAAATGAGGCTTCAGACAAGTACTAGCTGTGTGACCCTGGGCAAGTCACTTTACCTGTTTGCCTTAGTTTCTTATCTATAAAATGAGCCAGAGAAGGAAATGGCAAAGCACTCTAATATCTTTGCCAAGAAAACTCCAAATGGGATCACAAAGTTGGACACGACTCAACAATTCAACAACAACATAATTTGTATTTACTGTATGCATTTATCTTTCTACGATTATATCTCCTAGTAGAAAATAAGTCCCTTGAGGGAAGAGACTTAAATTTTTTCAGGTTTTTTATCAATATAGTAGCTAACATGGTGCCTGGGACACAATACAGAGAACTGTAAAAGATGTTAGATGTCACCTAAGCCAACCACTATATTTTAAGAAGGTGATATTGAGTGTCAGAGAAATGAAGTAATTTCCCCAAGATCAGAAGGATATTAAGTAACAAAGCTGAGATCTGAAGCCACGTCCTCTGACTCCAAGGCCAAAGCTCTTTCCATTGAACCACCAGGTTTATTAGATGCTTTGTTTCTTGAGCTGAATATTAGTTTTCATAATATTTTTTCCAGTGTAAAGCTGACAAATGTTCTGTTTATGTATTTGAAATGATTGTCCTGAAAATATCCCTTTGTGTTGATTATTCCTTATGCCTGGAATGAACTCTCTCCCTCCCTCTCCTTTTTAGGATCACTAGTCAAGTCTCAGTTCAAATATAACCTTGTACATGAAGTATATCATGGTCCTGCCAAGGGCGAGCTCCATCCTCTCCAAGTTCCCTTGCATCTTTTTCAATTATCCCAACATATATGTATAGAAGTATGTATTTACACATATATGTATAGAAGTACGTGTTTACATATAAATGTATAGCAGTACATATTTATCCATGTCTATGTATATATGCGCATCTATCTTATTTCTCTATAAATTCATAGCTATAGATAGCCGCACATAGATGCTCACACATAAATGGATCTCTTGTCTCCTCTAGGTAGATTATAAACTCCTTGTGAGCCGGGATTGCTTCATTTGTCTTTGTATCCTGAGTGTCTATCACCCAGTCACTAGTATATAGTTGGTAATTTAGAAATGTTTCTTAACTGATTACCAACTATACGCCAGTGCCTGTGTAATAGGATGGCAGCTAATCAATGCTTCTTGGTTGATTGTTATGTTTCAATTACTGTCATGTCATATAATGTTCATTGCTAAGTATTGTAAGATGCTCCCAAATCATCCTTTGGGATTTGGGGGGATCCTGTCTTTGGAGAGAGTCATAGAAATTTTTATATCTCTTTGGATCTCCTTCCTCTTTATTTGCAGTTAACATTTGTTTATCCGAAATACTTATTCAAACTTCCTTCGGTGGATAGAAATGGGTGATAAATGTCAACAGTGGAAATTTCATGAGATTTGTCTTAAAATCCTTATCTTGATTCAATTATGGAAACTTCTTGGTGCCTTCCTGAATTAAGCATCACCAGAAAGTTCTGCTCCATTTTCACTCCCTACTCTGGTGCTGAGGCTGAACATTGACTCTGCATAGCATTATTTTGTGTATATTGATTCTGAACAGTTGGGTGCCAGTCTTTTGGTAATCTGGGTGAAAATGGAAGAGAATGATTAGCCCCTAAAATTGATTTAAATTTTCACTGAATAATAAATTGAATAAAGAAAGCCAAGAAGAATCCATTTTCTGATAGCCTTTTCTCTTTACTTAATTTAATACTTGACTGAACAGTCAAATTTGGGGCACAAGAAATTTTAAAAAATGCTAAATAATTATGATTTTATGTTTTCCCTTTTGGATTATGGGTTTTTTATTATTGTCATAATTTTGTAGCAACTTTGAAGTTAGAATGCATTCAAAACAAGACAACCACAGTCATAATGGGCCTCAAATGTATGCCATATATGAATCAGCTTACTCTAGAGAAGAAAAAGCCATGGAGTAGTGAAAGGAGAAAGGAGACAGGATAGCTGCCTCCAAGTCATTTGAAAAGCTATAATGTGAAAGGAAGAGTAGATTTATTCTCTTTGGACCCACAGAGTTCTGAGGAAATTAGGAATGAGTGGAAGTTTTAAAGAGGTAAATTTTGGAATCCATGTAAGAAACAACTTCCTAGCAATTAGAGGTACCAAAAGGTCATAATTTAATATGGTAAATACTGTAAGGGAACTTAGAGGACCTTAGTGACCATGGAGGCCAACAAGCCCTTTCATTTTATAGACAACCAAATGGAGATCCTGATGCAGTGGGTGCCTTGTCCCCCTGCTAATAGGCGTTTGAGCTAGGATTGGGACATTGGTCCTCTTTCTACAAAGACAGCACAGGCATGCTTCATTTGATTATGTTTTGCTTACTGTGCTTCACAGATAGTGCATTTCTACAGGTTGAGGGTTTGTGGTAACCCTGCTTGGAGCAAGTCTATCAGCATCATTTTCCCAACAGCATGTGCTCACATCATGTCTCTGTGTCACAATTTAATAATTCTCACAATATTTCAAACTGTATCACGATTATTATATCTGTTATGGTGACATGTGCTCTTTAATGTTGTTGTTGTGATTGTTTTGGGGCACCACAAACCATGCCTATGTAAGACAGTGGATTTAATTGATAAACGTTGTGTGTGTTCTGATTGTCCCACCTACCATGCCCAGTCTCTCTCCCTTTCTTCAGGCCGCCCTATTCTCTGAAACACAATAAAATTGACATGAGGTCAGTTAGTAACCCTACGATGGCCTCTAAGTGTTAAAGAGAAAGGAAGAGCCAATCATTGGGGCAAATTTCGTTGCTGTCTCATTTCAAAAACTTGCCACAGCCACCCCAGTCATCAGCAGCTCGCACCCTGATCAGTCAGCAGCCATCGACATCAAGGCAAGACCCTCCAATAGCAAAATTATTACAATTCTCTGCAAGCTCAGATGATGGTTAGAATATTTTTTAGGAATAAAGTACTTCTAATTAAGGTATATTGACTACAATTTAGTGTAAATGTAACTTTTATGCAGTGGGAAACTGCAAAATTTACGTGACTTGCTTTACTGAAATATTTGCTTTTTTGCACTGATCTGGAGCTGGCCCCTCCATATCACTGGGCTATGCCTGTAATCTTTACACTTAACTATGCTGAGTAAGAAGGTGAAGGTTCTCCCTCCTTGGATATTTGCAAGCAAGGACTGGATAACAACCTGTTGGGCATGTGGTAATGGAGATTCTTTTTGGAGTTAAGCTGGGCTCAGGGATGAGGAACCTGTGACCTCAAGGCTATATATGGCCTTCTATGTTCTTGGGTGGGACCTCTTAACTGTGTCCAAGTGTTACAGAACAAATCCTTTTATTAAGGGATTTGTTATTGAAGTTGGGATTCAAAGGACTGTACTCGAGGACTTAGAGGGCCACATGTGGCCTTGAGGCTGCAGGTTCCACATCCCTGGGATTACAACTGAGGTCCCTTCCAATTCTGAAATTCTTTAATTCTGTGATCCTGAGTTGCCTAATCCAGGTCAGTCCCTGACTCATCAGGGTATTTTGAAATACTCCATATTAATAGAACTTGGCTGCCAAATTCCATTATCTCCTCATAAGTTCTTTGTTCCCATTTCCTTAAAGGCAGAGAAGATGGAAATGAGACACGGGAGGCAACTGAAAGACTATTCATTGTTTATTAATTTTGCCTAGGAGATGTATACAGTGAACAAATAAACAAGACAAAACAAGGTAGACAGTTAAATGATGTGCTAAGCTTGAAAACAAAGAAGCAGCCAGTCCTTCAGAGTAGAAAGCAGAAGTCCATCCTCTGGCAGTAGTGCTCCAACCTATGGTCAAGGAACACTGAGATTTCTCACTCAACTATTTCAATTTCACCCCAGAAACGTTCTAGCCATGTGACCATCACCAAATCCTTAACGTTTCAGAGCTACAGGTGACATGCAAAATGGGGACAATAATAGTTGTAACGATTTGCTATTCAGTCATGTGCAACCCTCAGTGACCCTTTTTGGGATTTTCTTGGCAGAAATATTGGGGTGGTTTGTATTTCCTTCTCCAGCTGATTTGACAGATGAGGAAACTGAGGCAAACAGGGTTAGGAGACTTGTCCAAGATCACAAAGCTAGTATGTGACTTTGAACTCAAGAAATGAATCTCCTAGACATCAAACCCAGTACTCTAGCTACTGCATCACCTCGCTGACCTATGTGATTATATTTTTATTATTATTAAACAATAATAATAAAGCCAACATTTAGCTTCCCAGAGCACTTAGCACATATTACCTCATTTAACCTGAACATCATCCCCATGAGGAAGGTATTGTTATTTCAAGAAAACTGGTACTCATTGAGGTTAGTAACTTGCCTATGATCACACACCTCAATTCTTCCAGACTCCACATTGAATTGCCTCTACTCACTTCAGGAGATGTTGTTTTGAGAAATGCATTTAGAGCATCCTACAAAGTGGATGCTCAGAGAATCATCACCATCAAGAACGCCCGAAAAGCTCCTAGTCTCCCTTTTAGCTTGTATGATAACTGTCCAGTTTGCCCTAACGATCATCCCGCTAACTCGTGTTTAGCCTAAATGTGTGCCCAGGCATCTCATACTCATTTGTTGCTGGAAAAAAGATTAAAGATTTTTTCAAGTAGTTTTTCATTATTTCTTTAACAACTCAGAGACCCTTTATTGCATTGGCATAGGCATCATTCAAACCAATGCAGATTATAACCCATCCACACTTTAGCAATATTTTAATAAACTATGGTGCCCAGAAGAGGAAGTGAAAAACATTTAGTGAGTAACCTCCTAGCAAGAAGTCTTTGTCAGTCTAACTGGGCTTCCTTCACCTCAGATGACAGATACAAGAGCTGTCTCTGGGCCTCTATTTGAAGTCCCTTTGAATCTGACAAGCTCTAGCTTTACAGATATTCAGCTAACATGTCCTCTGAGAAACCAGGGTCGTAACCACACAGGAATGAAGACTTGGTATATTGGGGGTGGAGGGAAGAATTTTTATTAGATTTGGAGGAGAGAATTTTGTTTTTGTGATTGGTTACCTCTCTGACCCATAGGAACATGGGATCAGAGGCTCAAAGATTTGGAGCTAAGAGATCATATAATCCAATGGCCTCATTTGACAAATGTGGATACTGAGGCCCACAGAAATGTTATCTCCAATTATCATAAGGAGAGTAAGTGGAAGAACTGGGGTTTGAACCTAAGTCTACTGACTCTAAACTCAGGCCTCTTTGCCCCACCCCACTATTCCAATCTTCGGGACTAGGAGATTCTGTGCATATTGCTCTTCCCCCTCCCCTCATAAAGATGCAAAAGGAATGTGGATTAGGGGAGCTATAGAGGAAGATAAAGGGGGAAAGAGTGTAATCTGTACTTTCTCTTCCTCATTCTTTCCATCCCCTCTGTTACCCAATCAGCCTGAGGCTAATCTCAGTTCTGTGTTGATCTAATTAAAGCAATTAGCATGAAGTTGTGAATGATCTTTAGGCTGAAGGCTTAATCTCAGCTAGGTGTTGATTTAATGAAAGCAATTGAAACAAAGCTTCAGAGTGTCCAATAGAATAACCTTCCCAGGATGCATTTGCAGCTTCCAGAATGCCAAGTTAGCCCAAAAGAATCTCCAGCTGGTGTGGGAATTGCTGGTAAAATGTTTATGAACATTTGGTCTTCAAGTGAGCCTGGCTCACCATAGGTTTGCTTGTACCCCCACACTCACCAACACACACCTATACATACCTAATTCACTAGCAAAACAGGTGGAATTATCCTTGAGTAGCTGTCTTCCACTTCACTGCTCCCTCAAGAACAAGTTTTATATAAATGGGTAAAGATCCTGAATCTTCACCCTGCCTGGAAAGCATTTGTGCCTCCCTCTTACCTCTAGGATCAAATGCAAACTCTTCAGCGTAGCTTAGGGAGATCTCTGCTTAGTGCCCTCCTTCCTCTGAAGACTTGTTTCCTATTATTCATCTGTTCTACTCAGATCTTTCCTAGCTTTTCAATCAAACTGGGATACTCATTATTTCCCAGATTCAAGGTTCCATCTCTCCATTTTACCATAAGCTGATGGCAATAATGCTTTTGCCCTTCACCGACAATCTTAGAATCCTTTCTCTTCACTCAAGGGTTGGATCCAAGAGCCACTTTCTAAATGAGCCCTCTTCTGCACTCCCACTTTCTCAAGTCGTTCACCTTTTCTCCTTTTTCCAATTACCTTATACTGACTTATCTACCTATACATCGTCTCTACCTGTTCATTGAATGGAAATTCCTGGAAGACAGGAGCTGTTTCAGGTTTGTCTTCATATCCCAATTTAGCACAATACTTTGCACATAATGGGTGTTTCATGTTGGTTGAATTGAACTGAACTTTGCAAGTGCCCTTGCACTTTTCTGGACTCACTAACACGATTCTTGTAGTGGAAGGGCAGAGTGGGTTGTCAAGAAAGAATATATTCCTGGTATGGATAATCTTCAATGCATATAGAGGGCCAAACCTCTGCGATTTATTATATTATTATTTTAAGTTAATTTAAGGGCTTTCTGTGTAGCGTATCAATATATCGCACCAATAATTTGACTTTCAAATTTTCTTCCTTTCTAGTCTCTACCCATTATAATTGCTGCTGCTAGTGCATGAGGTTTTTTTTTTCAACTATTATTATTCAAACATTAAGCCAAAAAAATGCTATGATCTTTTTCTTAGGATTATAGGCTTAGAAATGAAATGACTTTCAGAATCACCTAGTCAGACTTATCCTTCTTATTTTTATGGTTAAGGAATGGAAGCCATAGAGATTCAATGGCTTGCTGAAGGTCAGAGAGGTCATAAATAGAAGATCAGGGGAATTAAAAGCCAGGTTCCCTGATAGCAAATCCAGTGTATCCCCCAAATGCTTCTCCCTGTTCCAGTGGAATTTCCAGTTGCCAGACTATGCTTACCTCAGGAAAGGAGACTTCAAACTCTTACTTGTCTTTACCTACATGGCCATTGACAGGAGCAAGAAGGGATAAGCGTTGGTCTAATGGTGTCAAAACTGGTAAAATTCTAAAGGACAAAATGGGAGAAGAACCTCAAGGTCGTGGGAACTTGAGCCTATTCATCCCTCAGTGGGGATAAATGACCAGTTGGATGATGCAGAAGATAGGGCTCTGGGCTTGAAATCAGCAAGATTCATCTTCATAAGTTCAAATCTAGCTTCTGATACTTTCTAGCTATATGACCCTAGACAAGTCACTTCACTCCTATTTGCCTCACTTTCCTCATCTGTAAAATAAGCTGGAGAAGGAAATGGCAGATCACTCCAGTATCTTCACCTAGACAACCCCAGATGGGATTGTAAAGAATCCTGACTGGATAATAACAGAGATAAGTGTCAGTGAAGCCCACACTAAGCCCAGAGGGCATTACTGTCTTGGAGCATAGATAATAACCATTACTTGTCAGACAAATCTGGTCATTGAATCACAAAAAATCTCAGAGTTGAAAGAGACTAGCTGGTTCAACCAGTATGTGATCTGAAGATGCCCTCTACAATGCACACTATAACAGCAATCTCCCTGATTTAAGTTTTTCCAGCCTTGGCTTGGCCTTCTGGGTCAGTTTGTTCCACCCTTGGAAAACTCTAATCATTAGGCAGTTTTTCCTTATGTGGATCCTAAATTGCCTTTTGTTGCATCTTCTTCCCCTGCCCCCATGTCTCCTTATTTCTGTTCTTGCAGCCAAGTGGAGAAAATCTACTGTCTCTTCTCCTTGAGCGTTCTTCATAAATTTGAAAATATTTATCACGTCCCACTTGTCCAACTCAACCTTCCCTCAGCCATCATCCATGTCTAAGAATCCCCACCCTTATTGTATAGAAGGAAACCAAGGCCCAGAGGAATTAAGTGACTAATTCAAGGTCACACAGATCAATAGCAAAGTTAGGATCCAAACTCTAGGCCCTCTGGTGAAATCCAATGCTCCTTTGCCTTCTATCTTTCTGAGAATGCCCTATAAAAACATGCTGCTAATCCTTACAAAACTGAAAAAGAATCATCAAATACTATTCTACTTAAATTGATATAATTACTGTCAGAAGGTTTTAAAAACCAACAGCACTTTGTTGACTGAGATTTTTAATATCCCAAATCATTCCTTCAATAACCAAGTCCCAACTAGGTTGTAAGGGCTAAAAATATTTTTTAAGAGTTCCTGACCCCAAGGAGTTTACATTCTTTCTGAGGGAAACAACATGGATGTATAGATGTAAGTAGAGGTGAAATAAGTAAAGGAAAAATACAAAGTGGTTTTAGGAGGTGGAGAGAAGCAGCTGGAGTAGTAGAGATGGGGAGGGAAAGATCACGAATGACCTCATGTGGGAAGCATCGCTTGAATTGAGCTTTGGAGGTAGCTAGGGTTTGCTTAAAATACTTTTTTTCCAAGTCAGCTTAAGATTGTGCCTTTAGCTATGTGCTTCCCTCCTGTCTCCCACCTGATGCGCTCCAATATTTTGCTTTGTTCTTTTTATTGAACACTACTCTTTTCTAAAATTTCATTCTTAGCATCAAAGATTAGACTTTTTTAAAAGATGGCCTCCTTGGGGTTTTTCTTGGTTTTTCTGGGGCTGACCCAGATCAGAGGAGCCACTCTCTCCCCTATCTGCTTTGGCAAACCGTCACCCTGGGGTCTAGCTAAGACATCTGATGCCTGCTCTAAATGGCAGATGAAAGGGTTTGGCCCTATTTAGAGCTGTTACATAATTGAAACATGAAAACGCTCCTCTTCCACACCAGCTAAACCAATATTGGCTCATTCAGAGAATAAAGAGGCTGGGCAATTGCCCTACTTAGCTTCAGCTCTCAAATGGAGATCATGATGGCTGCCCTTCCTACCTCATAGAGCCATTAGGAGGTCCAGATGAGATGATGGGTGTGGATAGAAAGTGCTCTAGTGAATCTAACTCACCACATCTCCCTCTGGGAGCCTGCCCTGAGCTCTCTGGATGATAATAACCTTCCCCTTCAGACTCCAAAAAACACCTTGTATTATAACTCTACTTAGCCCACCATCTTCTGGGTTATCAAACCACTTTTCATGATGCCTTGTCCCCCTGATAGACTTTAAGTAATCTGAGGGCAGAGTTTACCTTCATGAGTGTTTTCTGCAGTGAGTAATTAGCTCAATACACATTTGGTTTTTTCCTGTGTACATATCCACAGTGGGGGCAACTAGGAAGTGAAGTCAATAGAGCATTGGGCCTTGAGTCAGGGAGACTTATCTTCCTGAGTTCAAATCTGGCCTCAGACACTTGCTAGCTGTGTGAGCCTAGGCAAGTCACTTCATCCTGTTTGCCTCAATTTCCTCATCCATAAAATGAGCTGGAGAAGGAAATGGCAAACCACCCAAGTGGGGTCACACAGAGTGGGACAAAACTGAAGCAACTGGAAAACAGCATATAGAGAGATTTAACAAATGTAAGAAGATGATCACAACATAGAGATGGATAACTAGAGAACTTACATGTCAGACACTGTGCAAAGCACTGAAGGTACAAAAACAAGGCAGCCCCTGCTCTCAAGGATCTTACATTCTAAGGGGGAAAGACAATGCATAAAAGTTGCTGTTATGGTGAAGAGATAACTGAAAAGTTGTATTAGGCCTAGACTCAGGCAAGAGCAACCAGAAGCTCACATATCAGAACCAGGAGAGCTGGGGGCAGGGGGACAATTCCAAGGTTTTGATGGAAAGGGCAGGGTGACAAATGGGAGCCAATCTCTATCTCTCCTTGTTTTGTAGACATTAATTTTTTTAGGAAGTATCCCTTTGCACTCAGTTCAAATTTGTTCTCTCCATGTCTAGCCCTACCTTCTGGGGCCAAACCAAAAAGTCCAAATGTTCTTTCATGTGATATTCCCTTTGATACTTGGATAGAGAGATTAAGTCTCCTTTGGGTGCATCCCAGGAAGAGCAGATTTCATAAGCTTGGAGGACTGGGCCCCTATTGTGCAGTCCCTCATTATGCATAGATAAAATATGATATTGAGAGAGGGAAGGGACAGCTCCACAATAAAGCGAAAGCACATTGCTCAGACTGGATGCAGCGCTAGACTAGAGTGAAGAAAATGGGTCTCTCTCTCCCACCTACAACAATTAATAGCTCTGTGGCCCAGGGTCACTCATCCATAATATGAGGATGGATGTTGGAATGGGCATTTTCACTGAGTAGTTTATGAATAAATGATCATACTCCACAGGTCAATAAACATCCAACAAATGCTTACTATTTCCTAGTCACTGTGTGAGGCTACAATGACAGAAAACCAACCCCTGTCCTCAGGAGCTTATGTTTTATTGGGGGAAAACAGTGAGTGTACCTGTAAGCAAGTGTAAAATATATGGCTAGAGATTAGACCTATCATTTAATTAGCATTGGAGATCTCTCAGATGAAGAAAATAGCTCTATTGATTGAAATCTTCTCCATAACTTACAGTCTTAGAAATGTGTCCTGGAGAACTTAGAAGTTAAGGATATGACCTGACTTACAGAGCCAGCATATGTCAAGGGCAGGACTTGAACCAAGGCCAATTGAATTTGAAGTGAGGTCAGTTCTCTCTCCACTGTCCCATCTGATTCTCTCTCTCTCTCTCTCTCTCTCTCTCTCTCTCTCTCTCTCTCTCTCTCTATATATATATATATATATATATATATATATATATATATATATATATACATATATATGCAAAAAAAGATGTATTAAAAAAGATGTATAGATATGTAAATACGGGGTGAGAGAGATAGAAAAACAGAGAGAGAGAGGAAGAGAGATAGATAGATAGACAGACAGATGGACAGACATAAAATAAAAAGAAGAATTTATAAGTTCAAGGAAGTGCTAACAGCTGAAG
Source organism: Pseudochirops corinnae (assembly GCA_028646515.1). Classification (NCBI taxonomy): domain Eukaryota; kingdom Metazoa; phylum Chordata; class Mammalia; order Diprotodontia; family Pseudocheiridae; genus Pseudochirops; species Pseudochirops corinnae. The sequence goes on from CM053586.1 coordinate 356,801,405, forward strand.
AATTGAGGAAAAGTCTGGTGTAGGCCTTGAACACTATGGGGCATGAAGAAAGCTAGATGCTCAGATTCAGTGATGAAGAAGGAGAGCATTGCAAGTATGGGAGATGGAAGCCTGTGCAAAGGCAGAGATAGTAAGTGAAATGGCATGTGTGAGGGACAACAAATAGTCCAGTTTGGCAGGACAATTGAACACACCAGTGCGAATTGAGTGTAAAAAGTCTATTGTTAATCTTAAGACACTGTACAAATGTGAACTTTCCATTATACTAACAACTCAGAATGGTTTTAGTTGTTTCCTATTTGATGAAATAAGTATAAACATTATCCAGTATATCATCAAAAGGGACCATATAATCTGCTGAAAAAGAAGAAGAAAGACTGGTGAGTCTTTGAAACAGCTAATAAATGTTTCCTGGTACTTTTATGCTGCCCTAATATTTTGCAGCATCATGAAGACACTCTAGGGCTTAGACATGATCATTTTGCTGTTGACATTGTAAGGGGGATGGTGGGACTAATGAAGATGACACTGGTTGGGGGCTGACTTCCTCTCTGGTACCTTGTTGGCTTCCATACCAACATTCAGTCACCAGCCCAGCTTCATGTGGTGTATCGGGTGGCGGAGCCATCAGGCCATATGTAGATTGCATCCCTAATTCTAGCTCATTTATCTGAGCAGGGATGTGAGCACTAAAACTGAATAGGCCATTCATTTCTTGAATGGGCCCTTCTTGCTCTCTTGTTTTCCCTAATTCAGTTCATTCTTTGCTTGAATTGCCTCTCTTGTTCAAAGACACTTTGGCACTGTGTTTTGGCACCCTTGTTTTACCAAGAAGGCTCATTATTTTAATCTTCCCTAGGGACCATTTGAAATGTAGGACTGAGAGTTGGGAAGGACTTCAGATATGTTCTGGTATGACCCCTCATCTATAGAGGAGGATACAGGCCAAGAGAAGTCATGGGACTTGTCCAATATAACATGGGTAGAAAGGAGCAGAACCCATGTTACAATTTGCATCCTCAGAGGACAAATCTAATGCCTTTTCTCTATATATAACAGTTTAAATCATTAATCTGGAAAACTTTCCTTAAACAGACTTTTCCATAAAACTTAATGGAACTTGAATTTTCAAAGGATTTCCACACTTATTTTGCTGTGTGTGAGAAGGTAGTACTTATGATATATTATGTATATAGATATGTATGTTGCAATGTATATATATGTATGTGTATTTAAATGTGATATCTTTGAAAGAAGGGAGGGAGGGAGAGAGGGAAGTAGAGAGAGAGAGAGAGAGAGAGAAGGGAGGAAGAATGGAAAAATGTACTGAGTCTATATGATTTTATCAGTGGTTTGAAAGCCCCCTCTTCCAATGCATTTAACAGCTTATCTCTAATTTAGGATCTTTGAGAATTCCCTGGAGTAAATGAGAAATAAAGTCACTGATCTCTGGTCACACATCTAGGCTGTGTGCCCTCCTTCAGAGGCAGAGCATGAATTCAGACCTAGGACAACTTATTACCAATTGCACTAAGCTTCCTCTACTCTCCCAAACAGTAAACATTTTCCCATTTGTAATGGGTCTTGTATTTCTTAATTTCTCAATAGGTGGGAGAGAATTTTGGGGATGGAGAGAATTTGGAACTGAAAGCAAAATGAAATATAATTTGAAAAAATAAATATTCCCCTCTTTATTATTGTGGATTTTTTTTTTACAATTCTAAAATGCTTTCATTATATTATTTCATTTGAAAGCTAAATTAGTGAAATAGCTCAATATTTGGGGCAATGATAAAAACAAACCACAAACTAATACTTATGTATTTGATTTTTAATTTTTTAAAAATATTTATGCAAAATATTCCTCAACAAAACTGAAATAGGCAATTTTCCAAAGGTATAAATATACATATAAAATGACAATAATAATTAGCTAATACAACTCATTCTTTTCTTCTTTGTTTATTCCTCAATGGGGGAAGGGGAATGAACTTTCTTGTCTTTTGAGTTCCCAAGTGATTGTCAATTAGAATTAATTAGAATGGATAAATCAAAATGGAAGAAAATGGTCAGTTCAACTTTTGTAGACAAGTGCAGCAGCTGTTGGAAGCTATTATTCAGTAGTTTTTATCCTTTCTTCCTAGAAACTCTCTGTGAAGGTTTCATCTAAGGTGCTGTGGCCTTCCTCTCAATCTCTCAACATGATGAGGGCATTAAAGAAACACAGAGCCTAAATAGCCAGCCTTTGGTCTTCTTACATAACTGGTACTTAGTGCTTTAATGACCATCTCCAAGTTCATAGGTGTGACTCTTTCAAGACTTTACCAGCAAATATATATTCCTTGAATGGTCAACTCTTAGCTCCCCAAAATTATCGTATTTGTTTTCCCAAGGAGTTAATTTCTGGATGTCCTTGGTAATAGTGTGTACTTTTTTTTTAAAGTAACTTTATTGTTGTTGTTTGGTTGTTTCAGTCACATCTAAGTTTTCTTGACCCCATTGGGGGTTTTCTTTGCAAAGATATTGAAATAGTTTGCCATTTCCTTCCCCAGCTCATTTTACAGATGAGGAAACTGAGGCAAACAGGATTAAGCAACTTGTCCAGGGCCATACTACTAGTAAGTGTCTGAGACCAGACTTGAATTCAGGAAGATGAGTCTTCCTGATGTCACGCCCAGTACTCTATCCACTGCACCACCTAGCAACATCTAAAGAATTTGAGAGTTGGGTATTGAAATTGTTGGCAAGAAGAGGAAATGGTGATAGATAATGGCCTGTTAAAATCTATTTATAAAACTTTTCTTCAATGATTATATGAATTTATTGCCATAAAATACTAGATAATGAGAAGTTTGAATTTCTCTCCCATTAGATCTTTGAGCTTTTGCATATCTTAAATGACAATTATCTCACATCTATCTCTGCTTTGTATTTTACAGAATGAATTTTGCTTTAACAAATCCAATTTATATAAAAAAATCAAATTCATCTTACACGCTACTGATAATGAGTTTTTCTGTCCAACAGTTCTTTGATTTATTGTTCAGAAAGTGTAACAGACAGATAATATTCTACAGATTGCATAGTTTAGGAGATAGCCTGGCAATATCTAGTGGTTGGTGCAGGTGGATCAGGTTGACTTAAGAATGAGTCTTTTGCTAAACTAGGGTAATGGAAGTATTTAAAACCATTTTGGATATAACACTAGCTATTGTTCCCTTGTAACCATTAGCTCAGAAGGGAATATAGGCTTCAGTAGAGTTGTGCTCCTATTGATGAAAAATTTGAAAGCTCCAAGATCGCAGAGGCTCATCGCTTTCCTCTCTTCCATAAGCTCAGAATGGCTCACCACCAGGTTAAGCACACAGTGATACAAGTTTTTGGCTCTTTTCACTCTTTGTGCAGAGAGCTTGTATTCTTCTTTAGCCATGGGAGTATCTACATGAACCAAATCACAAAATCCTGAAGTTTGAAAGCACCAAAGAACATTGTTCCTAACATTGTCATTGTTGTTCATCTTTTGTATTCAAAGTGGACCAATGACATCTTGGTGTTGTGGCCAGTGTACAGTTTGTTCAACTATGACTGATCAGTCCAATATGACCTTGGAAGGGTCTACCATACGTCAGGCATATTTGAACATTTGGAATGGAAATGTCTCTAGATTTGTGCATCTCATGTTTCCTTTGTGCTTCTAAGATTCTGCCTTGCCCATAGAGCACAGTGTCTTTCTTGATGCAGGTGTGCCCTCCCGCGTATCACAAGGCCAGCTTCTCTCATGGCTAACCATCAATAGAGAAGAACTCTGATGGGCTGGCCATGTAACCCAAATGCCAGAGGGATATTTACATAAGTAGATTATTTATGCAGAACTTGCACAAATAGAGGTCAGAAACACTCACATGGAGGTCAGAAGTGGTGCAAAGACATTCTCAGGGTCTCTGAAGAACTTTAGATGTTAATGTAAATGAAAGGAAAACCCTTTGTAATAACATGGACTCAGCCAACCAACAATTATTTGTTAAACACTCAGTATGTCCCAGGAACAGTGCTGTTCTAGTTATTCACTAAATGTGAGTCCCACCATGAACAAGTGATTTCCCCCAAGTCTGGAATGCTCTCCCTCCACACCTCCACCCCTTAGACTCAGTTCCCAGATTTGTGTAAAACTCAGTTCAAGGGTCAATGCCTCTTATGTGAGTCCTTTCCCAGTGTACTCTTCTCCCAGTTATTAGTGCCAATGGTCGATTATTAGTGATAGTACTTGACTATAAAATAACTCCTCATTTCCCTTGTATTCTTTATATTAAAAATTCTATGCTTCCATCATATCATTCCAGTTGAACTTTATTTCCTCAAAAGTAGGGATTGTTTCATTGTTGTCTTTTCCTTCTCTGAGGCTGGCATAATGCCTTGGTCATGGTAGGTATTTAATATATGTTTACTGACTTGACTTTGAGCCATTGTAGTGAATGTCTGAAGAAAGTTATTTAAGAGTTATGTTAGAAATTATTTCTCTCTACATTCATTCATAGTAGTGGACACTTGATAGAATTTAGCAGGTGTTATTCTTACTCTCAGGTGTCTTTTGAAAACACGGATGCATTTTCCAAAGGCTAGAGGTGTTACATTTCTTCTGGTACCTCAAGCACACCATTTTCCTTCATTAAGCTTGTGTATCCTTTCAGATTTTCTCTTTCCTTTGACTTTGGGGTTGATGTGGTTCATTTTAGATTTGTTCAAATTCAATTTAGGACTTGTATACATGAGCTTACATTCATGGATCCATAATATTGCTATTAAACACCAAGAAGAGAGTTATAGCAATTTGGAAGTTGTAGAGATGATTCCCCACCCCTTCACCCCATGAATTTTGCAGCATTTTGGGGAGTCATTACAGACTATTGATCATTTTACAAGGCTGAAAATACCTGCTTTTGAAAGTAAGAATAAATCGTCAGCTAGAGAAACGATATGAGGAAAAATGAATTCTATGGCACTTATTTGCCTTTTGAAAATATTTTTGGATCATGTGTCAAACAATTATTGAATGAATAAATTTCAAAATTTATAGGTGGCAAAAGTAGTTTTTTTCTTCAAATGTCTTCATTCATTTATTCAAACAAACATTTTTTAATGTCTACTATGTTAAAGTACTAGAAGACAGAAAGTTCAAAATTATATAGTCCCTGCCCTCATGGAGCTCACAGTCCAGTAAAAGGATGACATAATGCAAGCATTTATTAAGTGTCTACTATGTGTAAAGCATTATGTGCAATTTGGGGGATATAAAGACCAAATTAAAAACAGTGGTAATGTGATACACAAAATCACCGAACCAATAAACATGGTATACATTATTACTTTAGTACATTAGAAAATTGGAAAATATGGAATCATGTGAGGCCAAAGGGGAAAGGTTGTTATTTCCTAGAAGAAAAGGTGAGGAAATGGGAACATCAAGGAAAGCTTCTGGAAGGAGGTAACCACCTTCTTCTTCTTCTTCTTTTCTTCTTCTTCTTCTTCTTCTTCTTCTTCTTCTTCTTCTTCTTCTTCTTCTCCTTCTTCCTCTTCCTCTTCTTCTTCTTCTACTTCTTCTTCTTCTTCCTCTTCTTCTTCCTCTTCTTCTTCCTCTTCTTCTTCCTTCTTCTTTCTCTTCCTCTTCTTCTTCTTCTTCCTCCTCCTCCTCATCCCCTTCCTCTTCTTTCTCATCATTATCATTATCATCATCATGACTAATATCTATATAGTATTTTGAAGTTCAAAAAATACTTTACATGTATTATTTCATATTTCCTTCCAACAACCCTGGAGTGAGGAAACTAAGGCAGAGAGAGGTTAAATGACTTGCCAAAAGTCATTCAGCTAGTGGATGTTTGAGGCAAGATTTGAACTTAGGTCTTATTGACTCCAAGTGCAATACTCTCCACTCTCCACTCTCAAACAGATGATCCGTGTCCAAAGTGGACTCTAAAGGATGAATAGGTACAAGTAAACAAGAAGGGCATGAAGGCCTATTTTAGGCATGAGGAAGAGTATGAAAAAAGTGATAGAGAAAAGAGCACAGTGTTTAATGCAGGTGAATGGAATGGAAAGGAGTTTAAAGTGTGTAGCTGCATGTATGGGAATGACAGGAGACAAAGTTCAAAAGACAGTCTGGGGCTAGATCCCAAAGGGCCTTGAAGAGTAGACAGAAGGCAGTGTAGACACTACTCAGTATTGACAGAGAGGCACTGAGGAATTTGAACAAAGGAGCGATGTGGTCAGATAGTCACAGGATTATCATTTTGGACAAGGAAGGAGCCATGGCTGCCATCAAGTCTTTAATTTGCAAACACCCAATGGAACTAGCATTTTATATGCAAGCCTTTTCTCTATACACACACACACACATACATACATACATATATATATATATATATATATATATATATATATATATATATATATACATATAAACACACATATATACACAGATATATGTGTGTATATACATATACGTGCCCAAAATAGATGTGGTCCATACATACTATGCATGTGTACGTATTTATATATACACATATATATTGTGGAGTGACAGAGAGGGAGGAAGAGAGCAGGAAAGACTGAGAAGAGAAGGGAGTGGGTATTCAGAGCAGGATTAGATAGGAGAGATCCTTCTAGGAGCCAAGATGACCTCAATTCAAGGATCATGTCTGATACATTCTGACTGTGAGTATCTGGGTAAATCACTTAACTTCTGAAGGTCCTAATCAACTCTGTATGATTATAAGTTGAAGGGGGGTGGGGTTGGTATTTCTTTGTATTTCTAGTATTTAGCACACTACTTGGTACCTGGTAAGGACTTGTCAAATACTTCTTGACTATATCAATCGACTGACATATTGATGATGGAAGGGGTTTCCTCTCTGGGAGCTCCTTATGCCAATGAAATCATAGGTTCTAATATGGGTATGTGTATGAATGTGTGTTTGTGTGTGTTTCTTTACTGCACAAATATAGATTCCCCCGCAGGGCTTCTCAGGTCACCTCCAATGGTCACATTATTTATCCCCTGAATAAGGAGAAACACAAGCCCTTGAAGGTCTCTGTTAAAGTTCAAGGGCTTTCTGTGATTAGTGGTACATTAAAGGCTTTATTAACCATTAATACTTTCACTTGATTTACTTTATTGGACCAGCCACAAGAGAGAAGAGGGCCCCAGTAAGCAGGCATTCAGGGCAAGAAAATTTGTTTAAGGGGAGTACTTGGCAGATTCTTTTTTTTTTTATTTTTTGGAAAAGTTTGTGGTGAATTTTTACCTCTAAGATGCCAATGAACCTGCAATCTCATTGATCTGAATTTACCCCCTCATAATGCAGTCAAAACCTGTCTATGCCTGCCCATCTTACCCTATTCTTCTCTGAGTTCACTGTGTGTGGAGGAGGAAAGAATCCACTTAACATCCCGAGTCACTACCTACCTTTCCCTTGAATAGTCATACATGTGCCTGTGTGGCACATGGACCATCCATCATTTATGAAAGCCAGTTCTTATTCAAGGTTTCAGAAATAGGAAAAAGTGTTGTCACTTGCCCCAAGGTTGTCAGCCTCTGAGGAACAACAGCTGCCAGGCATTTGTGCAGCAAGGCCTAAGCAGACTGGCCACTTCAGAACTTGTGTGAACCAGATGTAGAGAAATAAAGTTAATTAGAGACTGAGAAATTGCGAGGAAGAAACAAAAGGTTATGCATATTCAAGTAATATTGAATAACTAATAAATAAAATGAACATGAACCACCCAGGAGAGAAAATAATCAAATATCATCAAAACCACTGAGTCAACAAATATTCTTTAGTGACTAGGCATCATGGGAGCCTGGGATACATTCGGAATACTGGGAATAGCCTTAAGATTTCACTGTAGAGGTAATATGATGTTCACAGAGACCTGAACCAAGTGTGGGCAGCCCTTTATGCATTCCTAAGTACATTATGCAACTGGATATAATTAAGAATGAAAGAAGGCAAAATGAACCCAGAAGGAGCTGAATGATTAGGGCAGTTGTCCTGGGGTTAGGGAATGTCATGATTTCAGACTGGGAAGGTACCTCAGCAGACATTTATTCCAACCTCTGCCTGAACAAGATCTACGATATATGGGTTGAGTGATCAGCTATTAATCTGAACTGATGCAAAGTGAAATCAGCAGAACCAGGAAAACAATCTACAAAGTGACAATTGGCAACACAAATAGGAAAAACAACCACCAGCAGCAGCAACAATGCATGGACACTAGATCCTGACCAAACTTGACCCTTAAGAAAAGATTTGAGAAGGAACTTTCTTTGCAGAGGTGGGGGACTCTGGCTAAAAAATACGACATATAACGTCAATGTTATTTTTTTATAGGTTGGTTAGTTTTAGTGAACTATTTTTCCCCTTCTTTCAAAATTCTTTATTATAAGGGATGAGTTAGAGGGGGGGATGAATTGGAAACTGTAGCAGACATTAAAAATATTATAGAAAAGTTTATTTTAGTTGTTTAAAAATGTCATCTGGCCTCTATTGGAAGCCCTGTGCTGAAGGGGAACCTGCTCCTTAGTGAGGCAGACATCTTCCTCAACCACTAGCTCTGATTGGTAGCCAGTTTCTCCTTAGTCCAGTTCCACTTTATCTGTCTGGCTGTGTGACCCTAAGCCAGTCACTTAACCTCTCATTGTCCTAATCATCTCTCTAAAAATACATATTAAAGGGCAGGAGCTGATAACAACACAATCATCATCATCATCATCACCACCACCACCACCACCACCACCACCACCATCATCATGGGAGCTAGAATTGCTATAGTACTTTAAGGTTTACAAAGTTCTTTCCAAATAGCATATCATGGGGGACAAGCACAATTCACTGTTTGCCCCTCCGCCTTGTCTATGCTAGAGCTATTTTGTTTCCTTGATCTCCCTCTTATTCCACACTCCATCTCCTGCCTCCATGTATTTGCCTTAACTGTCCCCCGTGGCTGCAATCTTTTCTCACCCCTTCTCCATCTCCTACTTTCCATGGCTTTCTTCAAGTTTCAGCCGAAATCCCACCTTTGCTAAGAGAACATTGTGGGTGAATTGTTACTAGAGCCTATATATCTTCCATGCATGTTATTATTTTCATGTTGTTGCCCTCATTAGAATGTGAGTTCCTTGAAGGTAGGGCCCATGTTCCTCTTTCTTTGTAGCCCCAGTGGGTGGTACAGTTCCGGTCACACAATAAAAATCAAACAAAGACTTGGTGGCTCCCTGGCTGCATTACAGATTTGGTCATTTATCCTCTGCCTGCTGTTTGCATAGCTAAAACTGTCATCACGTCCCCTCACTCTGGCACATTGATCTTAGTGACCAAACTGAGCCGACTGCCTTCTTCAGAGTGAAATGAAACAGAAACAATTTAAAATCACCCTAGGCGACTTTCGTCATCGTCTTTCTTCTTGCTGCTGATTTCTTATCTTGACTCTTCTATTAACTTCTGGGTGACTGTAAGGATAGAAAAATTAGCAATTTTTCTGATCTATCTCATTTGTAAAATGAAGCTAACCTATCCTGCTGTGAGGTTTAGCTTGTGGGAAATGAAGAGGATACATTGACTTTAAATGTTGAGCTAATAACACATTGTCTCAAATTGGTTTTCCCCCGTGGGGTAGCATGGGGGCTGTTATCAAAAGTGAGTTGTCCTATACACACACACACACAGACACACACACATGCACACATACACATGCACACACGCACACACACTCGCACACACACACGCACACACACATGCACACACATGTACACACACACACACATACATATTTGCATGTTGTTTGCCCCCATTAACCTAAAAGCTCATTGACGGCAGGGACCATATTTTTGTCTAGCTTTCTCTCTCTAGCACTTGGCGTAGTGCCTGGCATGTAGGAAGTACTTAATAAATGCTAGCTGACCAATTGACTTACTGACTTAGACCCCCCATTACAAACAGGGACACAGAGGTAATACTTGTACTTTTTTTTTTTTTTTGCTTTGGGCAAACATTTGGCATAACACCTTTGCTCAAGATAACTATATTGGCATATTTACTTTACTAATTCAGAGATTTATGTTTTTAATTATTGTAGATTATCTGTCCAAATGATAATCATAATAAACCCTCAACACCTTATTACATGGTCTCTGTGGATTCCTCATGGATAAAAACCCCTCATTACCTGCTGACCATGTTTTTAATGATGAGATACATCAATATACCATCCAAGTACCATCTCCTACACAAGACCTTCCTTGATTCTCCTGATTATTTGGAATCTGGACAACCTGAATTCAACTCTTCCCTGTAATACTAACCAGCTCAATGACTCCAGGCAAGTCATTGAACCTCTATGTGTCCTAGGAAATGCCACAGGACTGATCTATTAAGTGATAGATGGATTATTTTCAATTATTATTCAGTAGCTACAAATTTCATCCAATGTGACAAGATGCAATTTTAATATAAATAAACATAAAATCTTACTTTGGGGATTAAAAAATCATCTTCTTAGTTAAAAAGTGGAAGAGGCATAGACAAACAGTAATCGACCTAAAAAGATCTGGGGAATTAAGATGAATGCAATATCAGAATAAGGCAATAGTGAAATAAAAGAACTGAAAAACAATAAATAATAATAATAATAAAATCTGCTGCCATCAGGTACCACTGCCTTGATTGGAAAGTGCCTCTCATCACCCATGGACTGGCTCTAATCATGCTCCATTTTATGCCTTGGCTACATGTCTACCATCTTCCTTCTTACCTCTTATGTTCCCTTGCCATCTGCTTTCTTCTTTTGGAACCATAATCAAATCAATATTGTTATTGCTAGTAGAAAGAATGTGTCAAGCTACTTCCCTTGTGGCTCCACACACTATCCATATGTGTTATGTGCCCCATTAGAATGTAAGCTCATTGAAGGCAGGAGATAATGTAGCTGTTATATTTTTTGTCTCTGGGTCTTAGCCTTCCATTGTTGTTACTGTGTCCAACTCTTTCTGAGCCCTTTTTGGGTTTTCTTGGCAAAGGTACTAGAATGGTTTGATATTTCCTTCTCCAGGTCATTAGACAGATGAGGAACTGAGGCAAGCTGGGTTTTTACTTTGCCCAGGGTCATACAGCCAGTAAGTGTCTGAGACCAGATTTGAACTCAGGAAAATGAGACTTCCTGTCTCTAGTACTGGTACTCTATCCACTGGACTGCCTAGCTGCCTGGTCTCAGCCTAGGGCTTGGCAAATTCAGAGACTTAGGTGTCAAGATCAAGGAAAGTGATAGGACTTCTGCATTCTTCCCTGGTCCAGACACATGCAAAATAACATGTTCAGGACTGGGAGAATCTTGATTTGAAGCTTAAAATGGCTCAATTAAAATAACCAAGACATAGCATTTTAAAATGTCCAGAAGGTTCCAAGCTCCTTGAGGGCAAGAGCTGTTTCTGTTTATATCCCCCTGAATTCCTTGTTCCTTGAAAGGTGACTATTCTATCATCCATTAGTCATTCATAGTAGGAACTTTTTAAAATTCCATTGAATTGGATGAGTGACACAGGCTAATTTTGTGATTATATAAGGATATTTCCTTTTTTTGAGTTTACATTATTTTTTTAAAATCTATTTATTTTTAGTTTTCAACATTCACATCCATAAGTTTTCAATTTTCTCCCCCTCCCTCCCTAAGACGGCATGCAATCTGATAAAGGCTCTAGACATATATTCCTATTAAACACATTTCCCATTAGTCATGTTGCGTAGAGAGAGAGAAACTATGAGAAAAAAAAGCAAAACAAAATAAAACACAAAAGAAAACATTCTGCTTTGCTCTTCACTCTGACTCCATAGCTCTTTCTCTAGATGTGGATGGTATTTTCCATCATGAGTCCTTTGGAACTGTTTTAGGTACTTGCACTGCTAAGTAGGTCTAAGCCTATTAAAATCAGTCATCATACACTGGTTGTTTCTGTGAACAATGTTCTCCTGTTTCTGCTCATTTCACTCACCATCAGTTCATATAAGTCTTTCCAGGATTTCCTGAGGTCCACCTGGTCATCATTTCTTATAGCACAATAGTATTCCATTACATTCATATACCACAACTTGTTCAGCCATTGCCCAATCGGTGGGCATCACCTCAATTTCCAGATCCTGACAACCACAAAAGAAACTGGTATACATATTTTTGTACTGTGTAAGGATATTTCCAAGAAGACAGAAAGCACTTCAGAGGCCAGCAAATCCAACTCTGTTGTTTAAAGATGAGAAACTGAGGTCAAGTTTATACAGGTTAGCAACTATCAGACGTGAACTTGAACTTAGAGCCTCTGATTTTAGGGCCAGCACTAATTTAGAGAAAGAGCATCATAAGGTTCAGGTTTGATCAGGATTTCAAAGAATGAGGAAGTTTTATTCTGAAAGTCCTAGTCAGACAACAAACTTCTCTTTTCATAGAAAAAGATGAGAAGAGGACTGCTGAAGTAGAGTTGGAGGGATAAATAAATGCCACCCTTTCCCTACCCATCTTGCATCAAATCAAACCTAAATGTTTAGGATGTGCTCTTGGTGGACAGCAGCTAGGTGACCCTGCAGTAGATAGAGTGCTACGCTTGGAATCAGGAAAATGAGTCTTCCTGAGTTCAAATCCAACCTCAGACACTTCCTAGCTGTGTGACCTTGGGCAAGTGACTTAACCCTGTTTGCCTCCATTTCCTTATCTATAAAATAGACTAGAGAAGGAAATAATAAACCACTCCAGTATCTTGGTTAAGAAAACCCCTAACAGAGTCCCAAAGAGGTGGACACAACTGAAGTGACTGAACAAGAACAACTTGATGGGAAGGGCAAAAGAAAGGCAAACACTTCTGAAGAATCCCTTCTGGGGGAGAGTATGTTCAACTTTAGTAAGTAGTGTTGCTATAGCATATGTCAAGGTTATTTCACTGTCATGTGAAGAAGCTAAATTAGATTTCCATAGTGGATTTGCATTTTAATTTTACATCTAATTATTCTAATTTTCCTAGAAATGTAATTCAATTTCTTAATCAGTAACAGAATTGGAAATTGATGATATGCCATTTCTTTGTTAAATCCTCTTTCGAGTTGATGTTTCAGCCAAATTGGCCTACTTGCAGTTCTACAAGCTCAGAAGGCCATCTCTCATCTCCAAGCCTTTTCTGTTCCCTGTGCCCTCTAGTCACACCTTTACCTCTTAGAACCCTTAGCTTTCTTCATAACTCAGTTCAGGTGCTACTTTCTAGGGAAGTTTTAGGGCTTCCTCTCTCCAATTCAAGTCATTGTACATATAGTTTTCTGTCTAGATGCTACAGTCTCTGAGCAGAATGAAATCTCCTTGAGGATAGAACTTTTTTTTCATTTTCTCTTTATCCTTAGAATATACTAAATTAGATGGTGCATTTTTAAAAAATGCTAATCCAAGATTTCATTGGAATAGTAATAAGCCGTGAGGAATTGTCTTTTGCTGATACACTTTGGCACCTATTCTACTACTCACAGCTTTATGGAATTGACTCAGAGACTATGAAGTCAGCTGTTTAGATCAGGGTCACACCCCAGTATGTGTCAGAGGAAGGACTTGAACTCAGATCTTCCTGTTCCAAAGCCAGCTCTCTATTTGTGAAGTAACAATACCTTTCTTTCTTGAACATAGTAGGTACTTAATAATTGCTTGCTGGATTGCATATATTAGTTGTTCCCACATAGATTTGTGTTTAATTAATAATAATCATAATAATAATGACAAAAGTAACTTGTTCAGTCATTTCAGTCCTATTTGACTCTTCATGACCCTATTTTGGGGTTTTCTTGGCAAAGATACTGGAGTGGTTAACCGTTTCCTTCTTTAGCTCATTTTAGAGATGAGGAGACTGAGGCAAACAGGATTTAGTGACTGGCTGAGGGTCACATAGCTAAGAAGTGTCTGAGGCCAGATTTAAATTCAGGAAGACAAGTCTTCATGACTCCAAACCCAGGTGTCTATGCACTGTGTGTTCCACCGAGCTGCCCTAATAATAGTAATTAGTATTTATGTAGTATGTTTGGTTTTGCAAAGCTCTTTACTAATATTGCATTCATCTCTTCTAGTGTCATCTCTAGAGTCCCATGCCTAGGGCAGCGATTGGACAGTGTTGACAAAGGCTAGCTAAGATGAGGAATTTATTCAACTAGACCGAAGGCGATGGATGGGCACTATCCATCAGGCAGCCAGAGTGTTGTGCATGAGAAACCAACAAAGGGAGGGAGGGAGCATCTCATAATATGAACAGCTCAAGTTTGTAGAGTGCTTTACATTCTGTAAAGAGCCCCGCTCTTAACGATGAGAGAGAGAGGGTGGGGGGGGGGGGAAGGAAAGAAGGAAAGAGAGAGAGAGAGAGAGAGAGAGAGAGAGAGAGAGAGAGAGAGAAAAGGGTGGGGATGGGGGTGGGGGTCTAGACGGGGGGCCAGGATATGTGACTACTGCACCTGCCGCTAATTGCCTAGGTGAATCTGAGCAAGACCCAGTCTCATTGTTTAATCTGTAAGATAAGATCCACAACAGGAATCCTTGACCTAGGAATCAGGACCTGTTTTGTTTTTGTTGTTGTTCTTGGTTTTTTTGTTTTTTTTTAAAAATTCTGCATGTTTGGTTTCTCTTGTAATCCTATTATTTTATTTTACCCATTTAAAAGTAATTCTGAAGAGTACAGACTTAACCATACTACCAGGAAGAGTCCATCTCACACACACACACACACACACACACACACACACACACACACACATCATAAGAACCTTGGATGAAATCTAAGGCTCCTTCCATATCTAACGAATTGTTCACCTGCAGTGGAAAGATCCCAGAAAACAGGTTCAGCCCCCAGCTCTGCCACATATTGCTGTATGTCCTTGGAGAAGTCATTAACCTCTCTGGCCCTGTTTCTCCAAATATAAAACAAGCAAGTTGGACTAACTGGCTTCTAAATCTCTTCCAACTCTAGACCTCCAATGCTAACATGCTTTGGAGGGCAGGTGACTGTCACTGAGAATTCAGAGAGAGCAGGCCTGAGCCTCTGTCTAAGAAGCTCTTATTAGGGGATTCGGAATAGGACAATAGATTACATCATCAATGGAAAGACCAGGTCCTAGGTCTCTGGCAGTGTCTTGGAAGAGCCACACTGACTAGAACAAGAAACAAAAGTGGCAAAGAGATCTGAGGGCTAGGTGGCATTGATAGATAGAAAATTCCAGAGGGAACAAGTCTGGCAGGTAGACTGAATGCATGTGAGACTGAAAGGAGATGCAAATAAAAAGTACCACAGGAAGAAGAGGCTGGCCAGAGATAAGGCCCATGCCAACTCTGTTACTTTTGAAAATCCAGCCAGTTTGGACAGATCCTGGTGTGGTATTCATGACACTTTCTCCAAACCCAGGTTGATAGTTAAGCATGATCTCATTCTGGGAGGGACTTGGGAAGGAAGAATATAGACCTAATCAGAAAGGGCAGGGACCCAGCTAGATGACAGAGGAGCTAATAGACTCTATAAGGTGAGTAAGCTCTAAGTCAGATCCAGATAACTCAACGGAAACAGAGAGGAGTAAGGTAGCAGAGATCTCGGCAGAAGAAAAAGATTTCATGGTCATGAGGTTAAATGAGGAATCACATCATGAGGCAGAGGTGCCTCAGGCACCAAGGGTCTGAACCTCAATGTGACAGGAACATTAAATGAAGAGTAAGCCTGCTCCAGTTCAGAAGTCAGAAAAATGTTCAAAGTGATGATGAAACCTGGGACTAAACCAATGATTATTTAAATCACAAAACACCAGCAGTAGAGCGGGCTTCTGAGGTCATGTCAGCTAATTCATGGCTGAATGAGAATCCCTTTGCTAATATATTTAGCAACTGGACATAATGACCTCAATGGCTACTGACATCCCTCTCACTTCTGAATTATGGTCTTCTGGCCTTCTCTTCAAGATCTACAATAATGGGGAACTCCTGACCTCTTGAAGAATTCCATTCCGTTTTGGAACAGCTCAGATTCTTAGAAAGTCCATTACTTACATCAGAACCTTCAAAGGTTCATCTCCCTCACTTCTACTTCTACCCATCAGTCCTGATTCTGCCCTCTGAGACCAGGCAGAACAAAACTGACTCCTCTTCCACCTCACAGTCCTTCAAATTCTTGAAGACACTTTGCATGTCCCTGTGAAAGTTTATCTTCATGCTTAACTGATGGTCCAATGTCATGGCCTCCAAACCCTTTCCCGATCTGTTGACCTGCCTCCCTTCCCTTCAATGCTCTCCAGCATGTCTTTCCTAAAATATGGTGCAAAGAATTGAAGAGCTGAATACAGTACTCAATGCCTGGTCTTGACCAAGTCAGAATATGGTCAGATTGTCACTTCCCTTATTTGGAGAACTCTGTGTCTCAATGCAAGCAGTGCGTTTTATTCAACATACATTTGCAAGGGACATTGCTAGTTGTTAGAGATTCTCTCTCTCTCTCTCTCTCTCTCTCTCTCTCTCTCTCTCTCTCTCTCTCCCTCTCTCTCTCCGTGTCTCTCATATATAAATAGATATAGATATAGATTAGATATAGATATAAATATATAAGTTTCTGATATATGAGACCTGAGGTCCCCTCTAGTGATGCAGATCACAGCTCACCCACCCCTGCCCAACCAGCACAACTTGTCTGTACCCTCCCAAATTTCAGCCAATATGCTGGTGACTTCACTCTTTTGCTTGATATTTTAATGTATCAGTGGGATGTTCTGGCTTTACACAGGCTATACAGAATATGAAAAAGAATCAACACCCCCTTTCCTTAAGGAGCTTTTCATTTACTGGGAGCAGGGAACATCATCTATATGCAGATAAAGACAGGCAAAGTAATTTGGAAAGAGAGAAAGTACTATGAACTGGTTGCAAGGAAGGATTCAGAAACGTTCACATAGCTGATCTGAGCTGATCACTTGAAAAAGCTAAGGGTGATAAAAGGTGGAGGTAAAGAGGGCTTACCTTCCAAAGAGTAGGAATAGAAGCTAAGAGATGGAAATCAGGTTCTGGCAACACTTAGTAGTTCATTTTGACTAGAATGTAAAGTGCATGGAATAGAGCAATATTTCTTAAACCTAGAAGGGTCAGTTTTAAACAAATTGTGGGGGATTAAAAATGTTAGGCTGAGAGTTGTCTATTTTTTTCTGCAACTAATAGGGAGCCACTGAAGATTTTTGGGCAGGGACATGATAGTAACCTACTGTTTTATTATAATCCTTTCCAGCAGTTAACTCCAGGCCTTTGATCAACAAGAGTCAAATCTAAAGGTTTTCTTCCCCAGGGTTCGAATTGTTCTCAGGATATGAACCAGCCTGAGCCTGTCGTTAGAGGCAAATCAGAACATGTAAGCTGGAGAAGAAGAATGAGAACACAGAGAGCAAAGTAGTTCCTAATGGTGTTAGATTTGCAAAATGACTCTAGCTATTGGTTTAACTCCCATGTACTCTGAAAGGACCAAATGGAAGTTTACAACTTAAGTGGATTTTTAAAAAGCTTTTCATTTAGTTCAACAAACATTTATTAACCACCTAATATGTGCAAAATAACATGTTAGGCACTGAAGAAGATAGAGCATTTAAATAAGACTTAGAACTTGCCCTCATGAAGCTTATGCTCTAATTGGTAGGATATGACACACAGACCCCTGTGATGTAGAAAATACATGGCAAATGCTTTTGAGAAATATGAAATAAAGTACTGTGAGTGTCTGAGGTGGGAGATTCCAGAAGACACGAGCAAAGGTTGTACAATGTAGGTGGCATTTGAACTGGACTTGAATGGAGATAGGGATTTAACAGGGGAAGATTCAAAGGGAAGGCATGCCAAACAAGCAACACTGAAGCCAAAGGCATGGAGGTGAGAAATCACAATGTGTATGAGGCACAAAAAGAAACCAATTTAGCTAACCCATGAAGGGAAATGGTATGAGATAAAGCCAAAAACATAAGGACAAATTTTTCAGAGTCCTTGAGTACTAATCAATTGTGTACTGACATTCTGGTTAAATGAGGAAAAAACAGTGAACCTGCAATTGGAAGATCTTATTTTGAATGCTGACTTTTATGCTTAGTGGGGCTATTTGACTTTGGGTAAGTCACTTAAGGGCAGCTAGGTGGTGCAATGAACACTGGACTGGGAATCAGGAAGATCCGAGTTCAAATCTGTCCTTTGACACTAACTGTGTGACTCCGGGCAAATCATTTCACCCTCTTTGCCTCAGTTTCCTCCTCTGTAAAATGAATTGGAGAAGGAAATGGCAAACCACTCCACTGTCTTTTCCAAGAAAATTCCATTGGAAAAAAAAATACATGGTATCACATATAGTTGACTATGACTGAATGACTGAAAGACAACAAGAAGTTCCATGAAATGGCAGTTTCACAGTTTTTGAAATAGGGATAATAGCGTATTAACTATTAGAAGTTTCTTGTAAAGAAATATTTGGTAAACATTGAAGTGCTATAGAAACATGGAATATCAATTAGTCAGATATACAGTGACACAGAAGGTTTCTGAGCAGAAGAGAGACCTAACAAATCTGTGCATGTCAGACTATTTTGTTTGAGGGGAAGTAGGAGTAGAAGTGGCATGAACATATAAAAGAGAATCCCCTCTACCAGGGATGGAAATGGGAGGTGAAAAAATCAGCTGAATGAGAGAGATGTTATAGAGGAACAATCAACAGGACTTTACTCCTTCATGGAAAAGCACATTTTAATATATTCTAGTACTTTCATAATCATGAAAACATGGAACTCTTCAGGTTGGAGCTGGCCTGATCTCATTTCCAGTGAGAGCAGCTGAGTAATGGGGCTTTGCTATACTGACGGGCAGCTCTCAGTGACTTCAGGTTTTCCCAGCATTTTGTTCAGCTGAAATATTTATGAACTGAATAGTATTTTCTGTCAAAGACATTTTTAAGAAATGCTTTTATGAAGCTATTTTTTCCTTTTAATTTTTAGAGGCTATGATGAAAATGAAGATGACACATGAGACTTGTATAAATATCAAGTGAGACTAAAGATTTCATGTTTGCCCCAAGGAAGGAACTTATGAGCGCAAGACGTGCAGAACTCTTTGACAATATAGAGGCTGAATTAGCATCAGCCTCAATCTGCACTGGAGCATTTAATGAAAGGCAGCAAGGCACAATGTAAAGAGCACTGGCTTAGGACTCAGGGGACCTGGGTTCAAGCCTCGACTTTACTAGCCCTATGTGACCTTGGATTCTGTGCATTTTATTTTCCTCATCCATATAATGATGTGGCAATGTGTTAGATGGTGTTAGAAGGTTTCTTCTATTGCATGCATGGAAGTTATATATGTATTTATATAGGTGTATGGATATAGATATGTACACACACACACTTGCCCATCAGCACAGCAAAGCTCAATTACTCTGCTGCTCTCACTGTAAATGAGATCAGGCCAGCTCCAACTTGGAGAGTTTCATATTGTCATGATTATTAAAGTACTAGAAAATATTAAAATGTGCTTTTCCATAGAGCATTAAAGTCCTGTGGATTAGTCCTCTACAATGCCTCTCTCACCCATCCCATTTTCTCACTTCCCATTTCCATCCCTGTTAGAAGGGATTCCCTTTTATCTGTTTCTTTCCTTATATGTATGTGTGTGTATTTATGTATATATATGTATATATATATATATATACATATATATGTGTGTGTATGCATATATATATATATATATACACACATATCTATGGGTATGTGTGTATAATTGCTGCTGCTGTTCAGTTATTTCAGTCATGTCTGACTCTTTGTGATACGACTTGGAGTTTTCTTGGCAAAGATACTGGAGTAGTTTGACCTTTCTTTCTCCAGCTCCTTTTACTGATGAGGAAACTGAAGCAAAAAAAAAAAAAGAGTTAAATGACTTGCCCAGGGTCACACAGCTAGTAAGTGTCTGAGGCCAGATCTGAACTCACAAAGATGAGTCTTCCTGAGTTCAGGCCAACCACTGTGCCCTAGCTGCTGCTATACATAGATACAGACATGATACACAGTTAGATAAATATGACAGTCTCTGTCTCGCTTTATATTTCTCCAAATATACATATAGATATTTCTATATGTATATAGAGTGAAAGAGACATACAGAAACAAATGCCTATGTGCATATATCTAAATATCTCTATATGTATATCTATCTCTCCACATTCTTAGAGGTGGATAACATAGAAACTTACATGTAATTAGCTTTCATTAAAATGTTTTAATTTAGGAATACTGAGCACATAGACTAAGATGTTGATATAATTAAATATCTTGATGCCCAGTTCATGAAAATGAGGACATTTAATTTCAGCCTTACTATGTGAACCAGGAATGCATTAGGAAGGAAAGCTACTTTGGAAGATCATTAATTTAAAGCCAGAAAGAATGTCAGAGGTAATTCAGTCAGCCTGGACTTAGATCTATTATGCTGACAAAGAAACTGAGTTCTAGTGAGGTAATATGACTTACCCAAGGTCACACAGGTAGTAAGGTAAAGAATTCAGTTTGAATCCAGGTTCTCCTAGCCCAATCTCAGGGGGAGTTTTTCCCACTTTACCAGGCTGCCTCACTTTTCTGAAGGTCATTTAAAACCTTCCAAATTGGTCTAGTTGTGATCCTAGCCAAAACAATGGAGTCAAAAGACGTAACCCATCAAGGTTCCTCCTACTCTAATACAGCTTATCATATGACAATTGTTATGAAACAATAGTTTAGAGTTATCAATCAATCGTTAAGCATTTGCCTATTGTTCCTATTACATGCCTGTCACTGTGCTAAATACTGAGGATACAAAGACTCTCAATATTCATGACCCTGCCCTCAAGGTGCTTCTAGTCCAGTAGAAGAGAAAATATGAACATGTAAAGGTATATAAAAGAAACAAGTAGAGGAAGCAGACTTGTCATTTCCTTGAGACAGGGAATTGCTAGATGAGGAAACTCCTTGTACCAATGCAGCTTGGTGAATCTCTGTAGTTTATCCTCTTAGAGAGTTCCCTAAAACATTAGCAAGTCAAGTGACTTGCCCAGGGTCACACAGCCAATATGTGTCAGAGGCAGCACCTAAGCCCAGGTCTTCTTGGTTCCTAGGTCAGTTCTCCATACCCTACACCAGTCTGCAAATGCAAGAGAGCCTTGGAGGGGATGGTATATACTTATGATAGCAATGGTATTCCTGAAGACTGTTGGTATTTAATAATAAGAAGAAGAAGAATAGAAAACTGGAATTTAGATATCACTTGAAGGTCAGCAGAGAATTTTATAAATATTATTGTATTTAATTCTCACAACAGTCCTGTAAGACAGGTACCATTAATTATGCACATGTTGCAGATGTGGAAACTGAGGAGAAGCTAAGTGATAACTAGATTGATTTTGATGTGCTCCCAGTTTTGAATGATGCAAAATATGTATTAAAATGATACTTGTCCTCAAGTGGCTTACATCTCCATTTAGAGAGACAAGACATATCAACCAAAACAAATAAAAGTTAATTCTCTGTTTAATGCTCAAATATTTACTGGGCAATTCAGAAGAATATAAGGAAAATATGAATAGCCTCACTCCTATGAATTCCCCATATCTGACTTTAGAAAGTCCTCTCTTTTCTCAATGATAATTAGATTTTTTTTTCTAGATGCAGTCCTGTTCTATGTGTATGGAAATAAAAAGAACAGATTAAAAATATGTCACAGAGATGAATTTCACAAATCTTGGAACTGCCTTGTTATTGGCATGAAAGTCATACTTGAATCAGCTGCCGGTGTGCAGTTAGACTGCTGACTTGTTAGAAAAAAAAAATCCAGAATGAATATAAAGCTAGAAGAAAAGAGTAAGAATAAGAAAAAGATGCAACATGCAATTAAGTTGAAAATGACCTATTTTAGCAAGTGATTGAACTTGAAAAGTGGATGAAGCAAAGCACATCTATTCCAATTATAACAATTTCATACTGAAGTCTTAACTGATGTCAATCAATTACAAGGAGCTCATGAGAATCTAAAAACTGCTTTAGTCCACAGACATTTGAGCTCATTGTCAAGCAGAGAGATGACACAAAAGAGGGCAAGACCAGTTTGACACAGAAACACATTTGTAAAAATCTTATGGGGAAAGATGGTGGGAAACTAGGATCAGGATTTCCTCACCAAACAGTGAAAAGCAGTAGAGGAAAAAACAATTTGAAGACATGTTTATGAGAAATCTGACTAAGCAAAGTCCTTCCAGTCATTCAAGATGAAGCCTGGCTTGTCAAAGTGTAATAACACAGTGTAATAACAAAATGTAATAACACGTATAATAATAACATGAGCTAGAATGGACTAGAGGTCTACTCTAGGCCATCACTGTGGGCAAGCCATTTAGCACTGGTGCCCTTGCCTCAAATGAGTTCACATATAGGAAGTTTTTTGCAAACCTTTATATCCTGTGCAAACAGTAGTTACTGTAATTGTTATTATTACCTATAAAATGAAGGAACTAGATTAGAAGGCCCCTGAAGTCCTTTCCAGGACTAGCCAGGGCAATTAAGGAAGTTCTTTTCTTTAGGTCACCCATGTAATAATTGGCAAAGTCCAAAATTTCAATTCAGACCAAGTGATTGTAAGTTTCGCACTCTTTCCAGAAGAAAACAGACCCACCCAAAAAAATGAAAAAAAAATCTACAAAGACTTTTACATCACTCTTTTCACCTTCAATAAGTAAAATCATTACAATCCTAAATATTCATTATAATATAAAGAAAAAAGAAATGAAACAAACCAAAAGCAAATAAATCCCTAAATCCACAAAGTAGAAAAGGCAGCTAAAATAGCTCTGAAAACACAGAAAAGCAATATGCTGGATACTACAGGAATTGGAAGTCATTGAAGGCTTGATTTTCTTACATGGATGAAGAAAAAATGCTATTGATGTAAGACCTTTTCCAGCTCTTATTGTAACCCAAAAAAGACACTTGAGAAATCACAGTCAACACATTGCCTACTTTTCCATGTATACAAAAATGTTACAGTCTACATAAATGTTGAAGTTTCCTGGGGTGACAATACAGTAGGAAACAAAAAGACTTTACAGGCAATATTCCATAGTAGTCCATGTAAGAATATGGCGTCACAGATTTGGAGCCAGAAGGTAACTTAGAGGCCTTTTGCTCCGAGTCCTTCATTTTAAAGATGTGGCAATTGAGACACAAAGAATTGAAATTCCTTGCTCATGTATACTCAGACAGTATATGTCAGAGATAGAGTATGAACCCAACTTTTCCTGAATCTACTGTGCTCATTCCTCTTGCTGTCACAGAACTGACTGAAAGAATATGAGGTTATACTTTTGCAAGTCATATGGCAAGGCTGAACATGCCTTCCCCATCATGACACTAAGAGAAAATTAGTTCCTTCTTTGTGTATTTTTTTGTCTATTAAAAACAAAATATTTCACTTGATAAAGAAAATGCCACCTTCAGAGTTCTCTCACAAGAAAATATCTACCATGCCTACATTGAAATTATTCAAAATTCTTTGAGTGACAACAGACATTGGCATCCCTATAACTACTATAACAGTAAGGTACCTGCTGGCCCAGAGCATTAACTACCATCCTAGAGGAGATCCATCAGAGAGTTCAAGTTGAAGTGAGATTCTCCATAGAAGGTGAATTCCTACTGCTTTGTGCTACTGTTTTGTGATGACATTGAGCTAATTTTGTTGTTGTTGAGTTGTTTCAATTGTGTCTGACTCTTCATGACCCTGTTTGGGGTTTTCTTCACTAAAGATACTATATCTGTTTGCCATTTCCTTCTCCAGCTCATTTAAGAGATGAGAAAATTGAGACAAGCAGGGTTAAGTGACTTGCCCAGGATCACACAGCTAACAAATGCCTAAGGCAAGATTTTAACTCAGGAAGATGAGTCTTCTTGATGATGAGCCCAGTATTTTATCTACTGTGACACATACCTGCCCATATTGAACTGTTCGTATCAAACTTTTCACATCAATATTCCTTCTCCTCTTCAATTCTATACACTTTGATGTCCATTTACTATGCCAGTCAAGAGAAATATACAGCTATATTCAAGTGTGCACACATGGGGATTCATATACTTACTGATGAGCAAGCTCTCATGGTTTTCTTGGCTGCATCCTCTATTATAGACAATATTCTTCATCAACTTTGATTTTTCTTCATAAATAATGAGGGCAAAGTTGTTTAAATGCTTATGTTGCTCACTGTAGAAGCCCTTGGTGATCCAGGGTTTGATATAATCCATGTGATGTCATCTGCAAATAGGAGATCTAGTTTAGAGTGGAAGAAAGATTGCCTGTAGATAGTGAGGTCCTTTCAATGTCAGTAATTACTCTGTCCAATATCCTGGTGATTGTCTTTACAATTACTGCCAAGACAAAATTAACCAGCATGCTCTGGATGCCTGGAGAGGCACTGAAATGTCACAACATCCAAGAAAGAAAGTTCTTGGTTCAACTTTAAAATGTGCCATTAAAGATATGAGAGTAAAACAATTATAAGGCAATTTAAAGCCTGATATGTATATCAACCTCAGCAAAATTGTTGTTGTAGTCACGAGAGTACCTCAGTGGGTCTATGATTTTATCAGCAGAATAGATCATAACTTCCCCAAGCCTTCCAGTAGAATAAGTTTGTACATGTGAGTGTTATCTATAATATGTAGGAGCTATGCAGATGTACATACATGTGTGTATCAATTAATAGGCATTTATTAGGGCCTACTATGCTTCAATTTCTCTGCCAGGCACTGGGGATACAAGTACACAGAATAAAAGTATCCCTACCTTCCCGGGGTTTCTATTCTAGTGGATAAAGCAAAAGGTACATGTATAAGCATATACAGAATAAATATCAAGAGGCTAAATGGAAATGGATGAAAACTAGTTCAGTATAAGGTAATTAGGGAGAGAGTTACTAGATGTTGGATGGGAACTCATTTCCTGTTGAAGATGGCACTTGAGTTGCATGCTGGAGGAAGAGAGGGATTGTGGGAGTAGAGATGAGGAAGGAATGCATTCCAGAAATTGGGGGAGAGCCATAGTTCATCTGAATGTGAAACAGATGGCTGGCTGACTATTCATCTATCCGTTGATGAAACTACCCACCAATCTATTTATTCATATGTCTATTTATATGTGCATATATCTATATAGATATACATTCATTTATTAAGTTATAAACATTTATCAAACACCAGTTATGTTCCAGGTACTATACTGAGCACTGGGGACTCTAAGACAGTCCCTCCTCTTGAGTAGTCACAACCTAATGAGGGAGATGACATGCAAATGATTATGTATGAACAAGATAATTATATGATAAAAGTGGACAAATCAACAAAGAGAAGGCATTGGAATGAAAAGAAATCAGGAAAGACTTCCCATTCAAGATTTGATTTTCAGCTAGCATTTGAAGAAAGGTAGGGGAGACAGGAGGTGGGCATGAGGAGGGAAGGCATGTACTTGTATATTTTTCTTGGACAAGTGCTGGAAATGGACAATGAATTGGAGGCACTCTTGAATATGAGGAGAAGAGAAAACTGAATTGCCTTTGAGAAACTGCAAAGTTATTTTAATGATCATAACCTTCTGCCTGAAACGAATGCCCATCTGTTTAATGTCAATATTCTCCTGGTGTTGTTTGGATTCAAAACATGGAACACTGCTGTCTTTTAAAAATTGAAAATGAGTATGAAAATGAGGGCAACAGAAAGGTTTGTTGTGGGTGGGAGTAGGCTGCAACACATTGCAAACAGGGAATCATGAAAAAGAAGGAGAGTAAAGGATGTCATCAAAAATAAAATATAAAAAAGATGGGCTCTTCTGTGTCAACAGGGAGGGACAGCTCATTTCATCCATACAATGGTAAGAAAAATCAAGGAGAGTTCAGCATTGGAGGTGAACCTATTATGTAGAATATAGAGGATTACACTATGCAAGAGTAACACAGAATTGGCAGCCATGGGTGGGTTATAATCTGTACCACTGGATGGAATACCCTCATTAATGAAGTTAGAGCTATGAGATATTAACATATTGTTCTGGGGCCAATGAAATTGATGTATATTAGACCTTAAAATATACTTAGTCTTTTACAGTAATATCTTGAGTGGCAAGTCTTAATGTCTGGACAGAGAATCTCCTCTCGTGTATTGTAACATTGTGATCAAATTGTGACCAAATGAAGTAGTAAATGCATATCCCTTAACATAGTGCCTGGCACATAGTATCGCTATGTAAATGGTGGTGGTGGTGGTGGTGGTGGTTGTTAATTATGGTAGTGATATTGGCAACATCTCTGTAGGTACACAGAAGATCCTTGTTGATTTTGGCCTGCCAATAATTGCCATGATATCTGACAAATGATAGCTGACATTTATACAAATATTTTAACCGTACTTTGCCTTGAGTATTTTACTGGATCTCACAATAGGCCCACAAGGTAGATAGTTGAAATAATGTCATTCACATTTTATAAAGCAGGAAACTGGGGCTGGTGGAGATAATAGTTAGGATGTCTGAGAGCCAACCTTGACCTATATATGTTTAGTTTGTAGTGTGCATTCCAATGGAATTGAACTAAACATCTCTTATCCATATAAACATCTCTAAGGTTTCCGACTCAGAAGGTTGCCCACTTTCTTCTATATCATCCTGATTCCTACTATACCAGCCTTTGGCACATCATTCCAAAAACACTGTTGAGAGATTCCTCTGGAGGCTGGTGGACTCATAAACTTTCAGAATGGAAGGAACTCTGGTGATGGAGAATTGTAGGAAGTTATAATAGCTGAAGGGACTTAGAAAACATCTAAAGGATAACAAGAACACATAATTGCTAAGGGATTTGAAAGCAATCTACCAATCATTCCAAATGTCTAGTAAGCACTCATTGGATGTGCTATGAACTATGAGAAACATTAAGTTTAGAAAGAAAGGAAACCACCCCCAAATAATTTCCTCTCTTAAGAAGCTTATGTATGAATGAGATGACTTGGAAATAATTAAGTATAGACAAGATATATACCAAGTAGAAGGAAAGTGACCTTAGAGAGGAAATTGCAAGTGGCTAGGTTTGTTTGCCTTGAGTCTTTAAGGAAGCCAGTTTTGTGAGGAGGGAGGGAACTCCAGACACAGGAAACAACCAGTGCAAAAACACAGAGATGGGAGATGGATTAATGAGTATAAAGAATGCCTGATGCAAATGACATGTGTAGATAAGAGTGAAGTCTGACAAGCCTGGAGAGAGGAAGGCTGAAGAGCCTTGATGCCAAACTTAAGGCTTTGTGTTTGATCAGAGAGGAGATAAAAGGGAACCACTGGGATTTATTGAACTGAAGGAGGGGGATATCATGGCTGGGCCCATACTTTGGAAAATGACAAGTTGTCACTTTAGAAAGTGGCAGCTTTGTGGAGCTTTAGTCAGGCTAAGGATAAACTTGAGACTAGGTAGCTTGTTATGAGGCTATTGTAATAGTGTAGGTGAGATGTGATGAGGGCATATAAGTGCCAAAGGAATTTAGACTCAATCTAGACTCAATTTAGACTCAGCAGGTAATGAAAAAGGAGAGGAAACACTTTGTATGTGCTAGGTGCTGGTTTAAGTCCTGGGGATATAAAGAAAGGTAGAAGCACCAAAAGGCATCAGTGGCCATTATATAGGCGGCTATGTGAGTAGACAGGAGACATACATGGGATTTGAAGGTAGAAACAACATTTGGATATGTAAAGTGGTTAGGAGTAAAGAGATCAAGGTGAAACTGAGGTCATGAACCTCAGTGACTAGAAGGGTAATGGTATCCTCAACAGATATGGATAATTTGGGGATGGCAAAGGGTTTGGGAAGAAAGATGGACTGTGTTGTATACACTGTGTTCAAAGCAGAAGTAAGAAGCAATGAGGCAAGTCAAATAATCAAAGAATTTCAAGTTGGAAATGAGCTCAGAGTTCATCAAATCCAACCTGTTGTTTGAATGAGAATTCCCTCTACATCCTGATTGAAAGATAGTTGTGCATGGCTTTGTTTATCTACACCCCCTGAAGGGGAGCAGGCAACTTTCCTGGGAGGTCCATTGCCTGTTTCAATAGTTCAGTTAGAAAGATTTTTCCTGACATCACCCACCATTGTACCTCTGCAACTTCCTCCCATTGCTGTTAGCACTAGCATGGATGGTCATGGGTAATTTATTCAGTTTCCAGCTGCCTTTGGAGATTTCATCCTAAGCTATCCCTATTCTCTTGAGTTCTCCAAGGCCAAGTCACAGTATCCCTCCAGGGATCCGAGCTAGTGTCAGAGGATTGAGACCAAGAACCACCATAGCAAGGATTCCTTTCATCTAGGGGCACAGCATCTGGATGGGTAGGTCATTTTCATTAAACAATACACGCAAACTAAAGTTCCAGTATTCTGGCTGATGAAATAGTCACCCTAATGTTTTCCTGCTGCCATGATAACGATATGATGGTAACAATAATAATCAGTAAAATGTTCAAATTATCTTAGCAATACATGCTGGCACACCGGACAGAAAGCCAGCTTTGATATCAAAGACTCAGTCTAGTTTATTTCACCAAGCATTTCTTCAGTTCCTACTAAGTGCTTGGCATTGTGTTAGGAACAGGGGATTGGAGAGGAAAAGGAAAAGGAAAGGAAAGGAGAACAAAGAAAAAAGGAAAAAAGACCAAAAAAGAAATGAAATCATCCCTTGTCTTCAAGGATATTGAAATATACCTGGGAGGAAAAAAAGGCGTCTGCTAATAGTGAAATAGGAAGACAGAATCATAGTGGGAGAATTGGAAGAGACTTTGGAAATCATTTCACCTCAAACTTTTACTTTTCAAATGAGGAAAATGAAGTCCAGAGATCTCCAAGTCACTTGCCCAAGGTCTCAAAGAGAGTAAAAGGATAGCTCTTGGAAGTGTGATATTTTCCCATTTGCTTATATGCATGTGTTATCATATATGGATGTAGATATCAATGTATGTAGGAGAGAGAGAAAATGAATGAATTAATGAGTGAATGAATGGATAAGGGTGGTAGCAAGGAAGCTTCCCCAATGCAATAAAGTTCTCATAAAATAGAATAACAAAAATTATTTTCTTCTGCCTCCAAGCAGAATGAAATCCAAACCAAAAACAATTGAGTATTTTTTTTTTACTCTCATGGGATAGACCAACTCTTATTTTTGTATTCTGTTCTAAGTTCTTAGCAGCTCACAAAAGAACCAAAGGACAGGCTATGTTTGGACCCCCTATTGAGTACTGTGGCAAAAACTTTTCTGTGAGCAGTGGGATGAGAGAGCTAGACAATGAGGATGTGAATGCATTCTTGTGCATTCTCTCAACTCTTTGGGATCTTCAGTAGCCCATTCACCATCTTGGGGTTAACCTCAGCTCCTTTATCTGTAAAATGGAGGGTTCCCAAAGAGAAGCTCCAGGTCCCTTCCAGTTTTCAAGCCTATTAATTATATATGAAGCTTTTGGAACTTCCCTAAGAGCTTCATCTGGGTAGGCTGCCAAGCTATTGCCAGTCCTTTCTTTTAGGAGATTAGCCTGATGTACCAGGAAAGCTGACTACAAAGACAACATCTGCTTTATTGACTACTGTGCTGTGATGGGACAGATACATTGCATATCACCACGTATGTATCCACAGTGTAATTGATTTGCAAAGTGATTTATATGGGATTAGGCTGTATTCTTCAAATACTGATTACTCCTCATGTTTTTTGTCAAACACCGAATCTTTTAGCATCTTTTATAAAATTAGTTCTTAGAAAACTTGCCATTTTATGGGAGAAGTATGAGTGGCTGTTCACACCTGCCCTATGCTTCTCCATAGTTCTCCTGTGATCCTCATTTTTATTTCTCTCTTCTGATCAAGGACAGGATGGAGGAAGGACAGCATAAAAACAGATCTCTAAGGAGGCTATTGCAAAAGACCAAGTAGGTATTATGATCACCAATTAAAGGAAACTGAGGATGTTTAGCTTGGAGAAGAGAAGATTTGGCAGGGAAGTGGGATGACATGGGGGATTTGATAGCTTTCTTCAAGAAATTGAAGGACTATGGAAAGGAGGAAATTCATCATGATTGACCCTTGAGAGAAGATTCAGGAGTATTGAGTGGAAGTTGCAGGTTCAGTTTTAGGCATGAAACAAGGAAAAGTTGCTAACAACTCAAATCTTCCCTCCAAAAAAAATGGAATAAGTTGATTTAAAAGATAGTTGGTATCTCTTTAGTAAAGTCTTTAAGTAAAACAAAACAATAACAAAGGCTGAATTATTAAATGAGACAATATTTGGGAAGCACTTAGCAACATGTCTGGTACAAAATTGGCCCTTAATAGATACTTATTCCACTATATTCTATGAGCCCTTTGGGAAAAGTTATAGAAGAGATTCGTGTTTCTTTGAATAGATGACTTTTGGGGTCTTCTTCTAATTCTGAACTTTGATGATGCCATTGTCTTGAAATCTCTATGAAGAGTGCTAGCAGTGGAAAAAGGGATATGAAAGATAAACTTTCATAGTTAGAAAGAGTAGATAAACTCTAGAATACCTAAATATTGATAGAATATGAGGAATGATGAAAGAAAAGAGTCAAAGTTGATGCTCAGGCTTCAAAACAGCACGACTGGGAGAATAATAGTACCACCAGCCATACTCAGATGCTTAAAGACTCCAGTGGAGTCCATCAGTTTGAGAGCACCCTGAAACAATGTAAATCACAACCCGTCAATGCCTGTCCACATGCTAGGGCTTTTGTCCATGTCCTCTCATAAATTCACCATGAGGGATCCACCCAACCTGATAGATGTTTCCCCATGTTCTTCTGACAACAAGGGCTTCAGTGGAGCCCTTGGTTGTTCATATGTCATTTTTTGTTCTTCCCCAAAGATAGTCCTTGCTCTTGTTCTTCCTTGTAGTTCATTATTGCTTATATGCCATGTCCCACTCACATTGACTATGGACCTCTCCATCACCCTTATGTAGTACTTATTTTCAATTCTTGGAGACTCCCATACAAGAATAGCAGTAAAATACATGTGGATGGACAATCTAGAGAGTGCATATATTAGCACAAATATCTGGGACAGAGGAGACAGAAAGTTGATGAGTTGGATTTATAATTGAATAGGAAGAAAAGAGTGGGATTACCTTTAGGACATACGAGATTTCATTAATGACCCAAAGTTTTCCAGGAAAATAAAAGCCTATCTTTTTTTAAGTTGAGTAAACTTGGCAGGATAGAGTGAACTTTGGACTTGGAACTAGGAAAAAGGCTTGGATTCCAATTCTACTCCATATCTTTACTAACTGTACTGTCCTGTAAAAGTCATTTAAACTTCTTCAAATGATATTATATACATAAAGCATCACACAAAATTTAGAGCCCTAAATGAATGTTAGCTGAAACCCTACTTCTGTTGTCAATAGCCATTGGTAGATTATACCAAATAATCTGTGCTCCTTTTTCACCTCTTTTGGTAGCTATAATATAATCTGTCATGTTACTATCTCTTTGAAGTGCAATCTCAGTGATTCAGTTGCAATGCTTTCCATTCAATTACCACTTACTTTTCCTCTACTGCAGTCTTCAGTAGTTCTATCTTACAGAGCAAGAGAAGTTCCGGCTTCTTTGCCCAGTATTTCCATCCTTCATAAGCTAATGATGTTCTACCTTCCATTGTCTTCTATACATCCTCTCCATTATCTCTGATTTCATGCTTTTCTCTCTGTGCACCTTTGCTCACCCTATGCCGGAAATGTCTGTTTTCTCTTTCTCTGTTCTTACGTTTCATTCCTATTCATCCTTTAATGTAGGGGTTCTTATCCTCTTTCTGTGACAGACACCTTGGCATTCTGGTGGAGCCCATGGACCCCTTCTCTGAATCATGTCTGTTGCCTACATTCATAATTGCAAGAAATGAGAAATTTCAGTTAGATTTTAGTGAAAGTAAAGATGGGCTGCTTGGTTTTTTACCATACAATTTAATGGACCACCTGAAATCCACCCCAGGTTAAGAAAACCCACTTTAAAGTCTTGCTCACACTCAGCCTCCTTCAGGAAGTCTTTCCTGATTTCCCCACCCCACTACCTCACCATCATTACTAAACACCCCACCCATGCAGGTTTTCTTTTACAGTTAGGACCTCTGAGGATATCCTTCTCATCTTTTGCTTGGTGTAGTTAAATGCTCATATTGCTTACTTATCTGCTGAATTGTATGCTCCCCTATATCAGAAATAATTATATACAAACTGTAAAATCTCCCCCCCCCAATACCTACCAAAGGGTGTTGAATACAATCTTTTTAATAGTTGCTCAATTGAATTCCACCCCCCAAAAAACATTAAACAATTGAGAAGAGACAGCATGATCAATTGGAAATTGTGCTGGGTTTGAAATATAGAGGACTTTGGTTCCAGTTTTGCCTTTGATATTTCAAGACTGTGTGACAGTGGGCAAGTCATTTCACATATGTACGTCTGGGTTCCATCCTCAATCAAATGGAGGTAATAATAATTGTGCTACTCAGCTCACAGAGTTCTTATAGAAACATTATTTATGGACCACTATGCTCTACATAAATGTAGATTATTTTGAACTGGTGTACCCTGCTTGTAGAATAATGATGATGAAAGCAATAATATCAATAACATCTAAAATGTATATAGTGCTTCAAAATGTGAGAAATGCTTTAATCCTCATAATAAATCATTTCTTCATTTTACAGTTGAGGAAACTAAAGAATGCAACCATTAAGTGATTTAGGCAGTGTCACACCATTAGCAAGTATCAGAGACAGGATTCCAATCCAACTCTTCCTAACTGCACATCCAGCATTTCATCTGCTAAGGAATCACTATGAAACTTTTGATTATCTTCATTTGAATGGAGAAAATAAATATGTACAAATCTAAATATCACAAAAGTTCAAAACTGGTGTAGATTTCAGCAGCCATCTAGTGCAATTCAAGATGGGAAAGGAATTCCCATTCCAGTAGACGGGACAATTGTGCTCAACCAACCTGTATTAAGTTTCATTGAAGAGGAACCTTCCATTCCACATTTGGAATCATTAATTTTATGAATACAAGTCAGTATTAGAAAAAATGAGTAGTTTTTTTTTTTAACATAAACACTTCCCACTGTTGGTATTTGGTTCTTATGAATTGCTGCAGCAAATCAAATACACACACACACACACACACACACACACACACACACACACACACATGCACATGCACACCATTGCAGGTGGCCAAGTTCTTAGTGATGACCCACCCTTCTTTTAGCAAAGACTATCTCTAGGCCTGTATTCAATGTCATTCTAGCTGGGTAATGCCTGCTAGGGCTTGAGTTGCACTGGAAGGGTCACTTCAATGCTGCAATGAGGCATTGGATGGAGGTTTTGATGGTGAGCCTCATTTGAATTTATATTGTTGATGACTCAAGTAAATTTGATACCAATTTGCTAGAACCTATTCAAAGCTTATTTTCTCTTAGTGTATCAGCAATGCAGTATTCACAATGCCTACAGTAACTATAAATATGCTGATATAGTTATTAATCACAAAATGGAACAGGCTCTCTACATAAGAAATATAGATAGTGCATTCATTTAAATACCAGAAGA
>CM053586.1:356835676-356854039 GCA_028646515.1 Pseudochirops corinnae
GACGCCGCCTCCAGTCCGCACCGCACAGAGACTAGCTTGGCTCCGGCGTTCTCTTGCTCCACCCCTTCCTGCTACATCAGCAAGCTCAAGGGGCGTGGAAGATCTTCAAATCCTAGTATCGTTACACTTAGCTTGATGGACAGCTCCTCAGGAGCAAACATGGCTTTGTCCTCCTAGTACCTGGAACAGTAATTGGTACATAGACGCTTAAGAAATGGTTGAGTAAATGGGCGAAAAGAAAGTGAGTTCTGTATCATTTAGATGGAAGAAGAGAAGTCTTGGTCAGTGTGAGGGAAGACAAGCAAAATGTATGGATTGTCTACATTTTTCACAGGTTTAATATATTTTCTAAAATGACGTGTTTGGTTGAATAGTGCACATGTGCCATTAATGTAGTGTGCATTGAGGTAGTAAACTAGGCTGGGAATTTCACACATTTTTAAAGAAAACATTTGTAAAAGTGCCCAAAGTTTGAAAGGGCTTTTGCTTATTCTTTTCTTTAAGATAAGCTATTTTTAGAAAAGTAACCTTGGCACTGTCTAATTGTTTCAGTTCCCATATAACCTTTCAGAATCAGCTGAAAACCCGATTTTATTCCATGGACTAAAATTGGGTTTCAGTGAGGGGTTCTTTGAAGATTTATCACAAGATGGAATTAAGGGATCTTACAAATGGACTAGTCCTTATAAGCTATTTAGTCCAACTGGTACCTGAAAATATCTTCCCTAAAAGATACCTAAGAATGGATCATGTAGATGGCTCAATGACCACACTACTTTGCAAGGCATCCAAGGAACTATCTTTGGGTTTGAATTTATATCCCCAGGACTTTTCACTAAACATTTAATGCATAGTTATTCATGCATCCATTCAAGTATCCATTACTCTTTAGGATAGCTCTAATTTTGAGTCACTTTTACCTTTAATCACGCCTAAATTGACTTCTAGAAATTTCTACCTCTTGTTTCTATTTCCACTTCCAAGGGCCAAATAAAACATTTCCCTCCTCCACTGCACATGTACCCTTTAATTCTTCTACAGGTCCTTCAGTTGATACTCATGACACCTATACTGAAGACACTTGATCATCTTGGTCACCTTCTTCTGTTAACTCTAAAGCTTCTCAATCTTAGCTCTGAAAAGCAGTGCCCATAACTGAGCACAAGAGTCCAGATGTGGATGAGGCCAGGCACAGTGCAATGTGACTATCACTTCTCTAATCTTAGATGCCATGCTCCTCTTACTGGGCCCTAAAACTACATTACCTTTCTTGGCTTCTATGTCAGACTACTGATTCCTATTGAACCTGCAATCATTAAAACCTCAAGGTCTTTTTCAGATGTACTACTATCTAGTGATGCTTTCCTTTATCTTATTAATGTGACATTTTATTTTGTACCCAAGTGTAAAACTGTAATTATCTCTATTAAATTCAATGTTATTAGATTTGTCTCAGTGTCCTAGTCCATCAAGATCTCTTTGAATCTCAATTCTGTCTTGAATAACACTTATTGATAACAGCTAAAATATCTCTATTTGGGGACAATAAATAAAATCCCCAGGAGATGAGGACTTCTTGGGAATTATAACTTACACATCATACCTGTACATTCTGTAGAATGCCCTATACATAAAAAGCCATTAGACCTGCTCATCAGGTGGACTTCATTGATCAGTTTATTGATTCCCTTTAGAAATGAAATAGTGAAGTTGTATTTTTTAACTTGATGGGTGTGATCTTATAGTTGGCATCCTATAGAATGATTCTATAAATCAAGAAAAGAAAAATCAATTCCAATCAACAAGGCTTGAGTACCAATCGTGTGTTTTATTTTATGTAGTTCTTCTTGCTTTGGGAGAGTTGTACTAGTCAAAATACAACTGAGTAGGACTGGCATAAAAATCGGACAAGTCATAGAAGAAGGATTTTTATGAAGATGAAGTCTTATTGATTATAGTATACATGTTAATGGAATGATGTTTATGTCAATCAATCCACAGGAATTTATTAAGCATTCATTATGATGGTTTATTTTTGTTTGGCCCCGGGAAAGGGATGCTCAGATGTTTTTCTGGTGACCATAGTGCCTTATACGGTGCTTTCTCCACCTTCTTAAATATTTGGATGAAATTGCAATTTCACTAATTAATTTTTCTCCAAATATGTGCATCTCCTTTGTACTATGCCCATCCTATGTGATATATCTCCATGTCTTATAAATTAATTTCAGAGACTTTCCCTGACTTTCTGGAGTCTTTTCTGAGTTTTTCTTGGCATTAAGAAAATACTGCCTGGTCTGTCCATCTCTTATATCTAAAATTCATCAGAAGTGCTTAATAAATGCTGATTAGATTGCATTAGAGAAGGCTAGTGCTGACATGTTAGGAGAAAAAAATTAAGTTTACAAATGAAACTATAGTTAAAATTTGACAAATGCTAACAATAAGTCTTTTAGCAGAAGAAAAAACAAAAGAGAAAGGGAAAGGAATGTCTATCTGCTGTTTCAGTGAGTTTGTTTGTTTGTTTTGTTTTGTTTGGAAAGTGGTTATTAAGGTTGTTCAGTGGTTTTTCAGTTGTGAGTCCATTTGAGAGTTTTCTTGACAAAGTTACTGGAGTTGTTTTCCACGTCCCACTTTAGCTCTTTTTTACAGATCAGGAAACTGAGATAAACAGGATTAAGTGACTTACCCAGGCTCACACAGCTAGTAAGTGATTGAGGCTGAGTTTGAACTCAGAAAGATGAGTCTAAGCCCAGCGCTCTATCCACTGTGCCGCCTAGCTGCCTTGTAAAGTGGTATTTTTCCTCTATTCATGATGGAAGTCTAATGAATTTGAATAAATAGGTGAGTACCTCTTGGGGATATACTTGTTTGTTAGCTAGGAGCTAGTTTAATTTTCTCTGATTTTTAAATTCTGTGGGGAAGTCTGCACAGATGTGGAGCAATTTTTTCACAGGACTGAGGATTTTGTATTTGTTTATATTTTATATGTTAAATCATGGAGCTGGGAGAAACCTCAGGAGGTTGTCCATTTTCTTGCTCTGCCTTCAGGCAAAACAAAGCTCCTCATGAAACATTCCAGATTTCTTTTTTGCTTTTCTGACAATATTTAAAAAGACAACAGATTCTACCACTAAAGAACCATATTATACATACTTAACTGGATGTCCCACAGACCTCTTAAATTCTATATTTCCAAAATTGAGTTCACTGTCTTACTCTTGACTTTCACCGCACTTTCAATCTTCCTATTCCTATTCCTATTGAGGGAACTACTATCTTCCCAATCACCCATGCTCCTAACTTGATGCCTAACTCTCTTTTATCCTTTCTCCTCAGACCCAATCTGTTACAGAGTTCTTGAATTTACCTTTGTAGCATTTCTTATATATACCCTCCATTCTCCTCAGATATTGATATCACCCTGGTTCAGGATCTCCTCACTTCATACCTGGACTACTACAATGGCCTATTGGTTAGTCTGTCTGCCTCAAAGTTTTCCTCCCTCTAATCTATCCTCCACTCAACTAGCTGTCAAAATAATCTGACCATGTCACCCCCTAGTGAATAAATCCCTGTAATCCTCCATCACTAATATGATCAAATATAAAACTCTCTCTTTAGCATTCAAAACCCTCATAACCTAGCCCCTGACCTTTCCAGTTTTCTCATACCTTACACAAACCTCATATTCTCTGCACACCAGTGATATGAGAGGTTTTTCTGTTCTTGGAACATGAGACCCTATCTCCAGATTCTAAATATTTTCATTGGATGTCTCCCATGCTTGGAATTTTCTCTCTCCTTATTTCTACCTCCTAGGTTCCCTGGTTTCCTTCAAGTTCCAGCTCAAAGCTCACCTTCTACAAGAAGTCTCTATGTATTTTCAGTCGTTTTTTTCAGTCATGTCCAACTCTTTCTGACCCCATTTGAGATTTTCTTGGCAAAGATACTGAAGTGCTTTACAATTTCCTTCTCCAGCTCATTTTATGGAGGAGGAAAGTGAGTTAAGTTTAACTTAAACAAGTTAAGTGACTTGATTAGGGTCAAACAACTAGTAAGTGTCTGAGGCCAGATTTGAACTCAGCAAGACTTATCTTCCTGACTCCAGGCCAGGCACTTATCCATTGCACCACCTAACTGCCCTCCTATATGTATGCATAGTTTCCTTAATCCCTTCTCATTCAAAAAAGGGTTAGCATACAAGGTAAGATTTTACATTATTGCTAACTATTAATGTTTAGTTAAATATGATATATGAATTTTTTTTTGGTTTATTTACCTTAACAAAGAAATACGTAACCATTTTAAGTTGGGAGAGTGAGAATTCCACTTGTTTTATTTGACACAATTTTGATAACCATCAAAATTGGAAAGTTTTAGGTTAGGAACAATAATAAGCCTTGTCATATTTTATTTTTGAAAAGAGTTTGAAATTTTGAAAATAATTTGGAAATAGCACTCTTCTTTCAATCCTCTCCTTATTTTACTTTTTTTTTTTATTTCTCTAGAAAGTAAAAATGATAAATCTTATTTTTCTGACCAAAGAAAGAGACATAAAATTAGAGAATTTGAGAACTGGAAGTGACAACATCTATTGAACCAAGCCACACATGAATGGAATCCCACTATAACATTCTAGACAATCAGATTTCCATCTTCTGCTTGAAATCCATCAAGGAGAAAGAACCTATCTCTTTGTGAGGCAGACCATTCCACCTTGGACAGCTCCCATTGTTGGGAAGTTTTTACTATCCTTAAGACTAAAATAGCTTCATTGAAACTTTCACTTCTCTTGTTTTTTTTTTCTTTTGCAACTAAACAGAGAAAGTCATAAGATAATCCTTTAAATACTTGAAGAAAGCTATCATCTTTCCTGAATTTTTATTTTCTTCAGGCTAAATAACCCCATGTTGTTTTTAATCCCAATATCAGAGACTCAAGATTTTTATCATGCTGGTTTTCCTCCTCTGAACACTCTCCAACTCATCAATGTCCAACTTAAACCATAGTGTCTAGTACCGAACATAGTGTTCCATATGATGTGTGATGAAGGCAGAATACAGTGTGACAATCACCTCCTTCTTTGTCAAAGCTGTTTCAATCCTACCTAATATAGTATTGGCATTTTCTTTTTTACTTCCACACTACACTGCTGAGTAACATTGAGCTTTCATTGTGCAAACCCCCTCAGATCTCCTACAAACCAACTGCGCTCTCTCCATATACTATGTATATATTTTTAGTACCCAAGTTAAAAACTTCACATTTACTGCAATTGTATTTCACTTTAAATTTAGTCCAGTGCTCTGGCCTATGAAGATTCCCTTGGATGGCAATCCTGTCATTCAATGTGTTATTTTTCCTTCCTAGCTTTTTGTCAGCTTTTAAATATGTATTAATCTTACTTTCTATACCTTCATCCAGGACTTTGGTTTAAAAATATTAAACAGCCCAACCCTAATTCTAGATTCCTATGGTACTCCTCTGGAGACTTTCTGCCATCTTGCTATTAAACTGTTAACAACTCCTTCTTGGGTTTGACAAGCTAAACAGTTTTGTATCCATCTGATTCTACTATTGTCTAATCCATAACTCTCCATGTTCTCCATGAGCATATTATGAGATACATTGTCAATGAACTTTTCTGAAGTATGGGTAAACTGGATCCAAATCTTCATCTACTAGTTTATTAATCTTATCAAAAGAGAGAATGAGATTAGTCTGCCCATGAGGGCAGAAAACCAAATTCAAAGGTTGCAAAAGACTTCAGTGACCAGAGAGTTTAGCTTTTATCAGAATAGGAAGTGCCAGCAGGGCATATTAACCAAATGATAAAAAGACCCTTCCTGATAATTGGGTGGGTGTTTCAAAATTATAAAAATCAAGCTTGGCCCCAAAGAAGAAATGTGAGAAGAGATACCTCCCTCATTTTTTTTTTTTGCAGAACTGGAAGATACACAGGTGTGAAAATATTGTAAACAATATCATATTTTTGACATATTGAATATTTTTTCTAGTTTTTTCTTCATTAAAAAGTCCTTTATTACATGAAAGAGAAGTTAGATATAGGAGAAAATATAGGTGACATAAAAACAAAAATAATTGATTAAAATCTATTTTTTTTATACAAAAGAGGAATGGGATAGGAAGTAGGAGATGTAGGTTCTAATCCCATCTTGGTATTTCACTTACTAGTAAATTGCTTTACCTCCCTAAGATTCAGTTTCCTCTGAAATATAAGGTGTCAGGCCTGTAAGATGCTTTATGGGAAGAGAAAAGGAATAAGAATGTATCAAGCCTCTGCTATGTGCCAGGAATTGTGCTAAGCAATTTACAAATCTTATCTCATCTGACCAGCTCTGGTTCACCATCCCTGAATATGTAGGCTCTCTCTATATAGGAAAGCTAACTGAAGTAGAACCAGGAATGCTAAATGAGGTAGGATTTTGCTGAATGAGGTAGGTTTTGTGTTCTGAACAGGATATGACAATTTCTTTTTTAGAGGATATTATATAGGTAAAGATAGTTTTCAACATTCATTTTTGTAAAATTTTGAGTTCCAGATTGTTCTCCTTCCCTCCCCAAGACAGTAAGCAATCTGATATAGGTTATACATGTTAAATCATGTTAAACATATTTCCTCATTAGTCATGTTGTGAAAGAAGAATTAGAACAAAAGGGAAAAACCACTAGAAAGAAAAAAATTAAAAAGTGAAAATTGTATGTTGCAATCTGCATTCAGACCCCAGAGTTCCATCTCTGAGCATGGACAGTATTTTCCATCATGAGTCTTTTGGAATTGTCTGGGATTATTGGTTTGTTGAGAAGAGCTAAGTCCACCATAGTTAGTCATCACACAGTGTTGCTGTCACTGTGTACAAGGTTCTTCTAGTTCTGCTCACTTCACTCAGTATCAGTTCATATAAGTCTTTCTAGGTTTTTCTGAAATCCACCTACTCATCATTTCTTATGGAACATTAATGTTCCATTACATTCATTTACCACAACTTGGTGAGCCATTCCCAAATGAATGGGCATCTCCTCAATTTCCAATTCTTTGCCACCACAAAAAGAACTGCTATAAATATTTTTGTATACATGGGTCCTTTTTCCCCTTTTTATTATCTCTTTGGGATGCAGACCTGGTAGTGGTATTGCTGAATCAAAGGCTATACACAGTTTTATATCCTTTTAGGCATAGTTCCAAATCACCCTCCAGAATAGCTGAATCAGTTCACAACTCCACCAACAATGCATTAGTGCTCCAAAATTCCCACATCTTCTCCAACATTTATCATTTTCTTTTTCTGTCATATAGTCAATCTGCTAGGTGTTAAGTGGTACCTCAGAGTTGTTTTAATGTGCATTTATCTAATCAATAATTATTTAAATCATCTTTTATATGACTATAGACAGCTTTAATTTCTTCATCCAAAGTACCTATTTATGTCTTTTGACCATTTATCAACTGGGAAATTAATTATAGTCTTATAAATTTGACTCTATTCTCTATACATTTTAGAGATAAGCCTTTATCAGAAATACTGGCTATAAAAATTGTTTCCCAGATTTCTGCTTTCCTTTTAAGCTTGGTTGCATTGTTGTTGCTTTTTTGTACAAAATTTTTTAAATTTAATATAATCAAAATTATCCATTTTGCATTTCATAGTGTTCTCTATCTCTTATTTGGTTATAAATTCATCCCTTCTCCATAGATCTGACACGTAAACAGATACAACAATTTTGAATACCCAAATGGATCTCTGATCTTGTTGGTATGGACATTCATTCCCCCAATGCATATTTATACCTATCCATCCCATGGGACTCACCCATAAGTTCAGCGTGATGGTATCTATCCAACTTCCTGAACCTTCCTTATATACTCTTGACATCTTACTATATCTACTACTGTAGCAAACCAGCTGTCCACTAATTTTTGCTCACTCTTACCATATGATCAATTCATCTTCTTTTTCACTCATGCATTTTTTAAATAAAATCTATTACTCTGGTTTTCTATCATAATTCTTAGTATGTTTTAATATGTTCATGCCCACCATATACCTTTTTGTTGCTTTTTCCATTGTACTTTCAGTTCTTATGAGACATTAGTATTTCATGACTTGTAGACATATAACAACACTGCTAGAATATTGGTGTTAATAAGACAGGTCATTTCTCCTGGGAAAATAGCTATTTATAAATGCTAAAATCCAGGATTTCAATAATGCTTTTTAGAATAAGATAATCTATCCTTCCCTGAAGCTGGATTTGTAATGGAATACTAAAAAACATAATGATTATGTTTTATATTTATTTCATGCTTTTTTCTTCAGGAATTTTCAATTATACTTCCTCCTCAGAGAGAAAAAAAACAACTTAGATAATTGTGTGATCTCATTGATGTAGATCTTTCTCCCAAGAAGAAATTTATACACTTTCCATACTTTCCTATTTTATATGAGTCTTACACACAACCTTCCATAAATCCTCCACATAAATTCTATCCAACATATTACCAAAGGATTCCCCTTAAGTTGTATATGTGTGATATGCATGTGCAACACATTTGCGTATATGTATATATTTGCATTGTATAAATTATATACATATGTGTGTACACCTTATACACAAACATGTGTGTCATACATGTATACAGATATGTACATTGTGTGATTACATGTGTAGCAGGGCAGCCTTCAGTCTGTCTATGTGATCTCCCCTTCTTCTTGATATTTAAGCAGCCCACCTCCTTTTCTGGTCCTTTGTGCCCTGGGTGTTGTCTTTTAGACTACTCCAGTACCATTCATCAAGAATGTTTTAAGTGCTTATTAGGGTTCATATTTCTTTTATCTAGGTCATTGTTGGTAATGCACTATGGTCTACTAAGACTCCCCCTTCATCATTCTATCATCTTCCATGGCATCTACAGTGTTAATTCTTTGGAGATAATTGTGATGAAGGGAAATGGTAGTCTCAATAATCCACCTTTGTCAGATTTCATCTAGAATATTGTGTAAGGTTAGAGGAACCATGCTTTAAGAAGGATACTGAAAAGCCAGAGCACATAACAAGAAGGGCAGTCAAGATGATAAAGCGTCTTGAGTTCATGGCATCTGAGAATCAGAAGAAACTAGATTAAGGGAACCAAAAGCTGCCTTCAAGCATTTAAAGGACTGTCATTTGGAAGTGGGATTAGACTGTGTGGTTTCTCTTGCTGTTGCTGCTGCTGCTGCTCCTCTTCCCAATGGGCAGAACCAAGAGGAAGAAGTTACGAAGTGACCAGGGTCAGGTAAAACTTTGTAAACATGAGAGCTATTCTAAGATAGAAAGAGCTATTTGAGAGATGGATTCCCCCCTTTTTGGAAGGCTTTAAGCAGAGGCTGAGTGACCGTTTATCCTGTATGTTATAGTGGGGATTTTTTGTATGTGTCATTTGGAATAGATGAATTTCCAGTTCAGCTATCATTATTATTATTCTTCAGTTCACATACATGGAACAGCACTAGATGAACATAGGCATTTTAAATTGTGTATTTTGTGGCAAATATTATTTCAATATTAGTAAATACCCGGGGAAATTTCTCAAATGTTTAGAACTGATGAAAGGTGGCATCCATTGTCTGAGGATGAATCTACCTAAAGATGAGGAAACTCTACACCAGCAATTTGGCCTCCAGATGACAAAATATTTTGCTATTGATAACACATTAAATAAATAAAAATGATATAGAACCTCCTTGGCTGTCCTTTTCTACTTCCAGTGATGGTATTAAAGTAGTGGAAAAGAGGACAAGCAGTAGGAACTGAATGACTTTAGACCACTGGTAAATATTAATTTGTTCACAGTGTGAGATCTCTGCCCAATGACCAAATTAATTCTGGGGAAAATGTTAGCAAAACCTACCACCATGAGGGACATTTAAGCACCTGTTATGTATTTTCCCTAATCTTCCTCATAGGCCAAATATTCCTTTCTCAATTGGTATATGGTATGGATTTTGTGAAGATTTTCTCTTCATTTAATGTTTCTTTAAACTGTTAATTGGCTCTCTTTTCTAAAAAGATTCAAAAAAGTAGATTATCCTGCTTTGAAATTTTTTATAGAATTTTTTAAATTATATACTTGGCATTTAGTGTTCCAAAACATTCACTATTAAGCTTTTCAAATTATAGTCAAACAATAAATATCTTAAACTTATTGGCTTAAAATGAAAAAAAAATCTCAGAATTTTTCGCAGACTTTGTATGTATCACAACATTCACCAGTTGCATGCTGTCATTCATGGACTCCTAATTTAGCAAACATGTTTCAGTAGCCTTTTGATGGTTACAGCCTACAATTAAACAATGCCATCTTCACATGAAAGTCACAGTGTTAATGACAGGACTGCATCAATCTTCGAAGCATTGACTAAACCCTCTAGCTAAGTTCCCATCCTAAAAGACATCTGGGCACTTTAAGTTCAGAGATATCAATAGATGAATTTCAGTTCCCTCATTGGGTGACAGGCCAAGAGCATCAGTGGGAAAGAGAGCATTTGGGGCATGAATTTAATGTGTTGCTTGTTGGTTGTTGTTTGTAATATTTTATTCATGCCATTTGCTTATAATGTATGATGTCTGCATCTGCTTTTAAAGAAATCAAAAGATTTAATGAAGTCTTAGAGGCAAGTTTGACCTAGTTTACAAGTTGTGATCCAATCCTTATTTGGAAAATTCTCCATTAAAGTTCTAAAAGAAAGTAACTATAAGTCTTTTGAAATTAAAATTGCTTTTTAAAAAAAGAAAATGGTTTGCCCTTCCTGGACATTATGACCATTAAAAAATATTCCTGTTCCTCCAAAAGACATTTCCACTCATTTCAGAATTCTCCATGACACTTGCTCTATTGAACTGAAAACATATTGGTATTCAATATTATTTAGCTGATTTAAAATAAAAGAAATCACTCTAGAAAAATCATTGATTATCTTATAGTCAAACCATGTGCTCCACATCTATTCTTATAAGAAAGAGTAAGGAAGACCTCA
Source organism: Pseudochirops corinnae (assembly GCA_028646515.1). NCBI lineage: Eukaryota > Metazoa > Chordata > Mammalia > Diprotodontia > Pseudocheiridae > Pseudochirops > Pseudochirops corinnae. The sequence goes on from CM053586.1 coordinate 356,846,716, forward strand.
TGCAGAAGGCTGAATGTTGAATAGACCCTCTTAGGAAAACTCAAGAAAGAGAATAGAAAAAAAAAGACCTCAGGGTGGGCTTGCATGGATGGCTCAGCATTGGGCAGGAATATCTACATTGATAAGATCTCTGATCTACTTGAGTATTTCAAGAAAAAGGATTGGAATGTTATTAAAAGTCATGTATTTTGACTTATAAATCAGAAAATCCAGTATTAAGCACCTACTCTGTGCCAAGAAAAAACTATCAAAATATGAAAATATAGGGGAGTGATGATAATATTAAAGATTTCCATTCATGTCTATGAGTTCACAAGGTTATTCTAATTTCTAATCCTATGTTTTACAACACAGTTTAGTAAAAGAATGTATATAAATTCAAATAAAATTTATGTAGATTAAATAGAACAACGTGGTGGGCCAAGGCAGGGAACCCTGCCTTTTGTGGCAGAGCTGAGAGAATGTGGGGGCCCTGCTATCACCCAGCAGGACCGAGAGAGTTATCTACCCAGAGGCTGTGAGAGAGGGTGAGTTCAAAGAGAGAGAGGAACTCCAAAAGTGGTGGAAAAAGAGTCTCCTTTATTGTCATGAGTGCAAGCATTTTATAGGATGCCTCCTAATGGCTTTCCCCTATGGACATTGAGCACTACAGTGTCCCTAGGCTGGGGACAAAAACACCGTGCTTATCTTGAGGATTCAATCTTCACACCTGCATGCCTTAACTCTTTCCTGGGGGGATGGGGAACAGATCCAGGCCTGGCAGCAAGCCCTTCACCTGAGGGGGCATATTCAGCCATCAGGGTCAGAGTCTCACTGGCCATGGTCCTCAACAGAACAAGAAATACCAGCATTTAATATCTTGACCCTTTCATCAAACAAGTCATATTCTCAAGATTATAGAATAAACTCGCAGAATGTTGGGGCTAGATAAATCCAAAAGATCCTTGAAGTCCAGGAGTTCTCAACCTGGGGAAGCATATGCTATGGTAGTACAAGAAGACTGAAAATGGGGAAAGAGATATTTGCCAAATGATCACAATAGCCTATTGAAATTTTCCAGAAACTTTAAATTATTTTTTAATCAATAAATGTATGCATGTTAATGTGACCTTGGGGAAGAAAATCAATTAAGCCCTTTCTTTTCAGTCAGCTAGCATCTATTAAGTATACCGGCAACTGTGTTAAGTGTTGGGAACGTAATAATAAGCCAAAAGAAAAGCATGTAAGGACCTTACATTCTAATGGAGACAACATGTAAAAGGGAACTGAAAAGTAGAAGAGGTTTTCTGAAATGGTAGAGGAAGAGCAAAGTGCTGGTCTGGACTCCCTCATTCAAAAGAGGTTCTAAGAAATATGATTCAGTCAGAGGGAAAGGGCCAGAAGATACTTCCATTGTGTGAATACCTGGGGTAGAGCTGGGGTGGCATTAAGGTTGAAGTAGTTGCTAGGACATGGTAGAGGGAGACCTAAGTATAGTCTGGAATGCATATTAATGCTATTTATTTTATTGTTTCATTTTCACTTGTTTCTCACTTTGTGACCTCTTTGGGGGTTTTCTTGGTAAAGATACCTGAGTGGTTTGGCATTTCCTTCTTCAGCTCGTTTTACAGATGAAGAAACTGAGGTAAACAGAATGAAGTGACTTGGTCACAAAGCTAGTAAATGTCTGAGGCTGGATTTGAACTCAGGTGCTCCTGACTCCAGAGTAAGGCCTAGATAAGTACAGCAGCATGCCCCAAAACACAACTATTAAGCTCAGGCTCAGGATTTGAATCTAAGCCTTCTTATCCCAAGCCTAACAAGCAGCATTTCATTCCCTAACACAAGTGACTTAGCACGTCTGGCCTCTGTTTCTTTTTTTATAAAATGAGGAAGTTGAAGTTAATATTCCCCAAAATATTTTCCAAAGCTAAATCTATGATTACACATGTGGCTGGCATGAGCCAGATGCCACACATTATCCGATGTAACCTCTTGTGGAAAAGAAAATGTGTTATTATAACATAATATACATATAACAATTGTTATTATCACATAAAATTGTATTATAATAATTTTACCAAATATTTTATGAATATAATAAAAGACAAGTGGTCTATATTTCATGACTGATGAAAGAAATGCTTGGCCCATAAGGCATATTGATATTCAAGAGATAATGAATGACCTTCCAAAAGATATGAAGTGAAACAGGTGGGATCCTTGAAGGGTAACTTAGGGGAAGGCATGAGGAAGAATCCCATGATTTGATGGAAAGAAGGGATAGGGTACTCTAGTTTAGTCCTAGGGGTATTGTTATCACTATGAGAATGAAGAATAAGTCTTGATCCAGCAGTATTCCATAGTTTTGAATCTTACCACAAGGAAAAAGGGCAATGTTTTATTTTTTAATTCCTAGTTTTTCCTTATTAATTAAATGTTGGGTTTTCTCTTTTGTTTTTAATCTAGTTAATCTCTTCTTTGACTTTCAGAATTTCTATACTCTAATTGCATATCTAATTCACTGATATATTATTTTGCTCTTGTTGATCAAAGTGTTTGGTCATATACCTTTTCACCTTTTCCTCTGAGGACTATTTTGACTTCATCTTAAAAGTTTTCATGTGTTATATTTCTGTCATTTTATAAGATTCTCTTTTTTCTATGATTTGTTAATTTCTCTACCAATTCTGCATTATTAAATCAGCAATTTTAACACTTTCTCCGAAGGCCCTTTATTGAATGTAAGATTTTTCGCCTTTTGGTCACTAAGGGATATGCTTGATACTCTTTTTCATTCTGTTCCCATTCAGTAATCACCAGAAATCTATCGTATTTCATTTTTCTAAAATTCTACTCACCTCCTTAACTTCTTTCTTGTTTATATTTTGACAATTTTTTTCTAGGTCTGAAAGGACACACTTTTATGCATTTAGTTACTATACCATTCCCATTCAATGCATTTAAACTGTGATGTAGTTTCCCCATTTTTAAAATCAAGAACATTTTTACTATTGCCCTCACTGAGGTCATTATGGTTGATCCTTACTTTTTTTTTTTTAATTAATCTAATACAGACTAGATTTTAAGTCAGGTCTTTATTCAAATCTGCATTAATCTGCATGTCTCAAGTATGTTTCTTGTGATATGTATGTATGTTTGTAGATAGATAGATAGATAGCCTTATTTTCTTTCTAACCCATTCTGCTATTCCCTTGTTTTATGGATGAGTTCATCCCATTTTCATCACAGTTACTTTCATGTATTTGCCTACATCATGTTGCCTTATATCTTTTCTTCACTTTGCCCCTTCATTCCTTCTTTACAAAGAGGGTGGTGAGGAGTACTGTTCTCCCTAGTAATGCTTTGCATTTTATGAAATCTGCTATTTGCTCCCCTATCTTCCTTTTCTTCTCTTTACCTAGACCCTGATAATAGCTTTCTACTCTACTCTGCCTCACACTTCATCTTCTGTGACTGGCATTTGTTTAGCTTTGAAATAATCTCTCTAGGAATCTACCATCCCACTTATTTCCTCTTTTTCCTTCTATCAGCTCCCTTATATTCCCCTTTTAGAATAAATACTTTCTTATACTAAGTTTGTGCATATATGTGACCAGTACAGATGAAGATGAGGTTCAAGTGACTCCTGCTATCTTTGCCCTTTCTCCCGTTTGTATACCCCAATTATATGAGATAGTCAATTCCATCCTTCCCCCCTTTCTTCCCTAGTGTATTTCTTTTTCCCTCCCTTTTCTTCCTTCTTTCAAGATCATCAAAATAAAACAAAATGAAACCACTTTTGGGATCTCTGTCTTATTTAATTCCCTCTGGGAAATTTCATGACATTAGGGTTCTGAGGGGATGCTTGTTTATCCTCTCAATAAGCAAATAAGCAATTATATTGCATCTACTATGTCAGGGACTGTGTTAAGCACATTTTAAAATATTTTTTTCAAGGGATCCTCATGACAGTCCTCAAAGGTAGGTGCCATTATTATCTACATGTTTAAGTTGAGGAAACAAGACAAACAAAAGCTAAGTCATTTTCCCAGGGTCACATAGTACATTTCTGAAGCCAGCTTTGAATTGATGTCCAGTATTCTATCTACTGCACCAACCAGTTACCTTAAATTGCTCAAATACATTTAATTTTAAACATTTCTTTTTATGCCAAAGTTTGGACCTAGCTTTGTTCTTTTCAGCAAGCTTTGGAATGCCCACATTTCATTGAAGGTCACTTTTTTCCCATCTAGGCTTATACTCAGTTTTATAGCTTAAATTATTTTGGTTATATTCATTTAAATTTGCCTTTGGGACAAAAACCGTTGCAAACTCTCTTCTCTTTTAGAGTAGTAGATGCCAATACTTTCATTATCCTCTCTGAGGTTCTTTTTCTTTGAATTCATTTTGGCTGCTTACAGTGTTTTTTTTTTTACTCTTTCATATTAAAGGACTGGATTGTGGCTATGATAATTCTGGTATTTTCCTTTTGGGTTTCCCTTCAGGAAGTGATTGGAATACTATTTTGTGTTTTCACTTTGCTGTCTGGTTTTTAGCCCAAGGCAGTTTTTACTTATGATTTCTTAAATTATAGTAGCTTGGCCTTTTTTTATTGTTTTCAGGTTGCCTAGTCATTTTTAATTTTCTCCCTTAACCATTTTTTCCACGTCAGTTGTTTGTGACATGAGATACCATATATTTTCTTCCATTTTTCTAGCCTTTGTTTTTGTCTGAGTATTTCTTGTTTTATCAAGTCATTGATTTCTAGCTGATTGATTCTGATTTTCAATGAGTCTGTTATTTGGATAATATTTTGCACCACCTGGATCATGCCATTTCTTTATCACAAAGCCATTAGAAAAGTTTAGTTTTTATTATGTGTCAAGCACAGAGCAGGGGTTTAGTACTTTACAATAAATGTCTCATTTGATCCTCACAACAACCCTGGGAAGCAAGTGCTATAATTTTCCCCATTTTACAAATGAGGACACTGAAAAAGAAAGGCATTACACGAATTTCCCAAGATCACCCAACTAGTAAGTGTCTCAGGCTGAATTTGATCTCAAATCTTCCTGACTTCAGTCCCAGAGCTCTATTCACTGTACCACCTAGCTGCCCAATCCAACTCTTTCCTTCCCAGCCCTTTTTTTTTCCTTTCCTCTAGAGCTTTCATTTCATTTATAATTTTTTAAAACTTTACTCAATTTATTCTAGAAATTCTGATTGTCCTTGTGTCAATTGTGTTTTCATTTGAGGCATTGCAGCTAGGTGGTTCAGTCATTTAACCCCATTTGCCTCAGTTTCCTCATTTGTAAAATGAACTGGAGAAAGAAATGGCAAACCACTTAATTCTCTTTGCCAAGAAAACCCCAAATGTGGTCATGAAGAATTGAACACCATTAAATCACTAAATAACAAGCATTGATTATGGCTGTTGTGGAGTTATTGGGTTTTCTTTTCTGGCTGTATATTGTTGGTGACCCTGAATCCAGAATATTTCTTTGTCATCTGTGCATTTTTTATTCATTTTCTAGCCTTATTTCCTCAATTTTAACTTTGTGTCAGAGTTAGATTATTAACACTTTTGGGTGAAATAGTGAAGCCTTTATTGGTCCTGTTCTGTATTTTCTGGGATAATATTGCCTTTGCTTTTCTGGTTAATGAGCATTGCATTGTTCAGGTATTTCAGTACCAGTTCAGCCCAGCAAGTTGCAAATTTTCCGTGCTTTTAAGCCATCTAGGGGATCTAGGGGAAAATCTTATTGCTCCCCTCCTGGTCTTATGTTTCCGGCTTCCCAGCCTTATTCAAGGATCTAGGAAACATAGCTATGTATATTTCCTCCATTGAAGTTATAATAAATGACTGATAGTCTCACTGCTTTGAACAGCCCACCCCCTAGTTTAAAATAAAAGAGGTACATCCCCTGGTCTATGCCCTAAGAACATTACCACAAACCACAGTACTGATCCATTATTTCATGACGGCCCCAGCCTTGATCTATGTGCCAGAATATTTCTGCATGTGCCTTACTGATTAGATGCCCTCTCCTGGACCCACTGGTCTCTAGATATCTCCTTATTCTGCCTTTGAATGTAAATAGGCATACCCTGTGTGTTTTCCCATGGATTTCTTAATCATCACTCAGCAAGATGCTGTTCCTTGATCTTTGGGGGAGTGTTGTGTGAGAAATCTGTGTAATATTGCTTCCTCTTACTTTTTCATCTTTTCTTGTCTTCATTTCACACCCAATTTTCTAAAATAGCTGTTGATTCTGAGAAATTGGAAATCGGGGAAAAAAAGACCTTAACTCTGAAATGGTCATTCCTTAGAGAAGTTTAACAAGTGCAATACAGTAACCTAAACAGTAAGGACTGAAGGGCTTAGAAACTACCTTAGCCAACAGAACTAAATACTTTTACAAACCAAGAAACATGAGATGAATGTTGGCTTATATTATTAAGAAATATTACAGAGGAGAATGAGAGATTACCTGAAAACGACAAAAATAATCACAACCATATCACCATGTCACCACATTGTCACAGGAAAAGAGTATCCAAAGAGACACAGTAATTTGGCTTGGCCTAAGTTTCAATTTCACTCCATCATCTTGAAAGCATTTGCTGAGGAAGTTGGGAGAATGACACACTTAAAATGAATTTTTTTTTTCCATTATAGCCACAAGTACAACCTACATGTTGACTCCACTCATTTTTATCCTAATTTACTGTATGAAGAAATGTCAATGAGGTTACAGTAGTGGCAGAAAAATATCTGAACCTAATTCAAGAAATTCATAAAGGAGGCATGACTTCAGTAACTTTCAAATCAATTTTTGTACTGCTTAAAGAAAATATTTTTAAATAAATTAATTGATTTATTTTCTTGTTTATATTATTCATTTCTATGAGATTTTGAGTTACAAATTTTCTCCCCATCTTTCCCCCACCCACTACCCCAAAACAGCCATCCCACTGTATAACCCCTCCCCCAATCTGTTCTCTCCTATGTCCTCCCCCTAACCCCTCTGACTTTCAGGTAGGAAAGGATAGATCTCCCTACCCCAGTGCCTGAATATCTTAATTCCCAACTGGATGTACATATATATTTTTAACATTTGATTATGGAACTTTAAATTCTATATTCTTTCCCTTCCCTTGTCATCCAGCACCACTGGAAGGACAAGCAATTAAATACAGGCTGTACATGCATAATTATGCAGAACATCTCCACAGTGGACATATTGTGAGAGACTGATTATATGTCCCTCCTTCCTATCCCGCTTCCCCCTTGTTCTATTCTCTACCCTGTCCCTGTCCCTTTACAGAAGTGTGTACTTCC
>CM053586.1:356854139-356867832 GCA_028646515.1 Pseudochirops corinnae
GATCCCACCTCTTATCACCATCCCCCCTACTCTCCTGTGTGGCAAGACACCCAGTTTAGAGTTTATGTCATTCCTTCCCTAAGCCAAATTCAATGAGAGTAAGGTTGACCCTTTCCCTTTTGCCTTCTGTTCTTCCCCTGCACCATAACAGTTATCCCTTTACTTTTCTATATGAGATGATTGACCCCATTCTGTCTCTCCCTGTCTCCTCTCATTCTAATCCTCTCCCACCTCAGAATTTCACCTTTTAGAGTATTGTCCCTTCCTATTCACTTGATCCTGAGCCCTCTATGTACTCATGTATACACATGCTCAGGTATGTGTTTGTACATATATATGTAAACCCTCCTATATAGACATATGTGTATGTATACATATATATGCATTTGTATTCCCTTCACCTATCCTCATACTGAGAAAAGTTTCTTAAGTTACAATTATCATTTTTCCATGTTGGTATGTAAATAGTTCAACTTTGATGAGTTCCTTATGATTTCTTTTCCATGTTTACCTTCTCATGCTTCTTGTATTTGCATGTCAAATTTTCTTTTCAGTTCTGGTTTTTTTTCAGGAAGAATGTTTGAAAGTCCTCCACCTCAGTGAATGACTATATTTTCCCCTGGAAGGAAAATATTCTTTTAAAATGAATTAAAAATCTTTTTTATAAATTCAAAAAAGAATGAAAAAGGTTACGCACAGTCCTTACAATCAACCTTTAAAAGGGGGGAGAAGCATTTTAGATATATTATCTCATACAAATCCAAAACCATTTTCCAGATTTCTCATTAACATCAATTGTTAGATTGAATTCAAGGTATAAAACATCTGAACTAAACACATTCTATGTACTAATCACCATTTTTTTTGTTTGAGCAGTTATAAAAATTCAGATAAAGTTTATTTCCTGAAATAAAAAATGAAAGTTCTTTCAGTATTTAAAGACACACAATGTACACAAATAACTCTGAAACTGAATATTTTCTAGTAAATGTATTGGATAAATATAAACCAAACTGCTATGGCAATCTAAGGGAGTACAGGTCATTATCAACCTTAGCTTGGGATCACAGAAGACTTCAAGCATTTTAAATGATATTGAATATAGACTTGCTTGGTAAGCAGAAATTCCATAGATAAAGAGGTGAAAGCAAAATGTTTCATATATAGGAAAAAACACACACAAAAACACAGAGGAATGAAAGTACAAAGGGTATAAGGTTTGTTAGAAGAAAAATAGGTATTTCAATTTGGATAGCATATATACGTGCAGGGGAGTAATGTGACATTGGGCTGGAAAGGCATTATGAATCAGGCAGAAGATGGATGTCCTTAAATGCCTGAAAAAGTAGTATGAACTTTCCTCACCAGATAATAAGGAGACACTGATGGATTCTTGAGTAGATGAGAGAGCATAACCAAATCTAACCTTAGAAAAAGTTTAGTCTGTCGGTGGCATTATGGGTAAATGTGGGGATTTTACGTAGGAAGGACTTCTCAGAAGAGATGACAGAAGTCCAGAAAAGAGCTAATAAGGACTTTCCTCAGCAGCAGAAGGAATAGAAAGAAGGTCGAAATATGAAAGATAATGCAGAAATAAAATTGATGGGGATTGCCATCCAATTATATACAAACAAGAACACTGGGGCTTTAAATATTGGGGACTATCTCCATAAAATGTTTATGGGAATGTTTTACTCATTCATCAATGGTAGCCTTGGTGAGAACATGAAAACAGAGCAGGCAGACTTTTACAGATGATTTTATATAGCAGATCACGTATTTACCAAAACACAACTAACAAAAATGTTGGGAATTGAGGACCCTTCTCTGTTGATGATTTATCGATTTTTAGAATGCATCTGACTTGTCAGGGGCTAAAAACAAAATGCAGTCTTGACAGCTTTTCTAAAAACAGGGTATCTTCCCTGTAGATCTTAAAATTACACAGACATCATAACAGATTTTTCCAGGATCATGGACAGTAACCATAGTGCAGTTGATTGCTCCATTTTGTTAAGCACTAATTGGGCAGTGCCAAGACCCTTGCTGCCAAGTAGCATTTCATAAGACTGTTGTGAGCTTATGTGGGACACAGTGATTAGAGAGATTTAAGACAACAGATGGATAGTTACCTGGACCAGTATATTTACTCATTATAACACCTTTTGGTGGTCTTTAAAATTCAGAGTGAGCCTTCTGAGTGAGATACTACTGCTTCCTATAGATTTCCCTACGAGAAGCTTTCTTGTTCTGAATGGACCTTCGTATCTCTTTCTAAATACATCAACATGCAGAGAATCAGAAATTGTGTTTATATAACCCTTTCCCAAATGTTTTTTTTTTCTTCTCTGGTTGCATTTGGTTCCTTCTCCACAAAGTAAAGAGTTTATATACCAAGAAGGGTGAAGGTTGTGAAGAAAAGACCTTTCAGGAAAAAATTAACGTGAATTTCTTATATGACCGGCTCTGAAATTCTGTTTCATGACCCTAAGGGTGCTTTGAGAGCTTGTAACAAATCAGACTTCTGGTATAACTTTCTTCAACAATTTTCTGAGTACCAATACCCAGAAATGTATAAAATCAGATGTACATGCTCACCTAAGGCGAGACACCATAAGTGTCAAAGAAGATGGTCTACACAGTTCAAAACATTACAGATTCCCAAATGATAGAATGGTTTTCTCAATGTTTTTCATCACAGTTAGTAGACTATACTCGCTTCTCATCTGTACCTACTGGTTTCCCTGGCTTCTTTTACATTCCAACTAAAATCCCATCTTCTACTGGAAGCCTTTCCCAACCCCTCTTAATTCTAATGCCTTCTCTCTTTTTTTCATTTTTATGCCCTTTAATCATATATATATATATATATATATATATATAAAATTTGCTTCTTGTCCCTTCCCAATGAAATCGTGATTCCTTGAAGATAGGGACTTTTTTTTATCTTCAGTGCTTTTCACTGTGCTTGACACATAGTAGGTACTCAATAAATTATTATTCATTATTGACATGAAAATTACAATCTGTCCCAGAACACTATAAAGCCTCCTCAGTGAAATACTCAGCATTTCAAAAGAAAAGTAAGTGAATGAAAGTTTATTTCCAAGATTATCACATATATCTTAAATAGAAATTTCATCTAATAAGTCCTAATATGTAGAATACATATGTTTTCATCTACATACATATTACATGTATATATATATATATATATATATATGTGTGTGTGTGTGTGTGTGTATGTATAGTAGGACATGTGATTTTATCCATATTGAAATTCCTGGTATGGGAACTCCCTCCACTAAGGCAGATGACAAGCCATCTATAATATATAGTCTTAAAAGGTTATCTGAGACTCAGAGAGGTTAAGTTGTTTGTCCAATATTATGTAGTGTTTATCTAATATTATGGTCAGTTATTCTAAATATGTGTAGAGTGTTCAGTTTTCTGTAGCCAGTTGGGTCTCTTGTGCATTGGTTCAAATGAAATACTAAAAGACAAGATGACCCCAAGATTATTGAGTAAATTCTCAATATACAAATTATGAAAATATATTGCATAGTCAGGATCCCACAGGAATAGAAACCATGACAGGGCTATGGCTTGCAAGAGGGACAAGTATAGCCATGTTACTGCAGTCATTTATCCATTAAAGCATCAATAAAAACAAAGCACACATCTTAGTGAGTAATGTCTGAATTATATGTTGCACATAGTAGGTATATAGCAAATGATTATTGAACTGAAGTGCTTGTAGCAAATTGCTGGCTCATGAATGAGCCGAAATAATTCAGCTGAGTTTTTGTGAAGTCATAAATCATGGCCGAGGTTTGCTTCTTTGTGTGGTCTTCTTATGCACTACCTCTTTGCTAGCTGGTCATATAGAACCAGAAGGTAGAGGAGGAAGTTAAGTGCTTTAGAGGGGCTATTAACTTAGATTTATTAAGTATAGTTTGATAAATCACTAGTCTATTCATAGAGTTTTAATGTGATTAAAGAAAAGATGTAATAGTCCTTCCAGAATTCCTCCCTTACTCTTAAGAATCAATAAAATTAATAGCAGAATTGGATTCATGTGTTACCTAACCATATTATTTTTCTTAAACTAAAATATTTGTGTTTGTACCTGTCTACAGTAATTGAAAGACAGAAAAACACTTTTCACACCTCTTTCTCCTTGTTTCACAAAAGCACCAAATCTCAGAAATGTGAAACCACACATAAAGTCAGGAGGAAGTGGGTGTGTTTCTTACCTCTGAAATAGTGGTATTAAATGACCATGGGCTAGTCACTCATTTACTCAGTATTTCTGTACGTAACGCTCCCTAAAACCATAAGCTGCAATCAATAATTGCTCATTTATATCCGAAGAGGGTGTTCTCATATAAAAAGTACCTTACTGATGAAATTTCAGGGCCAGACTTGGTCCCACATCCCTAAACATGATTAATTCTAATTGGAGAAATCACATTGGCAGCTCATGCTTCAGATTTCTCTATTTTATGGTCCCTGTTTACTTTTTTAGTAAATGAATTGATTACTTATGTTTTTATGTAATGATAAAGATGAGATTGCAATGTACTTTACAATCATTATCTTTTTTTATTTTAATAGCTGTGTGAGATAGCTGATGTTGTCATCCATATTCTACAAATGAGAAAACCAGGAAACTGAGTCTCACAAAAGCTAGCTAGATTGCCCAAGATCAAAGGTAGGATTTGAATTCAGGTTTTCCTGATTGTGAGTCTAGCATTCTGTCTCCTATGCCATCATGCCTCCATGACACCCCATTTGTTAAAGAAATGATGGAAGAGTATGGTTTATTTTCTATTTTAATTAGATTTATATAAAAATAAATTTAGAATTAAAGATCATGAACACTTCAAAGTAAAAAAAAAATCAAACAAACAGTAACATAAAGGACCTTCTTGGCTCTAAAGACAATTTGAAGCAATCATAATATGATAATTGACAAAACAAAAACCTCCAAATCCTTTGTCAAGTTCTCTATTTCCAAGTTATCTGTAATTCAAGGAACATTGAAATCAGGACTTTTGAAGTTTGTAAACAAATATTGAAACTGTCAGACTGACTGATTGGTTTTAGCAAGAATAATAACCCTGTGAGGGCTGGAATAGAGGTGCTGGGCACCTCAGTGAAACCAACCAGGCTTGATAAGGTGTCTTGTTAAAGAGATGTGTCATCTCAGATCTGGTCATATATTCGCAGGATCACAGCAACCTAATGATCCATGAACTCTGTAGTCATTGCTTCAAATCACCTATTTGACTTATAAGTGTTTCAGGTTGACTGAATTTCATATTTTCATTTCACTGAAAATCTTTCAAGTTGATATCCTGAAGTTCAAATTCCAGCTGTTGACACAAAGAAAATTATTTTATCATTAGACAGTTGTGTCAAGTTGAACATTATTGCTGATCATACCACTTGGTTAATAGAATAATAGATCTAGTGTTGGAATGCCAATTTTAGGTCATCTAATCCAACTACTTCATTTTCCAAATGAGGAAACTGAGATACAGATTGGTTCAGTGATTTTTCCAGGGTCATACAGCCAATAAGTGTCTGAGGTGGAATATGAACCCAGATCTTCCGCATTCAAATTTAGTCCCCAATTCACTGTACTGTCCTGCCTCCTAATTTTAATGATTCTACTTGAACACTCAGCTTACTGAGCATGCCAAGATTTACCTTAGTGAACTTTACAAACAAAGCATAAAATTCAGAGCTTGTCATCAGGGGAGATTCCCTTCAAATCTTACATCCAACACTTAGCCTCAGTTTCCCAGATGTACAATCAAAATAATAACAATTAAACTACTTTATAAGGTTGCTATGAGAAAATCACCTTGAAAACTAAAATTCATGAATGATCTGTGATTTTGTCAGCACACATTACACTCAGTATGGGAAATCCTCCAACAAGGGAGATTTTCCATTCTATGAGATCCCGGGCTAGTCATCTAACCTCCTTGGGCGTTAGACCCCTCAGTTCTAAAATGAGGGATTCGATTACATAATCTTTCCTGTCATTTTAATCTGTAGGTAATTCAACAAACATTTAGTGAGGGTCTCCTATGTACCAAGTACTGTTCTGGTCACTTGGGATGGGAAGACCAAAATGAAATGGCCCTGGCCCTCAGGAAACTTACCTTCTATCATGAGATCCTATAACCCTGGCTTGTAAAGACCCCTAAAGTTGCTCAAATTTGAAAGCCTATAAGCCTATGCTTATTAGGCATAAGATGCAGAAAGATGTCCCTATACTCTTCTGATTTTGAAGATTCATGTTGATTTTGTGTAGTTTTTTTTGCCTCCTCTCCTTCTGTCAATCACTTTGTGCTTCTGGCAAGTGCTTGCCTTTAAAAGTACCATATACTGAGTCTAATTCTCTGTGGACTGAGGAAGCAGAAAACCAAGCTTTGAGAATTTTGCATTAAATAAGCATAAGTGGGGCAAGGCAGACCATCAGTACTTATAAAAAGAAAAATATTAGGACACATCTATTTAAATTGCAAGGGAATTATTTGTTTTTCTTTAGTTTCCTGAAAGTATGTGCTTAATAAATAGTATACACTAAAATATTTATTTCAAGAATAAATGAAATAGAAATCTATCCAAGTACTTGGAAAATCTAATTTGATTTACAGAAATTCAGTTTATTCATAATTTCCAGGAGCCATATTTAGTGCAGATTGTAGGTCTGCCACTCACTATCCTCCAAATTGTCTCTGCTTTTAGAGTACCTGCTCCTGGGCATGGGTCTGTGTTTTAAATTTCTTACAAATCCCCTACTAAATGCTAAGTGCATAGTAGGTACCTAATAGATGAATCCAAGTTTGTTGATTTATTAAAATATTGAATATTTTCTTTAAAATGGCATTATTTTCCTTATCAAAAGCCATAAAGAGTAACAGATAACAGTTGATGGAATTCCACATGATCTCTCTTTTTTTGTGATCAGTCTTGTGTTAAAGAAAAGGCAGTATAGTGCTACTAACAATGACTCTGGGATCAGAAGACCTGAGTCTGAATCTTGCTTCTGAGATCAGTGACCTGGGGGATTTGAGGCAAGTCCCTTCATCTCCCTAATCCTTGGGTTTCATCTTCTCAAAACAAGGTAGCTGGCTTAGATAATCTCTGAGTCACACTCCAGTTTTATATCTATGATGCTATAAATATGTCAGAGAATCAGAGTAGTAAATGACCGGAGAGGCCCTCTAGACCTATGGACACTTCAACAAGCTTTTCTTTTAAATGAATAGTGAAATCACAAAGTTTGACAATATCCATTGCCTAATGATACTTTTCTTCCATTTTATCACAAAATATCTCAACCCACTAACAGTAATATTTTGCGAAATTGTGCTGTCTCTTTACATTATTGTCAAAATCCCATTTCTTATTTGAAAGAGGACTATGAAATCTACCTATTTGGATAATAAAATTGGTTTAGATTATGTTACCTGAAGCTCATTTATCAAAATAGTGGCTATAGTTTGACCTATAATGAAAGGAAGAGAAAACGTCTGAAAATTGAGGAGATTTTGTTATGGATTGGAGACGCACGTATCTAAAAAACCTTTGCCTAAATTAGAAATCTCTTTTGCTTCTTTGATATCTCTCCACTTTACCTAACAAAATTCTTGTGCAAAGAAAATGTTCATTGCATGTTGAAAGACAGGCTGTTGGACATAAGTATGTTCAAATTTCAGCTTATTCCTGCGGTATCACAAGGTAAAATGAATTCAGCTAATTGCTTAGGTGAGTAGTCAGACAATAGGAATTGATCAGATTTTACTATGTAACTAGAAATTGTCCACAGAAAGGCTCAAACTGTCTATGGTCTCCAGGGGCTCACAAACTGAGAGGAGGCAAGTACAGTCAAAAAACTGTGTACAAACAACACGTATACGTGTGTGATAAATTGGGGATCAACATGGAGTGAAGGCCCTAGCAATAAAAGGATTGGGAAAGTTTTCTTGGAGAATATGGGATGTTAGCTGGGGCCTAGAGAGCCAGGGAAGCTGAGATGCTAAGGTGAGGAGAGAGTATTCCAGGCATTGAGGAAAGCCAGAGAAAATTCCTGGAATCAAGAGATGTAGTATCTTGTATAAGGAACAACCAGAAGGCTAGAGTCACTAGATTATGTTGAAGGGAGTAAAGTGTAAGGCAGTAGGGAGCCAGATTATGAAGGGCTTTGAACATCAAGTTGAGAATTTTATAGTTGTTCTGGGAGGTAATAGGAAGCCACTTAGAATTTATCTAGTAGAATATAACGTGGTTGTTGTTCAGTCATTTTCAGTAGCGTCTGACTCATCATGACCCCATTTGGGGATTTTTTGGCAAAGATACTGTAGTGGTCTGTCATTTCCTTCTCCAGCTCTTTTTCCAGATGAGGCAAATACAGCAAACAAGGTTAAGTGACTTGCCCAGGGTCACATAGTTAGTAAGTGTCTAAAGTCAGATTTGAACTCAGGAAGATGATTCTCCCTAACTCCTGGTCTGGTACTTTATTTGCTGTGTCCCTCACTGCCCCAGGATGGTATGTTCAGACTGCAATTTGAGATCATTTTGATAGTGGAGTGAAGGATAGATTGGAGAGAGAAGAGATTTGATGTAAGGTGACCAACTGGACAGCTATTGTTATTGAAGCAGAGAGTTGGGGATATCCCAAAAGTGGTCCCTTCTAATGTTAGTGGTTGAAAATCTGGTTTCCTTTGCTTCATTTTCAGGGAAAAGGAACCTGCTTCCCTCTAGATACCCATCTCCTTTTGGACAGCTCTAATAACTGGGAAGGTTTTCTTTATATCAAGCAAAAATTTCTTTCTTGATAATTTCCATAACTACTAATCATTCTCCTTGCTGGAGCCAAATGCAGTAAGTCCCATCCTTCTTGTACATGACAGTCCTTAAAATATTTGAATCCATCTTTCACACACCCAGTCACACATACACACAAGTCTTCTTCTCCAGGCCATTCCCATTTCTTTCAACCAATGAGCAAATGGCATGGATGCTTGGTCCTTCACCATTCTGGTTATCTTTCTGTGTATGACCAAGTTTTTAAATGCCCTTTCTCAAATGCTGCGCCTGGAATTGAATACACTACTCTAGGTCCAGTCTTCCCAGAAAAAGGAACAATGGGACAATCACCTTATTGGGACTTATGCGATGAAAATAGAGTTTTTGTGCTCTCGACTGACTATATCGATAAGAGAAATGAAGAGGAGCTTAGAAATTTAAAAAACATTTAGCAAGTTTATTTAGATTCACCCATCTAAAGTGAAGACAAATTTTGCTGAATTAGATTTTTGTTGTCACATCATGACATTAATTGAATGATGCAATGTCTAAGAACATTGTGCTTTTTATAAAAGAAGGTCGAATGGTGGTAACTCCATGTAAGTACAAAGAGCATTGAACTCCATCAAACAGGATTTCATGTCTTTTCTTTTCTTCCACCTAGCTATGTGAATGATCATCACCAAGTCCTTTATGTCTCTGTGCCTCATTTTCCTCACCTGTAAAATGGGTATGTTTAGATCACAAAATTGTGAGATCATAGGTTTACATTTGGAAGTAAACTCAGACAGCATCTAGTCCAAGCTCCTCATTTTACAGATGAGGTACAGAGGCCCAGAGTGGTTGAAGAACCTGGTGAAGAGTCCTGCCAAGGTTTACAGAGGTAACTGACTTTGGCACCTGAGGACTATGGGACTTGTCCAGGGTCACATAGTCCTTAAAAGTGACCATTTGCTGCCTCCTCTAATATCTTTTCCAGCTTTGGGATTCTTAAAATGAAGTATAATAGACCACATTTTGAAATATGGCTACTTAAAACTCTACACTGTAATGAGAATTCAGTATTTTTTTTTACTAAAAACAGAACAAACCAGTAATTTTTCCTGAATATCACACCCTGAAAATGAGTTTCATTTTTTAGTGGTCAGGAACTAGACAACTGTTTGAAGAAATGGGTTGGGGAGCTGAAGAGAAGGAGGCAAACTAATACTGGGGAACAAGGTGAGCAGCATGAAAGTTAGGTAAGTGAGGGAGGGTGGGCAGCTTGGGAAGACAGTAAGAGACACTAGGATTTGGGGAGCTCGAGATGGATCTAAAAGACTGGCCTGAAGCCCAGCTTTGCCACTTAATTTGCCTTTTGTTGTTGAGTCATTGTGTCATGTTCGACTCTCCATGACCCCAATTGGAGTTTTCTTGGCAAAGATGCTGGAATGATTTGCCATTTCCTACTCCAGCTCAGTTTATAGATAAAGAACTGAGGGAAACAGGATTAAATGATTTTCCCAGGGTTACCCAGCTAGTACCTGTCAGGCTTGATTTGAATTCAGATCTTCCTGACTTGAGGTTGGGCACTCTATCCACTGCACCACCTAGCTGCCCCTAATTTACCACTCTGGGCTTCAATTTCCTCATTTCCAAAATGAAGAGGTGCACTGAATTGGCTCTAAGGTCCCTTCCCATCCTAAGCATGTCTTGTGATTGCTAATCCTCCTGTCTCTTAAGTTGATGATGGGGGTAAAGCCCTAGATGTTAAGCTGCAAGGTTCTTGGAGGAGACCTAGAGTTGGAAGTGATAAGACTGCTCCTCCTGGAACCCTGTGGTCCCTGTGGTCAGCTGCCTAACACATGCTTTCTGCGATAGCCATGTAAACATCAGCAAGATTACTGTTAGTTTGAATACTTCTCCCCGAATGGAGATGCATCTCAAATAAAAGTCACATGCAGCAGACTCATGTGACCCTCAGCAGACAAGGCTGTCATAATATGGTGGAAGAAACATTATACTTGGAGTCAAAAACCCTGGGGACAAGCTTCCAACTTGGTCACTTTCTTACTGTGTGGCATTGAGAAAACAATGTCTCTGAGTTTTATCTGCAGATCCCACTAACCCCATCACAGAATCCCTGTGAGACTGTGAGAAAGCGTTTAACCTGAAAACGTTTATTAATGGTGGGTTTTATTACCCAAAGTAAAGTGGAAATAGGAGTTACCTTACCTTACCAAACATTTATTGTCACCAAACATTTATGAAGCACTTAGTGTGTGCCAGACACACTGCTAAAGACTGACAATCCTGTATAAAGGAAAAGCAGCAAAGGTCCCTGCCCTCAAGGAGCTTACCAGAAAGGATGTCATGGACAGGCAAAGGCAGAAAGCAACTCTTAATCCCTTACTGGGTGCCAGGCATTGTGCTAAGTGCTAGGGATGCAGATATAAACAGAAAGAAACACAGTTTCTGCCCTCAAGGAGCTTACATTCTAATGGAGGTGAGGAATCACATATGAAAGAGGACTGAAAAGGGTGGGGAAGGATGAATGGAAATATTGGTGCTGGGGGCATGGTGTTGTCATTCAGAAAATATGATACAGAGTCTGGAGAGGAGTGAAGGCAGGCCAGCCTGATTCCCTCCCAATGGCTTCTTTAGGAACTCAACAATGGGGGAGGGGACTGGATGTTTCAGAGAAAGGAGAGCCTGCTACTCAGGGAGGTTTCAAGGGGAGGCTGTGGCAAAGACATGAAGTCCAACACGTGAGAAATGCAGTCATGAAGAGAAAGGGATTGATTGGCTGGGCTCAGTTCTAGGGGGGGCACTGTCCCTCTTCACTGTGACAGCAGTCTGATTTAATCAATCATTGGAAATGATTTTTAATTATGCTCTGAATAGAATGATTGAGGTTATTTCCTTTGAAAATGGAGGTTCTTGAAAGTTTCTTCAATAGTTTCACTTCTTCAGGAGCTGTAACCTTGTTCCTCTTCTCCAGTCCACTGCCCTGCTCTCTTCTTTATCAGAATCATAGCATTCTTAAAGTGGGAAGGGGCTCCCCTATAAATGCCAGTTGGGTAACTATCCACCTTGTACTTGCAAACCTTCAAGGAGGTGCAACCCAGCATCTCTGGAGGCCACTCAGCTCTCTTAGGAAAATTCTCATTGTTCGAAAGTTTCTGCTGACAACCTGAAATTGACCTCTCCATAACTTCTCCCCATGACTCCAGATTCTTGCCTCTGGGGCCAAGTTGAACAGGTATAATTCCTCTTCCACATGACAGCCTTTTAAATACTTGGTGACAGGTATCCCCCTGAGGCTTCTTTTCCCTGAGCTAACCATCCCCAAATTCACAAACTGATTAACACATGGCAGGGACTCAAGACTCTTAAACATTCTGATTACCCTCCTCTGGATGGTCTCCAGCTCTCCAGTTTGCTTGGCAGACCTTTCTTTATGTATTGCTGTAGTCCTCAGAACCAAGGGCCCTGATTCAACCTTGGCAAAGGATAGTAGTGATGTCAAGAAGTCAAGGAAAGTCCAAAGGATAGAAGGGTTTGAAGCCCCTTCAAGGCTCTTTTCTGCCCTGTCAAGAGAAATGGACAGTTGAGGAGTCTGATAAAAAATGAATAAGGAACCCTTTAAATATGGAGGGACTGACCTAGGTCACCACGGCCCAAGTTGGTGGTTTAAGCTGCCTACTTAAACCAGGACAACTTTCTGATGATACTGCTGGAACTCATATCTGCTTAATACTGTCTTTATTTATTTTTACATATCACTTCACATATGTTAACTACTTTCATCATTATATACTTGAGAAGGAAATCACAGGATCCTAGATTTAAACCTTGGAGCAGTCTTTGGGGGGAGTGGTGCGACTCCAGCTTTTCCTTTTACTGATGAGAAAGCATTTAAAGAGTTTGCCCTGGAACCCCACAGCTAGTATGGAGCAAATGCAGGACTTGAACCTAGATCCTCCTGAATCCAAGTCCAATGACCTATACACTACGCCATGTCAATTCTCAAACTTACCTGAACTAACAGCTGTCAGGGTTCCCCAAAACTTTGTGCTACTAATTCTTAGACTTCAACCCTAGCACTTGCTTTATAAATTTTAGAATTATGTTACTATGGAAAGGCATGATGGTATATGAATACTGCTCATTCAGCAGAATTCAAAAAGGCTGTTGCTCTTAAAGCCAGGAAGTAAATTGACCTAGGTTTTCCTTTGGTATCTAGCATAATATGTGTCACAAGGTAGGCTAATATCAGTATATCACAAACATGTCACTGGCACAGGTATGGCCTTCACCAACACAGATTATAACCCTTTCATAACTGATGGAGGAAGTGGGGAATGATGGAAAAACCACAAGCTCCAGAGGCAGGAGAATTGGGCTAAACTATCACATATGAATTTTATGAACTGTGTGAACTTGGGCAGTCACTTAACCACCCTGGGCATCAGCTTCCTCCTTTGTAAAATGATGTGGCAGGACTAGATGTTTAATGGTAGAGAATAAACTACTATTACCTCATTTGTCTCTAACCAGCAAAAGAATAGTCTCCCGTGTGTCAGTAAATTCCACCATGAATAGAATGCCCTTATTTCAAAACTGTGGTCACCAGTAAATAATGTAACTGGATTGAAGAGATAGCTTCATTAATGGAGTACACTCTTGATCGCATTTATATTATGAGTAATTTTTCATAGATTTACATGTTTGTACTGAAGTAGGAATTCCTGCAGATATCCCATGGTTTGTTTGTTTAATAAATGTATTTATTTTTGACATTTAAAAAATGAGTTTCTAAATTCTCTCCCTTGCTTCCAATCATCCACCACTGCTCACTGAGAATCCAAGTAAAATTATATAA
>CM053586.1:356867932-356878863 GCA_028646515.1 Pseudochirops corinnae
GGAGTGGATAACATTTTTTATCATGAGCATTTTGGAATTATCTTGGATCATTGTGTTAAACATAATAGCCAAGTCTTTCATAGTTGACCATTATTATAACATTGCCACTACTATGTACAGTGATCTCCTAGTTCTTCTCCCTTCAGTTTTCATCAGTTAGTCTTCCTATGTTGTTTCCTTCTTGTTTTCAGAAATCACCCTCCTCATCATTTCTTATGGCACAATAGTACTTCATTACAATCACATGCCACAAGTTGTTTAGCCATTCTGCAACTAATGAGGATACCCTCAATTTCCAGTTCTTTACCACCACAAAGAAGAGCTGGCATGAATATTTTTCCACATATAGGTTCTTTTCCTTTTTTCTTTGATCTTTTTGGAGGTACATATCTAGTAGTGTTATTACTGGGTCAAAGGGTATGCAAAGTTTAATAGTCTTTTGGGTGTAGTTGAAATTGTTCTCTAGAATGATTGGACTAGTTCATAAGTCTGCCAACAGTTTATTAATGTACTTATTTTCCCTCAACCACTTCATCATTTGTCATTTCTGATAGATGTGAGATGGTACCTCAATAGTGATTTAGAGCATTTTATGTGAATAGAGAGAGTTTTGATATCTTCTGAAAACTGCCTGTTCATATTTTTAAGCATTTATCAATTGAGGAATTGCTTTCATTTTTACAAATTTGACTCAGTTCCCTATATATTAAGAAATGAAGCCTTTATCAAAAAACTTGCCATTAACATTTGTTATTACCCATTGACATCTTTTAGCAAAATGTACTGTCCCTGAGTATCCCTTTTCTTTAGGCCTATTTTTGCTTTTGCTTTTATATATATATATATATATATGTCCTCCATTTTATGGGTGATTTTATCCCATTCATATTCACAGTTATAATTACTGTGTACTTCCCCCAATCTTATTTTCTTATGTTTATCTTTCACTCTCTCTTTTTATCCTTTCCCTCATGGAAAGTATGTTTTGTTTCTGACTCTTGACTTCCTTAATCTACCCTTACTTTTGTCATCCTTTCATATCTCTTATCTCCTTCCCTTCCTACCTACCTATTAAGTCAGATATACTTTTATACCCAACTGAATGTGTGTATAATTGTGTGTACATATATATTCTTCCCTCTTTGAATCAAATCCAATCAGAATAAGGTTCCAGCTTTGTCTGTCCTCGTTCTTCCATTTTCCCTTCCACTATAAAAGTTCTTCTTTGCATGTCTCTTTTTATGTTAGAAAAATCTCCCCATTCTACCTCCCCTTTTCTCTATCTCCCAATGCATCCCACTTTCTTACTCTTTCATTTTTTGTGAGGAGATTATCCCAATAAAATCAACTCACACTCATGCCCTCTCTATCTACTGACTCTTTCTAACCACCCTAATAAAGAAAAAAAATCTTAGAAATTACAAGTATCTTCCCATATAGAAATGTAAGGAGCTCAAACATAAGTCCTCTTTCATATTTAGCTTTTTATGATTCTCTTCAGTCTTGACTTGAAAGTCAAATTTTCTATTCAGTTCTGTCTGGTCTTTTCATCAGAAACGCTTGAAAGTCCTCTATTTCATTAAATGTCCATTTTCCCCTCTGGAGGATTATATTCAGTTTTTCTGGGCAAGTTATTCTTGGTTGCAATCCTAGCTCCTTTGCCTTCCAGAATATCATATTCCAAGACCTTCAATGTGGAAGCTGCCAAATCTTGTGTGATCCTGACAGAGGCTCTGTGATATTTGAATAATTTCTTTCTGGTTGCTTACAGTATTTTCTCTTTGATCTGGGAGTTCTGGGATTTAGCTATAATATTCCCTAGAGTTTTCATCTTGGGGTCTCTCTTAGGAGATGATTTGTGAATTCTTTCAATTTCCATTTTATCTTTTGATTCTAAAATATTAGAGCAGTTTTCCTTTATTTTTTTTTTAATAACATGGTGTCTAGGCTCTCTTTTGGATCACAACTTTTAGGTAGTTCAGTGATTTTTAAATTATCTCTCCTCAATCTATTTTTTCAGGTCAATTATTTTTCCCAATGAGATAGTACATATTTTCTTCTTTTTTCATCCTTTTTTATTGTACCTTAATGTTTCATGGAATCATTAGCTTCCATTCATCTTATTCTAATTTTTAAGGAATTATTTTCTTCAGTGAGCTTTTGTACCTTTTCCCCCTATTTGTCCATTCCTGCTTTTTAAGGAGCTCTCTTTTTTAAAGTATTTTTATGCCTCTTTTAACAAGCTGTTAATTCTCTTTTCATAATTTTCTTGCATCATTCATTTCTTTTCCCATTTTCCCCTCCACAACTCTTATCTCTTTAACTTTTCCAAGAATTCTTCTTGGGCTTGGGTCCAGTTAGCATTTTTCTTTCAGACTTTCATTGTATGTTCTATTTTTACATTGTTGTCTTCTTCTGAGTGTATGTCTTGGTCTTTCCTGCCACCATGGTGGCTCTTTTCTGGTCAAATGATTTTTTTTTTGCTTAGTTTTTCCAACCTATTTCTTGACTTTGAATTTTATGTCAAAGTTGGGTTCTACTCACCTGGGAGTGGGGAGGTACTGTCCCAAGATTCAGACTTTTTGATGCTTCTGTTTTAAGAGCTCATTAAGTTGGTCTACAAATTTTTGGTGATTCCAGAGTGCTTTTATCCTTGGAAAGATGTGGTCACTGTTCTCCTGGTCTTTACCTAGGAGAAGCCCTGTTCTTCTTCAGCCATGAGTGCTAGCACTCCTCTTCACCCTAGAACTGTGAACAGAGCCCCTGCTACCTTATAAGTGATCACAAGTACTCTTCTTCATCCTAGAAATGTGACCCAGAACTGCTTAATGGCAATAGAATTGCTACTTAGTGCCAGCTACACCCAGTGCCAGTGAAAGGTTTCCTTTAACTTTTTTCTAACCAGTTGTCCAACTACTTTACCAACTCTGAGCTGTGACCTTCTGAAGGTGCTGCTGCTGTTGTGGCCACCTCCAAGGGCTACTGTTAGTGCCTCTTCTGTTCTCTATGCTGGCATCACAGACCTCTCCTGTCAACCTCCTGAGTTGTCTTGGTCTGGAAAAATATCCCCCTGAAATGTTTTTGTTGGCTCTGCCCCTCCAAAATTTGATTGGAGACATTATTTTAAGGTTGTTTGGAGGGGAATTTTGGGAGAGTTCAGCTGAATTGCTCCCTATGTACCTCCACCTTGGCTCTACCCTTGATATCCCATCTTCTTGATACATCATTATTAAATGACTAATCTAGGCAGCTATGTGATATAGTCTGCCTGCAATCAAGAGAGCCTGCCTTCAAAGCTGAATTCAGACAAGTCACTTAACCTCAGGTCTCTGTCTTGAATTTGTCCTTAGTAAAATGGGGATGATCAGATATCCCAGGGTGGTTGGGAAGATCACGTGAAGTAATCATTGTAAAATTGCTGGCACACAATAAGCATGATATAAATGTTAGCTGTTATTATTTCTTTCCTCTAGAACATGAGCTTCATGACCCTGCTTAAATATTGCTTTCAATAAGGTCACATCTTTATTTTCTGAGTTTTAGTTCCAACATATTCTAATAATCAGTGTCTAGAAGATCCTGGGTACCAAGCTCCAACAGATTTAGGGTACAAATAGACTAAAGAAAGTCTTTTTAAACAGTACAGAAATCTATAAGGACTGCAAACTCTTTTGCATATAGCTCCCAGTCTTTTTTTAGCCTGCTGAGATCAATGAGATAAAAGTATGATTACCCTTGTATTGAAGCTGTAATGGGGAGAACTACCACTGGGGTGCTGATGATGTTGGGAACTCACCCAATTGAACTCAAATGAGTGAAAATTACCCACAGTTCTCTCACACACACACCCCCGATCGCTTTCTGAGAAAGAAGAGCAGCCACAAGCAGTCCTTCTTTCCCTTCTGTATCATCACACAGTACCACAGTCTACTTTTAATTTTGTGCAGCACTCTATGAAATCACAGTCCTTGGAGAATATGGCATTTCCTTTTTGTCCCAAA
Source organism: Pseudochirops corinnae (assembly GCA_028646515.1). Lineage (NCBI taxonomy): Eukaryota > Metazoa > Chordata > Mammalia > Diprotodontia > Pseudocheiridae > Pseudochirops > Pseudochirops corinnae. The sequence goes on from CM053586.1 coordinate 356,871,934, forward strand.
AGCATGCTAGCATTGGAAATGTGACTGACAGCGCACTTGTGTGTGTGTGTGTGTGTGTGTGAGAGAGAGAGACAGAGAGAGAGAGAGAGAGAGAGAGAGTCAGAGACAGAGACAGAGAAAGAGAGACAGAGGCAGAGAGAGGGAGGGAGGGAGAGAGGGAGAGAAGAGGAGAGAGAGAGAGAGAGGGAAACAGAGACAGAGAGAGAGAGACAGAGACGGAGAATTTTATGAACTAGAAGAATAAGTTGGTAAAGACTGGCCAGGTTATGAGATAGAAGGTTTTAACTTGCTTCACTGCCCAAGTTATAGCAAATTCTTACTTTATTTGCAAGATTGTGTCTCTAGGCCACTTATTCTGTAGGATTCCTAGCATTAAGACACAAGTAAAAGAATAAATTTGCTGTCCCCACCAGAGTTCATTGGAGGCTTTATGCATGGTCCAGAGAGCTTCTGGATGCTTGTTGCTTGCAGATCTGTGTAGGAATCAGTCTGCAGGAATAGGAAGTTTCTTTATACTACTGTATTCTATACCTCTGACATTTTTATTTCACAGAAAAGTATATTCTTTCATTTTTTTCTCCAAACTCACATCTTCCTTGCTTTTCCACATCATTTTTAGGCATCAATACATATATGTGAATCAGATCTGTGATTTCATCAGAGTTGGGAGTTCTCACTGTAGGAATTTCTTCCAACAATTCAAATGACAAGCTGGGAGTGACTTAGTGGACAAATCCCAAAGCTGTCTGTGGCACATACAGATTATATTTTGTCTTGAACCACAGAACTAATAAATTTCCAAGGTCTTATTGGCTCCAAAGCCACATTATTCCTAGGCCAAAGCCAGCTTTTTCTAGTCAAGCCTGCACCTTTATAGTTTTCATTGGATATTTTAATATAAAAAGATTTTTCACAAAGACAAGACATAAGACCTTGCAGAAAGAGCCTTGAGTTTGCAGTTGGGTGACCTGGGTTCAACTCCTACTTCCCTCATTGCCTTTATACTGCTCCTCTCATTGACCTCCTTCTCCTCTTGTAAAATATGAGAATGTTGAGCTCGATGGTTTTTGGCTCTTATAACTATATATTTTAAAATTCCTATGTCTCAGAAGCTAACGACAAAAAAAACCCTGATTTTAATAATACTAATTATGAACATCACAAAGCAATGGATGCAATTACTCATTAAACATTATTACTTTCGTAGATCATTTAGAAAATCATTGCACTATAAGCAATTTGACCAGGGAAGCAGAATATGAGCAGTAACATCACCAAAGCTCTTATCATCTGCTCCTCATTCTATGTGTTTTCTGTCGGTTACTGACCTAAATTCACACTGACCTAATTTCTTGTGCAATAATATTACTAGCCATGATGAATACACTGGAAATATTAGTACTCTATGGTGAATCTGAAAATGTAATAACATTTTAACAAGGTAATCATCAACAGGGCCCATTTGTTGTCAGAACAGAAGCCTATTAGAATGCAGGGCTGCTACTTTTTGAACTGATGGTCACTGATTTGGAATCCCCAGTTCAATGGGGTGTGGGGTGTATTTGTGAACAGCCCATTCAGTCCAATCCAGAGATGGTCTTACCTATGGACAGAGGAAGATGTTGCCTATACAATATCGTTTGACAGCAGCAGAAAGAACCCCAAGTATCACCTCAAGTGCTGTCATTGTGTCTGAAATCTGGCTTTCTTGCATTCCCTCCTCTGGGTTAATATCCTAAAGGTCTTTTTACATTTCAAATACTATTGGAAAGAGTAACATTGAAGTAATTCACACAAGTCTCTCTGTGAGCTACCAATTCCTGTTATTGGAGAAATGAAATACAACAGCATGATAACAGAGAGAATAAGAAGAGGAAGAGATTGAATGGAGTGTGCAGTAGAGGAAGGAATGGAGAGGGCAGAGGGAAGAATTGGGCATGAAGGTTTCAAGGTTGAGGTAGCCAGAGTTGGTGAAGACAAAGCTCCTCTCTTCTTAAGACAGGTCTATGGTCAGGGCTGCTGAAACTGCTGACTTCAGTGTTTGTATTTCTGTTTTCACATCAATTACAGATCCTTGTTCAGACTTATCTACTTATGTAGAGGTGGGGCCAAAACTATTCTTTTGGGGCATTGGTGTCTTGGATAGATGAGTACCATTTTCGATGGAATCATTTAGGCAGAACTGAGTGTGAACAGGGTCTGCCCTTATGGATGATTTGTGATCAATGCCCTGATATAGAGAGTTAGCCAAATGAGGAGGAGAGAGAGCTAGTCTAGAAACCAGGAAGTCCTAGGTCCAGGTCATGCTCCCAGTAAATGGCAACTTTAGGCTTATGATGACCCTGGTCAAGTAATTGCAGCTTTCAGTGCCCTCTCCAGCTCTCTAAGACTGTAAGGTATAAAGAAGGGTTCAACCTGCCTGGGAGAGTTTTCTACCAGAGTAGGGGGTGAGGTCAGTATTCTACTGAATCGCAGGTTCTGTCTTTATTCTATCCTGAAAAATTGAATGAAAAAAAAAATCTTTCCCTTCTCTTTTAGTGTGCAGTGAAGGGGGCAGTATTTCATGTCAATGACTAAATGATCATAGAATAAGCATCATTATTATTTAGAAGGTTGGGATCATGGGATAGTGAAGAGAGAACTGGCCTTAGAGGCAGGAAGACCTCAGTTAAAGTTCTGCCTTTGACACATAAGGACTGTATGACCCTGGCCAAGTCACTTAACTTCCTAGTACCCCGGACCACTCTCTAAAACTGGAGGAATTCCCTATATCAGTGACATCACAGGTTCAACCCAGACACAAAAAAAAGGAAGTGCTGCAGAACTTGTTCAGTAATTTTTTGTGCCTGACTCTTCATGACCCCATCTGGGATTTTCTTGGCAAAGATATTAGAGTGATTTGCCATTTCCTTCTTTAGTTCATTTTATAGATGAGGAAACTGAGGCAAACAGGGTTAAGTGATTTGCCCAGGGTCACACAGCTAGTAAGTGTATGAGGCCATATTTGAACTTAGGAAGATGAGCCTTCCCAACTCTATGCCTGGTGTTCTGCCCACTAGACCATCTACTATTAAAACAAGTATTAAGAGAACTTAACTGGAATCAGATAGTGTTGACACTTCCTGGCTTTGTGACTTCATCCAATTTACTGAACGTTTCTGAGTCTCAACTATCTTAAATGTGAAATGGGTATAATAATAATCTCACTGCCTACCTCACACAGTTGTTACGAAAGTACTCTCTATACTTTGTAGGGCTCTATAAATGTTATTTTTTTGTAAGTAATAAGTGTTGTGACTTCATAAAACCAAACCATTTCCTTATGCCAACCTTTTAGACATGGCTTAAGGTTCATAAACAAATTCTCTTTGAATTCCTTTGGGTGTTCAAATGCCCTTGTGCCATGAAAGTCAGGACTTGGTATTTTTTAAACATTAGCAGCTTAGTTCAATGTGTACCATTCCCAACATTCCATATGCTAACTGACACAAGGGTGATATATTCACATCAACTCATAGTGAATAGAGGGCTGTGCTTTGGCATCAAGAGAACATGAATGCAAACCTCCCCACTCTCATGAGCTTGGTGCCTCTGGGCAAGTCACTTCATTAATAACCTGCAAACTAGTTGTGGTCTGCTTGGTGGATGGTATCTCCTACACTGATGAAATCCATGTCCTTTGCATAGCAGAATTCCTATGCCTTTTTATACTCATAATGCTTCAGCATAATGATATTCAGAACCCTCTCCTATATTTGCCTAGAATCAAGAAAGCAAGCATTTACTAAGGGTCTGCTATGTTCAAGATATCGTGCCAAGCAGTGGGGACACAGAGACAAAAGCAAAATTGTCCCTTCCATCAAGTGGCTTATATTCTGTAGGGAGAAGGAATATGAGTAACACAAGGGAGCAGACAAGGAGCATGTCGAAAATAAATACAAGCAGTTTTGGGGGGGAAAGGGAGATAGCTGCTACCATGATAGCACGCTGGTTACTCCACCACTGGTGTTTTGTCCTTCATGTTTGTGGTTGGAAGTCTTGATAAATGTCCTTTGAATAGCTGAGGTGAATTGGTTTGGATGCTTTTTCCTCCTTGTCTTGGGTGTCTTAATATTTCTACAAACTTTTTTCAATATTAGTTAATATCTAAAGGGAAGTATTAATTATTTCTATCAGTGCACATTCATGGAAGGTGCTGCATATTTTAAAAAATGAGCAGCTGTGTTGTTTATCATGCTTGATTAGCCATTTACACCCTCTTTTAGCCAATAGATATATTCCTAAAATCAATTGCTTGCAAATAGAGATACATGAGGAGAAACATGCAACTTGAGAACCATCTGATGAAGCCTTTTCGAAATCCCTTTGCAAAGATAATAAACCATCATCAGTCAGGTTAGTTTAAAAGGAGTGTTTGTGGAATGAGCATTATTTCCTAGCATTCTTTTTTGTATGCCAATTTTCTCTTTATCTTTTCCTTGTATTTGCATTTCATGCTTTTCACTCATTAGTTGGCATGCAACATAATTGGAAAGGACATTTTCCATATCATTGCCATAGTTGGATTGCCCATATTCAAACTGGAATGTTTAATTCATAGAGGAAGAACCTGCTTGTTTGAAGGCATGATGTACAGGTATTTTGCTTTGAAATATGAGTAAATGGGCTACAAGATTTCACATTGACCTCAGGGGCCATTGAATTTGATCCACAATGAAAAGACTCCATTTGGCAACATCTCTGACAAATGACCCTCCAGCCTTTATTGAAACACTCCCAATGAAAGGAAGTCCACTGCAGTCCATAGAGAGACAACAATAGTGTAGTGGATAGGACATTGGACTTGGTGTCAGGAAAGTCTAGTTTCAAAACGTCCCCTGTTACTCACTACCTAAACATTGACTTCATATACATTAATGTCTTCAGTAAAATGAAGGATTTGGCCTTGATTGCCTTTAATGTGTCTTACAGCTCTAAATCTATGATTCATGGTTCCTCCAACCTTCCAAAGCAACTCCTTCCACTCATGGATCTCTCATCGTTGTGGGATTTTTCTTTATTAATTTATTAATTAAACTATGTGTGTCTTCTAGCTATTAATCCCAGTTCTGGACTTTTGGGTAAAGAGTATTTCCGTAAACTTTTTTGAATAATAGTTAATATCTGAATGGAAGTATTCATTATTTCTATCAGTGCACATTCATGGAAGGTGCTGCATATTTTAAAAAATGAGCAGCTGTGTTATCATGTTTGATTAGCCATTTACACCTTCTTTTAGCCAATAGACATATTCCTAAAATCAATTGCTTGCAAATAGAGATGCATGAGAAGGAACATGCAACTTAAGAGAACCATCTGATGAAACCTTTTTGAAACCCTCTCTACGTCACAGTCATTCAGATACTTAGTGACAGCGGGCATGCCCTCCACTCCACACCAAGCTAAATTGTGTTGGGCTGTTCCTTTAAAGGTCATTCTAGGATTCCAAAGTGCTTTTTTACTGTCTGAAACCATTGTTGATTCTCTGTATAGCTGTCTATTTTTCATTTAATGTAATCTCTGAGTAATACTAAACTCACTGAGGGCAATCAATGTATATTACCTTAATCCAAGATGGCTCCTTTAGACACTCACTTACCTATCTTACTCTTTTAGATCAAATCAATGAGTGGCAGCTGCTCAGCTTCCAAATGAGCCTTTCCCTAAATGAAAGTGACTTCATGTTCTAATTCTTCCTTGACTTCGCAAAATAGTGTTTCCTGAGGAGCTCTGGAGGTAGATAGAGATGGTTCTGCTTTCAAGTTGTATGTCTTAATATAACTAACTACAGTAAGGACTTTGATCCTGGGTCCACAGATCCCTAGGGAGGTCCATGGAGAGATTTCAGTGATCCCTGAGCATGGGTGAGAAAAAGTTTACAGCTTTAGATTTACTAAGCTTGAAGAGAAATTTAATATTTCCATCAACTATGAATATAGGCAACAGAACAGTATTCTAAGAGGGGGTCCATAGGCTTCCTTGGACTACTAAAGGGATCCACAGCTCCAGGATCCCACTGTATCGTTCCTCTCATGACCCTCCCTTCCTCAATGGACCAAAGAAATTGGTGTTTATATCAAGGAAATTGTTTTCTTCTTCATCATACACCTATGTTTGGGGGAAGGATGTGATTTTTAATATCATCACCTTTTCATTTACTATTATTACAGCAACAATAAGAACAAATAGCCAGCAGGTATACAGGACCTTAAGGTTTCTGAAGCTCTTTACATGTTCTTTGATTTAAACCTTGCAACAACTCTCTGAGCTAGGGCTGACCACTCCCTTTGTTTTACAGATAAGGAAACTAGCAAAGGGAGATTGTACAGTGTACATATAGCTAATATGTGTTTGAGGCATGGTTTAAACTCACATCTTTCTGTCTCTAAGTCCATCATTCTATCTACCATGTCACCTAGACATCCTGGTTTTATTTTCATTGGGAAAAGATTCCTGCAAATTTTCATATCTACAGAAATAATCAAGTAGTAGAAAAAATAAACATTTATTAAGCACACACTATGTATGAAGTGCTGAACCCTGGGGCCTGGGGACACAATGACAAAAAAGAAACATTGCCTGCCCTGAAGGTGCTTTCACTCTAAAAGGGGAAATCAAATGTCCATATGTGAACCTCAGACCTACATTGATAGAGGTAGTCCCTTCATATGGGATTCCCTTGTTATTAATGAAATCACAAATCCAGTCCCTATCTTAATACAAAGTAGATAAAAAGACATATTTTTTAACACTTTAATTTATTTTATTTACTTTTAGTTTACAAGATTCAATTCCACAATCCCCTGAGTTTCAGATTTTCTCCCCTCCCTTCCCCCCGCCCCATGGTGGCATGCAATTATGTATAGGATCTGCAAATACTTTCACATTGTA
>CM053586.1:356879363-356906215 GCA_028646515.1 Pseudochirops corinnae
CACAGGCTCCACGTGACCACATTGAGCCTATTAGGCAACAGAGTATAGTTTCAAATATCGAAGGGTCCTCAGAGTCACGTAGCCACTTTAGCAAAGGGCCTAGGGGCAGGGAAGATCTTCAGATTCCCATAACACCTTACCAGGGCAAGTTAGATTGTTTAGCTGATAGAAGCCAGAAAAGATTGATGTATTATGAAAATAAGGAGGGATGAAGGGCCTGGCAGTGATGAAATCGCAGAATCTGAGAGTTGGAATAATGAATTTAAATCTGTCAAAGTCATGTGGCACCCTGAGGTGATGTTCTATTGTCCTCCCCCTTGTTATAGCTCTAATATTGGTGGGGAAAGCCCTCCACAAACTTCCAACGAAATGTAGTAATTAAGTGATAGCTTGACTTCACTTGATTCACTAATATTTAGCTATTTTAAAGTCGAATAAAATATAATTTCTCTCAGGGTATGTACCTTTTTTTTAAAATTTTGCTCTTCTGTCCCTAATACATAGGAATGTGAATTGTAAATATTGAGAACTGTAATCAATTAGAAGACTGAGCCTGAAGTCAGGAAGATCTGAGTTCAAATCTGGCTTCAGGCACTTACTAGCTGTGTGATCCTGGGCAAATCATTCAACCCTCTGTTTGCTCAGTTCCTCATCTTTAAAAATGTAGACACACTGGAGAGGGAAATGGCCAACCACTCCAGTATCTATGCCAAGAAAACCCCATGGACAATGTCCATGGAGTCACATAGAGTTAGACACGACTGAACAACCAAAGTACTTGATAAATGTTTGTAGAATTGAATAGCATTTGAGTATGATGCTTGTCCCTCAGCCCTCTTTATAAGCCTTCACTGTACAGACTTGTCACTGCCAAGGTCTCTACATTTTTGCCTTATCGGCTGAACAGTTCATTTGTTCATGAGTCATCTCACCCTGTAATGATGCTGACTGGAGTGATCTGACCGCCTCTATTGATCCCTGGCAGTCAAAGTCTACATTCTGTTGGAGTTTAAAAGCTTACGATGACCCTAGAGCATTTTTTTGGTCTCTGATGGTGTGAATAGGGCTTTGGACTTGGAGTTAGAAGAGTTTCAGTTCTAATCCTGTTTCAAGCAATGGTTAGTTTTGTGACCCTAGGCACAAGGTCATTTGTAAAACATTAGCATATAAGCTATACTACCTCACAGAGCATCCAAAAATGGTATTAAGATCAAACCAGTAAATACTGTAGCATGAGACCCAATTAAGGCAGCACTCTGCTCTGAACTTGGCGTGACCAGCTGTGACTCCTTCCTTGATAAAAGGGAAGTTTCCACTAACTGACTGGCCTAACTAAGACCTAACACATTGCCTAGAACATTGTCAGTATTTCCTAAATGTTAGTTGACTGATTGACTGAAGTAGAGGAAATACAGAATTGCTACCAGAGCTCAAGAAAGCAGACATGAGCATTTCTGAATGATACTTGGCTGAAAGATTGGACATGTGACCTGACAAGATTGGAAAGAATGGATGGAGTATCAAGGCACTGGGGTCTTTATTGGTATCTTGACCTTGCTGTCTTCCCTCCTAGTTGGGATGAGAGCAGGACCAATCTGCTATTTCCATTGCCTTCTCTACCTGCTGACAAGGAGAGCAAAAATGTATCCATTCATCAGATCTTTTCTATCCCATACCTGTCTTCTCTACTAAATGCAGGAATGGTCAGAGACAGAGTCATTACTTATGTACCCTATGGATACGCAGGAGACTGCCCATAAAGTAGTAAATTAAGTGACTAACAATCTTTTCCTCATGTTTTCTCCTTAACAGTAAGGGTAGCAAAGTCCATTTGACTTAATAACATGAGAGGTTCACCCCAACCTTAGAAAGATAACCATTTCCTTCTTTGATTCAGAAATAATTATATGTAATTCCCATATTTGAAGGATTGTTGTTAAGGATTCATTATCACTACATCCATTATTTCAATAGACTTGTAGATTTTTTTTCCTTAGGAATTTCCCCGTAGTCTGTTTCCTTTATGCCTACCCCTCCTCCTCCTTCTCCTCCCCCTCGTCCTCTTCCTGCTTCTCTTCCTCTTCCTCTTCTTCCTCTTTATTCTCCTGCTCTTCCTCCTCTTCCTCTTCCTCCTCTTCCTTCTTCTTCTTCTCCTTCTCCTTCTTCTCTTTTCTTCTTTAATTCCCTTTTATATAATGGAGTTTCATTTTCTATGCATTCTATTGCCCAAGTCCTATAAGACTCTAAGAATAGTGGCTCTCAAAAGATTTGAACTGTAACAGATTCGGTAATAGATGAAACTGTATGTAGCAAAACCATGACTTAAAGCCTTGCTTTCTGAATCTCAGTCCAGTGTTCTACTCGTGTTGCCTTCCACACTGGTACTGTTGTAAACCATGGTTACCATCTTGACACATACATGGGCAGAAACTGCTAAACTTGTATGCAAGATTTGGGAGAGTTAGCAGAACACTGAGAAGAATAATAATGCACTAGTATGTTATGTGATGGACTTATTAGAAATAAAATGCTAATGTAAAATAACCATGTATTCCATCTCCAAGAAATACAGCAAGTCTCTGTTATATTGCCAAACAAATGTTGTGACTAGTAGAACTGACGAATATTATACATGGTTGGCCAATTTTCAGAGAAATGAAATATAACAAAATTCACAAAACTACAACTACTGTTAATAGAATATACTCTTTCCTTGATGACTCAGAAAGCACATGAGGACTATATAAAAAAGCATGGTCATAAGGTGAACATGTTATTCTACTAGCAAAAAGTATAATAGTGAGTTTCTCATAAGAATTTTAATGAAATTGAATATCTGTCTTAACTAAGTATACTTTGATATTTGTGTGGATTCATGATGTTGCCTGACCTCCCTCCCCTGATGGGGACCTTATAAGCACCACTATCCCTTATCACTCTGTGTTATTCTTGTCCTTGTCCTTCTGTAGACACTCTGTAATGCATCTGGTCAATGTGCTGGAACCCTTTGACTAGGTCCTTTAATAGTTCCCAGATCATAGTGCTCCCTCAGTCTGTGCACTTATGAACTACTCTCATTCACTACATAAAGGACTTACCTCCTCTTTCTATCACAGACATCTTTGCTAATGACTTTTGTGTCACTTTCCATGTAGAAGACACCAATGACATTATGTCATAGTCTCCCTACATACCTGCCATGCAGATTCCTGTTGCCCTTTGGTCATATGCAATTTTAATAATTATGTTTGATGATTTATAACCGTATAACACACAGGGAGAATATTAGTATTAAAGAGATGAGATTTTATAAGCCCATTATGCAAACAGCTTGAGATTGTAGTGAGACATGGTAGCCAACGATGAAATGCCAATTTGGAATGCATTAAGGGAAGCCTAGCGTTCCAGGGAAGGGAGAAGATAGTCCCACTGGCCTCAGCCCTTGTCAGATGACATCAGGACTTTGGTGCTCAGTTCTGGGCATCAAGTTTTAGAAAAAAACATTGATCAGGTGGAGAACATCAAAAGAGTACACTGCCAGACACGGAGTAAGTGGGATGTGAATCATATGTGTGTATACGTGTTATTATGATTTTTCCTCCATAAAGGTGAAGGGCCAAGGCATGCTCTATGGCTAATACGTGGTTGAGAGGCAGCTAGGTAACTGTTTGGATAGATAAAGTCAGATTCTCCAATTATGGAGTCAGAAAGACTTGAGTTCAAACTCAGCCTCAGACACATACTAGCTATGTGACCTTGAGCAACTCACTTAACGTCTATCTGCCTCAGTTTCCTCTTCTGTTAAATGAGGTAAATAGTAAGACCTGTTTCCCAGGGTCATTGTGAGGATTAAATGAGATAATATTTGTGAAGTGCTTTGCAAACTTGCAGGCTCTACGCCAATTGGAGCCGTCAGTGGCTATTGAAGCAGCTTGTGGCGTTCACCCTGAAGAGGAGCAGATGTACAGGGAACATGATCCTAGTCTTCAACATTTGAGAAGTCATCATACGCAAGAGGGATTGGCTTGGACTCTCTGGTCCTGAAGGGCAGAATTGGGGGTAATAAGAACTTTCAAGGAGACAAAATTAGACTCATATACGGAAAAAAAACGTCTAGGAATGAGAGCTATGGAAGAGAATGGAAGAGTTTGCCCTCTGAGTCAGTGGGTTGCCTTCTATTGGGAGGTCTTCAATCAAAGGGTGCATAATCACCTCTCTATTCCAGAGGGGACACTCCACACTAACCCAAGAGCACTAAGTGACTCTGTTTGTGTAAAGAGAGAGAGGGACAGAGAGAGAGAGAGAGAGAGAGAGGGACAGAGAGAGAGAGAGAGAGAGAGAGAGGGACACAGAGAGAGAGAGAGAGAGAGAGGGACAGAGAGAGAGAGAGGGACAGAGAGAGAGAGCACAAAAAACTAAAAAATGGAAAAAAAGAAGGCAAGATGACAAAAGGAAAAATATATAGAGACAAAGAAGAAGATAAGGCAAAACAGAGAAAGAAGTAGTTTGCAGAGAGAAGGGAGTTAGAGAATCACCCACTAGGAAGGAAAACAAAACATGATGTGGCATTTTTGGTCACATAGTCCTGTTTGAGGTGAATTAATTACTTTGGGGGATACAAGGACTTAATGTAATCTACTAATTAGTACAACCTGAAACAATAACTTCCACAATGATAATTTGATAGCCCCAAAGAGTTAGTCACGCTTCAAACCTGCCTGCTTGCTCCCAGGGCATACTGTGCATAATTGGAGAATCTGACTTAAGTATTATCTACACCAGCCCATGTAGCAGAGAAAATAGACAGACAATTTTCAATGGTGTTCAGGCCTTTTGTCATTTCTGTACCTTCTTCCCTTGTGTTTGTAAGAGCAAGTCCCACAGGCTCACTGCGAATCAATGTATTAGAGAAAGAATTGTACTTCTTCCCTGATGGTTTGTCAAGGGCTTAACAAATATGTTACTGTCCATGAAGCACAGAAGACCTGAATTCAAATCCTGCCTGAGACACTTTTATAATAGCTTCTCGTGGTAGCTAGCATTTATATATCAATTTAAAATTTCCAAAGCATTTTACAAATATTATGTCATTTGATTCCCACAAACTTCCCCAGGAGTAGCTGTTATTATCACCTTTTTACAAATGGGGAAACTGAGGTTGAGAGAGGTTACATGACTTGACCAGGGTCATACAGTTAGTTAGTATCTAAGGTCAGGTTTGAAGTCAGGTCTTCCTGACTCTAGGTCCAGCTCGCTATCCATTGTCCCATCTGGCTGCATCAATACTGCCTGTATGAGTAGAAGAAAGTTACCAAAGCTCTTGGCTATACCTTTATTTCTTTCCTCTATAAAATGAAGGGGTTGAACTAAATGACCTTTAAGGCACCACCTAGCTTAAAGACAATGAGCCCTTGCTAAGCAGTCGAGACCTTTCCCTCTCACTACCCTTCAGGGCCAACATTTCCTCACTTCTCCTCAATTAATATGATAAGCACTGTGATCAGTCAACCAACAAACACTGAGTACTTACAATGTCCCATGGGGAGTGTAAAGTCCTGGGGATAAAAGGAGTCCAGAGATGGTCCCTGCCCTCAAGGTGTTTACAGTCTAATGGGGGAGACCCCTAGCAAACAAATATGTACAAATACTCTGCACAGTATAAAGAGGAAGTGAATAAAAGAGGGAAGGAGTAGAATTAAGAAAGGTTGGGAAAGGTTTCCTGTAGAAGATGAGATTTTAGTTGAAAGAAAGGTATGTCCAGGAACAGTGAAATGATAGTCACATTTCCTTTCTTTATGATTCTAAGAAGGAAGGAAGGAAGGAAGGGAGGGAGGGAGGGAGAGAGAGAGAAGGAGGGACTGGTTTTGACTATCTTTTGTATTGATACCAGTTGAATGCACTTAGGGAATATAAAGTCTAAGTTATATTTAAGGTATAAAACCCTAAATACATAATGCATATGACTAAATGGTATTGAACTAAAATCCATTCATTGCCCCATAATTGATTCCTGACTATTGGCATTAGATTTGCACTAGAAAATGAGAATTCAGGAGCAAGATGAGGTCAGTTCTCCCCTAGCCATTTTGACAAGAAAGAAGTTACCTTGTATAATTCAATTCCATATTTGAAGGGAATCTCAGGTATCATCTAGTCCAAGGAGCCCATGATCAGTCGCCCCCTTTTTGATACTGCTATTATTTGGATATATGGCCTTTGTTTGGAGACCTCCTGAGAGAGGCAACCTACCACCTCTCCAGGAAGTTCATTCCACTTTTGGACAACTCTAATTATTGCCATGTTTTCCTGACATTGAGCCTAAATCTCTCCCTCTACAACTTCCACACACTACTCTTGGTTCTGCCCTCTGAGGCCAAATAGAAACAAGCTTAATCCTGTTCCAATAAATTGACAAATATTTCTTAAACACCTTAGTACATGCCAGGAACTGTGCTAGGCTCTTGGGGTAGATACAGTGAATGAAACATTTCCTACAGTCAGGGAGTTTCTAGTCTAACAGAGTAGGTAATGTGTGCATATTTAAGAACATGAAGGCATGGACCATTATCCCCCTAAGTCTCTCCTCTAGATGTTAATCTCCCCTGCCCCAAGTCACTTCAATGTGTCTTATGGTGAAGTCTCATTGCTTCATCCCCACTATAGTTCTCTCCTCTGGATACTCTCTCACTTCTCCATGTCAAAAAATAATTTGCCCGGAACTGACCAGAGTAGTCCAAATGGACTCAGAGGAAGGCAGAAACAATGGGACTTCCCTAGTCCTGGGCGCTCTCCCTTTCTTAATGCCACCTTTGCTTTAAGCAGATTCTTTGGCTATGCTGCTGTCACCTGTAGGTTTTACACCCTACTAAAACACCCTTATCTTTATTACGACCTGGCCATGCTTCTCCCATCCTACTTGGCAAGTTAATTTTTTTGACCCCAAGTCAAGCCAACAATTAATTGAGCACTTAGTATGACCTAGGTACTCTACTAAACACTGAGAATACAAAGAAAGGCCAAAAAAGAGTCCCTGCCCTCATGGAGCTCGCATTCCAGTATGGGATTTCATACTTATAGCTATTACTTTTAAAACTGCTGGGGGCTTCTCACATGCTGGGTGGACCTTTTGGAGATGCTTTAGAGGAGAGTGTATACAAGAGTTTCACAGTGAGCTGTGTAGATGGGTCATCATATACTTCATTTTCCAAATGAAACGACAAATCTATTGAAGTATCAAAGGGAAGATGCCATCTTATTTGCTTTGAGTCATTGTCCTAATCCAGAAGTGGGGAACCAACATGTGGCCTCAAGGATACTCATGACCTTCTAGCTAGTGGTTCTCAACCTGTGAGTTATGTTCAATTTGTAAAAATGAAAATATATCCTGTATATCAGATATTTACGTTACGATTCAATAGCAAAATTACTGTTATGAAGTAGCAAAGAAAATAATTTTATGTTTGTGGGTCACCACAACATGAGGAACTGTATTAAAGGGTCATGGCATTAGGAAGGTTGAGAATCACTGTGCCCTCAGGTACAGCCTTTGAAATAAGTCCAAATTTTACAGAATAAATCCTTTTATTAAGAGGATTTCTTCTACGAAGTTTGAGTTCAGTCAAAGGGTCACACTTGAGGACCTAGAAGGCCACAGGTTACCCACTCCTGTACTAATCTGTTGAGCTCTTTCTTGGCTCTTGACTACCTTCCAACTTATTATCTCTGCCACCTGGCCTTATCATCTGAAACCCTGAAAAGCAAGCTGTGTATGAATGAGTAGCCCTTCATCTCTTCCTTACTCTTAGCAAAAGACTTCAAAAATAGTGTTTATGACTGATTGTCTGAGGGATTTCTTTTACTTCCTATTGGGTGACTTAAATTTTGATATATTCTAAGTTGCTTCATATTTTCAATGTCTGAATGATTAAGAGAATACTAATTCTTTTCTCCAAAACTTTAATCACTCCATGAGATGGTGGTCATAAAAATGGATTTTTTTTTTTTTTGCCTTTAGGATGGAGAGCCTCCGGAGGCACAGGAATCCGCCCCAATTTCTGAGAAGTCCAGGCATTCAGGAAGTGCGTGCTCCGCTTAGGAAAAGACCTGAAGAGGAGTGTAAGTATGCTGAACTAAGCTTACATGAATGTCTTAGTAGCATCTGCTTCACTGGGTACCAAACCTGAAACCACTAAGTGGCTCATTAGAATACATTCACATGTATCATTTCAAGGAATGTGGTTTGGATGATGTATATAGGGTGGTAGGCATACTAGGATGAGAATTATAAACCCGGAAGCAACTGAGAATGAACCTTTACAGTTTTATTTCAATTGAATTATTTTTCTTAAAATTTTATATCCTTCTATGAGCTTTCGTCCTGACCTAGCACTGCTATCAAATATGAATGTAGGTACCACGTGTTGTTCCATTGATATTGTGAGTCAGAGTAAGGTAGTATAATGGGGAGGAATCTGCTCATAATATTGGGGATGTCCAGGCTTAAGTCGTTCCTCATATATCTTGACTTCAACAACTTGGGCAGGTCAATGCTCAAGCCAATCTCCAAGTTGCCAAACAATTTCAGAATTGCCTTTGTAGAGGTGAGTTCCTCACTGGCACTCCCCTACATCCATGATGCTTCCAAATATTTACATCTATACCTAGGACTAGCTATAGGCACAGCTATATTTCTTGATCTATGTAGCACTATTTCTAGCACTAGATAGACAGATAGAGAGAGACAGAGAGAGAGAGAGAGGGATCAATAGATAGATGGATAGATGATAGATGGATGGATAGATGGATAGATGGATGGATAGATAGATAGATAGATAGATAAATAGATAGATAGATAGATAGATAGATAGATAGATAGATAGATAGACATTATCCACCCCCATCTATATAGTAGATAATTAACCCATTAGTCCTGTAAAAGATCATCATATTTAGGACAAGAAGAGATTCTTTGGATCATATCATCCAATCCTCTCATTTTATAAATGAAGCAGAGTCCCAGATAGGAGAAATCTGTCAGTCAACAAGCCTTTATTAAGAACCTACTATGTTCCTGGCACTGTGCTAAGTACTGGAGATGGTCCTACAATTATTAAAGAACAGAGTCAAGATTTGAACCCAAGTCTTCCAAATCCAGCTCTTTCTACCACACCATGCTGTCTCCACTGCAGGATTGGCATCTCTTGTGCTTACAGTAGCATTTGAAACTTTTCCCTTCACCAGCCTAAATATTTCCTGAAAGAATAAGAGAAATGGAAGTTTGCCATCTTCTCTTCTTCCTTCAGTTATGGGATTTTTTCCTCCTAGGAATAAGGACTCCATGGAAAGATAGGTGTCTGGACACCAAGTTCATATTTGCCAGTTGAGTCGGACTCAAGAACTAAGAGAGCTTCCCCCCAAATTATATTGTATCTATTTTGCATATCCCCCAGTAGAGCATAAGTTCCTCGGGACAGGGAATGTTTCATTATCTTGGTATCTTCAGTGCCTAGCACAGTGTCTGGCACATAGTCGGGACTAAATGAATGTATACTGACTAAAAAATTATGTCAGTAAGACACAGCTGCTTCCTTAATGTGACTTCTAATCCCATGAAAGACAGCATAATTCTAACGAGAATTATAATAAAAAAATGAAATTTGAAGTATGTTAAATAATTACTGTGTCTTGGCTAGGCCAATCAATTAACATACATTTATCAAGGGCCTACTAATTTATAATTTAAAAATAATGATACTTTACATTTGTATAAGTGCCCTTATCTCATTTGTGCGTTACACACCCCTTATTGAACAGGTTCTATTGGCTTTGCTATAGTATGATCTCCATTTTGGAGATGGTAACCTGAGGCTCCCAGTTGCCATGTGACACTTCTCTAGATGTCTGAGTATCTTAGCACCACTCTGCTTCTGTGTGGAAATGCCAAGCTAACTTTGCTTTTTGATATAAATAAGACTAATCATTGTTCAAAGCAAGTGGATGCATGTAATGGTTGACTTTTATAATCAAGGTGTGAGCCACTGTGCCATAAAGCAACGTGGAGTTCTGCCTCTAGGAAGGGTTTTCATTTTCACTAGGATGTGACTGGTACCATAGGTTCACTTCAATATACTGCCTGCTTGTCCATCCATATTGTATGGACATTTCCCAGTTTTTTAAGTCATCATGGCTTGGGTAAAACCAAAGTGCATTGAAGCTGTCTGCTTTTGCCCCAAAGAGTACTCTCTGTACCAAGTACAGCGGATGGCGTTTTCAGTCAACAGCACCATAACTCAATATGTGTTGCATCTCTTTCGATAGTGTTAGATTCATAACTGGCAGCATTATGAACAATGCAGCTCATTGGCCCAATTTTCAAAAGAAATTTAAAATTCTTATCAGGGTCCTGGGCATCCTTAGGAGCAAACTCTCAAAGATCCAGGCTGGATATGTAAGCTCTGGATTGTTTTCAGGAACTCCGATGGGAAGTTCCCCCAGGAGAAACCGTGCCTGCTTAGACATTTGTCTGGGATGCAGGGGCTAATTACACATCAAAGTTTCACACAGAGGGCAGACTCACTTGTGTTTTATAAACGGCTGACTTTACTTAATAGAAAAAAAAAACACTTCTCAGTGCACAGTGAATGCAATTCTGTTTTGGAATGTGTGCAGTTTAAAGCTCAGAGCTTTGCTGAGTGAGGCAGCCCATGAATTTCTTCGATGTCAATATTTGTTACATGTTCTATGTGTTGGGAGCTAGAGACTGAGACTGACACAATTACGTCCTCAGGTCTCTTGTGAGACACATCTGTACCATTATCCCCACACTACTCAATTCATTCAAAAGATTTATTCAATCTAACAGTTTAATTTTTGAAGCATATATTAAGCACCTTCCATTTGCAAGGTACTTTTTTTTCAAGGCAATGGGGCTAAGTGACTTGCCCAGGGTCTCACAACTAGTAGCAAGGTACTTCTTAAGGAAAAGGTTAATTGATTTGCCCAAAGTCACACAAATAGTATACATCAGAGATGGGATTTGAACCCAAGGCTTCTGTCTCCTGACACAAAGTTCTTCCAATGGACCACAGTGTCTCCCTGAGAACACATCATTATCCCAGGCCTTCATATCCTCAAGTACTCCTCAAAATATAGCCCAAAATGTATGTCATCATGACCCACAGCTTTGCGGAGTACCTGTTCCTCTATTGTACAATGGAATATGCTTGGGACAAAAGTAATTTTTAGCATTTTTCATTTTTTCCAATACAGTACACAGTTGAAGGCCATACATTGCCTTTTTACCTCATCTGTAGAATGGGGGTTAGTAATGTCCATAGTAAACATTTCACAGAATTTCAAGGAGGATCAGATGACCAAATGTGTGGAGGAAGCCTCATTAGGCCTGAAGTCCCTGAATTAATGCTATCAGCTTTGGTGATTAGTCCTGGCTCCTATATTCACCTGTGTATGTTGGGGCCTCTGCTGGGTGCACAGAGCAGCCACCTGTCTACAACTCCAGCCACCAAAGTGGCAATTTAACCCTTAATTCAAAATGAAGAGATGAGAGTTTGGTCATGCAGCTACTGTGTTCGTAATGATTTGATCTGGCTCAGTCTTGTGACGTAAAATAAAATTGGAGATATTTACCTTCACTTAGTTTGTTATGTTCAGCAGGCAGGAACCTCAGAGAGAAACTCAGTTAGGGTCGATTTTCCTTTGTAAATCAGTCACTTTGGATGAGGATTTCCTGAAGATGGTATTGCTGGCATTACAGTTGCCTGGGCCACCAAGGGACTTGCCCAGGGTCTTACAGCCTCTCTTACTGGGGAGGTGACAGTTCTCCAAGACTATAATTGCAGATTACAAGGTGCTGATCTGTGCTGCTGTTGGCAGAGGGAGCCACCTCAGTGAGAATTCCTTACGTCAATGGAACCTTGACTATCTCATCCCATCGCATAGTATACTTATGATTCCTCCATGAAAATAGAAAGAATGCAATTATTCATTCAGCTTTAGTTATATTAGTAACTACAGCTAGGAGTCTTCCTGAATGTGGTTATTTTAAGTGGAAAAAACAAACAAATATCCAATAAGAGAGGGGCACATTTCTTTCTCTGGAGGCATTATGGTATGGTAGATAGCAGGCTAGACCTGAATTTCAGAAGGCCTGGGCTGATTCCTCCAGCGGATCCTTAGTAGTTGTGGGGCCCTGGGTGTATCACATAACTTTCTGAACCCCAGTCTCCTCATCTTTAAAATGGGGATGTTTCATGGAGTTTTTATAGACCCAGATGGGGTAATGTCCCATATTAAAGTCCCATATTAACATGTATTGTATATTTTTCTTTAATCAGTTCCCAAAGGACTTGCATAGATTTTAGTTTGTATCTTAAAAATAGGCCTGTCTCTAGGCTTAGCTTAATTCAAATCAGCCATTTCCTCGAGGAGGATCTCTCCAGGGCATCTTCCTGGAGGTTTGGTTTATTCCTTTGATCTTCAAACTCCACCTTTGCCTCTTTGATCTACTCCGGGTACAATGCTGAATGTTAAACTGTCTTGTTGATCTGAACTTCTATGGAGAACATTATTTCTCTCTTAAATTTATTTTTATTAAGTATGGAAATTGTTTTGTGAGGCATTACATCTTCCTTTGAATTCACAAATGCTCTTTTGCTGATTTTGAGTGCAAAAAATGAGAACACTGATCAATCATCTTGCCAAAAACTCTGTTGATGAGGGATGCATGAGGACCAAAGATGAATTTTCCGTAAGCATCAAAACCAATGATTTATTTTATTAACTTTCTTACTAAAAGCATATTTGAATATTGATGAGAAATAAAATGAGTCTTTGATCCATCCTTTTGCTCTTTCAGCAACTATGATGCATACAATTGATAAAAATTATGTCAAAAAAGAAACTCACAGGGGCGGCTAGGTGGCACAGTAATATAGTACTGGACCTGGAGTCAGGAGGACCTGAGTTCAAATCCAGCCTCAGACATGTAACACTTACTAGCCATGTGATCTTGGGCAAGTCACTTAATCCCTATTGCCCTGCCTTCCCCCCTCCATAAAGCAAAAAAAAAAAGAAATAAAAAAAGAAAAGAAACTGACAGCATCATGAACTGCATGTTGGAAGGGAAATTGAAGGCTACCTAGCCTCTCCTGACCCTGAATGAGAATCATATCTACAACATGCCTGATAAACGGTCAATCCAGCCTTTGCTTGGAAATATCCAGAATAGGAGAGTCCATCCCAACACCAGGTCAACTCATCCCACTTACAGACTGATTTGGTAGGAAGTGTTTCCTTGCCATAAGCTTCCATCTACATCTTTGCAATTTCCATGGATTATTCCTACTTCTGCACTCTGGGGTCGAAACAAAAAACTGAATTCTTTCCACAAATATTCGAAAAAAGCTAACATGTTCCCCCCTAAGTCTTTTTTCTCCAGGCTAAATATTCCTAGATTCATCAACTAATCTTCACATAACACAACCTTAAGACCATTCTTCACCCTTGGTCCCCTTCTTTCAACTCTCTTGTTTATCAATGGTCTTCCTAAAATGTAGTTATGAGAACCAAATATGCTAACCCCGATGTGTTCTGATTAAGAAAAAATACAATGGGACCTCCCTAATCCTAAACAACATACCTTCTTTGGCACAAGCCCAAAGAGCATCCTTTCTTGTGGTCATGTCCTCCTTCACCTCAGTGACTTCCTTATGATACTCTCTTAACTTTACCTTGTTTCTAACTTGTATCTAGCTGTTTACATGTGATCTCCTCCATTGGGTTGGGAAGTCTTTGAGGTCAGAGTTTGGTTTTTGCCTTTCTTTGTATCCACCATACTTAGCACAGTGCCTGGTACTTAGCAGGCACTTAATCAACTTGACACTACTGATACATATTGGCATTGTTACAGTCATCATCATCATCAAGCCCAACTTGCATTTGATAAGATGGCATTACATGAACACAACATTTTCCCCGGCTTGATTTTGTTCATGTTAAGTTCCCCAAAGTGTCATTTCTTTTAAATCTACAGACTCATAAATTTCAGTCTACATGGGACCTTAAAGGTCATTAAGTCCAACTGCATCATTTTACAAATAAGAAAACTGAAACAAAGAGAGGTTAACAGTTACATGACTAGCAAGTGTCAAAATCGGTTGTTGACCCCAGATTCTTATGACCACTCTCCAGGATCCTGGACACTAAACCCTTCAGACTCTTCCAAATGAAAGCTTCCATGGTCATGTAGTTCTAGGCTGTCCATATAGATGAATCAACTGCCATCACATACAAAGATGTGACATCTTCATTCCGAATGGTAGCGAAGCCCAGTGTTCACTGTACAACATGGTTAGTAGTCAGGAAGAATTCTGCCTTTGGCCAGTGCTTGTTAGGTGACCAGGGACACATCACTCAACCTTGCTGATTCCAGGTTTCTCAGCTGTAAAATATGGGTAATAGCTGTGGTGACCTCATAGCCTTCTTCTGTATCAAATGATCTATGTAAACCACTTTGCAAACCTTAAAGCATTATGTAAATGTCAGCTGGTGATGTCACCATTAACATGGGTATATGTTGGGCTGTGTTGTTTCATTGAGTCAGGCACAGAAACACCTTCAACCAGGGAAGAAAAACAAGGAGCCATGGCCTGACCCTTTTAATGAAATTAATTCCGTGAGTACTGAGGAGTTCCAAGTTACTTACCAGGATGTCACAGTTAGATGGGGTTCTAGAATCCCATTCTTCCTGATTTCGAAGCTGCCCTCTATTTATTATATCACACTTTCTATTACTATTACTATTACTATTACTGCTACCACCACCACTACCAGTACTACTACTACTACTACTACTACTACTACTCCTACTACTAGGTTTCTCTGTCGTGCAAAGTGTATGAAGTCTGTCTATAGAATCACTGCACTAAAACAATTTGATGGAAAGTGGATTTTCTCAAAATTTATCTCTATATAAAATGAACATTTCTTTTTTTTCCTATTGACATTTCTTTTGGCATCCTACTTTAAGAGCTGAGGGGTTCATCATTAAGGGATTCTCCAGATAACTGAAGCATACCTTTTCAAATGTCAATTTAAATACACACACACACACACACACACACACACATATAAAAGCATTTTTAACAGGAATCATTCTCATGTGTTTTGCACTCCCCAGACTTCTTAAACTGGCAACTAGATAGAATACAAATCTTTCTTGATGGCTCAGGGGGATCCTTCCAGATGTCTATTATTTTACTATGACTGAGAAGGCAGAGGGCGCTGGAAAACAGAGCATGCAAAGGAAAGGTAGCTGAGATGTAGAATTTCCCTTCTCCCTCTCCCAATGCCCAGCAACTAACATTGCATAGAGGTTTAATCAATTTTTTTGAATGAAGGAATGAGGAAACTGGGAAGACAAATGTTACGTTTTTTTCACGACTGCCTAGGGCTGCCCTTTAACCCACGACTGCCTAAGGCTGACCTTTACTCTTTGCTCTTGCAGTAACAGTCCAACTGCTAAAGAGCCCCTCAGTGGTGTTTGCCCTCTGGTGGCTCCCCTGTGACCTTAGTCATTTCTTCG
Organism: Pseudochirops corinnae; assembly: GCA_028646515.1. NCBI lineage: Eukaryota > Metazoa > Chordata > Mammalia > Diprotodontia > Pseudocheiridae > Pseudochirops > Pseudochirops corinnae. The sequence goes on from CM053586.1 coordinate 356,894,965, forward strand.
CTTCTCTGGCTCCCAGGGTCCCCATCTGCTGAAGGTCTGAACAAGGTAGCCCCAAGTTCTCTTCCAGCTCCGTATTTATGATCCCATGATCTCTTCCTAATCCATCCCACATATTGCTTCTGATTCAGCCTCCTAAAACACCTCTTCAAAGGAAGAGAGAATTGAGAGCTGGAAGGACACTGGGGAATCATCTGTTACAAACTTCTCATTGAACAGAAGATGAAATGAAGGCACAAAGAGTGCTAAACAGGAGGTCATGACCTTTTTTCATCATTGACCCTTGGGTGACCTGGTGAAAGCCTTCTCTGACCAATGATTTCGGACTGTTCATAACTGAAAAAAAGGTGAAATTTCCATTAGAGGTTAGTGAAAATGAAGATAATTTCCCATTCCAAGTTCAAGGACTCCCTGAAATGTATCTTCAGGCACCTGGGAGGGTGGGAGTGCAGATGCAGAGCCCCCATGGAAAGGATTTGTACCTGCTCCTGTCAGAAGGAAGAGCCGGACTGAGATTCGAGCCTAGCTTTGGACTATATTCTTATGTCCTTCCTGTAATGCCTCACTGCTTCCACCTTCATCCAATATTCATTCTCTTATTCAGAAGTTCTCAACAGGTCCTTATGGGATATGGGATACTGATAATAACGCTCTCACTTTCTTCTCTTCCTTCCCTCCTTTACTCTTTCCTTCCTTCCTTCTCTTCCTTTGTTCCTTCCTTCCTTCTCTTCCTTCCTTCCTCCCTCCCTTCCTTCCTCCCTTCCTTCTTTCCTCCCTCCCTTCCTTCCTCCCTTCCTTCTTTCCTTCCTTCCTTCCTTTCTTCCTTCCTTCTTTACTTCCTTCCTTCCTTCCTCCCTTCCTTCCTTCTTTCCTTCCTCCCTTCCTTCCTTCCACCCTTCCTCCCTCCCTCCTTCCCTCCCTCCCTCCCTCCCTTCCTTCCACTCTCCCTTCCTTCCTTCCTTCCTTCCTTCCTTCCTTCCTTCCTCCTTTACTCCCTTCCCTTGATCCTCTTCTTCCTTTACCTCTCCCTTTTTTGCCTCCTTCATATTAAACCTAGACAATTCACTTTTTGGCCCCAAGGTTAACGCTGTGCATTTTTTTTCTATTAAATTTAGTCTTACTAGATGAATTACGTGACAATCTCATCATTATTCTGTTATTGTTAACTAATTAGAGCTTGAACTCATTAGTTTTGCATTGAAGGCCCTTCACAATCAGGACTGCCCCAGTCTTTTCATCATCTCCCATTTCTGTTCTCAAAGTCTCTAATCAAACCACATGGCCATTCATTGCCCCTCAAAGCCACTCTGGGCTCTTGTCTGTATTCCATCTTTCCTCCTCATTTCTATGTGTCTGAATTCAATCCATTTTTACATCTCCCAAGTTTTCCGTAAAGGTTTTCTGTTCTTCTCTACCTCCAGTGATTGTTCCTTTTCACAAATTATTGTAGCATTTACTGTCCAAATAAATAACTTTCTGTTACTGTTTTCCCCCCCGGCACTTAGCAGAGTACCCAGCATATGAAAAATACTTAATAATAAATGCTTATTGACTTACTGACTGATTATCATAAGGCTCCATGATTTAGATTTCACATTATGGAAACCCTCTTCACTGTTGCTATAGCAACGTACCTCTAACTTAGTAAATAGTCTTCAAGAAGTACCTAAAGGTCAGAGATATTTAGGAACTCGAATAGGATTTGAACTCAGGGCTTCCTGACTCCAGGGCAAGTGCTCTATTTACTATGCTACCTAGATGCCCCATTGGGAGCTATTTTTGTCGGTGTGAACTTAATCTCTTCAACTAGATCATAAGGTCATTCATGGCAGAAGACATCTTAGAGGGCCTTATTGTATGTTTCTTTGTGTTCAAAAAGGGCTCATTGGAGATGATTGATTTTTTTTTTAATTAGACGTGGATTCATTGTATTCAGGAGCTCTGGGAAAGGAAATTCTATTTACCAAAGCAGGTCAGAAACTAGTCTATAATTTATAGTCTTAGAAATTTGCCCAGGGCCCTGGGAGTTTCAGTGACTTTACCATGGTCCCAGAGGCTTAAACCCAGGCCCTCCTGATCTCTAGGCACGATTCCACTCTTCTTCCTGAGAAGGGGAAAATGTTGCTGAATTCCTGAGATTCTGTGATATTCTCTCTAGCAGAAGCAGAGAGATTTAATTCAATTAGATTCAGCAATAATTGGGTAGCTCCTATGTGTCTGGCTAACCAGTAAGAACAACAACAAAAAAGACAATCCCTACTTTGAAGAAGTTTACATTCTTTGGGTTGAGATAGCCCATACACGTATGAGCATATGAATAAATATATGCATGTGACAGGCAGATGCTGGCCTAGGGCCCTGGGGTTCCTTCGTCCACTAAGGACCCTCAGCTTTGGGCTAAAATATGGCCCTCCATTCTTAACTGGGGGAACCTAAGCTCTAAAGAGGGGCCACATTTCATTCCTATTGTTTCTGAGTCCTTACTTCAATATCCTGAAGCCTAAGGGTAAAGCCCTTCAAGGTTTAGGTTTGGTTTACTTCTAAACTTTCCCCAAAGCAAAATAAAAAGAGTCCATTTTAGTACTCAGTGCACATGGATGACCAGTACAATAGCCCTCATAGGGTCATTCCCCCAGTTTGTGATTTTGCTCATAGTTGGGACCCCGGAATGTGACTCCTATTACTGTTCTTATGCTTACAACCCTGAGGGTGTAGATTTCTTATATTGTCACCCACAAGCCCCCACTTCTGTCCTTCCCAGTAATAATCAGTATTTTAGCTTTTTAGCAAAAAATATTACTAAGATAGTATAACAAACATAGTAAAACCATTTCCCCAGAAATTTGGGGTACACAATTCCACATATATCAACATGGTCCATGGAGACGATAGGCACAAACTTAGTCAATAATCAATAAACATTTATTAAGCATCCGTTATGTTCTAGGCACTGTGCTTAGGATGGAGGATATAAAAAAAGACAATCCCTACCCTCAAAGGAGCTTTCAATCTAATAAGGGGAAACAATGCACAAATGGAAACTGAAAAGTGGTGAGTGGTCCCTCCAAAAGGTACCTGCTATGACATGCATGCTGACCATAACAAGGTAGAGTAGTTTATGGAAAATGAAGTTATCTGGAAAGTTCTGAGCCTTTCATGGAGGGGCTTTGAGAAAAGTTCCTTCTTGCTCTTATAGTAAGAGGACCTTGAGTCTGGTCTTGAAGGAACTGGGGAATTCCACATGATAGAAGTGAAGGGAGAAATTCAAGGGTAGATTATAGAGGGGGGGGCACATAAAGGGAACCAGTGTTACAATAATTAAGGGGGTTAGATTCAAAGCATTCAATCAACAAACACTTGCTAAGCCATTAAGTACTTGTCAAACGCTGGGGAAACAAAGCCAAAAGAAGTAATAGTTAATTAGGAGAGACAGCAGGGCATATACAAAAAATGCAAAAGAAATATGAATAGGAAAATGCAAAAGAATGCAAGGTAGTTGGCGAAGAAGGATAGTAAATGGCCATCATAAGAAGTAGATGACCACTATATGAGCATGAAAGAGAGAAGATTCCTCTAGTCACTGGGGTCTTGAGGTTGATCAATCTTAAAATCCCTTCCAACTCTTAGATTCTATGACTCCCTTTGTCCCCTCGTGTACTCTGCAGGCAGATAGTTATTGGACTTTTGCTTATCAAAATCAAGTGTAGCAGATGGTGGAAACACTGATTGTGTTCATTGTTATCAATTCAATTCAACTGAACAAATGCAATTGGCTTTGTGCAAGGTGTCTTGCTTGCTTCTAGGTATCTAAAGATGAGGAATCCCCGCCTTCTAGGAAGATGTCTTCTTCTGCAGTGATAGAAGGAAACTACATTTACACAGATAAGTAAGTGCAAGATAATTAGAGAAGGAAGAAAGCAGGAAGAATTTGGGATGGATGTAGCGTCTGAGTGAGAGGGAGTGTATTCCAGGCAGTAGAACAGTCTGTACAAAGGCATGGGGGAAAGTAGGAGGTTGAGTCAACCATAACATCTGGAAAAAAGAATGTATACCCCACTTGGTATATTTGAAGATATAATTGACTAAATGTGATTCAGAAAGAGTGTATTTATCCAACCAAGATGAACAGCTCATGCTTGGCTAATAGAATGTGTGGCACACACTGTGTCTGACTGTAGGCTCAAGACTCTTGTTAACATTTCTCTTGCTAACATGGACAAATTGAATGTCAGTGGCATGCTGAGTGTGCATAAAACATAGGGCAGCAGGAAGCCCCCACCCGGTGAGCTTGCGGTATAATAAGGTAGATGTGAGAGAGAACAACAAACCACAGAAAGGATACTTTAATGAAATGGAATGATTCCTTAGTGTTATATTACGTCTTGTTACTAAGTCTTGTTACTAAGAAAATGTATTCTACAAGATGTATAGATGAAAGAATTGGAGGCACAGAAGAGTCAAGGCCGTTGACAATGTAAATCATGTGGGAGGGTGCAGCTCCAAGATCAGAGAATTACGACAGCCTCCTCCCAGTTCCTTCCTGTTTTGTGTTGGACTCCAAGCAGTGAAAGGGGTGGGAGAAGAGAAAGGGAGAGAGACAGAAAGATAGAGAGAAAGAGAAAGACAGAGAAAGAGACAGAAGGAAGAGAGGAGAGAAGGGAAGGAGGGGAAAAGTAAGAGAGAGAAGGAAGAGGGAATGAGACAATTGTAGGTGACAATGTTATATTATACCAATTTTAATTTATATTTAAACATTCAAAAACAAGTTTCTTAAGGAGAAAGATAGGGAAGGTGTAGCTAGGGAACCATGCCCTAAAAAAGATCTGGATGTTCTGTTAGAAGATAAGCTTCTAAAGAAGAGGGGTGGCTTCCTTCTTTGCGTCTATACCCTTAGTGTCTAGCACAGTGCCTGACACAGAATAGGTCCTTAATAAATCTGTGTGCATTAGTTAACAAGTAGATAACAAGCTTACTGTAACTCAACAGGATTATATGGTAGCCATACAAAAATAATAATAATAATACATGGCTCTTGTTTCATTCATTCTAAATTAATATACCTAAAGTCATATATGAAATATAGAGGAAATCATTTGAAATGAAGATGTGTGTGTTGTTGGCAGTGCCTGAATTCCAGAGTGTAAGCCCTAAGTAAGAGGCTAGTTGATTTTTCCTAGTTGATCATCATTACAACATTGTTGTCGCTGTGCACAACAATCTCCTGGTTCTTCTCACTTCACTTCGAATCAATTCATGTAGAGGTTGCCATGTTTCTTCTGAAACCATCCCCCTCAGCATTTCTTTTAGCCAAATAGTACTCCATCACAATCATATACCACAACTTGTTTGGCCATTCCCCAATTGATGGGCATACCCTCAATTTCTGATTCTTTGCCACCACAAAAAGAACTCATATAAACATATATACGTGTGTGTGTGTGTGTGTGTGTGTGTGAGAGAGAGAGAGAGAGAGAGAGAGAGAGAGAGAGAGAGAGAGTTATTTTCCTTTTTCTTTGATCTCTTTGTGATACAGACCTAGTAGTGGTATTGCTGGGTCAAAAGTTATGCACAGTTTAATAGCCTTTTGGGCATAGTTGCCAGTTGTTTTCCAGAATGATTAGACCAGTTTATTGCCCCACCAACAATTCATTAATGTACCTATTTTTCCTCATCCTCTTCAACATTTGTCATTTTTTATAGGTGTGAGGTGGTACCTCAGAGTTGTTTTAATTTGCATTTCTCTAATCAATAATGATTTAGAAAAATTTTTCATATGCCTACATGCTTTGATTTCTTCCTTTGAAAACTGCCTGTTCATATCCTTTGACCATTTGTCACTTGGGGAATGGTTCTAATTTTTGACTCAGTTCCCTACATGCCTGAGAAATGAGACCTTCATCAGATAATTTGCCATAATTTTTTTGATATTAATTCATTGTCTGTGGCACCTTTTAGCAAAATGTAGTTTCCCTGATTATCTCTTTCAATTAGGTCTAATTTGCTTTGTCTTTGATTGAGATCATGATGGCCACTCCTTCCCTCTTCACTTTAGCTGAAGTCTGGTAGGCTCTCCTCTAGCCCTTCATGTCAATTCCATGCATATCCTTCTGTCGCAAATGTGTGTCTTGTACATAACATATTTTTGGATTCTAGTTTCTAATCCATTCTGCTATCTGCTTCTGTTCTATAGAATAGCTCATCCCATTAGCATTCACAGTTATCATAACTAACTGTTCATTTTCCCATCCCATTTTCCTCTATCCTTTTCTCTCTTTCTCTTTCTATCCTGACCCTCCTTAAAAGTCTGTCTAGTTTCTGACCACTCACTACCCAAATCGACTCTCTCCATTGTCATCTCCATTCTCCATTTCTTATCCCCTTTCCCTCCAATCTCTATAGGGTAAGGTAGATTTTTATACATAACTGAGTGTGTATAAATATTCTTTCCTCTTTGAACCAATTCCAGTGAGAATAAGGTTCAGACAATGCCTGCCACCACTACCCATTTTCCCCTCCACTATAAAAGCTCTTCCTTCTCTGCGTCATTTCAGTGAGAAAATTTGACCAATTCTACCTCTCTCTTCTCCTCTTTTCCACTGCATCCTTCTCTCTCATTCCTTATTCTTTTTTAAGTGGGGGGTGGGGGGGGGGAAGATCAACCCAACATATTTAACTCACGTCCATTCCCTATGTCTATGCAGACTCCTAACTTGCCTTAATAAGGATAAAGTTCTCAGGAGATTCATGTATCATCTTCCCATATAGGAATGTAAATAGTTTAACTGTGTTAAATCCCTTATAACTACTCTTTTATATTGACCTTTTTAAATACTTCTCTAGAGTCTTCTGTTTGAATGTCAGATTTCCTATTCATCTCTGATATTTTCATCAGGAATGTTTGAAAGTCCTTTATTTCACTAAATATCCATTTTTTGCCCTAAAGGATTATACTGTTTTGCTGGGTAAGTTATTCTTGGTTGTAATTCTATGTCCTTTGCCCTATGGAATGTCATATTCTAAGCCCTCTACTCCTTTAACATGTAAGCTGCACAATCTTATGTGATCCTGACTGTAGCTCCATGATATTTGAATTGTTTCTTTCTAGCTACTTGTAATATTTTTTCCTTGACCTGGGAGCTGTGGAATTTGGCTATAATATTCCTGGGAGTTTTCATTTTGTGTTCTCTTTCAAGAGGTGATTGACAGATTCTTTCCATTTCTATTTTACCCATTAGATCAAAGAAATAAGGGCAATATTCCTTGATAATTTCTTTAAATATTAAGTCTAGGCTCTTTTTTTATCATGTCTTTCAGGAAGTCTAATAGTTCTTAAATTATTTCTCCTCAATCTATTTTCCAGGTCATTTTTTTTCTTATGAGATATTTTACATTTTTTTCATTCTTTTGACATTTTTTTTTATCATTTCTTTGTGTCTCACGAAGTCACAATAGCTTCCACTTACCCAGTTCTAATTTTTAAGGATTATTTTTGTACCTCTTTTTCCAATTAGTCAGTTATGCTTTTAAAGGAATTCTTTTCTTCAGTGAATTGTTGTGCCTTTTGTTAACCATTAGGCCATTTCTGTTTTTAAAGGTAATATTTTCTTTAGTATTTTTGTACGCATTTTTTTCAACAAGCTTCTAATTCTCTTTGCATAATTTTCTTGCATCCCTCTCATTTCTTTTCACAATTTTTTTTTCTACCACTCATCTCTTTCTTTAACTCTTCTAGGAATTTTTGCTGGGCATGTGTCCAACTGCCATTTTTCTTTGAGGCTTTGCTTGTACCTATTTTTCTTCTGAGTTTATAGTTTGATTTCCTACCTGCCACCATAATAACTTTTTATTGTTGGTCTCTTTTTTTTTTTTTGCTGTTTGCTCATTTTCCCATCATATTTCTTCACTTTGAACTTTATGTTGAAGTTGGACTCTTCTCACCCGGGGGTGAGGAGGCTCCATGCCAAGCTTCAGACTTTTTGGTGCTGCTATTTTCAGGACTAGTTCTGGGAGTCTGCAAGTTTTTGGTACTTCCAAGGTGGTGGTATCCAGGAAGAGGTGTGATCACTATTTCTAGTCTGTGCTCTGGTCTTTATTCAAGAAGAGAAGCCCCTGTTTTTCTGTGTCTTGAAGTGATACTCTTTTAGGCCCTGGAATTATAACCTTTCTATCCTTTGTGTCCAATCACAAGGATTCCTCTCCATCCTTGAACTAAGACCAGAACTGCTTATGGGCAAAAGAGTTGCCAATCAGCGCTACCTGTACCCAGTACAAGCAAAAGATCCCCTGTAATCTCATTCTAACCAGTCGTCCAACTCCCTTACCATCTCTGGGATGAGAGTGTCTGAAATTGCTGCTGCTGCTGCTGTCCCAGCCATTTCCAAGGCCCACTGCTTGTGCTCCCACCAGGTTCCAGGCCTGCACTCACCCTTGTACCACAGACCACTCTTGTGAACTTCCTAAGTTGCCTTAAGCTGGAAAAAATGTTTTCTTGACTTTCTGTTAGATCTGTTGCTCCAAAATTTGATTTGAGACATTATTTTAAAGTTGCTTAGAGGTGAATGTTGGAAGAATTTGGCTGGGTCCCAGCATGGACTCTGCCGTCTTGACTCCCAACATTCATACTTCTGAAGTTATTAAAGCTTAAAACCATACTGAGACTTTTGGGACTACCTATCAGCTCACCATCTCTGTGACTCATCAGACATTCCATTCTGTAGCTGCCATCACCTTATATATGTCTTCTTCCCCCCTGAAAATGTAAGCTCTCTGAGATCAGAAACAATCTTCCTTTGTGTATTTTCATCCTCAGAGCCTAGCACAGAGTTGGGTTCATGATAAATTCTCGATAAATGATCACAAATTCATCCTTTCTGTTCTCCCCATATTCAAAGGAGAAGAAAATGCCATGGCTTGATGAAGCAGGATGCACACTGGCAAATTGTTCTCTATTTTTAGTTCCCCTAGATTTTACCAATGACCCCATTTACAAGCTAAATACATTCACCCACAAATAGACATTTGCATAGGGAAAACACTCCAGTGAAACGGTAAGCAATGAAAATATGAATGGATTTGGGTCACTAAGGAAGAATCACTCATTTCATTCAAACAGAAGAAATCTAGGACATTAAAATAGAGCTCATATATAATTCCTTGATTTTTCACATTGCCACACTAAGGCTGTATCTACCTGATTCTAAAGCAATTTTCAATCCACTTACAAGTAACAGAGAGGTGTGGCCAGACAAAACCACCTGAAAGATCTAGGGGTGTCAGTGGACTGAAAGCTCATTGTGAATCAGGAGTATGGTATAGCAGCCAAAAATGGTAATGAATGAACTAAAGTGCAACAATTAAGTACTTCTTGTATGCCAAGTGTCCAAGAAACAAAAGGAAAATCAAGGAGTTCCTGTTTTCAAAAAGATCACCTTCTACTTAGGGGAGATAATATGTCAAGGAGAATTCTACTCCAAGATGGATAGAAAGGTCTGGTGGCCCTCTGAATACATTACCAGCAAGGATGGCAAGGTCCAGGTGACCAGAATGAAATTCCTAGAGACAAAGTTCTGGGTATGATAAATCAATGTATTAGCAAGGCTGATAAATCACCAATAAGTAGAGGTCATTGATCTCTCTTGGTGTTGAAAAACAATGAGTGAGAGTCACAGCACCCTTAAAATGCAGGTCTAGTACATCATTGGAACCTCCCCTGACAAGTGAAAAGCAACCCTGATTGATGAATATTTAATAAGGAGGTGGGGTATGTGTTCTTAACTCCTCCCTATTACTTCATAGGAGGCGGCAGTCAGCTAATGAAAGTGGCCTGGTCATGAGATTCAGTTGCCTCTAGCAATCTGGGGGACAAAAACCACCCCAATCAGAATTTCCCTGGCTTAGTTTCCTCTTCGTAGACCAAGTCATCCCCAACTTTGATTAGAAATCAAGGATACTTTGAGGGTCACTTCTTATTGGTGTGGAGGAGTTCAGGGTGGCTTCTGTGTTCAGGGGTGGACAGAGAGACCCAGCCCAGGCCTTGGGAGGGGCTGGAATGTGATGACATTCCTTAGCTAGAATGGAAGAGGTCTCTCTAAAAGTTATACTGAAAAATGGAGGGCTTAGAAGTTAAAATTAATAATCAAATGATGCAGTATTAAAATTAGTTTTCCTCACAGGAGTCCTTAGGAGCACCAGCAAGTCAGATGGTAATGGGGCGGAAGTGGGTGGGTTGAAGCACAGGGAGGCTGGGCAGAACTTGGCATAGTAGATTGCAGTTGCAGGAGAGAAAATTTCTTCTTGACATAAGAAAAATTTCCCAGAATAAGAACTAACTCTGGACAGTTCCAAAGAACTCATGATGAAAAATGCTCTCCACCTCCAGAGAGAAAACTGGTGTGTGTGTGTGTGTGCGTGTCTGTGTGTGTGTGTGTGTGTGTGTGTGAGAGAGAGAGAGAGAGACAGAGACAGAGACAGAGACAGAGAGACAGAGAGAGACAGAGAGATAGACAGAAAGAGAGAGGGAGAGAGAGAGAAAGAATTTGGTTTTGCAATATGACTAGTATTGAAATATGTTTTGCATGATTCACATATATAATCAATATCATATTGCTTGCCTCCTTAAGGGGGGGGGGGGGAGAGGTGGAAGAGAGGAAGAATTTGAAACATTTTTTTAAATGAATATTGAAAGTTTCCTAAAATAATTGGGAAATATTTAATGAAATAAAAATGCATGTAAAAACCAAAACCAAAATGAGAGCTCTTCACTCTAAATGACTTCTCCTTACCAAAGATGGTCCAGGAAAGGCAGGGTTTTGACTTTTCCAGAATTCTCTAGAAGAGATGATGATTTGACTTCTGAGTGGACTAGATGAACTCCAAGGTCCCCTTAAACTCTAGAATTCTGTGATTTACTGCCATGGAAAGCCAAAGGGAATTGACTCATTTTCCTTTTGGAGGCTCATTTTCTTTTTTTTTCTTTTTTTCCTTTTTTTTCTAACTTTTATTTATTTTAGTTTACATCATTCATTTCCATGAGATTTAGAGTTACAAATTTTCTCCCCATCTTTCCTCTACCCACCACCCCAAAACAGCCATCCCATTGTATAACTCCTCCCCCAATCTATTCTCTCCTATGTCCTCCCCCATCACCCCTCTGACTTTCCAGGAGGGCAGGATGGATCTCCCTACCACAGTGCCTGTGTATCTTAAGTCCCAGTTGGATGTAGTTAATAATAATAATAATAATAATAATAATAAT
>CM053586.1:356906715-356963343 GCA_028646515.1 Pseudochirops corinnae
CTCCCCTCTATCATCCCACCTCTCATCTTCATCCCCCCTACTCTCCTGTGTGGCAAGATACCCAGTTTAGAGTTTATGTCATTCCTTCCCTAAGCCAAGTTCAATGAGAGCAAGGTTGACTCTTTCCCTTTTGCTTTCCTGTTCTTCCCCTCTATTGTAACAATTATCCTTTCCCTCTTCTATGAGGGGGCTCATTTTCTTGATGACAGCATGCTATATTGGGGGGAAGAGATAGGGATATTAAATTTGAAGTCAGAAGACCCGGTTCTAATTGAAGTTTTTTTCTCAACTTAGTTGTGTGACTAAGGCATTTTGTGACTCTGGGCCTGAGAATTTTAATTTCTAAAATGAAAGGGCAAAACCAAATATCTCTCAACTCTTTTCCAGCTCTAAATATTATATATATTTTAATGTGCTATGTCTGTACAGTCAAAAACTTAAAAGACTTTCCCTGTGTAGGTTACCAAATATACCCCAAAGCCCAATTCTTTGTCCTTAAGATAGACTTCTGCAGCAAGATGTTCAGGCACCATAATGGGTCATCCTCATTACCCATTTTATGATAGCCCATATTTTTCAGTTGACTTAAAGTTTGCAAAGCATTTTGTCCACATAGCCCCTCATCAACTAAGGGGGTGGTTGGAAGTTCAACTCTTCCCTTTTGGAAGGAAGAACTGAAGGATCATGAGAAAGAGAAGCCTCCAGGGATGGGAGAAGCCTAGGAACTTTTGTGGTGGAAGGAAAGAGGAGTAGAATAGACTGAATTGGTCAGCAATAAAGCAATATTAAGGGAGGACACCACTAACCTGAACTGGATATAAATGTCACAATGATACCCTGGTCTTCAGCACCCAGAAGGTCAGCTAGATCAGATTTCACCCTCCACTGGGTTCACCAGCACCTTTACAGGGTTGGAGATGTCAAGGCTCTCTAGAAATGTCTCCAGCCCCTATTGATGATGTTCTCTCAAGTGTAGATGATACACCTGCACCCCCATGCCACTGAGTCACTACCAAACAATTGGATTAACTTACAAAATTGTCTTTACCTCAAAGGTATAAAACAAATGACTTATCTTTGCTCCTACAGAGCACAGTCCCAGATCCAAATCCATTTCCATCCTGGTACTCTGGTCCTTTAGGGCTTCCCTCCCAGGCTAACTGACTGTACCATCCCTCCTTCCTGGAATCCTGTCTCCCATGCCATCATGGCTCAAACTCTTAGGTTCAGTGGGAACCACTGTCTGCACATGAAACTTCTCAGGATACATGACAAAACAAGGTGAATACTCCCAGGCTATTTTCTCAAGACTGGAGTTAAAGAGAGGGAGAGAAGAGGAAGGAAGGAAATCCTTTCCCTCTAACCAGTTCAATTCATAGCGTCTGGGCTGTGGGTGAACCAGGATCTTCACCATTTAAGCACAGCAGGAAAGAATGTGAGCCAGAAAAAGAGAAACTGCCTGAGTCTGGCCAGTTTTAGAGACACAGCCTTTCTGGCTACTTAGCCAATTGAAGGAAACTATATCTACCCACTTGGTGGAGACACAGTGTGCCTCCATGTTGCACAATTTGGGCATGCTCCAAAAGTCCCATCACACCAAAGTGAATAGTTAGAGTCTTGTCTGGTTCACAGCCCAATTAAGATAAAATTCCTCTTCACATAATGTGCTAGATCTCTGAATGTACCCAGCTGCCATAGTGTGGGACAGGGTGGTTTCCCCCTTTCTACTCTCTCTCCTGCCTCATCAGTGCATGGCCAGCTAGAAGTGTGATGCTCTAGAGCAGGACCTGGCAAAGTTGAACACTGGGGAAAGCTAAGAATGTCTTTATGTTGGAAATACAATTAAACTTTATTAAAGAATGCAAAAAGTTTTCTTAGCTCAGGGGTTTGCTGACCCCTGCTCAGGAGAGTCCCTGCTTTGTTTAAATCTTCTTTATTTGCTCTCTGTATTATTATAAGGGGTTTTATCTGAAGATAAATATAAGATGATTTTTATTGCATTCTGAACTGGTGCTTGGCATAAAGGATAGACTATCAGGGAGGAAATGTCAAAAGTGAATCTGAGGCCAATTGCCTTCAAAAAAACTGAGAAGCCATATTAAGTTCCTTCACTGACTGAGCAAAGAGTTAGTTCACATGCATTATCCCTTTTGATACTCCAGTACTGAAGATGCTACCTCCCCCCCCCCCCATACACACTTTAGGTAAAGAAACTGAGACTAAGAACAATTGGGTGACTTTGCTGTGCTTACACAGCTAGCTAAGGGCCTGAGTTTTGTCTGACTTCAAGTACTGTTCGTTATGAACATGAGTGTCTTTATTGAAATGTGAAAGAGAAGAGGGGGAAAGAGGGAAAATGATGAGAGAGGGAGAGGAAAGGTAGGAAAAGGAGGGGAGAAGAAGGAAGAAGGCTAAGAAGGGGAATCATGGGAGAGGAGAGGAAAGTAGAGGTGATGCATAAAGGAAAGTACAATGCCATGATGGACACAAAGACCTATTGGCCCTTTGGGTCCATCTGCAGGGAGATGGCAAAGTCCAGGAGCCCTTAGGAGAAATGGCAATCAGATCAAAAGGCAATATTTTGGTGTCAGGGAGGGGAAAAGAAAGAGAGAAAGGATAAAAGTAGAAAAGAAAAGAAGGGAAGAAAGAGAGAGAGATGAGAGAAGAAAGGGGACAGAGGGGAGCAAGAGGGAAAGGGAAAGATGGAGAGAAGAGAAAGTGAGAGCTGTGGGACTGTTTGGGACATTTGCCTGCCCATTGTAGAAGGGAATGATGTGTTTGCTCTCTGCTTTTCAGTTGTGACATGGCAGATTTGACCAAGGTCATGTTCCAACCTGGGGTATTTGTGATGCCCCAGCCAGAAAGTTGATGTCATATGCCTAGCAGCTTGCTGTCAGACAAGACAGAGCACATGATCAGGAACCACAGCTCACACTGTTCTCTCTCCAATCCTTGATCCACACTCTGGATGACAATAAACATGACAGCTTGTGTGATAGACACAATTTTTGAGGATATGCTGTTATTAATAATACTTTGTGCTAGACAAAATATAAGAGATTATCCACTGTGGGGTGATGTTTCTCACCTCACTGTCCACAGAATTGTGTGGGAACCTTCCCTGTGGTTTTTCCTTGCTCTTCCTTTCTCACTGGGCTCTTAACTAAAAGGGTAACAAAATTAATTAAGAGAAGAAAAAAGCCACCAGGAAAATGCTTAAACCCAATGGCCTTTTCATTCTTGACTTATAAGCTGCCATCTCTTACTAAGAGCCTCATTGCCCACAGTGTGACAGGGTTAAAGAAATAACTGTTTAACAATTAAGATATTGGTGCAAGATTAGCTGGCATTAAGGGCAGGCAGAAGAAGAAACTTTTTTAAAAGTTCTTTAAATTTAATAGACAATGACAGCATTTAGGAAAATGTATGACTCTCAATGAAGACTTCTGATCAGGTGTGAAATATGGGCTGGGGAGCAGGCTGAGTGGAATACATACTCAACAGCTATAATTAGATTTTGTGTTTGGAGAAAATCGATGGCAATCAGAGGAGGGTGAGCAGTTTTATGATTAGCCATTACCCAAGCCCGTTAACTCATCTGAGGATCGATTATGCTGTTGATCACACAGGCATCATTTTTCTTTGCTGGTGCTACATCTCATCCATGCTGTCATTAGATAGTGCAGAGATGACCTCTTCTGCAAATGGCTGATCCATTTGTGGAGCCTTCAGCTCCTCGGAACCAATCAGCCTGTATAAAAGGCTGGGACATGTTGGGGAGGAAGATGGAGACACTATTGGGAGATTTCAGAGCATCCTAAATGTAGGCTTGGAAGGGACAGCAGAGTCAAAGCTTTCACTTGACAGATGAGGACATTGAAGTCTAAGGTCACATAGTCACTAAGTGACAGCAGTGAGATCTGAAGTCAGGTCCTCCAAAGGACCAATGCTTTTATTGTAAGATTCTGCCTTCCTCCTGAGCCTTTCCTCAGACCTGATCCGCCAAGTTCTTAGTACACCTATCTTCCTCAAATGATCTTATCTATAGACTTACTTGCTCACGCTGTTTCCTCTCTACTACAATGTTCAGCCCCTAAGAGCTGGGACTGGTTTTTTTTTTGTTTGTTTTCTTTCTTTGTAACCTCAGAAGAGAGTGCAGAACTGTACATATTTTTCATTTTTTTTCTTTGGAGAGGAAGAGAGGAGTTATGCTTATTATTTCATTTGTACATAGAATTATCACTGAGGAAATGCCCCCTACAAACATAACCTGGCATTTTTGGGTAACTTATAATCTTTAGGAAGAGTCTGGGGCACAGAGAGAGGTTCAGTGACTTGTCCAGGGTCACATAGCCAGTATGTGTCCAATGTAGAATTTGAACCCAGGGTTTCTTCACACCATGGATCCTCTCCCTTCCACTGGGCTCCAGCTCAGTGACAGGTCCTTACAATGCCTTTTTGGACCAGGCTTGATACATCCTATCTCACCACCTTATTGTTTTGATTTAGGGTCATGCAGCATTTTGAAGTTTCTCAACTAGTGATGTCATCTCTATGTAAAACCTTTGGTGGTGAAGGAATAGTTGTTTTAATGAGCTCTTTCTGAGGCAAGTAGAGTCTAGTCTATTATCTTAGCAAAAGCTTGGCTCCTCCAGGGCAAAGTGGCCATGGATAGTCTTTAATATTGTCAACTTGTGGGGAAATTGGAAGACCCTTTGTGAACTTTGCTAGTGAATGAATTTATTTGAATGCTTAAAAATTTCAGTAATTGGTTTGTTTGTTTGTTTTTACCATTAACTGAAAATGCGCACAGGTGTGGGGAAAGAGGTACAGGTTGTCTGTGAGCTAAAAATATATCCACTAGATAATTCACCTGAAGGAACAAATAGCATCCCTTTATAGTATCTATTATCATTGTTAGGTGTCATAGTGGATGGAGTGCCAAGACATGGAATCAGGAAGATCTGAATTACAATCCTGCCTTGAATACTTAACAATTTTGTGACCTGATCAAATCACTAAACCTCTGTCAGCCTCAGTTTTCTCATCTGTAAGATGGGAATAATAACAACACCCACCCCACAGAGGTTGTTATGAGAGTCAAATGAGATATGTGCTATCTCGGTGCAAACCTTAAATATATCAACCAATATTGATAAGTCATTGTCCTATGAGATAGTTCATTTTACATGGCAGAACATTTTAATAACCACATAAGTATTATTCTTTCTGACAGTATTGTATCTACCACACACATAAGGCATATCCTTTATATTACAAAGCTTACTTAATACACAGGGGGAGCGAAACGCGGGAGACCAATGTTCAAATCCGCCTCTCGCACTTGACAGCTGTGTGACCTCTAGCGCTGCCTCAGAGGCCGATGCCTCAGAAAACTCCTTAGAATTTGTCTGTGCATCTTCTAAGTTGTTATCTGTGTGGGTGGAGGGGATCTCCACACTCGACAGTCCCCACACTGACTATGATGAGTCTTTCCTGCACTGCATTAAAGGTGACCTAGCAAATTCTCATTAGTAGGGCCTGTTTGTTTATTTGTCTGTTTTTGGTCTGGACCCGGAGTTCATCAGTGTGTAGAACTCCTGGTGTGCCACATCCCTTCACTGATTCAGATCATCAATTTCTCTTTTAGTTCCTACTCCTAGAAAGCTCTTTCATGGTAATGAAAGCTTAAGTGACTTCCCCAGGGTGACACAGACAGTAGTGGTCAGAGGTGGGCCTTGATGACACAAATGCTGGTAGTCTGTCCTTTCTGCCGCTTGGCCTTTCAGGTGTCTCTCCGTGGGGCACCTTCTGGTGGCTGTTCCACGAGGCACCACACTGCCACTGTTCCTACCCTCCCTGTCCTGCCTGGGATGGCGCAGCTGTGAACATGTACATGTATGCATCCCTGGTCACATCTGGTGTGACTTTGTATGGAAAGGAAGGGATACTTCTGACCTTCTGTCACCGATCATCCCAGGACCGTTGAGAGTGTTGATAGTGTCTGAGGCTGTTATGGTGCCATAAATCATGTCATTTGCTCTCTGATTTCTGTGTCCATAGGTAAGTCACGTAACTCAGACATTCCTGGCAGAAGGTTAAAGCACAGGCTGCTGGGATTCACCACCTATCTATGATGCTCACTGAGATTATTTGGGGGCTCCCAACTAACAATAGCTATGCTTCTTACGCCTATTTAGAGAACTGTAAATGGAGAGCTATCAATGTCTTCAGAGCTTCTTGCATTCACAGTACCCAGAGCCATGAAGTGGTGACTCAGACTCCCTGCTAAGCCCTGACCTAGGCCTTCATGATCTCTGGTTTATATACATACCCTCCCAGCTTTCCTATCTGCTGCTAATCTCTTTCCAGCACAACCTGGCCAACACAAGGAAGGGAGGAAGGAAAGAAGGAAGGAAGGAAGGAAAGAAAGATAGAAAAGCAGAGAAGAAAAAGAAAAAAGAAATTTACATGAGAACTTTATTATGTATTTAAAAGGAATAGCAAGTTGTACATAATAATATGCAGTTTCACGTGCAATCATCTTTGTTATTTTACTATGTTATGGAAGAGCTTGTTTTATTCCATAAATTAAAAACAAAACAAATAAAACTGAAAAGAACAAAAAGATTTAAGGTGCAAAATCACACACACACACACACACACACACACACACACACACACACACACACACACCACTTCTCTGACTGTAGGTAGGTAGATACTGTTTCATCATTGGTCTTCTGGAATCATGGATGGTAATCATATTGGTAATAGTTCCTACGGCTTTCAAAACTGTATTACAGTGCTATTGTTTAAATTGTTCTGGCTCAACTCATTTCATTCTTCATCAGTTAAAAAGAAAATCTTTAAAACTGTTCATGTTTTATAATATTGATGGTATAACATGAAGTGTTCATCTAGTTCTGATCACTTGCCTTTGCATCAGTTCATACAAGTCTTTCCATGTCTCTGAAATGATCTGTTTCCTCATTTCTTTTGCACAATAATATGTTATACCTTCACCTTTACAATTATATGTGTATTTTGCTTGACTTTGGGATACTGTTAAATTTGGGGAAATTTTATTTTTTCCCTAGTTCTGCCTTCTGAAGCCATACAGAATAAGTCTAATCCTGTACTCAGTTTCCTCATCTGTAAAATGGCAGGCATGGCACTTTTGCTACCTACTGTATAGGATAATTATACACATGAACCCCAGTGGCCCCCATACCAATGTCAAGACAACCGAGAAGCCTCTACCACTGGTAGATCCCCACTGGAAGACACGTGAGAAGACAAAGACAAGAGTTGTGCAGGAGGACAGGGCAAGGCTGGGTTGTGACCCACATTGTTGCAGAGAACTCTCCCATTTGTGAGATCACAGACACATCAAGAGAATCTGTGCTTTCTTCCCCAGATGAATGTGAGCCCTTCAGTGACTGTTCCTTCCTTTTGCTTGTCTGTTTCCAGCCCCACCAGAAGGCCACGTTCACAGAAAGCACTTAATTAATTCAGAGGCTCAGAGTCAAAAGTAGAAGGGGTTTCTGAGGTCATCTCACCCAAAATCCTTATTTCACATTTGAGGAAACCAAAACTCTAGAGCCGGAGTAACTAGGTCAAAATCACACATTGTGTTTCAGAGGTGGGACCTGAAATGGAAATAAATTGTTTCCATGTCCCTCACAGGATTGTTTTGAGGGAAATGTTTACAAAATTTAAATTGATTAAGGGACCATAAATCTCAAGCTTAGAAATCATCTGGTCCAACCCCTCATATTTGACAGGTTAAGAAACTGAGGCCTATGGAAGTGGCAAACTTTGCCCAAGATCCCAGAGACAGACAGCAAGTGTAAGAATTGGCATTTAATCCCTGGTCCTCTGACTCCCAGTTTAGCACATCGCACACTATGTCATGGGAGCTATCATTAGCATCCTTATCCCTTCCCTTGGTTCTTATCCTAATTGAAAACTATGAATGTGTTAGTACAACACGAGTGTCAACATAGCTATAATCGTTATGATACTCGAGGTTTAAAGAAGGATTTCTGACTGAGGACAACAGGTGCCCAAAGGAGGTCATGAAACCAAATCATGTCTCAAATGTTGTCAGTCAACAAAGGTTTATTCAGTGCTTTCTGTGCTCTAAAGGGATTTCTGTTATGTTTAGACAAGATAGCCTCTGGCTATAATTCTATGAAGCCTTTAGAAGAAGGACATATTTGTCCATCAGGAATAATTGAATTACAGTTGTGGCCTCACACAATCATCAGTTTAGAGCTGGAAAGAACCTTGGAGGTCACCTAGTCTAACTCTTTCATTTTACAGATAAAGAAACTGAGGCCTACATAAGTTAACTGACTTGCTAAAAGCAACCCAGGTAGTAACTGAAAGATGGGAGATTTAAACCTAAGTCATTGGAGTCTGAAGCCAGCATCCCTTCCATTGTATATATAACAGTGATGGTAGGAAGCGAGGGTGCCATGATAGAGTGGCGAGAGCTTGAGATTCAGAATCAGTAGATGTGCTTAATAATCTCTCCTCTGTCCCTACCTGGGTGATGTTTGGCATCCTCTGTGCCTCAGCTTACTCATCTGTAAAACATGGATCAGATGCTGTCCAAGGTATCTTCTAGCTCAGTATCTATAATCCCACGAATCTAAGATCAATGAATAGACTAAATGACCTCACAAAGTTCTTTCTAGCTGATGTTTAGATTTCACTGTGCAAAATGCCCAGTTAGATTTGTTTATCAAATTTCTAAGCTCTGAAATGTCTTTGGTCCAGAGAGTACCTAGCACATCACTGACACTGAGCAGCCAATGAATATTGCATCGAAATCACACCATCAAATCAATCAAGGGACATCTCTCAATCTACTGCACTGAGATTAAAATGAGGCTCGGAGCTTTTTGGCTAATTCAGTGTTGATTTTCAAGTATTAAGGTTACCTTCCCCTCTTGACATTTCAAAGCCTTTGAACCCCAGCTCGCCTGGGTCTGGGCTTCATTGTTAGCTCTCCTTTGCTAAGTAGCTTGAAATGGAGCTTTCCAGCTTTGATGTTGTCCAACACGGGGCCTCTGGGATTTGGAAGGTTAATTTTGATAAATATTTAAACTCTTCCACTAAGCTTTCTCATTTAAAGGCAATTGCTGTGTAAGGCCAGGAGTTAGAGTTCTTGGCGCTGAAATTTGGTCAGATCATTTATTTCCTGTGGTTCTACCTTCTAGTTACATTTGTCATTGTTTAATGTTCGTAAGTTCTGAAAGGGATGTGCACGGCATAGGATGCACAAACAAGATGGTGTCTGCCTCTGGGAGCCTGTGAATTGATTTATTGAAAAGAATGGAGGCTTTTGGTTTTGCATCTTGGTCCTTTAAGGCAATCTAAACTGTGGAAAGATAATCCCCAAATGGGGGAATCCTAGGGTCTGGGTTCAAATCCTGTCTTTTCTGCTTGCCACCTCTGTGACTTTGGGCAAATAACTGAACCTCTTTGCACTGAATAGAACACACACACACACACACACACACACACACACATGCATGCATGCCCATACACACACACTGAAATACATGATGCTCACACATATACACACACTCATTCACATACACACACACACACAGAGAATGGTCTCTGCCTTCTGAGAGCTTATATATTAGTCTATTCAAATGTTTTATCACTGACTTTTCTGCACTATAACTTTTGAAGGTAATGTAATATTATGGAAAGACAGGGACTGGGTATGGAGTCAAGGGGCCTCCAATAATGGCTCTTCTGGTCATTTTCTATGCGACTCAAGACAAGTAGGGTAACCTCTCTGGGGCTCAGTTTTATCATCTAGAAAATGAGGGGTTTGGACTAGATGGCCTCTAAGTCAAATCAAATCAACAGGCATTTATTAAGCACCTACTATTAAGCATGTCAGGAGTTGTGCTAAGTGCTGAGGACACAAAGAAAGGCCAAAACAATCCCTCCTCTCCAGAAGCTCCGAGTATGAGAGGAAAGAAGACATGACAGCAACTTTGTATAAGCAAGATGTGTGCCAGGTACATTGGGGATAACCTCAGAGGGAAAAGACTAAGGTAAAGGAGCATTAGAAAAGGCTTCTCTTGGAGAAGACGTGATTTTAGCTGAGACTTGAAAGGAAGCCTGAGAATCCGGAAGGTAAACTAAGCAAGGACAGCCTTCCAGGACTGGGGGCTCATCAGAGGAAATGCCTGGAGGAGGGACAAGGGGGTCCTGGTGGCGGAGCAGCCAGGAGGCCGATGCGATGTCTTGAAAAGTAGAAGGAAGAGACTAAGATGCAAGAAAACTGGAACCTTAGGAAGGAACCAGGTTCTGAAGGGCCGTAAAACCCCACAGAGGATTTACATTCGGTCTCAGAGGTGACAAGGAGCCACTACAGTCAAACGGACAGGGAGGTGAGATGGTCCAACCTGTGTTTTAGGAAGATAAGTTTGAAAGTGGCAAATGAATTAGAGTGAGGAGAGACTGGAGACGGGCACAGCCCCCAGCAGGCTGCTGCAATAGTCCAGGTATGAGGTAATGAAGGCTTGTGCCAGGCTGAGGGCGGTGCTGGGAGAAAGAAGGCATAGATGAAAGAAGCAGATCAGCTCATTTGGTCTCCAGAACAATTCTGTGATGCATGCTGTGAGGATTCTCCTTTTACAGATGGGGAAACTGGGGCGGGTAGAGGTTCAAGGACTTGCCCAGGGTCACACAGCTAATAAGTATCCAAGGCCAAATTTGAATTCAGGTCTTCCTGACTGGAGACCCAGTGCTCTTTCCATTATATCATGTAGCTGCCTCTGAAGAGAAGAATATAATCAGGTTAAAGATTAATGATGATGGTGACAATGACAATGACGATGATGATGGTGACGATGACAATGACAATGAGGAGGAGGAGGAAGGTGATGAGCCAACATCTGCATAGTTCCTTAAGGGTCAAAAGGCACTATTTGAGCCTCAGAACAGCTCAGTGAGGTAGGTGCTTTATTATCACTCCCGCTTTATAGATGAGGAAACTGAGGCTGAGACTTAGTGATTTGCTCAAGGTTTCTCTGCTTGGGAAATGTCAGAGTCAAGATCTGAACTTCTGGGGCAGCTAGGTAGCACAGTGAATAGAGCACCAGCCCTGAGGTCAGGAGGACCCGAGTTCAAATCTGGCCTCAGACATTTAATACTTACTAGCTGTGTGACCTTGGACAAGTCATTTAACCCCAATCTCCCTGAATTCCCCCCTCCAAAAAGCCAAAAACAAAAATATCTGAACCTCAGTCTTCCTAGTCCAACATTTTACTTTGACTTGACCAGCACTGGGGGAGGCATCCACCAGAAAGAATTTTATTGTGCCTAAAATCTCAGGTGTTCAGGGGTACTTGGAGTGGTTTTTACATACACTGAGAATACTAAGTTGGTAGAATACATTTTCAAGAATTGCTGGTTAAATTATTTGAAACTAGAAATACAAAACCCCAAAATTCTTGCTTAAAGCATGAAATGTTTTTCAGAAAGCTTTCAAACAATACTTCTCTTTCCAAGTCCTCCTGAAAAATCTCTTTAAAGTGAAGCTTTTGCTGGAGGCCTCAAGTAGCCAGCAATGTATCAGGCCAAAGAGAGGACAGCATCTGCTGAGCCCTTGGGTTTTGATCACTGTTCTCCCAAGCTCCTTGTTTTAAAGTCTTTTCAAAGAAGAACCCCCCCCCCCCCAGTCTGTCTTTTGTGGTAAATTTGTGTGTTTTTACCCCCCCACACCTTGTTTTTCTCTTGAATGGGGTCAGGAGCTGTGACTCAGCCACATGGTATCCCTTGTAACAGAAAAAATCAAACATTGCTTAAAAAGATCCCACTGAATGAGCATCATCCTGGCCTCTGCCTGGTTTCCTCTGCTTAGGCATGGCTAATTCTTCCCTTTGAAATCTTTTCCATGCTCTCATATTAAATAAGTGGATATGGGCCTAGTGCTCAAAGGGACCTGAGAAGCTACCCCACCTCCCATCTTACAGAGAGTAAACTGTGGCCAAAGAAGTGAGATGACTTTCCCAAAGTCACACAGGTAGTGATAGATGTAGGATCTGATCCAGCCTCCTCTGCCTACAAACCTAGTCTCCCTTCTGCCATAGTAATCTCTGTGGACACACGTTTTATTTCATTTTTCCTTCTCTGAGAGAGTGTGGTCACAGAGTACATGTCTTTAATGTTTTGGGATTTGCTCATCTCTCTGACACCCAAGTGACCAAGGGCATGTCTATACCATCCCTGAAGTCCTTCAGTGAAATTGTCTTGATTTATTCCATGTAGCTCCAGAAAATGAAACAATTAGACTCAATGTAAAAGTTAGAGGGGAGAAAGGTTTAGGCCCAATATTAGGGAGAGCTTCCTAGCAAGGAGTCAGACAGAAATGGAGCCGTGCTCTAGATCACTGGTCTCCAAGAGAGTGCCACTGACTGCAGTGGTAGCTGGGAACCACCAGGCCTTGAGTCAGAAAGACCTGAGGTCCTATTTGGCCTCAAACTTCCTAGCTGGATGACGATTAACCTCTGAATGACTCCATTTCTTCAACTGTAAAGTGGATTCAACAGCACCTACTTGCAGAGCTGTGAAGGTGAAATGAGGTAATATTGGGAAAGGCCTCCACACAGTGCCTTTCATACAGTAGGTTCTATGGAAATATGCATGCCCTTCTCTTGGCTTGTTTGAAACTTAACACAATCACATGGATGACTTTCAAAACCTGCCATCACCTGCTGCAATGCATGAGATAATACCACAGGGTGCCCGGGCCAAACAATTGTTTCAGAAGCAGTGCCTGCTGCAAAGTGAGTCTGGCAGGAAGGAGAAAATGTGTTATTTAAAAATGATGAACCATTAGCTATCAGTAAGATCTTCAATCAATCTTCTATCAGTATCATCTCCAATTCATAGGTAAGCTCTTTACTGGCAAGAGACAACCATAGATACCTAATTGTGCTTGTAATTTATAACACATAGTAATGACACCATTCTCCTAAAAGTATGCTTAGCCCTGTACTGTTTTTAAATTTGATTTTAAAATGCTCTGGTGAGGCGGGGAGGTACCTGGTTCCCTTGTTCCAGGGCTAATTCGTAGCAGAGTCCAAGCTCAAATGCTCATGATAATCTCCAAACCCAGTTCCCTAACTGTGGTCTAAGGCTCCCCCAGTGACAGAAGGGCCAAGCCCTGTAAATAAAAAAAAAACAAAAGGATTTGTTGCTTTATGGTGATTACAATGATTTAGAATGTGTTCTAACAGACATGAATGGCCTAGAACTCATTGTGAAACCTCAGAGTTGTAAGGGACCTTAGACATTGTCTGACCAAACACCATGCCCGTAACAGGACCATAACACCTTGAGATTAGTCTAACCTTAGATTAACACTTCCTTCCCATTAGGCAACCCATTCCATTTTGGGGATGCCTCTCAACATTGAGTTCTTCCTCATGTTGAACTCAAATCTCGTTCCAGGTAATATCTGAAGCAACTGGGTAACAGTGACTCAGGGTGCTGACCCTGGAGTCAAGAAGACCTGAGTTTAAATTTGGTCTGACACTGACCCACTGATTGGCCTTGGGCAAGTCACTTAACCTCGTGACTTGTTTGCTCAACTGTGAAATAAGGCTAACGATAACCCCTCCCTCTGAAAGTTGTTGTGAGGATCAAGAAGGTCAGATTTGTAAGACCATTAGCAGACTGCCTGGGACATAATATGCATTCTCTCTATGCTCACTAATATTATAGTTAACATTTATCATTGTTCTTATTATCTGTGCTGACTGGATTTGCTCAAGGGCAGTTCTGTCTTCTCTCACTATCTCCTTGTTTATCTTGTGTATTAATTTCCCATTAATGCTTTTGGTTATTTCATCTCCAATGCAAAGGGTCTCGATTTGTCCTGCTTGGCCCTTTCCCATGGCACGATGTTGTTATTGGGTAGTTATCACATTCAAGGCACTCTACTAGATGCTGGAAGGTGCCTTCATTAATTGATGGTCAGGAGCACCATCTGTTAAATGGGGATGCAAAGGCCTACAGTACCTGTTTTATGCTGCTCTCATTGGAATCACATGAGATGGTGTATTTAAAAGACTTCAGAAACCTAACTCTATTCAGATGGCATTTACAATGAGCATGAGAACATTTCATTAACATACAAATTTTGTGTTTATTATAAACCTGGTGTCATTTTTACAGCATGAGTGATAATAGACGATGTTGTGTATTTCTGAATAGGAACAGACGGTTGAAATAAAATTATATCCATGTTATCCTCTGATATATTGGTTACTGATCAAGGAAGGAAAAAAAGGAAGGAAGAAAGAAGAAAGGAAGGAGAGAACGTCTTGATGGTGTTTCATTAGTAATTAAACAAAAAGATTGGTGCAGCAGATCACTGGAGGAGGGGTTTTTGTTTAAAATCATTAAAAATGCAAAAAAAATTTGGCTTGGGGACACCCTACTACTATCTCTCCAAGTAATCATCTGATCCCTTCCCTCCTTTTTACAGCCACACTCCAAGCTGTCTACTCTCCATTTCTAGTTCTTCTCCTCCCACACACATCTCAAGTCCTTCCAACGTGCCTTCCAACCTCATCCCTCTGCTGGCTTCTTTCTATAAAATGACCAATGATCTCTTAAGTGGCACATTCAAAAGTCTTCTCTCAAACTTCAATCCTCTCTACAATAATGGATAATGGTGACCCCCCTTTTCTCCTAAATATCTTTTTGGTTTTCTTTTCATTCTCAGCACTTAGCACAGTGCCTGGTATATGACAAGTACTGAATAAATGCTTGTTGCCTTACTCATTCTTGACTCTCAGGCTCCTCCCCCTTAGGCTTTTGGGATGCCATTCTCTTCTGGTTCTCTTATCTGTCTGATTGTGCCTAGCTCTGCTACTTTGCTGAATCCACATCCTTGCCCCCAGTCTCTCTGCATGAATCTACTCTAGAGCTCCATCCTGGACCTCTTCTCTTCCTCCTCTGTATTCTCTGGCTTGATGGACTCATTAGCTCCCATGGGCTCTGGTGTTTGTAGCCTTCTCCCTATTCACACAGTTGCCACCCTAGTTCCAGCTTTCATTTTCTTATTCCTTGCTTATATGGAAGAAGCCTTGAAAGTCTCCTCCTTGCTTGTAGATTTTGCCTAATTCACCTTCTGCATAGATGCCAAATGATGTTCTTCAAGCACGTCTTACCATTCATTCCCCTGCTAATGGAGTTTCAGTGGCTCCCTACCACTTCTAGCATACAACACAATTTTCTCAGATTTCTCTGTAATGCCCTTATAGATATGACTCCAGCCTATCTTTACAGAATTGTTTCACTTACATATTCTAGGCTCCAGTCAAACTGGTCTATTTGCTTTTCTCTAGACTCAGCATTCCATCTCCTGACTCTGTCCCTTTACCCAGGCTTCTTTCCCTACCATCTAGAACATTCTATCCTACTTCTACATTTAGAATCTCAAGTTTGTATAGCTCAAATGCCACCTCACAGAATAAGCCCATCTTAAGTATCTCCCAGTTGCTTGTGCCCTTCCTGCAATGAATTCTTTTTTATGCTTTGCATTTAATTGTTAATGTGCAGGTTGCTTTACCTCAATAGAATGTAAGCTCCTTGAGGGCAGGGATTGGTCTTTGTTTTTTCCTTTGAATCCCTAGCACCTAGCACAGTGCCTAGCACCTAACAGACACATGTTAAATCCTGATTGAACAACTACATAATGCTAGAGAACCTGATCCTTTAAAATCCACTAATATCAACCACATTCCTGACTAAGATCCCTGACGGCTGGGACTGTTTTCCTTTTTATCTCTGTATCTTCAGTTCCTTAGCAAGTGCCTTGACCAGAAGAGGTGTTTAATCAATGCTTGTTGAATTGAATAAAACTGTTTTGACTCACCCATAACATTGTGTTTGAGTCCCTATGTCGTGTTACTTCGTTCCATATTACTGTATATAAAACACTTCACTTTGGAAAGCATCTGATTAGAATACTCCCCGTTCCATTTGTGTTCAAAATGCTCATTCAGATGTCGTTACAGCTTGATGACACACGTACATGTATATGTTCACTTAATTAAAATTCTTCTTCTTTTTTTTTTAAAGGAGCCCTCCGCTACCTGACAAAAAAATGCACGTCCAAGTGGTCCCATCCTAGAAGTCTGCAGAGACAGGAATAACTAGCAAGTAGATACTCAATTATTTCTCTACCCTTTAGAGTGTAGAATGCTTCATGTTCTGGCAGTGGGAGCCTCTCAGGAACCAAGCAATCGATAAACATTTATTATAAGCACCTACTATGTGCCAGGCACTATTCTAAGCCCTGTCATTGACCCAAACTCAGCCCTGGAATCTTGAATTGGTATCAGCCACTGCTCATTGGCCATACATAATAGCTTTAAATCCATTAGGGAGAAAATATCTAGGATGAATTTTAGGAAGCTTATCTCAGTAATTTGAGTCTTTAAAGGGTCTTGCTATATGATGCCTTTTGTTGGGTCAGTTTTCTTATTCTTTGTGCCCAATTCAAAATATGTATATGTCTTACTGAAGACAGTAAATGAATGTCCCTATATTGCATGATAACTTTAATTATAATATAAAGCTATAACATCTGCACAGGATCCTTAAATACAAATGGTTTTATGAAAGTGTTTTCTTTTTTGAATTAAAGCCAGTCTTTTTGAAAGGTTACATTTTTAAAGTTCCGAGAAGCTGCTGTCTCTGGAGGATTTTTCTTTTCAATGTATCAGGATGTCCGGACATTTTCAAGACACAGAATAGGAAACATGTTGTTTTTTTTTTTTAAAGTACACCATTTTAATGAATAAAGTAGGTGGGCAGGAAAAGACTTTTGAAATGGTAAGAGATAAGCAGAGAATTTGAGTAGTAAGGAGAAACTGCTAAGATCTCATTGTACCCTCAGTATAAAATCAGAAATTCGTACTGAAATGTATCTGGAGGATTGTTATCAAATCAGTGAACATTAGATGTGGGAGACACTTGTGTTTATTAATAAATAAATATTTATTAAGTGCTTACTGTGTGCCAGGCACTGTGATGAACACTGGGGATACAAAAAGAGGCAAAAGAGATCCCCTGCACTCAAGGGAGCTTGCAGTCTAATGGGTGAGCTCACTTAACATTCAAACGAAGAGATACAAAGATACAAACAAGCTAGGTATGGAAAAAAAGGCAATCACCCATGGAGACCCATTTCTTTATTTGACAGATGGTCAAATCAAGTCACCTGGGTTATGTCTTTATGTTAGATGGTTATTTTGACTAATATTTTTATAAACGTAAGATACTCGGTGTTGTAAACTCCACACAAGACCATCTTCTTAGAAGGGATTCCAGGTCATCTTATCCAATGCCTTCATTCTATAAAGAAGCTGGGAGATAAGATCAGAACCCAGATCCTCTGACTCAAACTCTAGCATTCTTTCCCCTGTCCCCTAATGCCTCATTGATGAAGATGATGATGATGATACACATGAGAAAAGAGTTGAGTAATAAACCATAAATGATTTCATTATCTTTTCAGACTAAGTCACTTTAAGTAGTCCAAGCACCTGGAACTACAGAAAAATGCCTATTTCTTGGCGTACTTTGGCAAAACAATAAAACATCAAGTTAAAAAGGTCTTTGCAGGTCATCTATTCAAATGCCCTCATTCTACAGAGGAGGAAATGGAGGCACAGAAAAGCAAAATGAAATGACTGTCCCAAACTCACACAGTAAATGGGCTAGCTGCAATTCAAATACAGGTTTTATGGCTCAAAGTCCAACTTTCTTTCCCTTAGAGTCAGATTTCTAAGGAGGTATAAATCAATCATCAGGAAAAATGTATTAAACACCTACTATGTGCCAGGCATTGTAGAACATTCTGGAGAATATAAAGGAAGCCAAAAGACAGTTTTTCTTCTCAAAGAGCTCATAGTCTAATGGGGAGGGCCTATGCAAATAACTATGTACAATATAGAGACAGAATCAATTAATTGAGGGAAGATAGTAGTATCAAAGAGAATCAAGAAAGGCTGCCTGAAAAGTGAGGTGAAAGGCTAGTGCAGAAGTGTCTGCCCCAATGCTAGTCTCTAGGCTTGCAAAAATGAAGACAGACTGCAGGTGACAAATGCCTCATGGGCAATTTTATTTAATATTTATGTGGTGAAAAAATAAAATCATTGGACCAAAAGCAAGTCAAATTCCAGTTTTTGACTTCCTCCAAATGTCACCCATAGAGACCTTAGTGAGGATCATATTTTTAAAGAATAAAATAAATACAGAGCTAGATTCTTTTCACTGTCCTGGGCTAGGTTGTTACGGACCCTCAGATTGTCCATTCACAGGAAAGTTACTCTCTGATTGCCTGGCAACCAGTGTGTTCATTCATCCATCCATTCTCGCAGTATTTACTGAGGACCAACAATAAACTGGGGACTCTGGTGACTATAAAGACAAGGAGGACTGGTTTTTGACCTGAGAGAGTAACATTCAGTAAGAGCTTATCTAAGCTAGTCTATCCAGTGACTAATGCTGATTATCTTCATATTTAAAAATATATTGATTCACAGTCATCATTCTACCACTGATACTGCACAGGCACTGTAATGGACATGGAGAGATAGATATCCATATTACATATATGCGTGTGTATTACATATATATATATTGCATATATATGGCATTACATACATTTTGTATGGGAGTTTGCACATATATACATATATACAGACTTATTTGGGCTAAGCTTTGATACCTGGGGTACAGGGAACTCTCAGTGAAGAAACTTTCCTCTCCTGGGCAGGTTGGCAGCTGTTCTGTGCCTTTGGGCTTCAAGAAGTAGCCTGGAGCACTGAGAGGTTCATCACCTTGCCCAGGGTACCAGAGCCTTCATATGACTCTCTGCCCAGGTTCATATCATGTACTGCACTCCAGCCTCTACCTCTGACCCAGCACTCCAGTTCCAAGCTCCTGACCTGGCCTCCTGACTGATTGCTAAGGGCTCTACATAGCAAGCCCAGCTCAAGGCCAGCACACTCCTCCCTGGCCTGCATCTGCAGTGCTACCGTGGCTGCTCCTCTCCAAGTCCTGTCCTTTCCATCTCTCCTTAATTTTCCAGTTCTAGCTCTGGTCTAAGAATAGTAATTGAATCTCCACTGCATTGCCCAAAACAATATGTCAGTTCTTAGACTCCACTTTCTACCCCTGTGACTTCCTCTCTAGAAACTCCCCTTAGATGCATCAGAATGTAAGCTCCTTAAGGGTCACTACTATCCTGCCCATGTAGTTGCATCCCCAGGCCTTAAAAGTACCTGGCACATGGTAAAACCTCACAAATGTTCTTTCTTCCTCCCTTTCTTCCTTCCTTCTTCCCTCCTTCTATCCCTCCCTTTCTCCCTTCCTTCTTCCTTCCCTCCCTCCCTCCCTTCCTTCCTCTCTCCTTCCCTTCCTCCCTCTTTCCCTCCCTCCCTCTGTCCATTAAGCCCAATTGTCTGTCCACTCCCCTATCATGGTGGTTGAGTGGTAGTATTTCATAGTGAATATGGACTTCAGATTTGGGAAGCCTTGTTCGGCTCCCACTGCCCACACTTTTGTGTGGCAATGGGCCAAGGACTTACCTTCCTGGGCTGGTTTTCTTGTTTATAAACTGGGGCTAATGATATCTGCATTGCCTGTCTCACTAGGCTGTTGTGAGAATGAAATTAGACAATCTGCATGATGTATGCTTGGGGCACTTTCAAGTGTGACGCCTGTGTCCACACCATTCACTGGGCTTCTCTTAGGGCCTTGCCTAGAGACAGAGAGGCCCAAGGGGGCACTCATATTCTGAGTGGCTCTTCCTGCCAGCACTCTCCACCCTGGAGAAACCTCATAGAAATGGACCTTGAAAGAGAAATACAAAAGATATCATGGAAGTTAGCATTCTGGGTTGGGGCAAAGGAGAGGATGAGAGGCAAGGAGAAGGGAGGGGAGTTTACATCCCAAATCACCAATGTGACCTTACTGGTGAAAGCATCCCCTATGGGATGTTTGAAAGAGCCCTGGCCCGGGCATCACTGCACCTGGCTCACAGCCCAGCTCTGCCACTCATTATTGGCTGACTTATGGGTCTGGGCCTTGCTGTCCCTCTGGGCTGCAGCTGTCTCACAGCAAGAAGGGGGAGGTTGGACTGGGTTCTCTCTCCAGTCTCTTCTGTTGCCAAATCCTACGTATTCCTGGGGTTCTCAGTTCTGATTTTGCTTGCGTGAGTGTGAGTGCCTCAGGACATTTTTGGCACCAGCTGCTGCCAGCGCCCCCCTGCTTAGAGCCCCACCTGACCTATAGGAGCCTGGTTCTCATTTGTATTATCCTGGTAGGGGTGTTGGGGGCTGCCTTCTGCCTGCTCCCAGCATAAAATAAGGACCTCGGGGACAGTCAAGTAAGTCTTTCAATCTCCTGAGTTCTCCCCTCTGGTGGCACACTAGTGGCCTGAGTGAGTTCCAGGCCCCACTGAACAGACAACAACAAACCTACAAGAGACCAGGGAGGATGATTTCATTTGGGTCTGGGATTTTGAAGATATGCCTCTCCTCATGACCTCAGCATGCATGTTGTCAGTCTAACTGTCATCCTTCTTAATGAGCATGTCTCAGACCAGATGCAGCCCATAGAATTTCTCCAAGGATCCAAAAGGCTGTGCTGGCCTGACATCAAAGGATTCCAACAATGCAATGAGATTTTTTTTTTCTCCAGATCATGATTTCTTCCATCACACCATGATGGGAGTAGTGACCCTTCATCTGGTGACTGTGACCTTGTTTTTATAATATTTTTAAACTGTATTTCAATACAATTGGTTTCCTTTGTAATAATATATATTTTAATTTATAAGTCTAAAAGCATTATTCTGAGAAGTTTTCAAAAGACAGCCAAAGGAGCCTATGGCTCAAAAATGGTTAAGAGACTCCAAGCTATGGAAACCCAGATGAAATTCACATCTGTCCTGCCATGACTACTCTTCAAGAGGTATCCAGAGCAACGAGGAGTTATGTGCCTGAGCAGAGGCAGGACTAGAAACCAGGCTGTACTGACGCAAAAGCCATCTCTCTACACACTATGCCATACATCCGCTCCTGGCTGTGAAAAAATAGTAAAAGCACAAGTAGATGCTTATTTAGGGCAGTGGTGACAAGCTCAAAGGGAGGTATAAGCCACTAAAGCATACAGAAGGAAACCTGTGGGGCTCAGTGGATTGACTTGGAAAACCACACATTAATATTATCTATGTTCAATTCTATTTTTATTTTGATAAACACTTCACAGGTTACATTTCAATCTGATTCAGCCTCCTGGGGGTTATTGACTATGTGTCAGACTCCTCTCTATAAGGCAGCTGAAATAATTAGTGAGCTGATAGATGTTTTTCCATTTTAAAACCATTGTTATGGTTTTAAGTTATTATACAACTTTATAAAAAAAATACAATGGCTTAACTCAGTGCTTTTATACCAAAATAAAAATTTCCATTGTTATTAAAATAAATATAAATATTTCAGAATATATGGGCATTAAAAATTCTATGCTTACCATATAGTTTAATGAATATCTTTGGTCCAGTTTGGCTCCATCAGCTCCTCTCCCCTTAACTCTGGAGTGCTGAGGATGGTGCTGTGAGAAAAGGGCAGGAATGGGGAGTCACAGGACCCAGATTCAACCCAGCTTGCCCCTCAGCACCTATGTGACCTTGACAAGTAACTATATCCCTCAGGCCCTCCTGGCTTTATCTGTAAAATGGAGGGTTGGGGTAGAAAACAGCTGAGCCAGTTATGACTGGGAATTTGGGGACCTGGGCAGGTGGAGGTGAACATGAGATGGTGGGAGGGTAACCCCTTCAGTGTGAGGTTGAGGCATATTAGAGACTGAAGTCATGGGAGAAGGGAAATTCTCAGAAAGGAAAGAGGTGGGAGCAGAGGAGGAGAGGGTCTTGGGGATGGCTAGATAGGAGTTATTATTACCAGAGGTGGAGGGATAGCAGCCAGTGTGACCAAAGAGGGATTTAGGGGCAGGGTAATGTGGTTACCTCCACCAAGTGAGAGAGCAGGTGGTGGTGATGGAAGGTGGGAGCATGGATGCTGGAAAATGGAGGAAAGAAATCCCCAATATGTCAGTACCTGAGGCAATCACCAGAGAACACACCAATAGTAAAAACCACTGCCCTCATTGGGGTGAGGGAGTCTATGTAGCTGCATGAAGTTTGGCTGGCAAAGGGATGACTTGGACACCTTTACCTGAGGAGGGAATACAACCTTAGGGGACAGGTACGAGGGAATGTTCAAATAGGGATCCTTTGCCAGGCGTAGATTACAGTAGATGATCTTTGAAGTCCTTTTCAATTCTGAGATAGTGAGCAAAGTGCAGATTTAGAGTTGTTCTATGAGGTATTCCAAAGCCCTGGTAGACTTTAAGTTTTCATAGTTTAAGACTGCACTAAGACTTTTGGGACACACTGTATAAACTAGGGACCTTGTAGATTACTGATATACAGTACACACACGCACACACACACACACTCACACACACACTGCACAGGGGTTGGCATAGTCGTTCCTCTCAGGAGACACTCCATTTCTTTTGTTGTTTACTTGTTTTTTGCTTTTTGGAGGGGGAGGGCAGGGCAATTGGGATTAAGTGACTTGCCCAAGGTCACACGGCTAGTAAGTGTTATGTGTCTGAGGTCGCATTTGAACTCAGGTCCCCCAGACACCAGGGATGGTGCTCTATTTATTGTGCCACCTAGCTGCCCCTGATACTCCATTTCTTAACTGTGACTTTTGAATGTTGTGTTCCCCATGCCTGGGGTCTCTCTGCAATTCTCTTCTTTCTTCCTTCAGTCTCCTGGCTTCTCCAGCTTCTTGCAAACCACACCTCCAACCCTACTTTCTTTGGGTATTTCCCGGGCTCCCCACCTCCCTCCCCTACCCATGCTAGTGCTTTCCCTCTCAAATTAGCCATCCCTTTACTCACTTCTTAAAGAGGCCTATTCCCTGAATGGGGATTACCTCACTCCAAGTGAGTACCTGAGAACACCTTAGCCTAAAAGGGCCATCTCCAGTCATCCTGATGGATATTTGGCCACTGGGCCCAGATGACTCTGGAGGAAAGAGAGGCTGGTGACCTTGCACAGCCCTTCTGGCAAATCAAAGTCAGCTGCAAGTCATGTCATCATTTTCCTGATACCATGGTCCCTCTTCAAAAATGAAGGACAAACATAACAACTTCCTACCTACACTGTGTGCATTTTTCATGCCCACAATTTATTTCAGGTTGTCTCCATTATACCATGAGTTCCTTTGGAGTCATCACTGGGGTTTCCCTTTCTTTTTACCCAAAGAACTTAAGTACACTCCTGGACACAAAGTAGATGCTTACTGTCTTCTTATTGGGCTGGTATCAAAATAACTAGGGAAAGTTAGATACTGATTAGAGACCAACAGAATGGAATTAAAGTTGGACATATGAGAGCAAGGAAACCCTGTATGTGTGTTCTGAGCTATCAGTTAGTGTATGTAGGGGTGGGGAACTTGGGATTTCCAGGCCACCTGTGGCCCTCTAGGTCCTCAAGTGCAACAGACAAAAACAAACTTCACAGAACAAATCCCCTTTCTAAAAGAATTTGTTCTATGAAGTTTGGAATCAGTCAAAGGGTTGCGCCCAAGGAATCCTAAAACCCTAACCTGCAAGTGCTCTTTTTTTATTCATCCAGCAAGATAATGTTTCCCCTATTGCCTGTTAAATTGTGTACATAGTGGATATTTTTGTGTGAAGTTCATTCATCACTGGTGATAACAGCAAGAGCATTTCTATGGACTCTGTGCCAGTAGGGTACTAAGTACTTTACAATTATTTTCTCACTTGATCTTCACAACAATCCTGGGAGGAAAGTTCTATTATTATCCCCATTTTATAGATGAGGAAATGGAGGCAAACAGAGAGTAAGTGATTTGTCCAAGATAATAAAACTAGAAAATGTCTGAGGGCACATTTGAATTTAGGTCTTAGGTGACACCCAACCAACACTCTATGCACCACACTAACTAGATGCCTCATTTAGATGTTTGCTCCATATAAATTTCTTAGGGCAAGGACTGTTTTTATCTTTATTTGTATCCCCAACACTTCATATCTAATTAAGTGCTTAATAAATGATTGTTTATTGATTAACTATAAAATCAATTCATAATTAAATTATAGAGCTTTAGAATATGGGATCTTGAAGGAGCCTTAGACATAGTGCAGGCAAACCTCTTATTCAAGGGGATTTAAAGCCCAAATATACACTTTTATTAATAACTCTGTTTGAGAGGACAAAAAAAAATACATTTCATCAGAAAATCATAGAATTTTAAACATGGAGGGGGCTTCGGACAATACCAAGTCCAACACCCCCAAATTGGGTGCATGCAAAAACAGAAAGGAATCCCCGCTACAAGCCATCTCCCCCAAAGGGATGACCATTCAGTCTCTGCTTGAAGACTTCAAATGAAGGAAACCCACTATCTGTTTAGGCAGCTCATTACACATAGGCAGAGAATTGGTGGTAAGGAAGACTGACTGAATAAAGGGAATAACTAAAAGTGGGTATGACGATGAACTCCCCAGGTGCCCCAAAGGACCACAAGCCAACGGCAAGTGAAGATGATTATGTAATTGTTAGGATTGGTCTGACAGTAGCATATACTTTGGAAATCATCCCATTATACTAGGTTCAAGTTTAGGGGTCAACTCACTTCAAGTCAGCAAATATTTCTTAAAAATCTCTATTATTTATGAAGTTCACAATTTTAAAAGAATGAAAAACAATGTCTCTAAGGTTAAGGAACTGGTAGAATTTGCCCAGAAAAGAAGCTCTGTGTCATGGGATGACAAATTGACACTTTGCTATGAATGTTATGCAATAATAAACAATTGAGCCAGGTTGTTGGGCTTTCATCAACTGTGTCACTTGAAACGGAGCTAAAAGTTGGGGACACTGGCCAGCAGATGGGAGGGGAACCAAGAGAGATCAGGGTCAGAACAACCCAGTGAAGAGGGTATCCAGGGGCATAGACAAGCTCAAGCTTGCCAGCTTCCCCTTTAAAATACATCCCTACAAAGTGAACAGAATTCTTCAGATGTGGTCTGACTAGTGCAGAATACAATGGAATTATGCATCCTTTGATCTGAACACCATCCAGCTATAAATGTTGCCTCCAATGGTGCCAATATTTTTAGCAAATACACCTCATCAGCAGCTCCTATTATGCTCGTGGTCTTCAAAACCCTTAATTGGCATGAGCTGCCCTGAATCCTCCATATTGCCAGGTATATGCAATACACTGCTCTGGTCTTCATCATCTTCATCAAGACAGAGCAAGTTACAGGGAAGGAGATTCATTTTAAGGGAGCTAAAAGGCAATAGTTTCTGATGAGGTGGTGGCATTTTTTTTTAACCTGCAGAGCTTTGTTAAAAAGATAAAAATGCATCTTCTAATGAATTAGGGAATTCTACTTGAAAACAATGCATCTTCTCTCTCGAAGCAGCTGCTAGCCTGATAAATGATATCTCCAGACAAGTAATAGGAATGGCCTCTGCCTTTCACTTTTCCTTTCCTTTTCTTTATTGCATCATCTCCTTTCCTTCCCTTCACATTTATTTTCACCAGACTTTCTCAATTTCTCTTTTCTAAACCTGTCCTTGTGATGTCTCTTTAGCAAATATGTTATAAAGACTATTCTCTCTGGCCAGACTTGATTTCGAACCTCTCAATGATACCTACACTTGTGTTTATGTTAGTATTCTAGCATGGTAGACCTAACCTATACTGCATTTTCTGTTTTGCCCCAGGGCTGTAGCTTTTCTGAATAGACAGATGAATGAATGAAATAAAATTAAATCATCAAGCGATAGCTTTGTGCCAGGTATCATGCTTAGATTTAGGGGTAGAACTATGAGAAAGATAGAGAGGAAGAGGATGGGTCAGAGGGATGGAGAGAAAGAGAGATAAAGGAGAGAGGAAGAGGAGACAAAGGAGGGAGGGAGAGGAATAGACAGGGAGAGGAAGAGGTAGGAGAATAATGAAAGAGAGAGAGAAAGAGAGAGAGAGAGAGAGAGAGAGAGAGAGAGAGAGAGAGAGAGAGAGAGAGAGAGAAGTAACTAGGGAAGAGAGTTTTGTTATATTGAGGTGGAAGATTTGGGATGGGGAGAGCAGCATAGCAGGTAGATGGTATGATGGCCTGATTCAATGACTCCCTAGCTGGATGGGAAGGGAAGCTGCAGCTTGGACTGATGTCTAGTGCCATAATTTTGTAGTAGGCTAAAGTGAAGTCACTTGCATGCTATTAGTCCCCAATCAATTGGGCAAGAACTCCAGAGATGCATGGATGAGGGAATAGATTCTGAAAGTCCCAGGTGTGGAGGTACAGTTCTCAGGTCCAGAGTCAAGGGTGGTAGTGCTAGTGAGGAGAGCTATGACAGAGAGGGTAGACAGCCATGAAGCCTTCCTAAATCATCATAGGTCATTCCCCTCTTAACTTAGAGCACCCAGCCTCTGTATCTGTTGGTCAACAAATATTTCTAAAGTGC
The DNA here is from genome assembly GCA_028646515.1 of Pseudochirops corinnae. Classification (NCBI taxonomy): domain Eukaryota; kingdom Metazoa; phylum Chordata; class Mammalia; order Diprotodontia; family Pseudocheiridae; genus Pseudochirops; species Pseudochirops corinnae. The sequence continues at coordinate 356,933,348 of CM053586.1, forward strand.
TTGATTTATTTTTAAGGCTAAGGTCCCAAAGCCCCCTCAGGTTTCCCTTCAAGGAACAAATTAGATATCAATAACTCTAATGATTAGTGGTAAAAGAGGTGGGTTGTACTCATTGGATTTTCAGCTCTGTCTAACCAAAAATCTCTCTCTCTCTCTCTCTCTCTCTCTCTCTCTCTCTCTCTCTCTCTCTCTCTCTCTCTCACACACACACACACACACACACACACACACACACATACACACATACACCTTATCAGTGTAATTGGGTCTAGTCTGGCTACATGTCATGCCATAGTTTAGTAGGGGACCTTGATAAGCTGCCAAGCACTAGAGGAAGTCATTGTGGCAGGTGAAATTTGAAATGTCTGAGGAAACAATGGTTGGAGCTTCCAAGCATATTGATTTATTAAGCAAGGCTTGACAATTGCCCAATAAATTTGGACCAGTAGCCTTCCTCAGCTTTGACACTGGACCTCAAATATAGCCAAGGCAGAGGAAGGTGACTGGCCCAATTCCTTGGTGAGGCTGTCCCCACAGAACTGTGCCCAAAAGGGCAGAGCCTCTTTAGTTCAATTAGATAGCTTGTACCTGATTACCTTCTGCTGTGATATGGCAAGCTCTCCTCTTTCTCTTCCTCTTCTCTCTCTCTCCCCTCCTCTTTCTTCTCTTTTTTCTCCCCCTCTTCCTTCTCCTTCTCTTTTTCCTTCCCTTTCCCCTGTATCTTTTCCCTTCTTCCTCCTCCCTCTTCTATTTTTTTCCTCCTCCTCCTTTTCCTTCCCATTGTGCTATCATGTGTTGATATCATTGCCATAGAGAACACCTTGTGGAAAATTCGCCACCAATACAGATCTGCACAGATCCACTTAAAATCTTAGAGAGTTGTCTGAGACATTAAGAGGCTGAGTGACCTATCCAGAGTCATACAGCCTGCAATATGTGTCAGAGACAATATTTGAACTTGTCTTGCTGCCTTTTGGGCCCACTCCCTACCCAACCCATGTGCTCCTTTCCTTTAGAGCACAGTTCTAAACTGTTTTGTGCATCTTGACCCCTTTGTCAATCTAATGAAGCTCAAGGACCTTGCCTCAGAATAAGATTTTTTCTTTTTCCAAAACTACAAAGCCTAAGATGACAAAATGTGTCAATTAGATTAAAATAGTTACCAAAATATTTTTAAAAGAAATTAAGATTCCCCAGATTATGAACTCCTACATTACATGATCATTTAGGGGGTGCACAATTCTAAGTCATGTCTCGTTTGGGACGAGATGGCCCCAGTGATCCTTTGAACATGAGGGTCTGTGACTTTTGTGAAAGCAAAATGTGGCTTGGGAATGAGTCTTCCAGTTTTCTAAGTTTTGTGCAATTCTTTCCAAATATTACCTCATTTGATCATCACAACTACTTTGACTGCAGGTCTGTCAAATGTCTTCTCTTAACTCCAGGTATTAAATAGACAGACAAAGCATTTATTAATTATTTAATATTTGCCAACCTCTGGGAATTCAAATACAATCAACCAACCAGCCCTTGTCCTCAAGGAGTTCACAGGCAGCCCTGAGTTCAAATTCAGCCCCAGACACCTACCAGCTGTTTGACCCTAGTCAAACCACTTACTTTCTATATGCCTCAGTTTCCTCAGCTGTAAAATGGAGGTCATAACAGCAGCTACTTCCCCTGGTTGCTATGATATTTGTAAACTGCTTAGCCAGTACCTGGCACACTGTGTTGTTATTGTTCTGGTGTTTCATTCCTGTCTGACTGTGACTCCATTTGGGGCTTCCTTGGCTAAGATACTACAATGCTTTGCCTTTGCCTTTTCCTGTCACATAATAGATGCTTAATAAATGCTTGTTCCCTCCCCTCTCACTTCACATTTTAATGGGGGAAAATTATACTTAAATAGTGCTGGGGGGCAGGAATTCATTATCATCATCATCACCATCAGCATCATCATTGCTAGTCTTTAAAATTTGTGAAGATGCACACACACACACACACACACACACATACACACATACACACACATACACACACATACACACATATACACACATACACACATATGCACATACACGCACATACACACATACACACACATACACACACACACACATACACACACACAAATGCCTGTATAATTCATTCAATCTTCACAACAACCTTGTGAGATAGGGACTGTTATTATCTCTGCATTATATATGTGGAAACTGAGGCACAGTTTCCTTACAGGAAGAGATCGATGAAGTGACTTGCTACAGGTCCCACAGAATTCATGAAAGACAGTTTGGGGAAGTGGCCTAGAGGTGCGAGGCCTCAGTAGGACAAGGCAACGGTCCACTCCTCAAAGTGAGAGGACCCAGAGCAGAGTCTGGAGTTCTCATGGAAGGAGCTGAAGCTGAGGTTGGAGAGCAGACATTAAGGGATGGTAGAGGTGCTGTCCCTGAGCAAGGATGCCATCCCAGACAAGGGAAGAGCAGACTGCTCTGGCTCCTTGGATCCAGTGCCCCCTCATGCTTTTCAAAAATGTGCAGAGCCTCTTGACTCAGGTTATCTCATAAATTAAACTGTGCCCAGCTGAGTTCCCTAGAGATCACTGGAAGATGGACTTTGAATCGTTGACTTCGGGGCTATGTCCCCACGTGGTTTTGAATAAAGTCACTCTGCCACTGGGAAGATGGAGTCACCAGGTTTTGACATATGTTGGAAGATCTGTAGCAGGTTACAGCTATTGGGGGCCCATCTGGCCATTCAGACTAAACAGAGTAACATGAGGACAGGGAAGCAGGTGTAGCAGGGCCTGGGGCCTCCCCAGGGATGTGTCTGTCCGCTCTGTGCTGCTGGTAAAGAGTAGGTTGATTATATCGCATCTTCCACAGGGATCTATAATTGGCCCATGTTTAGAGGAATCAGAAAAAGACTATAGAATTGAAGCATCTTTGATCAAACTGGCCTGTATGTGGTGGAGAACAAAGAGTGGGTAGGGAGAATATAGGTTTCAAGGCCAGGTGAGGTTAAGTAAATGTGCAGAGAGGTGCTCCAAGGGTTCACCTGAGAGCTGCCTATCTGATTGCATTAGATGATCTCACTCTCTCCTCTGCTCTGCTACAAAGTAGGGGATTTTACTGGCTGTCAGACTCCAACACTAGCAAGAGTTCTTCCTAAACTATTTGGGTGCACTCAGACTGGTGGCTAAAGACAAGTAGTTCCCTCTATTAAGATCAAACATAAATGCCTGTTAGGTATTTAAAGTCCTCCACTACCTGGTCCCAAGCTACTTTTCCAGCCTTGTTACACTTTGTTATTTTTGGTACACCCTGTAGTCCAGCCAGACTAGCCTCTTTACTGTTCTTATGGAAATCTATCTCCCATATTCATATCTTTGCATTGGTTGTGATCACTGCCTGCCTGTATCCTCCTCAGCAAAGAGTAGGCATTTAATAATGCTTATTTATTGAATTACTTGGACTACATTAAGGCCAAATTGGTGTACAATTTTGAGGAAGTCCTCAAAGACGATGGGAAAGTTAGCCATACTTGGAATCAATGAAGAGAGTTTCAAATCCTGTGTTCCATGGGAAAGTTAGCTTTTCTTCCTGACACTTAGCTTACCCCTCTATAAAATAATAGAACTAGACTAGATAATCTCAAAGTTCCTACTCCCCCAGCTCTTAATCTATGAGCCTGTGACCCTTTCACAGATCAGTTTACCCAGATAAAGAGAGACACATTAAGATCAATGGCCTATTAATTAAAAATAGACATCATAATAGAGGTAAAATAAACATAGATATTATCGCTTCTAGCAATCGCTTAGATAAGAATATTAACTTAGATTTATGTAACACTTAAAGGTTGTCCAAGTGTTTTTTTCACAATAACCCTGGGCTGTAGATAAGATGTGCTACTCTTGGTAATTAACCCCATTTGTCAAGTGAAGAAATTGAGATTCAAAGAAGTGTCCCAGCTAAGACAGCTGGTAAGTAACTGAGGTTTAATCAATGGTCCTGTAGAGCAAGAATCAAACCCAGGTTTCCTGACTTCAAGTCTAGTGTTCTCTCCCAGATACCATGGTGTCCAGCTATCAGGCTTTGAATGGAGGTCTGGATAAACCCATCATCTAGATGGGTCATAACCCCACAGTTTAAGAAATGCTGAAAGGATCATGACTGGGAAAAGTTTAAGAAGCCCTGATCTAGAGAATTCTCCTGAATGCCCCAAAATCATGCCATACTGTAGTGAAAGGAAGGAAGAAAGAGAAGATGGAAAAATTGAGAACCTCAGTATCTTTGTATGTGCCTACACACAACTTAGTCCATGGATTGAGTAGTAAAGGGGCAATGCTTTTCTACTCTGAGCAGGGCAGACAGTGAACAATACAATATGGAATCCAATAACTCTCCTATAGACCTAGGCAACACTAAGAGAAGCATTATGTCCAGAATTTGTGAGATGATGGTCCTAGCATATATTACCTCAAGCTTACCATTTCTGAAATATTATGATCATTGCTCAATGCCACATTTTGAGAACCTCTATAGTGTTCAAAGAAGGGAAACCAGGGTTGTGAAGAGCTGTAAGATTATGCCATGCTTGATGATTGATTGATTGATTGGTTGATTGATTGGCATGGCCAGCCTATTGACTGAATGTCAAGTTGTTTGTCTTTACAATGTTGTTATTGTCTAAATTGTTCTCCTAGGTCTTCACGCTTCTCTCTGCATCAGTTTATATGAGTCTTCCTATTGTTGCTGTTGTCACTAAGTCATTTCAGTCATGCCTGATTCTTTGTTACTCCATTTGGGATTTTTCTTGGCAAAAATATTCGAGTTGTTTGCCATTTCCTTCTCCAGGACAAGTCATACTAGTTTAAAATCATCCATTTTGTCATTTGTCATTATATGATAATGTGCTATTTCAGTCATATACCGTTATTTGTTTAGCCATACCCAATTGATGGGCACTGTTGGTTTCCAGTTTTTTGCCACAAGAAAATGTTATGCTATAACTATTTTTGTGCACATGGGTTCTCTGCATTTCTTTGATCTCTTTGAGATATGGAACTCATAAGACTCTCTGGGTCAAAGAGTTTTCACAGTTTAGTTTTGAAGCATAGCTCCAAATTGCTCTTCAGAATGGCTGTCCCAATTCACAGTTCTACCATCGATACATCAAGATGCTTACTTCCCATAATCCCTCCAACATTCCTCATATTTTTTTCTTTTTTGTGATCTTTACCAATCTGATGGATGTGGGGCATAACCTTAGAACTGTTTTAATTTGTATTTCTCTAATCATTAGTGATTTTAGAGTATTTTTCATATAACTATTGAGAGTTTGGAAGATTTCTTTGAGAACTGTCTGTTCATGTCCTTCGACCATTTTTATTAATTGCTAAATGCAGAACAAGAATAAGAAAGAAAGAGGAATTTGGCAACATGTCAATCAAATCCAGTAGTATCACTCAGACAATCAAGAAGCATTCATTAAGGACCTATTATGTTCCCGACTTTGTACTCTAGGGGTAACTAAAATGCAACGTTCCTCACCTCTGCAAAGATTGCAAAGTGGTGCATTTTCTCTTTTCTTCTTTTGGAACAAGCATGATCCCTATAGACATATTATTCAGTTTTTAATTTTTTTTAAAATTGTATCTATTTTAGTCATTGTGAATGGTATTTCCTGGTTCTGCTCCCATCACTCAGGATCAGTTTACCTAAGTCTTCCATTTTCTATATTTATGATGTTCATTCATCCTCATGGCACAATAATATTTTATTGTTTTCATAGCCTTAAATGTGTTTAGCCAATCCTCAATCTATGAGTTCCTACTTATTCTCCATGTTTTGGTTGCCAAAACAAATACTATGCCTATTTTGATGTGTGTGGGACCTGTTTTTGCCCTCCTTGGAATATATGCCTACCAGTAGAATCTCTCCGTTATGCTAATCACTTTTTACTTCCTTCCTTAGTGTACCCTTGGGACCAAAGAACTCATTTGTGCAGTGTCTTATGGTAGCCAGGGTGCCATAGAAAAAGAGAATGCTAACCTGAATCTTGTGGGACCTTAGTCTCATTAGCTACATACTTTAAGTCACCATGGAAACAATTAAAATAATGTATGCCAAAACCCTTTTCCTCCAACAAACCATGAAAGGAAGCCTGTGAAATGCATCAAAGAAACTCTGAAATATTTTTCCGTATGAAATAAATTACCTCTTCCCCTGGCAACGGCTAATTTAATTCTCTGACAGAGGAGAATTCCAATCCTAGTTTAAAAAGGAATGTGTTACGAAGCATTCACAGGAGATAATCAGAGTGTTTGTAATAAGCTTCCTATGCAATCTTTGACTGTAGGTGTTAATCCAAGGACAATACTTAAAATGACTTGATAAATAAATCTTCAGGTGGAACAATGTTACAGGACTGCTCCTATTCTTCCAAGGAAAGAGGAGGATAGACCCTTCATTTTCTAGAAGGTGGAACTTCCAAGTTTTTTTTCTTTCCAGAAGAAATAGTCTGCTAACTCAGAAATCCCCTCACAGTGGGTGATAGCATGACTTCTCAGACTTAGACTGTACCACAACATGCAAATCTTACTTTGAAAATGGATGTTTATTGAGCACATAGGACTAAAATGCATGCTGAGTACTTTTTGTATGTGTTTATTGAGCACACAGGAATAAAATAATATTAAGTCCTTTTTAGATCAAAATTAAATGAGCTGACTGACTAAATAATTTCTTTGCATGGGGAATTTAGAGTCTAATAATCATGATAACCATCTGTTTGTACCAAGATGCACATAATTCAGATAAAATTGGAGTTTCCATTCTCCAGAATCCTGAGGAATAAATCATATAGATGCCATGTTCAAGTCTTATGACTCCACCAAACCATTGTCATAAGGTGGCACCATGGGTAAGAATTCTGGCCCTGGAGTCAGAAAGATTCAAGTTCAAATCCTGCCTCAAATGCTGTGACACACTAACTACATGACTCTGGCCAAGTCCATTAATTTCACTCTACTTCAGTTTTGTCAGATGCAAAATGGTAATAATATTAGTCCTTCTCTTCTAGAGTTATTATCAGGATGAAACGAGATAACATACGTACATGGGTTTGTGGATCTTAAAGTACTATGAAAATGTTAACTAGCTATTAAGCTACAATTATACCCCAAAAGGACCAGAAAAAAACTTCCCAAAGGGGCCTTGCAAATACCTTGTGAAACTACTGCTTTAGGAGAGGTCTCACTCTCTTTCTCCAGTTTCACAACTTCCACTAATTTATAGCCTGGTAAAAGTCACTTATCTTTCAACTGAGTTGAATTATATATTTAAATAGCCAATGTATAAGTGTGTATTGCCTTGTCCAATATTGGTATTTTATGGGTGTGTGTGTCTGTGTCTGTGTGTGTCTGTGTATATGGATGTAAGGTTCTCCACTACGTACTAACAATGAAAAAGAAAAAGCAGTTCCTGCCTTCAAGGAGCTTATATTCTGCTGGAGGGATTCAACATATAGATATGCAGAAATATAAAATAATTTGTGTTCAGCTAAAACAAAACAAAGGTGCTGCTCCCACTCATACCCCATCAGCCTTGTAGGTTTCCTCAAATTTCTCTTGCTTTCTATTACCCTGTGATGTCACCAGAAGAAAAGGGGGAAAAGATCCCTGTTCCTTCTCTTCAGTGTTTCCCTTCCCTCCTCTGTGGATTTCTCTCTACTTCCATCCATTCCAAATCCAGCCTTCAGACCACTATTTTCCTTTAAGGTAATATGATGCTCCAAGAAAAAGGGCAAGCTGAAACAGAGAAAATCTGCCCCATTCCCTCAGAAAATGTTTCTGCAATTCATTCACAGTGTTCTGGGCAACCATCAACCTGAGGCCTTTTACTCTGAGACTGACCTCCAGAGGCAATCCCCTTAGCAAATGAGATGCATCCAGGTGTTAACAAGCCAGTTCATGACCATAGTAAAAATCTGACAGGCAGACTGCCAACGATAAATAGATGTGTCAGTTTTTAGTCAACCCACAAAATTAGAGGTCACTGGATGGCACAGTGCATACAGTGTTGGACTTGGAATCAGGAAGACCTGAATTCAAATCCTGCCTCAGATACTTACTAGCTACGAGCAGGCACCATTACATCTTTTAGTCTAAATGTCTTTATCTGTAAAATGGTGATAATAATATCAGCTACCTCACAACGTTGTTGGGAGGATCAAAATGAGATAGCCTATAGAAAGTGTTTTGCCAACATGGAAGGACTGTGTTATCATTGTGTATATGTACACTTGTTATTATTAATGCTTCATTCTAATGATGCTATCTATCATTTAGATAGTTAGTATAATTTTACAACTGCTTTAAATTTCTTAACTCACCTGACCATTCCAACTCTGATAAATAGGCACTATTATTATCCAGATCGTACAGATGAGGAAACTTGGACATATAGAGGTTGTGACTTGCCCAGGGTCACACAGCTAAGTAAGTGTCCAAGACGAGATTTGAACTCAGTCTTTCCTGATTCAAAAGCCAGTCCTCTATCCACTGTGCCATCCTTGCTGCCTTTAAGACATAAATTCACCATCACCAGAGGTTTTCAAGCAAAAGATGGTTGACTATCTATTAGCTACATAATAGTTGTAAAGGGGAGTCACATTCAAATAAAAGTTGAGCTAGAGAGCCACTGATCTCCTTTCCAGCTCTGAAAATCCAGATACAATTCAGTGACCTCTCAAAGCAGCTTCTGCCCATGTTGGACAGCTCCAGTTGTCCCAAAGTCTCTAGATGTATGCACCTCAATGGGCAGGGAGCTCAGTTTGCATGTTATATCACTTGTGCAAAGCACAGTGCCTGGTAATTATTGTTTAAAACCCAAATTTGCTTCTTTGTGCCTTCCACACATTGTTCTAGTTCTGTCCTCTGAGGCCATGTAGAACAGATTAAATCAGGGGTATGCTGGTCAATGTTTAACAATTGGCTTGGGGAGGGGGGGAGGACAGAGAGAATATGGGCAGGACAAACTTTCAAGGTCAATCCACATCATCAACATTTTATCCATCACTTTTTTCAGTCTAGATAATAAATAAAACAATAAACCAAGCCCTGATTTTTAGCATTTGCTAACTTCTGATGTGTAAATGGTCACCTAGAAAATTTAACAACTGGCTTTTCTGAGTCAGGCAGAATGAACTGGCCCACCCCTGAGGCCCATCCTTCAGCCACACAACAACCTTTCAAATGTTTGAAGATGGCCATCATGTTTCTCCTTCATCTTGGCTCAATCATTCAAAACAGGCCTAGTTTATATGACTGTGACCCATATGACATAAACTCAAATCCTCGTGATACTTCTCGGAATATTTTCCTGCCGTTCAAAGTCCTTCCTAAAATGTGGTGCTCAGAGCTCAACTCATTTAGGTGTAGACTGATGGAAACTGAAACAGAAATGATATTATAGACAAGTGGTGTCAAACTCAAACAGAAATGGACCCCTACTGCTGCATATTGACTTAGAGAACCACAAATTCCCATTATCTGTGGTGTATTGTATTTCTTCATTATTTTGTTAAATATTTCCTGATGACATCTTAATTTGGTTTGGGCTACACTATGGAGTTGTGTGGACAGGCATAAATTTGACCCCTCTATTATAGCACAGTGCCTGACACAGAGTAGGTATTTTAAAATGTTAATTGATTGATATGGTATAGAATATGATCATATAGAAAGAAAGAAAACAATAGTGGATTATTTGAAAAACATCAAAAATCTGTCATAGAGCTGTGATGTTGGGATAATGGGAGACTTCCAATATCCAGATGTCCCTTGTAATTCTCTCTCTCTCTCTCTCTCTCTCTCTCTCTCTCTCTCTCTCCCCCCCCCCCCATACAGTGTACATCAGCCTTAACAATTTTGTCCCTCAAAATGTAGAGGAACAAAGAATGAGAAATCCTATCCCAAATCTGCTACTGGTTGGTAGAGTAGAAATGGTTGAAGAGATAGAATCTTGGTGGGAAATGGCCACCCATCTTAGAATTTAGGCTAGAGAAGGAAGGTAAAGCCCAACATGCCTGACATACATCAAAAACATTGGGATTGCAAGTTTCCAATGGTTTAAAGAAAGGACAGTTAGGATGCCTTTGATTTACCTTACAAAAGTGGCATTGCCAACATCCTCCTGTTATCTCTGAGTTCAAAAACAAACCGTTTGCCATTTAATGCCCATCATGACATCATGACCTGCCTCCAACTTTACTGTCCAGCCTTATCATACATTGTTTTCCTTTACTCAGTCTATAAGAAACTGTTCTATCTCCATATCTTTGCATAGGTTGTATTCCCACTGCCAGAGATGCATTTTCTCCTTGCCTTTGTTTCTTCAAATCTCGGGGTTTCCTTCAAAATTTCCCTCAGGGGCTATCTTCTGCCTGTAGTCATTCTTGAACCTCTCCCATACACCAGCCCTGAGTGCTACCCAATCCCCAAATAATGACCTTGTCTTGTATTCCTGTTATCTTCCTTGTTAGAATGAAAGCTTTCTGAGGGCAAGGACTCTTTAATTTCTTTCTTTATTGCTCTTGTGCCTAGCACAATGCCAGCCTCACAACAGGTGCTTCATAAATACTTGTGGATTGATATATTTATTACCCTTAGACTACTTTTTATTGGAGTGAAGTATATACTAGGTTGGGAGCTACAGAACATGACTTTTCATCTTGGCTCTTAAATTCATCAAATATAGCACCTTAATCAAGCCCCTTCCATCTAAGCCTCAGTTTTCTCACTGTGATGTTATAGAAAGTTGTACATAATAGATTTGTTTTCCATATGCAATCTTCTTTTATTTTTCTTCTACTATGTTATGGAAATGTTCCTGTTATTTCATAAATTAAAATTAAATTTTTAAAAAAGATATAGTAGAAAAAAGGAAATGAAAGTTGGGTTGGGTAATACCTAAGCTCTAAAACTCTCTAATCCTATATTTCCATAATAGCTTAGAATGGCAGAAAGTATATCTTATCTTGTTTACTCATTTCCATCCATTGTAAAATGTCAGTCAAGAATCAATCAACAAGCATTTAGTAAGTACCTACTATATCCCAAGTACTGTACTAGACATGGGGGGGAAGGGAGGAGGGGGAGTTAAAAAGAATTGTGCGTGAGTGATTGTGAGTGAGTGTGAGTGAGTGTGAGTGAGTGTGAGTGAGTGAGTGTGTGTGTGTGTGTGTGTGTGTGTGTGTGTGTTTACTAAAAGAAAACCTTTCCCATTTTATGTAGGGCATCCAGATGGCTTCATAAACATGTGCTTCTATCTAGAAAATGTTTCCGCTGAGATAAGAAATTTTACTCACTAACCAAAATGTGAAAATATCTCACTGGAGATTTGACAGGTGAAAGGAGTAAAGGGACTTTGATTTCAGAGAATGAAAAATGAAGAGGGCTCATTTGCATTTGGCAGATGCTGCAGTCAGCACCAGGGCTGTGGGGTTCTATGCTGTAACCTATTGGTGGCCACCTTTGCAGTACCTTTTTGGCAACTCAAGGTTTGGATTTGGGGACTTGATTTGCTCAATACAGCATCAGTAGAACATTGATGTTTAAAGATTTTTTTTTCCTCCAGGCAAAAGTTTGAGGCAATTAGAAGCACTGCCTGATTTCCCAAACGTGATACCTCCCACTCTCTTCCCCCAGTTCAGTACTGGGCCTAGAATCAAATTGGATGGACATTTGTATAGCATTATGTAATGACAAATCTTCATATGTTTCATGCATCTCTTACTACCTTTGTGACAATGGAGGGCAGAGTGCAGAGAGTGCTGGCCCCATCTGTCAGATGGAGATAAAGGGAGACCCTAGTTTATAAAGTTGTCCTCAGGATCAAATGCATTAATAGACAAACAGTTGATCACTAAGTGGTTTTTATTAGGTGCCAACACTGTGTTTGACACTGGGGACACAAATACAAAGAATGAAATGAGTTTTGCTCTCAAAGAGCTTCTGGTGTAATGGAGGAGACAACAAGGATTATAAAATTATAAACATCATAAATATAAAGTTCATGAGGACAAATCTATACAAAGCAGATAAAAAAGCTCTTTGGGAGGAAGGGAGGGAGTGAGGAAGGGCACTCATCTTTGTGAGGATCAGGAAGTGTTGACTGTAGAAGGTGGTCGAGTTGTATTTTAAAGCAAGAGAGTGACTCTCCAGGATAGAAATAGGGAGGGAGTGCATTTCAGGTACAGAGAAGAGCCAGTGCAAAGGCAGACAGAAATAGGAAGTGGAGAGTTATGTGTGAGGATCAGTGAGAAGGCCAGTTTGGCTGGGTCACAGACTGCAGGAGCCAGTGAGACTGGGGTGATGGGTTGGGATCAGATTGTGTAGGGATTTTGAAGCTAAATGGAGGAATTTATATTTAATCCTAGAGGCAATAGGAAGTCACTAGGGTTGATTGAGTAGAAGAATCTAATTGGTTGGATCTACATTTAGGGAAATTTATTTTAGCAGTAATCTGATCACTTAGGAAGCTGTTACAATAATAAAGTGATAAAAAGCCTGAATTCAAGTCAAGTTATGTCAGAAATAAGTTGAAGGTTGATTGTAGATCCTATATTTGACTGCATGCCACCATTGGGGGGGAGGGGAAGGGGAGAAAATTTGAAACTCAAGGCATTGTGGAACTGAATTTAAAAATATAAATTGAAGGTTGAAAGAGCAAGATTTAGCAGCTCATTGACTTTATGGGATGAGGGAGAGGAAGAAATTAAGGATAATTGCAGGGTCATAATCCTGGGAGGCTGGAAGGATGGTGGTACCTTAAACAGAAATAGGAGCTTTGAAGAGGGTATGGTTTGCAGGGAAGATAGTTAGTTCAATTTGGGACAAATTAAGTCCAAGATATCTCTGGGACCTCCAAATTGAAATGTGCAGTAGGTCATTGATAATGCAGGACTGAAGCTCCATAAAAACCAAAACTAAGATAGATAGATAGATAGATAGATAGATAGATAGATAGATAGATAGATAGAAGAGAGATGATATAGCTACTGATGTATAGACAGAATTACATATCTACAAACATATACATATATACTCACAGGTTTCAAATTTATATACATATATATATGCATATATATATATATTACATACACATACATCCATGTGTGTAAATCAATAATGTATATGTAAGCCTATGTGTGTATTTGCTTGCCTAAAGATAGTGACAGAGAGAGAAATAGAGATGGATATAGATACAGAAAGGGATATGGATACACACACATATGTGTATACATAGATATATGGTGTACTTTGTTCTTCATTCTCAAAGAGGAACATGACATCAGGGAGATGATGACATTACTTGCGATTGACTTTGACTTGAGTAGGGGAGAGGACTGTGCAAAGTCACCAGTCTTACTCTCTTCTCCGGAGCCATCTGGGTCCAGTGGCCAGATAGCAATCAAGATTCCTGGAGATGGTTCAGGATGCAGCCAGAGACCTTGGCCATTTTAAGCTAAGGTCTTTTCAAGTTCTCACTTGGTATGAGGCAGCACCTATTCAGTGAATAGTCCTCTTTTAGAAGTGAATCAAAAGACGGCCCCTTTAATAAAACAAAAAAATGAAACTTAGACAGTAAGACCCTTTGGGTTGCTGGCCAAAAGAGAAATGATTGCATTCACTCTGAGCCAGTAGGGTCCCCAAAAGAACCATTAAGTGGTGCTTGGGCAGGGATCTATTGTTGTCCAATCCCTGAAATCCAAATGAATTTTGTTTAAGGTTTGGTCTTCTAGAAAGAAATCTAGTCCATAAACCCCAAATTAACTAGGTAGTTTTCAGTCACCAAAATTTGCCTTCCTTTGGACAAAACACCCTCAGATAAAGGGAGGAGAGACAGAGAAGAGAGGGGAAGGGAGGGGAGAGGAGGATAGAGGAGGGGAAAAGAGGGAAGGAGCTGAATTGCCCAACTGGAACTGGCCAGCTGGGTCCTCATTCAGGCAGCTCAGACTACTCACAGGTTATGGTTTGTCTTTTGTTCTCAGAGAGAAACATGACATCAGAGATGTGATGACATGACTTGCAATTGACTTTGATTTGAGTGATACTCATGGATGGATGGATGGATTGATGGATGGATGGATGGATGGATTATCTACACATGAAATCAGTAGCAAGAGAAGGAAAGGGAGAGGGAAATCTAAAGTAACAAGGTAGAAGTCTTAAAGCCAAGAGGGAATGTTAGTTTTTACTACTATTTTTTGTGTCCTCCAGGGTAAGATGGGGGCAGGGGTTAGATTAGGTGATCTTCAAAGTCCCTTACACCCAGAGTTCTGATGATTTTTCTTCTCATTTGATGCTCAGAGTGATCCTTTAATGCAGAGGTTCTTCGCCATTTTTCTGTCGTGGCCCCCTTGAACACCCTGGTGAAGTCTATGGATCCCTTCTCAGAATAATGTTTATAAATACATGAAACACTTTGGATCACAAAGGCAACCAGCTGGATTGAAATACAACTATCCAAATGCTCCATAAATTCCTAAACCCATGGTTAAGAGCTCCTGCTTGAAGGGAAGAATCATGAAGGTCATTATTCCCATTTTACAAATGAGGAAGTGGAGTTCAGAGAGGTTAAATCACTTGCCCACAGACACACAGCCAAGAGCAACCAAGAAGGAAGGGGCACAGAGATACTCTGGCCCCATTGTTCTTTTCCATTCTATCTCTGGGGAGAGAACAGACAGGACCCTAGTGTTCAGGAGCCTAGTACTCAGGACCCTAGGGTTCAGTTAAGCTGTAGCCAAAGGTATGAAGTAAACCTGGAGAAGCTGAGCAGGACCCACAGTGCCTCTCATTGACCTCTGTTCTTGAGTGTGCCAGCAGAGAAGCCTGGGAGACTCAGGAACCCCAGTCACTTATGGGCTAGGTAGAAAGCCTGTCACCAGCTGCACAACCCTAGGCTCCAATCCAGACCTGTCCTGACTATTGGGAGTTGCTGTGGGCTTGCAGCCCAGTTTCTATGCCCACAGGCAACTTGATGCCAAGTGAAAGATTGAATTGGTGTTGTTGCCACCCCCTGGATCTCTTTCTGCTCCCCAGGCCAAGCTAGGGAGCCAAAGCTCCACCTGTTTTCTGGGGAGGCTTTGTTCATGGTTCCAGGCCCCAAGTGCCACTATCATTCTTTCCAGTCATGACCAAAGAGATGGAAAGAAGGGAATAATGGGGGTGGGGGATGAACAGAAGAAAAGAAGAGAAGAAAAGAAAATAGCATCCGTGGAAAAATTACAAAACCTGGCCATCAATCAGCCAACTAATTGACAAAGTTATTAAGTGCCTACTATGTGCTAAGCACTAGAAATACCAATGGAAAGAAAAAAGATATCCCCACCCTCAGGGGGCTCACAACCCAATGGCCATTTTAAGAGCACTTGTACATTTTTATGATGAAAAAGAGGAGAGCATCTCCAAATAGGAACCATAACTGGACATGGCATTAATACTCTTCCATTCACATCTTCATAGAATAAAAGCAAACATTTGGATAATGCTCTGGGGTAGGCAAAGTACTTTACAAATAGATCATCTTAGCCTCAAAACAATTCTCTTTGGTAGATATTGTTATTATCCCGATTTTATGGATGAGGAAACTGAGGCAGACAACATCAAATGACTTTTCCAGGGTCACACAGCTAATATCCTATCATGGTACCATAAAATTAATAATATTAATAACAATAATATTTAGTATTTATATATCGCCTGTTATGTTCCAGGCCCTTTACAAACATTATCTCATGTGATCAATTGAGGAAAATGAGGCAGACAAAGGTTATGTCTTACCCAGAGTCACACAGTTAGTAAGTGTTTGAGACTGGATTTGAACTCTGGTCTTCCTAACTCCAGGCGCAGCTCCCATCCACTGTGTCACCTGATTGCCTAGAGCTGGAAAGGACCTCAGAGGTCACATGGTCCAATCCCCTCATTTTGTGGATGAGGAAACTGAGACTTATAAAAGCAAAGTGACTTGGCTAGGGTCACAGGATCAGATTTAGAGTGTAAAGGGATCTCAGAGTTAATCTGTTCTCTTTCATTTTGTTGTTGTTGTTCAGTCATTTTTCAGTTGTGTCTGACTCTTTATGACCCCACTTGGGGTTTTCTTGGCAAAAATACTGGAGTGGTTTACCATTTCCTTCTCCAGCTCATTTTACAGATGAGGGAACTGAGGCACATGGGGGTTAAGTGACTTGTTCATGGTCACACAGCAAGTAAGTGTCTGACTCTGGATTTGAACTCAGGAAGATGAATCTTCCTGGTACTTTAATCAGTGCACCACTGATCACTAAACCAAGGCAGAGACAAATGAAATAACTTTCCTGAACAAGGTCATATAGGTAGTAAATGTCAGAAGCAAAATTTGAACCCAGATTATTGGCCTCCAAATAATGGTCTTAGCTTTGTTAAAACCTTTGCATAACTGTTACATCATCTCATCATCAGAACTCTTTCAAGTCTGTAATAGACTTGAAATTATTATATCTACTCTTTAGAGAAGAAAAAATGGAATTACATTCTCTCTTACTATTTAAAATTGTGACAATGGTGCCCTAAATATCTCTGCTTTTATTCACTCATCAGAGAGATATGTGACTAGAAACATAAACGAATCTGTCTGAGAATGAGAGCAAGGGATAATTGGGAATCAGCCCATGCTTTCCATCCCAGAGACATACAGCTAGTCCCTTGATACAGTCAGATGCTCTCAGTGGCAGATTCACTGAAATTCATAGACAAAAGCTACAAGGATGGGCCAGGATCAATGGATTGAGACCTGCCTCATTGCAGAGATTGCAACTCTCTGACTGATGAAATCACATGGTAAATGAAAGGTCATTATTCACATTTAGGGACAACAATGAAACTGAGGGGTTTTTGTTGTGAATTTAACTTAACATGTTTTGTTGTGTTTTTTCAAATCAGATAACCCACTGCCCTCAATTTCAGCGGTCCCTAATGATGCCTTTCTATTCAATTCTAATTATCTCGTGAGATGATTTGTAATCAAAAGCTAATAAAACTATAAGTTGGAGAAATCAAAAAGAGATTGAGTGCCAGGTTTGATCAATTACATTACAAGATCACCACCATATTTCTGGGTCTCCCCCACCCTTCAATGAAAACTCAGGTGTATTTCCTTTTCTCTGTGGGTTTGGGGTTTTTTTGTTTGGGGGCCTGGGACTTTTTTTTTGCTCCACATTGATGGCCATTTTAAGGTCACCTCTTGAAATATCTTTTATGTGCCCCTCACTCTTTTCATTTTCTTGTATTTCAGCCATTAAAATAGTCTCCTTTCTCAGGAGGGCTAGGTGGAACAGTGAATAGAGCACCAGCCCTGGAGTCAGGAGGACTTGAGGTCAAATCCAGCCTCAGACACTTGACACTTACTAGCCATGTCACCTTTCCAATCACTTGACCCCTATTGCCTTGCCTTCCCCCCTCAAAAAAGCAAAAAAAAAAAATAGTTTCCATTCTCTCTTCATCCGGATCACAAGTAGAAGTCTTTGGTACCTTAGGTTTGGGAGAGACATAGAAGTATTTGGACCCTATCACCTCTCTCTCACCCCTCTGTGTGAAACGTGCCTACATTTGACCCAGTTACATTTCTTGGATTGATCTCCATTAGGTACAGAGCAGTGGTAATGACTTGCAATCATCTCTCTACAAAACCATGCAAATCACAGGGCAAAATTATCTAGAGAGGAGTTTCTGAGCAGGATGACCTCATGGAAGGTGATGGTAATGGTGGCCATGAACGTAGAGCACATTGTTCGCCAAGTACTTTGCTCCTCTCTTCTCACTGGATCCTCCCAAGAGCCTTGTTATTTACAAATGAGGAAATTGAGCTTAAAAGACATGAAGTGACGCCCAGGGTCATCCCAGGTAGTTCGTGACTGAGGCAGCCTTCAGAACCAAGGCTAGCTCTCCATCTACTGCTTTGAACTTCCATCCATGGCTCTTCTGTTCAGGGTGACATTTTTATCAGTGACAATAACAATGATAATAATGCCAGGCGATGTTTACATAGTGCTTTGAGGTTTCCAAAACATTTTGCCTACATTCTCTCATTTGACCATCACGACAGTCCGGGGTGGAAGGTCCTATCACTAGGATTGGGATAAAGGCAGACAAGGCATACTTAATCAAATATGCAGATGCCTCGAAGCTGGGAGAGATGAATAATACAAGCAAGTCAAACAGATGGGCTGTGACAGGTGAGTGGGCAGAGGCACACCATTATGTCTCCAAAAGTTGGCTTTTTGTATCTCACTTTTAATTTTGTTTTTATGGTAAAGTTTAGTTGTTAAAATAAGCTTTTTAATTAATGAATAAAATAATGCCCTTGTTAATTGAGTATTCAGTAAGTTTTCACTTTAAAAACAAGAATAAAATAAAATTCCCTGGATACATACTGTAATTAGTTGTGCTATGAATATATTGGATGACAGAATCAGAATTCAAAAAGACCTCAATAGGCTAGAATGATAGGTCAAAGGGAATGAGGAAAAATATAACAGTGTTAATTTAACATCCTACACTCTGGTTAAAAAAAATCAGCTAGATTTTTATCAGCTAGATAAATCTGATAGGAGAAATATGGTTTGCACCCCAGTCATATGCACTAGATTTCTGGGTTGTGGTGGCTCACAAGTACGATGTGAATCAATAATGTGACACGGCAACAAGATCTTAGGAACCATTAATATTATCCTGAAGAAGGGATGGTGGCCCGGACCAGACCCCATTCTCACCTAAAAGCAGACATCTGTGAGTTAAGGTCGATCTTGCCACACCTTCCTTGTTTCTGCAATGTGGGTGAACGTTGTCCCTGGCTTTTGAAGCCTCCATGAGTCAGGATCCTGCAGCAACACAGCCAACTATGATACTAACCCACACTCGAATCTATGAATCCCCAGTGCCTGCACAATCTCACAATCCCCTTGGCACACAGTAGGCATTTAATAAGTGCTTAGTGATTGAATTTAATAAAGTGACTTTGCACAAAATTACTATGGTACTATATATGAGGCAGGATTTGAGCCCAGGTCATGTTGACTCCAAGGTCAGAGCTATCTACCAACTATGCCACACCACCCATCAGAGAACATTATTCTGTCTTTCAGACAGAGTCAGAAGGACTTGGATTCAAATCTTGCCTGAAATACTTACTAGCCATATGACCTCCTAACCTCTCTGAGGCTCAGTTTCTTCATCTTTCCTTAGTCAAAAAGGGCATGACATTGGGGCATATACCAAGGATCAAATACAATGAGGCAAGTAAGAGGTTTTGCAAATCTTGGTGTTCTTTATAAGAGGAAGGTGTCGATAAGTGTTCTATGGCAGGTTTTTTTCAAAAACTGGTGACATTCTACTTCATTAAATCCTCCCCTCACCCTCACCAAAAAACAACACCCAGCCATGTACAGCTTTATTGGGTCCTAACTAGAAACTGTTTGAAAAAAGGCAGATTTGTACTAGCTTTTCTAATACTCAATAAACACCAGAAGATGCCAGGCCCATCTGTCAGATTGCCTGGAGAATGCGCCTAACAGGAAATGAAGCCACATGTGAAGGCCATCAAATGTGCAGCAAGGGAAGGGATGCTGAAGGCCTCCTGCAGCTCATTGGCCTCACCTGCTGGGCCGGGACTCCTTGTGAACAAGACAGATTGGATGCTTAGCACTGCATGGCAGGGAGCCCAAAAACCCAGGAGAGAAGCCTCAGTTCTTTCCCTCCTCATCCTGTGCTCGGTGCATCCAAGAGGGAGATGGGGGGAGGGGAGAAGCACTTCCTTTGTGAGGGAAGAAAAACTGATCTTTATTTTAATGGAGGGACTGAAGAACCTCCCTGAACTTTCCCCTCCCCTCCTGAAAAAAAATATACTTTTAATTCTAGCCTGTGAATCTGATGATTTTCATCTGTTGGTTAAAACTCTATTCTTTTCAGTTCTCATGTAAGTTAAGTAATCTAACCTACATTGCTCTATTGATCAGATGAGTTCTGTAGCCCTTCCCCTGTTTGGGGGCTGTCTTTGTGGTACATTGGCAATATTGAGAGGGGAGAGTAAACCCTACTTTTTCTGAATATAGCATTTTTGTAAGAAGTCCATCTTGGAGATAGGCTAGAATTAGTGTGTGTTTGAATGAATGAATGAGTGAATGAAGGAACAAATGAATGAATGAATAAGTGAAGGAATGAGTGAAGGAATGAAGGAATAAGTGAAGGAACAAATGAATAAATGAATATAAAAGCATTTATTAAGCCCTTACTTTATGGCAAGACAGGCTTTTCCTTCAACGAACTTACATTTGCATGGAGGAAATAATATATACTATATGACAAAGAGGTCAAAGAAGTGACAACATCCTTTTAATCAGCCTTCAAGTTTTTTTTCTGGTTTTGGGGGATTTTTTTTGGTTTGGGGGGTTTGTTTGGATTTTTTTTTTTTTTTGCTTTTTGGTGGGGGGAAGGCAGGGCACTTGGGTTAAGTGACTTGCCCAAGGTAACATGGCTAGTAAGTGTTAAGTGTTTGAGGCCGGCTCTGAACTCACGTCCTCTTAACTCCAGGGCTGGTGCTCTACTTACTGCGCCATCTAGCTACCCTTAGCCTTCAAGTTTTTATGAACTGTATACAATATGCTGAGCATGATGTCAAGAACAAGGCATACAAAGTCATCTGTCAGACGCTACTCTTGAGGAACTGACATGCTAAAGGGGAGATAACACACATATCTACATACACACAAACATCCATGTGCAGTCTATGTGTACAAAAATCATATATGCAAAGGTCCCTGTTAGCTCTAGAATTCTGAGCCTTTGTTCTATGGTCCCATTTTTGTATCAAAAATAGGGGAAAATGAAATTCATTATCAGGTGACCTAAAGAAAGTGTTACTTCTATATGCTTAATCACCACCTCTATGAATGAGAGAGGGAGGAAAGAAAAGAGGCATTGGAAAAGAGAAAGGGGAGGGGGAGAGAGGCAAGGGAAGAAATAGGGAGGAGGGAGAGAGGAGAGACAGAGAAAGAGAGAGACAGAGAGACAGAGAGAAAGAGAGAGAAATATTTTATGAGGAATGACTCCTTCACAATCTAATTTTTACTATATTGCTTCGATTACATTTTTGGCCTTACTATTAACTTAGTTGTCAAATAACAACTTAGAAATTATAATCTATATACACATATATACTTACATATTTTAATTTAGAAATTATTTGACAGCTCATAGATATGATCTGTCATATATGCATATATAAATATAAAATTTGTCATAGATACATATTTTTGCCATAACATATATATATTTACATATGTGTGTGTGTGTGTGTTCTGCGACAACATGCTAATTGGCAAACATGTTGAAAGCATTCTCCATCTGGAAATGTTGGCAAAATGGAATGACTAGACTTTATTAGGGCTTTTTCTAAAATAGCCATCTGAGAAGTCAAGATCTCCTTAGAAAAAATGGATAGCACAACTCTCAGTAAAGAGATAACTCACTCAAAAGCTGTTCCAGGCCTGAGAATGCTCCTACTGACTCTGAGTTAACAAAAGATGATTTCCTAAGAGGCAATTCAGTAGAAAGATTCCTGGACTTCAAACTACAGGATTGGAGTTCCAATCCTGACCACTGAACACAGCCTTGATCATAGCTTAGAACTGCAGGATCTTGGTGCTAGCCAGGGTTTCTGGAGCCATCCCTTCTGCCTGACACCTCAAAAAAATTCCCTCCAAACTTAACTATTTTTTACACTTCTCCTTCTAGCAAGATTCAGTATTTCCCTATTGCCTATGGGATGAAATCCAAACTCTTAATGTTTGGTATCGAAAGCTGTAATCTTGCCCAGTTTGGCTCTGTCTGCATGACCTGCCCCCCACCATCACTTCACTCCTTGTATGTTCTAGCTCAACAGGCCCTTTTGCTGTTTTCTGAATGAAAAAGTCCCTTTCCCACCTCCACATTCATGCATAGGGCCCTCTGCTACTTCTGTATTTGTGCATAGCTCACTCTCCCCTGCCCGGAAGGCCTGCCCTCCCCTTTGCTCCTTTGGAAGCTCCCATCAGGTGATAGCCCTGCTCAAAGCATTTATGCATTCCATTTGTTTTTAGGGCTCTTCTGCCCTCACCACAGCTGAAATCCCATTTATTTCTGTCTATTTACCTGGGGCAATATTGTTTCCCCAACACAATTTAAGCTTCTTGGGGTAAGGGCTGTTTTGTTGTTGTGTTCCTAGAACCT
The DNA here is from genome assembly GCA_028646515.1 of Pseudochirops corinnae. Classification (NCBI taxonomy): domain Eukaryota; kingdom Metazoa; phylum Chordata; class Mammalia; order Diprotodontia; family Pseudocheiridae; genus Pseudochirops; species Pseudochirops corinnae. The sequence goes on from CM053586.1 coordinate 356,955,654, forward strand.
AGTCCACTCACTGCCTAGCATTATAGCAAAAAATTAAATGGTCATTGACATTAGAGAGGCAACATGATGTAGTATATAAGATAGCTGACCTCAGAGTCCAAGAAACCTGGGTTCAAGTCTTCCCTCTGATAGATCCTGGCAGTCTGACCTAGGACAAGTCACTTTGAAGACTGTAAGTTGCAGAGACGAGAGTTTCCTCACTAGAAATCCCAGATACAGATGCTATCGCCTATGTCTGAGAAGTACTTGGTCAACTTTTGCTCAAATTTTTAAAATAAAAAAAAATGAATGGGTTGGACTAGAGAAGTGATATCAAACAAATGGAAAAAGGGCCCACTAAGCCTTATGTGCTGCCTATGGGCTCCTTGTCTGGATCAAATGATCTTCAAGATCTCTTCCAGCTCTGAAACCCTGCCCCATGACCTTGGAGTTGTTTGACCTCATCATTGCTGTGGTCTCTAGTAGTTCTAAAACTTATCCTATGTACTCATAATAAGCTAATTATAAAATCTTTTCTAACTTCCTCAGCAAATTATCACTCATTGAAAATTGGCTTTCATTCTTTAGCAGTTAAATCAGTCATCTAAGTCATGTTGGTTGTGGGGAGTTCCACTCTCTATATGCTCCATTAAATTTTCAGTGTCTCATTGAAGGACATGTCAACACTTTACCAGTCATGATTTGGCGCCTAAAGTATCCAGCAGGCCTTTAATCAGTGACTTTAACAAGATGCCTCCCAGGACATCTCATTGTACAAAGAATGTGGTTCAGGGATGAGCTAAGAAAGGAGACAAATCCTGGAGTTTTCCTTATTGAGGAAGAGTAGACTAGAGAGGGTTGAAATCCTAAAGAAGGAGAAGATGAAATCCTAAAGAAAACCTGCTGATGAACCAGGGAAGCTTTTCAGGACCTGGAAGAGATGAGGGATATCAAACAAGAGATGAAAATGCAGATGAGAATATCTGAAAGTAAGAGACTAATATGCAAGGGCCTCAATTTGACCTCAGTGAGTTAATGTCATCAGGCCCAAGTGATTTACTTCCCAAGATACAAAAAGTGGGAACTGATGATATTGCAAAGCTCATTGTCAATGAGCTTTGAAGAGCCTGGAATAGAAGAGGTGCCACAGAACTGGAGAAGGGCAAAGGATCTGATTTTATCCACCAAAAGGGGGGAGGGGGAGAGAATGGAGTCTGAAACCTATATGCTTATGAGTTTGACTTTGATTCCTAGAAAAATTCTAGAATGTAATATCATGGTCAGTGACAATTTAGAAAAAGAAGAGACAATGCACAAAAGAAGCCCAGATTCATGAGCGAGCAAAGCCATGTTTACTTCATATCCCCTTTGTACACTTAGTTAAGGACATCTAAGAAATTCTGGGAATAGAGTTTACCTAGAGTTCAGCAGAACGTTTGGCAGGGTCCCTTGTGTTATTCTTCTAGACAAGATGTAGAGCTGTGGATCTGAGGACCAGAGTTCAAATCACACCTCTGCTATTTGGGAATCATTGAAAGTCTCTGCATCTCAATTTCTTCTTTTGTCAAATGTAAGGATTAGATTTAAGCTTTCCAAGGTCCCTTCCAACTTTAAATCTATGGCCATTGATTAGTGCAGAAATAATTCCAGGGCATGCTACGTGCAAAGCATGAGAGCAACTGTGAGTCTTGAAAGACACAGAAGTATCTTTGACAAATACATATCAGAAAAACCGACTGTATATATTAAACAAATATATTAGAAAAAGACATTTTAGACAAACATATATACCAGCTGAATATATTAGATAAATAATACATAAATATATAATAGGTAAAATCTTAGAAAAGTGTATTACCTATGTTATATTCAAAGAAGTATTAGAGTTGATAAACACATATTAGATGAAGATGTTAAATGGGCAGATTAGATATGTTAAAGGCATTAAATAAATATGTGATAGATGGATATTAGTTGTGTTACATATAAGAAAAAAATATTTAGATATATTATATTAAAAGACTATATTACATAGAGAGATTAAATTAGATTAAGAGATTAGTCAAGTTAGATAGAATAGATGAGATATATTCATCATATGGTAGATAAGAACATTATACATCCAAGTATATATTGGATTGCCACATCACATGTGTCAAAAAGAACTGTGTCTGGCAGTCAGAGGACTTTGGTTGGAATCTCAGCTCTGTTTCCTGCCTCTTTGACCTTTGTTGAGTCATTTCCTCTCTTTCGACCTTGATCCTCCCATCTATAAAATGAGAGGTTCAGGCAAAACAGCCACTAAGGTTCTTTCCAACTCCAAATTATTTCTAAATGAATTAGAAGCAACATGAGAAAGAGCTGGGGACTGAGGGTCAAGAAAGTTCAGTTGAAAGCCCAGCTCTGATGTGTATTTCTGTGAGACTTGAGGCAAACCCTGCCCTGAGTCTCAGGGCCTTGCTATCTGACCTATAAAATGGCAGAAGTGGGCTTGAAAAGCATTAAGTTCCCTTCTACCTCCAATCCTATGGCATGGCCTAAAAACATCAAAGTTTTTGCAAGGTTGCTGCATGTCAAGTACAGTCATGCAGTATCATTCCGAGCACAGTTCACCACATGGACTGCAGCCCATTTCCTGGAAAGCTATTCAAAGAAAAGAACTCAACGTCACTTGGGTCCAGAATACATTTTTATGATCGTGATGGCAGGAGATCAGAGTCTTTAAAAATATCCCCATGCATAATAAGAGCTCTGACCTATCTTCTAAATTTCTACCTCATGATTCAGGAAAACATCTACATAAGACTTTGAGGAAAGCTTCCATAACTTCTGAATGAGAACTGGTTTCATTTTTGTCTCTAAAATAATTAGCTGAAAATACATCTTTGGAAATTAAATATCTGAGTGTATACTATGGATCTAGGATGACATGAAAGGGTCCATAATACAGAATATTTTATTTCAATGCTCTCTTGGAATGAACAAAAACACAAATTTATTAATCAAGGAGATAGAGACTAGACTTAAGATTTCACAGACATCTCTCTATATTCTTTGAGGCCAGCCTACAGCATTGAGAGAATCAGTGACTCAACCAAGGTCACCCAAAAGTATGTATCATAGTCAAGATGGGAGCCTAAGTCTTTCTTGACTCTAAACACATTCTATATCCACAATGCTATGCTGCTCAAATTTGATATTAATCAATAATGGTCTTATTCGATTGGATTCAATAGACATTTATTAAATCACACTTTGCCACCTACTGGGCTTGATATTGGGGGATGTTGAGAGAAAAATTAAATTCCCTGCCCACAAGGAGTTTATTTTGTACTAGGAGAAATCAATATGTACACAGATGAGTAAATGCAAAGTAATTTCCAGGAGTTGAATGGCACTAAGAACTAGGGCAGATCTTGGTATGTGCTGGAGCCAGCTCTAACCAGCTCATGAGACCTAATGGTTAAAGCATTTACACCTCAGAAATTATCAATGCTGCAAATCAGGACCTGATGTATTACTTTGTTCATGGTCTGGAATTAAGAAAGTGATGGAGAAAAAATTTGAAATGCAGATTTGACTTTGAAGTATATTGTCAATTTTAGGAGAACTGATTGTTAAACATTTATCAGCACACCACTGGGTGGGTCAGGAAAAGTCTTGTACAGGAAGTACTTGCTCTCTGATTTGAGCCTTAAAAAGATACAGGGATTGGGTGGCTAAGTGGTGCAGTAAATAGAGCACCAGCCCTGGAGTCAGGAGGACCTGAGTTCAAATCAGACCTCAGACACTTAACAGTTACTAGCTGTGTGACCTTGGGCAAGTCACTTAACCCCAGTTGCCCCTATAAAAACAAAAACAAAAAGATCCAGGGATTCTGAGGGCAGAAAGCAAAGCAAGCACCCAGTGTATGAGGTCTTTTGCAGGGAACACTTTTTATGGAAGGTTGGAGGAAATGTAGAATAAATTGGGAACAGAATAAAGTGAAATCATTCTGGAGAGAGGGAGATATCAGACTGTGAAAGGCCTTACACACCAAATGAAAGAATGTGTGTATTAGCCTACAGGCAAAGGGAGTCACTGATATTTCTTAGCATAAGAGTGGCCATTTATCATTGTGCTTTAGGAATAGGAATGTAGTGACTGACTGCAAAACGGATTAGAAAGGTGACCTACCAATCAGGTGGTCTAGACTCTAGGACAATGAAGTCCAGTAAAGAGGCATCAGAAACTGCCATTCTAGAACTCTCTACTAAGATCAAGAAAATTTCAGGTCACCTCAGATCAAAACAGCAGTGCCTGCCTAGTTTCTAAATGGGATACAAATATTAATATATAAAAATTTGAAGTTTTCTTCTTTGTGATCCAGAAAAATGTTTTCTTTTTCTTTTTTTCATAGACAAAGAAAGAATTTGAATAATCTGTTGCTCTGAGATATGCATTGGTTTAAAAAAAAAGGATAAAATGCACTACATTTCACATATATGTTTAGAATCAATATTTTAGGCCCCCGTGTGCACTCATTAAAATAATAGGAACTATTGCACCATGTTATTTAAACTGGTTATTTTTTTATTTATTAAATTTAAACTGTTTTGATGGTTAAATAGCTCAATTCAACAAATATTGGACAAAAGTAGTGCTGACTTTGCACAAGGATTTGAGGATTCAAAGTAAAAAAGGAATAGTCCCTGCCATTAAACGACTTTAATTCAACTAGGATGATACAAAATATATGCAGATAAGTAAGTGCAGTATCTTTCAGAGGTCACTTTCCCAACCGGGTTGGGAGCCATAGAAGGGTTGTTAATTCTAATTACTTTCAGAATCCCACTGATTAACCCTGAAGGCCTGGCGTTTCTACTACTGCTCCTCAAAGGCCCCTACTAGTATCTTCCACATTATCAGTCAGAACTAATTGAACTACATCAGATTTTAGAAAAGGGATTTACTGAGAAGGCATAGCAAGAACACTGACTATTAAAAAAAAAAAAAAAGCATTTTCTGAACCCAAAGTCATATTGTCTCCTTGAAGACATCAGATCCTTCAGGAGAATTGGGTTAAAACTTAAAATACAACGGTTAAAGCACAGATGTAGAGACTATATGCAACCAAGAGGTATCTCTCAAATCTTGAACTAAAGATCTTTGGTTTTCCCTTCACAGAGCCCTCCTGAAATTATGCTAAGATATGGTTCTCTACTTGGTTCTGAAGATTGATGACTTTAGTCCATAACTGATTTCTCTCCATCACAAGGATTTATGACCCCTGAATTTATGACCCATGACTATCCATGTGTGACGATCTTTTCAGATCCATAGGCAAGCACTCTGTCAGTGTTTACTAATACTCTGGCAGCAACTACCACCACTAGTGGATTCTCCCACTAGCTCTGGTCACCAACAGGGCCCTTAAGGGGACATTGGGATCACAAGGCTAATACCTGGACATGTTTGCCTCAGAGTCCCTATTCTCTTATTATTAATAAAGTATAAATACCAAGGAAACAAGGTCACCATGTACTCACAGACACATGGTCATGAGGTAGAGAGAACTCCCCTAACCAATAGCTCGCAGCAATCTTCACTTAAAATCACCAAGAAACACATGTTCAGACATCAGGCAGTGTCACTTTGATACATACACTCAGATGTGACCCAGTCATGCCTGAGTTCCTGTTTTTTCCAGCTTTATGGGCAATTTATATCATCACATACTAATAATGCCAATGTATCCAAGCAGTGAGCTGTCTCCCCCCTCGGATTGACAGCAGAAGGAGAATGTTTGAATGTGCCTTAAGGACTGGGCCATTCCCCATGACATAAATAAAAGGCAATTTGAGGGAAAAGAAAGTATAGCAACTGGAGTGATAAGGAATAGCTTCCCAGAGGAGGGAAGAATCAATAGGATGACACAAGCCTTGGAGAAAGTGAGGGCTGCCAAGGGGAAGAGGAAAGGAGGGAGTTGATGCCCAAAGTGCAAATGCACTGGGAGGGTATTTGGGGAATACCTAGTGGACTAAACTGATTAGAAAGTAGAATGAATGCATGAAAGGAAATAGTAAGAATTATGTCAATTAAGCTACTGTAAAGGGCTTTAAAAGCCAGGCTGAAGAGTTTGTATTGTATCCCACAGATAACACTGGCCATTCTTTTGATGGGAGTGGGAGGAGTAGTACTGGCTTTGGCGTTCTGATAGTCTTCCCATTGTTCTAGAGACACAGGAAGTGCCCCTGTGGCTAAAACAGAGACCCTTGTCCTGGGGTCACTCACCAGACTGATGAGAGAGCACACTTGAGTCCTACAGCTGGTCCTCAGAAAGGCAGAAAAGGGATCAACAAAGCATAGATTCAGACCTGGGAGACATTTAGAGGCAATATAGACCAAACACCTTCATTTTGCAAGTGAAGAAACAAAGGGCTATTATCAAGAAGTTAAGTGAGGTCCCTGAGGTCTATGTCTCCGTAGAGAAGATATATTCAGAGAGGGAAGGGACCTTTCCTACCTTTCATTCCATTCACTCTTTATACACTTGGTTCTGCTCTATGAAGTTTAAGAATGAAATATATGGGCTTTCTTGCTGTTTCCCTCATATCATACTCCATCTCCCAACTCTTATTTGGTTTTCAAAATCCTTCTTAAGCTGATCTATGGCTTTTAGGCAGTCTTCATGTTTCTTGGAAGCTTTTGGTGTGGGAGTTCTGACTGTGCTGACTTCCTCTTGTTCCATGCTTGGATCCTTCTTGTCCCCAAAGAAGGAATCTGGAGTTTTCTTGCTGTTCTTACTTTGCTTCCTTTGCCTGCTCATGTTGGCCAGTCACTGATTTTTTAGCTCTGTGGAACTCTGCTTCCAGAGGGGAAAGCTCTGACCCAAATTGCTGGGGTTTTCCCAGCTGCTGGTGCTATGAGGGGGCTGTCATTTTTTTGCAGTCCCCACCAGCTTTGGCTCACTGAAAACACACCCCAGGATGACCACCCAAGACCACAGTCTGGATCCAGGCCACTTAACACAAGAGCATTTGGCCTCTGAATGATCACTTGGCCCCCCTGCAATCTGCAGCCCAGGAGCTCTGAAGCAGCCATGTGGCTGCAGCTGCAGGGCCATTCTGCTGCTTCCTTGCCCTGGAGGCAATTTGGCCAGACCGCTTTTCTCCCCCAAGTTTAACTGAGTTCCACTGACCTTTCACTTATGGCTTGATAATTCTGGAAACTGCCACAGCTACCGCTGATCCACTCTCCTGAAGGCTCCAGCTGCAGCTAGTCCTAGCCGCCCCCAGGGCCACACCATGGTTTCAGGCTAGGCTGGTTTCAGCTCCCAGAGCTGCGATGACCCCTTCCTGCTGAGCTGCCTTCAGCGGGAGGTGTATTTTTGTGAGTTTGGAGCTCTAAAATTTGTTTAGAGTAATATTTTATGGGTATGTGAGATGGCTATAGCAGCAGGAGCTGCTATACCTTGCTGCTCCTAAGCCACCATCTTGGCTCCGCCCCACTCCAGCTCCCAACTCTATCCATTTTCACTGGCTGCTCTCCATTCTTGGGATGCTCTAATTCCTCCTCTCTACCTCCTGGCTTCCTTCAAGTCTCTACAAGAGGCTTCTCCAGGTCCACCAACTGCTAGTGACTTCCTTCCCTAGGAGATTGTCTCCCATTTACTCTCCCCCCCATTTCTCTCTCTCTCTCACTCTCTCTCTCTCTCTCTCTCTGTCTCTCT
>CM053586.1:356963443-357030733 GCA_028646515.1 Pseudochirops corinnae
GGCAATATATATTATACACATATGTGCACATACATATGCATTTATGTGTCTACATGTATGTATTACACACACACACACACACACACACACATAAATATTTGGAGGGGGAAGAGAATGAGAATAAGTACATAATTGTTTGTGTGTTGTCTAACCACTGGAATATGAGCTCCTTGAGAGCAGGAACCATGTTTTTACCCTTCTCTGCATCCCCACTGCTTAGTTAAAATACTAGCTGGTACACAATAAATGTTTAACAAGGATTTTTTAACTGACTGACATGCTCTTAAGTCACTGTAGAATTTTAGCCCATCAGCATTGAAAAGAACCAAAGAGACCAATTGACCATATCTCCTAATTTTATGTTTGAGGAAACTGGAGAACCCCCTCCACCAAAAGTTTAGTGATGTGACCTGAAGTCAAACAGCTAGCCAACAGCTGAGGCAGGCCGAGAAGCCAGGTCTCCTTCCTCCCAGGCCAATGCTCTCTCTATACCAGGGTGGCCTTTTTTAAAAAATAAAAGATGTCCAGTGCTCATGGGCTTCCTGACCATCCGGAATGTCCCCTATTAGACACGTAATCTACGTGCTTTTTTTTAAGCATGTAATTGGCCCCTGTCCCACTTTTCTTGAACATGACTCTCCTCACATTCCACGAGACAACCCATTACTCTTCAGAGACTGAAGAGCAGAGAGGGGGGCTGCATGAGGGGAATCTTTGCCAATGAAGGAGTAGAGACAGTGACCATGGTAGCAGCGATCTTTCCCATTTTCAATGTTTGCTGTTCTTTTGTTGGTTTGCCGTAGTCCTTGGCTCTTCTTTGCACTGTTTTTCATCTGCTGGTGCCTGATTCAAATAAACTGGGTAAAAACCTCCCCTTCAACTTCAGGTGAGCTCATTCTCTCTCTTCCAACCAACCCCCACCTCAACCCCCAAGGGAACACCAAAGGTTCCATTTCTGCAGAATTAACTGTAGAAGTGGTGTGACTGTTGGCAAGTTACCCCATCTCTGAGCCTTGCTTTCCTTGTTTATAAAATAAGAATAATCACAACTGTAGGATTTACTGTAAGAAGTATAAATCCGGTCATGCAGGAATGAATGAAAGTCAACAATCAGTCAGAAAACATGCATGTATTAAGTGCCTACTATATACCAAGTCCTAGACTAAATGTTAAAGGATGCAAATAGAAAACTGCAGACCTTATTCTCAGTGAGTTCAACCTCTCATTGTAAGAAAAAACAGAAAAGAAATCTCAGCTACAACAGGGCTGGGGGAGAGGTGCAGAAATGTTAAGGGGGTGGCAGTGGGATGCATGGGAAGGCCAGGGTTCCTCAGGTTCCATAGCAGTTGAGACAGCAGGGCTGTGCATCAAGGCCAGCCATTATCATTGTTGCTTTTGCTTCATGTAGCAAGGACAAAATTCTTTCATCTGAGTTCTTCCTTGGGTCATGGATGTTCCTGGTTTAGTGGACTGTGCCAGGACACTGAGAAGTGGAGATAAGATTTAAGAACAGATCTATTATTTCTTTGATACTGGAAATTTCCCCATCAGTACAGGTTGGCACCTTCTTGGCAATGTGTAATCTTCAAGACTTGCCCAGAGCACTGAGATATTAATTGATTTGGCCACGGTCACAGCCAGTGTGTGTCAGAGGAGGGCCTTGCATCCCAATCTTCCTGACTCTCCACCTTCCTCTCCATGACACCACACCAACTCTGCTCAAATGAAATTGGTCCCATTGAAAAACAAGATGAATACATTTTTGGCACTAACCTGATTTGGTCGTGATCAGTGACCTCAAGTGGCATGTTCCATAAGTGCAAGTTACATTGACTCAGGTGCTACAAAATGTAGAAATGTTTTCCAAGTATAAAAAATTCCAGATGACTCCACCATGGACAGGGAGATAGATTTTGTGATTATATTAAAGAGGGGAAAGAACAGAGTAAAAATAAATTAAATCTAATGATGAGTATAACTCACCTTCTTCAGCAGAATTATCTGGAACTTGTATTCTTGGCATTACTTATAAATCTAAAATCAATTCCATGCAACAAACAACATAGTAGTTAAGAGGGCTGAACTTGGAGACAGGAAAACCTGAGTTCAGTTCCCATCTCAGGCGCTCGCTTAGCTATGTGACCCTGGACAAGTCATCTATCATCTTTCAGCCTCATTTTACTCATCTCTAAAATGGGAATAGCACTGAACTCATAGGGTGCTAGTGTGGATCAAATAAGATAATATTTATAAAGAATGTTGCAAACCTCAGAGCATTATATAAATGCCAGCTGTTATAATTGTTCTCACTGGACTATTACTATATGTGCAAAAACTGTGATAGATGCAGTGGGCACAGAGACATTCTCCGGGTGGGAGGCAGGATCCACAGATCAGTACTGTTAATACCAAATCTATGCAAAGTTAAACAAAGTCATTTCCAGAAGGTGAGAGAATAACCAAAGAGAATAATGATCATTCTATCTCGGGGTTTCTAGCCCCATCAAGTCACATAAAGGCATAAGGTGTTTTTGCTTGGTTTCTTTTTAAACCACTCTTTCTATTTCCCAATCTTTCACCTTCATCCTTGGCCAACAGTCATGTTGCAGGTGTTAAAACAGAGGCCCTGGCTCTGGCCTGTCATTTCCTTCACACTCACCTGTCATTGGCAGGTTTGGGATAACTCTTGGGGGAGAAGAAGGAGAAAGGAAATGCTTTCTTCTAACTTGCTCTCACAACTTCTATGAGACTTAATTATTTTCCAAATGGAGTTCCAAGAAATTAGCATTTCGCAGTTATTCACTAAACATAGGTGAGTTGATTGCAAAATGAAAAAACAAATTAATCAAATGAGTATCCTGAGAGTATTGGGGCAAGCTTTCCATCTTCCTATTCTTCTTATTCAGGCTTTAAGAACAAAAAAAGACAAAATCATTTTAGAATCATTATATAGACTATTTCGTAAGCAATTTGGAAATTGTCTCTAAGTGCATGAGAATTTGCTTCTGGACTAACAAAAATCTGATTTGATAAATGTGAGTAGTAGTTCTCTCAATCAAGTGACCAATAAGTATTTATTAAGCACCTACTGCATACTGGATACCTTCCTCAGTGCAGGGGATATGAAGACAAACAGAAAAGACAGATCCCTGCCCTCAAGGAGCATATAGTCTAGCAGTGCAGTTGGCACCCCCTTAATGCCTCAGTTGGGAAGGTTTCCTAGAGAACAAGTTTCTTGTGTCTAATTTCCTCAGGAGGGAAAAAATACATAAATATGATGAAGCTAATCAGGGAAAACCATTCTCATTGTCTTTATCCTGAAGGAGGAATAAGAAAGGCAAAAATGCCAGTAAAGAACTAAAATGAGTAGATGAATGAGAGAGATGTTTGTCAAAGTTCATAAAATTGGTTGAGTGGCAAATGCTAAGACATGGGTCTCTCTCCCCTTCTCAATCTTCATTGACTCTCTATTGCCTCTACTGTGCAATGCAAACACTTTGACATTCCTCTCAGTCTGATGCCAAACTCCCTCTTTCATATTGTTTCATGATATTCCTCTTCACTCACTCTACTTTCTGACCCCACTGGCCTGCTGACTGTTTCCCAGACTCAACATGTAATCTCCTCCCTCCATGGATTTGCACAGACTGTCCCCCCTACCTGGAATGCCCTCCCTATTTACCTCTATATCCCTTTGAGATTTGGTTCAAGAACAACCTCTCACAGGCTTTTCCTAAGGTAAACAGTCCCTAGAGCTCTCTCCGTCCTAAAATTATTTATATTTAGTTTTTTACTTGTTGCACACGCAGGACCTCTTCTGCCCCCTAGTATCTCCCCCCCATCATCACCACCACCACCATGTTCCCCCCAGTAGATTCTCTTTTAATGTCCCTCTCTCTGTCTCTCATCTGTCTCTCTGTCTCTGTCTGTCTGTCTCTCTCTCTCTCTTACACACACACACACACACACACACACACACATACACACACACACACACACACACACACACACCTTTGTTTTCCTGGTTCTTATCTCAAGATCCCACCTCAGAGAGTTGAGTCATTTGGAGTTTGGCTCTAGAATTGGAAAGAAATTTTGGTTATTTTTGACCCTCTTCTTTAAACTTTGCAGATGAAGAGACTGGGACCCAGATAAGGGAACTGACTTGCCCAAGGTCACAGAGTCATTGTAAATGGATTTCTTGATTTGGAGACTTAACATTCCATAATGTTGCCTCTTTAGAGGTAACAAGAATGTCTTGTAAGCTCCCTGAACACAGAGATCATCTTCCTCTACCTAATAAAGGTGCCTAATAAAGTCTTGTTGATTGATTAGGAAATTCTTTTATCAGAATATTCCTCTCTCCTCCCATCTTAGATTACTGAGGCATTAATGTGGCTATCCCTCTGCATGCAGGCACTGTGCTCATGCATCATGTAAAGCTCCCTTTCATCCTGGAGCTGCTGGTCTGGAGGAATGACAAGAAGGGACTCCACCCCTTTCCTCCACCATATTGGTTTTGGCTCTGGAGTTTCTGACAGTAGTGATAGCCACTCTTGAACCAGTAGCTGATCATGGTCTTCTTCCCTTCTGCTCCCCTTCCTTTATGAACCTTCTCTTCCTCTCCACATCATCCAAAAATGGGGGAGAGGGGAATAAAGGCAAGGATTTGTTCTGACAGCCCTTCACACATTAATCATCCTCTAATTACCAGGGACAGATACAGTTCTAACTAGATTCTAGGCAGGAAAGTTAAATATTTAGTGTTTGTATTTATCTCAAAAAGACTAATTTCTCCTTGATGTGCTGTGTCACCAAGAAAATGAAATGTTCCTGATCTGGAGCTTAGTACAGATTGTCAGGATTGCCACTGATGTAAAGGAACATGTTAATTTGAAAAGGGCTTATTAATGGCAGCAGGAGCATGGACATTAGCATCCCCATTTTCCATCCTTATTTATACTTTTATAGTATTCTTTTAAAATTGTTCCCTGGAAACTCGGGTGTACGATGTATGCCTTACTAAGGTTTCTCATCATAACATACAAAAAAATCCATATGTGATCTAATTTACATGACTAAGATATATCCATTCTCCTGCACATTCTAAAAATGTCATTCAAACTACATTGAACAGCTAAACTTTCTCTAATAGTATTTCCTTAGAGGAAAAGTCAGCTGAACCTTCCTCCAGATCCTCTGTCCACTAAAAAGCTTTAAAAGAGTTGGATTTTTGTTTTTACTTCATGTTTAAGTCTTCATAGGAGAAGGGAAGGTCCAGCTACAAATCCTGCCTTCCACTTCAGGCCTTTTGCAGTCCTCTCCATTTTTTCTGCCTTTCCTTTTAGACTTTCTTGCTCCTATTCTCTAACATGTGGGTGCATGCACACACGTGTGTGTGTTTGTGCACGTGTATGTGTGTGCATGTGTGTATTTGTTTGACTGCCCCAGTGTGATGTGAGCCCCTTGATGACAGGGACTATTTCCTTGGTGAAATATCTCCCCACTTGGGATTTGTGGCCCCACTATTCCTAGTACCCTTTTATCCAGGGTTGCTGCAGTGAAGCCGATTATTCATTTTGACTTGATTCTTTATGTGATCTTGGATGATGGAACATTTTAGTGGGCATCTTTTCTTCCCTTAAGTGTGTAAAGAGAAGAATTTCTAAGGGAGAGAAAATGAGTAATTTGGTCAAAAAAATAAGAATCCCTGTGGAGTAGCCATCAAGTTTTACTTCAAATAAGCCCCTGATTTCACCACACTTGAAAATTCATTAGTAGCTTATCACAAATACACTCTTTGATTTCTTACACTTTTTTTAAATGATCAGAAATTAAGGCCAAGTCTTTGACTTGAAATGAAAGCAGCATTAGCTTGGTACCATGGACTTTTCCATTGTCAGGGCCCAGCATGAGTCTTTTGGGCCCAGGTCTCCCCATTCAGTGCCAAAAAGGGGCTCTCTGGGAGGCTCACCACTGCACTGCCAACTGCTGCTGACTGCCGCTCTTTGCTCTCCCTGCTCCTCAACTCCTGCCACCTCCTGTCAAAGTCTTAGAGATCCTGCCTCTGCCATTCAGTGTGGCTACTGTCAATGCTGATGGTTTCATCCATAGACTTTTGCCAGTCTCCTCTCTGTCTTCAGAACATTAACAAAGATGTGGAGAGACACCGAGCCAAGGACACAGACTTTATACCGATGATGATGGAGAGCTGAGGATAAGAAACAAGGGATGTTTAGATTGAAAACAAGAAGTCGAGGGGAGGGATACATAATAGCACTCCCCAAGTACTATATACTAAGGAAGAGGGCTTCTATTTTTTTCACTTTGCCTCAGAAGGCAAAACTAGAAGTAGTAGATAGGAGCTGCCAACAGTCCAATTCAGCCTTTGTGTGAGGAGAACCTTCCTAACACCAGGTAGTAAGTCCCCTCTCACTAGAGGTCTTCCAACAAAATCTGCATGGCCTGAGAAAACTGGAGTTAGGGTTTTGTTTTTGAAGGGGTATACTGGACTGGATGGATACGCAGTCCTCTTCCACCTCTGAGATCCTGGAATTCTTTTAATATTGTTAACTCAGTAAAAACCTTTATCGAGGCAGATAACAATCCATTAAGCAACAGTCTTTGGACACTGTTGCTCAACTAACCCTCAACAATCCACTGTACTGAAAAGGAGATAAAAAATACCAGAGAAAGATCACTGAACTTTGGAGTCACAGGACCTGGGTTCCAATCCCAGCTCTTCCATTTAGAACTTGCATGAGTAAATCACTCGGTTCCCTGGGCTTTGGTTCCCTGATATGTAAAAAGGAAAGAAATTAAACTTGAATCACCATATTTGAGTCTGAATCCTAACTATGCCATTTACTACATGTGTGACCTTGAGTGACACCAGTCTGGAGTTCGGTTCCTCATCTGTAAAAGGAAGAAATGGGACTAGACTACCTCTAAGGGTCCTCCAGCCTTAGACCTCTGGTTGATTCCTATCCTAAAGAATGATCTCAAAGGGCCTTTGCAACTCAACCTGTCATATCAGGACTTTGATCATTGCCCAGGACACATCTGATCTCCATCTGATCAAATGTGGCTTGGGTGATAAAGCACCCAACCCAATGGGCTACTTAAAGGTCTCACCAAAGTCAAGCTACACTCTCTAACAATCCTAGCCAGAACTAGGACTGTCACTGATCCAGGAATCCTATCAAAAAGGAAATTTAACAATATGAAATTTAATAGGAAAATAATTGTAAAGTCTTGAGCTTATAATCTGAAAATTTTTTATCTCTCTATGGGATAAAGGATACCTAATCCTGTAGCTGTGCCTCCAAAGCACTTTCTTTTAGGTTGTGATGCTTTCCTCTGTGATGAAATGGTAAATTGATTGCCAGAATGTGTGGTGAAGACTCCCACTTCTATCTGCCTCTAAATACTTCTCCTTCTTTGCCTTCATCTAGGCTTTTGTTGACTTCTCCACCATTCTATTTATGTTAAAAGCCTAATTGGTGCCTTCCATTTTTACCCTCTAACCCTTAACCACTATGCTCTACGCCCCCTCCCGGTCATTGAACCTTCCTTTGGAAGAACAAGAGTTGAGCAAAAGTGACCAATAAACTGAACAAGTCTGATAGCACATGCAACATTACATACCCATAGGCCCTCTTTCTAGAGATATATGAATGAATGAAGTGCTTATTAAGCATTTTCTGCATGCAAAGCCCTGGGCTCAGTGCTTGAAATCCACATGGAAAAGTAAGACAGTCTCTGCTCTCAAGGGGCTCACATTCTAATGGAGAAAGGCTTCAGCTGCAAATCTGATGGAGAGGTCCTGTTATCCAACAATGTAGATTGTGAGGCCCCTGCTTTAATATAATTTCCACCAATAAAATCATATCAGTTTCTTATCTTGAGTCATTAGACGAGGCCAAGGATTTGATGGTGAGAACTTTCTCTTCTGGGTCCTCAGTCACTGTGTAGTGCCTGCAGGTTTGCCATAGGTGTGGCTTCCCCAGGCTAAGGGCACTGGCTGGAAGCAGGGCTATTCCCGTGGTTCTTGGGTTGAAGCCCATGGACTGACTCCACTGGGGAATGACAAGAGATGACAACAGAAAATGCTTAATAAGGTCAAGGTGACATCAGCGGTCTGACTTGCTTGGTATCAAGGTCCTCCTGTCTCTCCCCAGGGTTCTGCTCTAGCTAGACTGGCTTTCCTGCCCCCCTTTCTTTGGTTGGTAATTAATAGGAATAGCTGTCCTCTCCACAGGAAGTGAAGCTGAGAAAACTTGTTTTATTCATTTAATCAATCAAGATTCATTAAGTGTTTACTATATTCCAGGCTCTATGCTAAGTGCTGATGATACAAAGAAAGGCAAAGACTATCCCTGCTCTCAAGGAGCTTATAGTCTAATGGGGGTAACAACATGCAAACACCTATGGATAAACAAACTCTAAGCAGGATAAATTCGAAATAACTAACAGGGGAAAAGTCTAGTACTAAGGGAGATTGGAACAGGTTTCTTGTAGATGATGGGATTTTAGCTAGAACTTGAGGCCAAGGAAGGACTTGGGACCAGAGTTGCTGGGAAGCCAAGAGGAGGAAGAAGAGAATTCCAGGCATGAGGGAAATCAATGAAAATGCTGGAAGCCAAAAGACAGAATGTCATGGATAAAAGAATGACTGTGAGGCCACGATCGCTGCATGGCAGAGTATATGTTGTAGGGGGCTAGGTGTGAAGGGAAACAAGGTGTAAGAAGACTTAGAAAGGTATGCTGGGCAGGGACAAGGTTTTTAATAAATTAAAATTTAATAAATATGAAATAAAGTAATGTAATTTAAATCAATTTAATTTTAAAAAAAAACAGATTATAAAGGGCTTTAAAAGTCAAGCAGAGGATTTTTCACTTGATCCTAAAGATCATTGGAAACCACTGGAAGTAGCACAGTGTCTGAGCATGTGCTAGACTTGGAGTTAGGAAGGCCTGATCTCAAACTTGACCTCAGATGCCTGGGAGCTATATTAACCTGGACAAGTCATTTAACCTTTGTCTGCCTCCATTTCCAGTTTTGTAACATGGGGAGAATAATAGAATAAAAATTCCCAGGGTTGTCAGGATGCTAATATGAGATAACCCTTTTCCAGTGCTTTGCAAAACTTAAAACCCTCTATAAATACTAACTACATAATGGGTACGAGGGGTGGCAAGGTTGGAGCTGGGCTTTAGCAGCAGAGTCAAGGATGCACTGGCATCAGGGGAAACTTGAGACAGACAGACCCAGCAACAGCTATGACAATAGACTAGGCTTGACATGATGAGGGCCTGCATTAGGGGAGGGGCCAAGTCAGAGAGAAGGGGAGAGAGCTATTGGAAAGATGTTCAAAAGGTAAAATCAAGGGAACAGACTGGATATGAGGGTGGAGAGAGAGTGAGGAGTCAAGGATGACATCTAGATTTTGAGCTTGGGTGATAGGACGGCAGTGCCTCAACAGTAATAAAAAAGTTAGGAAGAAGGGAGAGTTTGGGGGAAAGATAAGGAATTCATTTTGGGAAAGGTAACTTTTGAGACATATATGGAAAACCAGTTCAATTATCCAATAGGCAACATCAATAAGGTTGGAGGCCAGCAGGAAAGTTAGGGCTGCGTGGGTAGATTTGTGAATTATCAGTATAAAGATGCTAATGGAATCCAGGAGAGTTGGTGAGATCATGGAGTACAGTAGCATGGGGGGAAGGAGGGAAAAGAAGACAAGTTAAGACAGAACTCTATAGGACAACCACAGTGAGTGCTGAAAATTCAGCAGTGCTCAGATAGACAGGACAGGAACCAGGAGAGAGTAGGTCATGAAAACCTAGAAAGAAGAGCATTTCAAGGACTCACCCAGTCCCACTTCTTGTTTTGTGTTTAGTCATTTTTTAGTCTTCATAATCCTATATGGGTTTGGATTTTGGGTTTTTTTGTTTTGTTTTGCAAAGATACTGCAACGCTCTGCCTTTTCTCTCTCCAGCTCATTTTACAAAAGAGGAACTGAGGCAACCATTGTCAAGTGACCTGCCCAGGGTCACAACAGCTACTAAATGTCTGAGGTCAAATTTGAAACCATGAAGATGAGTCTTCTTGATTCCAAGTCCAGTACTCTATATACTACAGCACCTAGCTTCTCCCACCCCTCAGTCGCACAGCTAGTTAGTATCTAAGGACTTACCCAGTGACACAACTAGTTAAAAACAAATTTGTTAAGGCAGCTAGTTAAGTTTTTAATTATGGCAGGATTTACACTGAGGTCTTCCTTATTCCAAGGTCTGACCTCTAACCACTGTGCCACCTGTCTGCCTATAAATTCAGTCAACTATGCTGCACATCCCCAATTATTGAATGGAGTCAAATTTCTCAGCGCGCATGATATAGTTTTGAGGAAGTGTTCATTCGCAATGAGACAAAGTTTCTGCTCTCTTGTAAGTAAACATGGGCAGCTTCTCTTCTAAGAATGCTGAAGATGACAGAGTTAGGACTAAATTCTACCTCTAACTGGCCATTTTCTGTGGGATTCTGAGATCTCATCTTTCTTTCCATTCAAGTGGATTTTCTCTTCCTCTGTCCTATGGGTATAGGAAAGAAGGTTGTTATGTACATTTTCAGCCTCTGTGAATCTGCCTGCTTCCAAGGCAGCTGTCTTCCTCTTACACCTAAAGCAGCATGGAGGAGGGGGGGAGCCAGTCGGGAAGAGTTTGTCTTTGGGGATTGAGTAGATTTACCCAGTTGCACCATTTGTTCTAAATATCCTGAGGGTCCAAACAGAAACGTCGTTCACATTGATTAAAATATCAATAAAAATAGAAAAAAGTGGGAATTATCCAGAGTCATGATAGAAATATCAGCACAAAACAGCTTGAAATTCCATCAAAGCAGCTTGATCCATCTTGCAAATGCCAGCTTGAAAAGATGGCTCTTCTATCATGCCTGGAAGCCCTCGAAGTTGAGGCTCTGTCAATTCTTGGAAGGAGCATGGGGCTCTCAAGATGAGAGACCGACAAAGAATTATATATTTGGCACCAGAAAGTTGTTGTAAGATTTGACTGACATACTTTATGTAAAGGAATAGAGAGATGTGATCAGCTTGAGCTTGCCCCTCCCTCATTTCACAGATGAGGAGACTAAGGAGTCAATTGACTTATCCAAGGCCATACAGGTAGAAAGTAGCAAAGCCAAGATTTGGATCCAGGGCTTCTGATTCTTTCTATGGCAACATTCTGCTATTAAATGGAAAATACATTCTTTTTAAGCTTTCTGAGTTAATATTTACAAACTGTTGTTAGGAGTGGGTGGATGAAATATTAAACCTAAATAACTTATAGATGAACTTGCTCTCTTTACATACCCATTTTTTAATGAAAATATTTGGAAGGCATATCACCCTGAGAGAAATGGTGGAGTGGTAGATAGAAAGCTTGTCTCTTACCTATTGCCTCTGACACATTTTGACTGTGTGACCCTAGGCAAGTCTCTTGACTTCTAGGCACTGCTCTAGGCATAAGGGAATAGGGGACAAGTGCATGGCAAGGGCTGCACATAACCCACAACCCTCTAGAGCAGTAGTTCTCAACCTTCCTGATGCCGCAACCCTTTAATACTGGTATATGGGCATATCTGCATGTGGGCAGACCTGCCTGGAGATGGATAGAGGAGCGGTGTCTCCGTTCCTAAAACCATTGGAAATATGTGTTTTCCAATGGTTTTAGGCGACCCCTGTGAAAGGGTCATTCAACCCCCCAAAGGGGGCGCAACCCACAAGTTGAGAACTGCTGCTCTAGAGTATGTCTGAACCAGATTAAAATGTAATTGGAGAATAGTTAACAAAATAGATAAAAATACAGTAAAACATAGATAATAATAATATGTGTTTTTCTAATTCAATCTGCAACCGCAGGATCTTTCTATACAGTCCGGGGGACCCCAAGAAGTGTAAGATGAAAGCTGGATTTGAACTCAGGCTATCTTGACTCCAACACTTGCCCTGGGTCACACCGTGCTCTCTTCACCCCATGTTCTTACTCTGGGCAAATAGAATACAATTGAACCTTTTCTTGCCAATTCCTGGTTAACATTTTTGAAATGGATTAAGGTCCATGCTAAGGTCTGTTGAGGTAGGACCTGCTTAGGAAATGGCCCCTGATTTATTCTGTGTCCTCACTCACTGCATCTCTATTTGGTGTTTTTGGTCTATTAAGAGTAAATAACCTTCTCATTTTCTACCTCTTGTCTATTATGGGGAGACATATTACTTCAAATGTATTACTATTTTATTTGAAAGGAGGGTAAATGGGATTTGAGCGAGGGTCTGGGATGTTAAGAAAGGGCTTCTAATAGAAAATGATGGAAGTGAGATGAAAGACGCACGGAAATCCAGGAGTTAGAGATAATGAGCAAGAGGATTCCAGGCATGGGGAATAGGTAGTCATTCAATAACCATCTATTAAGTATAATTATCCCTTATGAGGGCACCCCAAGCTCTGAAAAACCCATGGGGAAATGTTAGCCCTCCATTTGTACCAGAGAAGTCTGAATTATTATGGCAATGAGAGATACAACATATTGATATTAGCCAATACTATGTGTATATTTTATGCATTTCTAAGTTTCTAAACTTTTCCTGTGTCATCTCCTGGTCTTTTCCTGTAGACTGCCACTTCTGCAAAACTCCCTAGAAATTCCCATTTAATTTCCCTATGTCTCCCTGCAATATCTCAAAACCGCCATGGGGAAAGTCACAGTGCAGAAGGGATAACCATACTAGGAGATGACAATACTCAAAAGGATGCCAAAAAGTTGGGGTAGAGGTGGGGCACTGCTCTAAGCCCCAAAGATACAAAGAAGAACAAATATAGTCAAGGAAAACTTCCTTACGATTAGAGCTATCCCAAAGTGAGCCAGGCTGCTTCGGAGGGGAGTGGGCTCTCCCTCACTGCAGAGCTTCAGGAGAAGCCTAGGAGCCCTTTACCCTGTATATTGGAGAGTTTGCATTGTATTGTGAAGTTCTAGACTTGGAATCAGCAAGATTCCAAGCTGGACAGCTACTTGTTAACTGAATGACCTTAAGGCAATTAACCCTCTCTATCCTCAATGAACTCTTCCATAAATTGGGGGAATAATAGCACCTATTCCACCCATCGAGTTGTGGTAGGGGTTCAATTAAATGCTTAAGTAAAGTGCAGTGTAAATCTTATACAAGTTCGGTATGATTACTTTTTATCTATCTTGACAATATTTTATTTTTGCCAATCACATGTAAAGACAATTTAAGTCACTTTTTTAAATTTGGAGTTCCAAATTTTCTCTCTACCTCCCACCTCTCCCTCAGACTGTAAGCAATTTGATATCGGTGATAGATAGGTAGGTAGGTAGGTAGATAGAGTTGAATGTACAGCATGTGAAATATATTTCCATATTAGTTACGATGTAAAAGAAGAAACAGACCCAAAGAAACACACACACACACACACACACACACACACACACACACACACATGTAAAAAGAGTCTGGCTCAGTCTACATTCAGACTCCATCAATCCTTTCTCTGGATGTGCATCATTTGTTATAAATACTAGAGAGGTTCATTTTAGAGGCATGGCTTAGGGTGGATGGATGGTCCTTTTAACACTCAGATTTTTGCAATCTGTGTCAATACCTTTTGAGAGCTCTTGATCTCTGGCCAGGTAGTAGAAAAACCTAGGTCCTTAGTATGGTACATTGCAAAAGTGAATACAGGACTTGTAGTGTACCAGGCTGGGAGTCCTGGTTATGCCCACCTCCTTGTACTTCCACCCCCGCCCAGTCCTTGAAGGCTTATCTTGGCACTGAGCCTTCTCTAACTCTCTCAAAGAGAAATGATGACAATTCCTCACCGGTTTATTCTGGCATTCTACCCACACTCTGTGCTATATATACATAAATCCCCATGCTTGAAGACTAGAAGGTAATGGAAATGTTAATATCAAGTCCATTTCTTTCAAGGCCTTTCTATCATCATAAGGCAATGCATCGTAATCTACTGGAAAATTCAAGCATTGGGTAAGAGGAGACCCAGAAGACCTAGAACCCCAGTACTGCCCCTAAATAGTTGTATAACTGTAAGCAGGCCATTAAACTCTCTGTATTTCAAGCTATTAATCTGCAAAAATGGATGTAAAAGGCAGTTAAGCAAAGTGGATATCATAGACAACTGTTCTTGGAGTCAAAAGGACCTAGGTTCAAATCCTGCCCCGAATATGTAGTAGCAAAGACTAGATAGCAAGTCTCTTAACCTCTCAGTGACCCATCAGCTCTCTAAGATCCTATGGAAAAGCTTAATTAGCATCTGCTTTGGTGGAGAGTTTCCCACATGAAAGAAATTCCATGGGTCAGGAGAATGAGCACTTGGTCTGGAATCAGAGAAATTCTTCCTCTGGGACTTA
This sequence comes from Pseudochirops corinnae, assembly GCA_028646515.1. Lineage (NCBI taxonomy): Eukaryota > Metazoa > Chordata > Mammalia > Diprotodontia > Pseudocheiridae > Pseudochirops > Pseudochirops corinnae. Next base: position 356,977,890 of record CM053586.1, read on the forward strand.
TTCCCTGGGAGACCCATGGCAAGTCTCTTCACAGCACTGGACCTCATCCTTTTGGAAAGTGAGAAGGTTGAACTAAGTGGACTCTGATATCCTCTCCAAATCTATATTTATGATCCTATGATAGGACAGGAATAGAAAATTCCAAGATAAGGACAAGACCCTCTACTAATATAGGTCAACACCATTTTTGAAACCTACTATCATTGACAATTGGCTGGATACTGAAAAGTTAAGTGACTTGCCCAGAGTCACAAAGCCAAGATAAGTCAGAAGAGAGACTTGAGCCTGAGTCTCCCTAGGTTCAAGACCAACTCTATCCACTCCAGCACACTGCCTCTATAATCCCATGAAGCTATGGGAAAACACACACACACACACTCACAAAAGAACTACTGATATCTGTCCCTTTGCTTTACAGGGTTACTGTACAGTCTTGTTATGGGCTTTTCTTTGTTTCATTTGGACCTGTGATTCCATTGCAATAGTGAATCACAACTAAAGAAACCCCTTTTCCCAATGCATATTCGAACCTATCTGGAATTTGTACTCTTAGAGAACTGTCTGGGCTTAGGAAATTGGGATGTTAGGGAAGTGATTTATCCAAGGTCATATAGTCATATGAGTCAGGGGCTGGCTTTGATCCTAGGGGATCTGGCCTTTGAGGTCAACATTCTAACCAGATATTGCCTAGCACTGCCATTTAACAAATGTTTGTTAACTGACTTAAAATGACTGTAGTATCCAAGTTGTCTTGGGGTGGTTGGAACTGAACTTTATTTTGCTAATATCTACAATAAAAATATCTTTTCCTTCCATTACAAACACAGAGAGAAGGGACCCATGGGTTTCACCAGACTACCAAAGGGGTCCATGAATAAAACAAGGTTAAAAACCCCTGATAGGTACATATTTTTATTGGAATCATAGATTCAGCATTATAAGATTCTGTAAAGTTAATTTTTAATATAGCCTCTCCTGGTTTTACAGAAAAAGAAATTGAGATAAGGAGACTTCCTCAAGGTCATAGCTAGTACAGAGCCATGACTAAAACTCAAGATGTCTAGTTTTGTTCTCTTTTCTAAAATTTACCTTGTTACCTTCGACCTTAAGCCCAGGATCATGTGTCTATAGCCGATTTAGGGGGATGGTTTGATAATGAAGTTTCCCCAAATCCTTTCATCAACTTGTAAAGTTGGAAGTGTTATTAAGCATGACATTAAGCTCTACATAAAACAAATTTTAAACATGTTGGAGTCAATTACCCATGAGTGTTATATTAGCTGTGCTATGCAAAACAGAGATAGATAGACAGATAGATAGACAGATAGATAGATAGATAGATAGATAGATAGATAGATAGATAGACAGATAGATAGATAGATGATAAATAGAGAGATAGAGAGATAGATAGATAGATAGATAAACAATAAAAAATTGTTATAGTCAAGTACATATTGTTAGCAAAGAAAAATGATCCACCAGATTTAGTTCACGATGCTAATTATGGTGCTAGAGATAAAATTATATTGTTGAAAACAAATCACTACCACAAATCAGTACAGCATGACCTTCTACTGAGATCAAGAATATGTGCTTCCATTAACATATGTAGAATTCATGAAGATGAAAAGAACTTATTACAGAATGAAAGCTCCTTGAGGACAAGTCAAGTCAAGGTCATAAACAAGCTCTCAAGCATCTGCTATGTGTCAAGAATTGTGATAAGTAAGTGCTGGGGAGACAAAGAAAAGTAAAAAGAACCATCCCAGTTCTCCAATCCATAGGGTTACAATTCAGGATGTCATAAACCAATAAGGAGTAAAGCTTTTTGCCTAAATAGAAGAATTTCTCGATTCCCTCAACTAGAGAAGCAGAGGAATTAGAGGGGCTTTTTTGTTTGTTTTACTTTTGTGGAGGAGTCCTCTTTGATGGCACTGCTGGAGTGGGCTATTGTGTCATAGAGAGTTGGGGATAGGGGTGAGAATCAGTCTGAATATGTACAAATGTCTTTTGTGCCAAGGGGAAAATATATTCAATTTCTGTTACAAGATGAAAAATTATTATTCCCTGTTTTAACTAGCAGAATTAAGTCTTTTTTTTTTCTAAGATCAGAGAACGAAGCAATCCTTTTTCTCTTTCTCTAGTGCAGTGCCTGGAGATGACAACCAAACGGAAGATCATCGGCCGCCTGGTGCCATGCCGATGTTTCCGAGGTGAAGAAGAAATCGTCGCAGTGTTGGATTACTCCCACTGCGGCCTTCAGCAGGTGCCAAAGGAGGTTTTTAACTTTGAACGGACTCTAGAGGAACTTTACCTAGATGCCAATCAAATTGAAGAGCTGCCTAAGGTAAATATTTTAGGATCTAAAATATAAACTCTAAATAAGCACTTGAGCATTTCAAAGGGTTTGCCAGGAACTCTAAATATTGTCTGTTCTCTGGAAGATGCACAGATGATATCAACAAATAAGTAGGTTGGCCTCTGATAGTCTCTTTACTCAAAGTTACTGCTTGATGTTTCATAACATAGAAAACAAGATTCTGCATGTAAATATCACATTGTTGTATTCAATGCCTATTTGTTTTCCTTCAAAACAAGTGAGGACTTGTTCTCCAAGCAAACTCAGATTAATTAGACTCAGATGTAATCAATTAATCAACCAACAAGCATTTATTAATGCCACAGTCTACTACACCAAGCCCTGGGAATATGAAGATAAGAGGAAAGCAATCCTTGACCCCAAGAAGCTTACATTCTGATGGAGGAGATGGCATATACAAAGAGAGATATCTATAAGACATAATCAAATTCAATGTATTCTTGGAGATGAAAGTACTAGTAGTCAGGGGATGAGTAGGTGGCACTTGAGCTGAATCAAGGAGATTTAAGTGAGGAGAGAAAGAATTCGAGGCATGAGCCAGGGACAAGAGATGAGATGACAGATGGAACTTTGTGTGTGAGGAATAGCAAGAAGGCTCATAGGGCTGAGCCAAAAATAGTATGGACAGAAGCCTTGTATAAGTAGCCTAAAGATGTGGGAAGGGGCCATTGTGAAGAATCCAAAATGCCAAAGGAAAGATTTTTCCTATTTGAACATAGAGGTAATAGGGAGCATCTGAAATTTATTGAATTAGGGAGGGGGGAGAAAGGGAAAGTGACATGCTCAGAAGTGTGCTTGGAGAAAGCGATTTCAGTAGCTGTGTGAAGGGTATTAGGAGTGGGGAGAAACTTGAATCAGGTGGCTTGTGACCACCCCGTTAATCATCTTGTATCTTTCCACTTTTTCATGGCTAAAATATTTGCAAAGGATGACTGTAATCCAAGTCTCCACTTCCTTCCCTCTCTTTTTCTTCTTAACTCTCTAAAGTCTGACTTATGGTGTCATCAATCAACCAAAACTATTCTCTCCAGAATTAGTGATGAGCTCTTCATTTGACATTCCACTGAATCCTCATCCTTTCTTGATCTCTCTGCAGCCCTTGATCCCACTGATCACCTGATTCTCCTTGATAGTCTCTTCTTTCTAGGTTTTGGTAATACTACTCTTTCTTGGCTTTTCTTCTACCTGTGTGGTGGCTCATTTTCAGACCCCTTTGCTAGATCTTCATCTGGGGCATGCTTATGATTCATGAGTGTCCCACTGGACTTTGTCCGAGGTTCACTTCTCTTCTCCTTCTAAACTATTTCTCTTGGTGATCTCATCAGCTCCCATGGGTTCCATTTCCACCACTATGATGATGATTCCCAGATCCATTTATTCAGTCATGGCATGCCTGCTAATTGCAAATGTTGCATCTCCAACTGCCTATTGGATATCTCAAACTGTATGTCCCATAAGCATCTTAAATTCAACATGTCCCCAACTGAACTCATTATTCCCCCCAATACCTTCCCCTCTTCCCAATTTCCTTATTACTGTTGAAGGCATCAACATCTTCTCAATCACCCAGGTTCACAACTGAGATGTCATTAAGGACTACCCACTCTCTCAGCCCCCATATCCTTTGTGTAGTCAAATCCTCTCATTTCTACCTTTGTAACATCTCTCAAAAATACCTTCTTCTCTCCTTCGATACTCCCACCACCCAGTTGCAAGCCTTCATCACCTTGACACTGGACCATTTTTATAGTCTTCTGGCTGGACTCTCAGCCCCTCATCTCTGCCCATGCTAGTCCATCCTTCATTCAGTTATCAAAGTAAAATTCCTAAAATGTAGCCAGGTTTGATGGTGTCATATTCCACCCCCATTCAATAAACTCTGGTAGCTACCTATGAGCTTTAGGTTAAAATATAAAACATTCTAGCTTTTAAATCCCTTCATAACCTTTTCACACACACACACACACACACACACACACGCACACACAAGCACACACATTTCCAATATTCTCACATGCCTTCATCTACTCTGAAATCTAGTAATTCTATAATCCTTGCTGCTCCTAACACAAATTCCTTCCAAATTGGGACATTTTTGCTGAGTGCCCCATTCCTAGAACACCCTTCATCTTTACCTCCTGGTTTCCCTGGCTTCCTTCAAGTCTCCGCTAAAGTCCAGTTTTCTGCAAGAGGCCTTTCCTGATCCCCCTTCATTCTCTTCCTTTGAAATTATCTCCCATTTAGTCTATACTTATCTTATTTGCACATAGTGGTTCACATATTTTCCCCTCCATGAAATTGTGAGCTCACTGAGAGCAGGGACCATGTTTTTACTTTTCTTTGTCTCCCCAGCACTTACTTATCGCAATTCTTGACACATAGCAGGTGCTTGAGAGCTTGTTTATGACCTTGACTTGACTTGTCCTCAAGGAGCTTTCATTCTGTAATAAGAAACATGCAGAGATAAGGAATACAAATGATGGGTTTTATCCCTCTTCCACATGAAAAGGCTCTATATGCTTGAAGTCAGCTACCATTTCTCTGAAGTTACTGATCTTTTCAAACATCCTAATATGATCAAACTCAATCAATCAAAATTGGAGCTTATTTGTGAAAGATCTTGGGCTCATAGAAGTCTAGAACTGGAAGGAACAAAGAAGAAATGTGCCCAAGCCCCTCATTTTGGGGGTGAGGAAGTAGAAGGCCAAAGATTTTCCATCACTTATCCAAGATCACACACACGTTCAAGAATAAATCTCCTGACTCTAAACCTAATGCTCTTTCATGCCAGACCATAGTTCATTCTCTATGCTTTTGAATGTTTTTTTTTCCTGCTAAAAGAAGGCAAGATGCAAAGTCAGTAACCATGAGCAATGTCATCAAAGATCAATTACTCCCAGCAGCTTCAGGAGTTTCAGTTTTCTGATCACAACAGCCTTTGCATAATGCCCTTCAGATAGGACTATATTTTTATTATATTGCAACCTCTTCCATGAAAAGAATCTATTTGATAACTATCTCAAGTACCTTATGCTGCACTTTCGTGATGCTCACAACATGATATTTTGTTATTTGGTTGGTTTATAATTATTTTAAGAATTTAAAGATGATTAGAATACAAATGGAAAACAAATTTAACAAATCAAATATAATCTTAAAAGGCCATACACAAAAATGATTCACATATTGAAATCAACCTACAGGGATTCTTAAGTATCCATTAGATTCCTACATTATGCTAGGCCCTGGAGATTAGAAGACTAGAATGAAATCATCTGTCATCTCAAGGTATTCTCATTCTATTAAGAAAGTAAGACAACATGTGTACATATGTTTCCACAAAATATATGCATGCCACCCAAGACCTTGGGCTCATGCAGGGTTATGGAGTCACATGATAGTGTTAATCTTGGAGGGGGGGGAGTTATTTCAGGGTGTCAGGTTCTCTCTTAGTTCATGCCTCACCTGGAAATTTCCAAAGAAATCTCTGAGCAAAGCCTCAGAATGACTCATGTCTATGGTTTCACTCAAAGTGAGTAATGAACTCCCCAAGTGCCACACAGATAATCAGTGTATGACACGGGTATCAAGTAGACATGGTCTTTATTTTGTTTACTATGAAAAATGTAAATGATAGATGACCAAAAGCACTTTCAGGTGCTCATGAACAAATGCAGGAAATTTTTAAGAAGATATTCAAGTGGCCCATTAGGCTCATCAGCCCTTTCCTGGAAGATCAAGACCTCTGTCCAACTGCTGAACAGCCATTACCTGATCCCCATGTGAGCTCCACCTTCACCTGGGGAGACAGACGACTCTTCTACAACTTTGACTTAGCGAACTGGCTGTGACTCTGAGATGAGCCTGAGGTCCTCATGTCTTATATGTCAGAGAAGGGACTGAAACCTGGGTCTTAACTCTAAGACTAATTCCGGAGCTAATAGGTCTCATCGCTTCTTGAGATGAAATGTAATTGAAGTGAATTTATTGTCCTATACCTAAATTTAAAACTTCAAGCTCAGAATGAAGGGCAGGATGCAGAGTCATGTGGAGAGACAACCACTTGTGGAAAAAAGGCCCAGGAGTTGTGGAGGACTATAAATTCAACATAAATCTTATATCCCTTACCAGTCACAAAGCCACAAAGATTTGTTAAGTATTTGCTACATGCTAGATAGTGCACAATATTGCTGAGGGGGCAGATAGTTGAGCTTGGCATCAGGGAGACCTGACTTATATTCCTCCTACTCTGATATATACCAACTGCGTGACTTTGGGTAAGTCTCTTACCTCTCAGTGCTCTAGGCAGCTCTCAAAAACTAGAAGTTGCAGAAGTATTAACCTACTTTGGAGCCAGGAGTTTCCTTACCCTGGAGTTCCCCATGACCTATATATCCATGAACCTTTACTCATATGTCAGAAATTGTGCTAAATGTTAATTATATGGCATAACTAATAATAGTGATAAAATAGCAACAACAGAGAGAGTTTCTATAGGTTTAAGGCTTTGCATACGCTATCTTGTCTCACGCTCACAAATCCTCTTCTACGTATGGGCTATTATTGTCTCCCTTTCACAGACAATAAAATCGATCCTAGGAAGTGTAAAATTACGTGCCTAGCTAGTAATTGTTGAGCGTAAGTTTGGAACCCTGGGCTTCCTGACTTTAGGTCAAGACAATCCCTGCCCTCAAAAAGCTCACTTTTTAAGAGGTGAATCAACATGTAAATACTTCCTAGGTCCATGCAAGATATACGCAGAGTCCATGGAAAATCAGCTCAAAGGATGAGGCTCCTACAGTCCAGTGTAAACACCTAACCTTTCACTTACATCATTTGTGAAGCATAGGATGGGTGGACAAGTTAATGTCTAAGGTCCAGCTTTGTGATCCAGCGGGTGACATTCCAATGCAAAAAGCCTCATCTGTCTTTGTCTACACAAATGAAAACCTCCCATCTAGAATGAGATGTTGTTATTGCTCCACTCACCTTAACCCTAGTCAGACCAACTCTGGAGTATTGTGTTCAGGTCTAGAATTGAGTTTTAGAGGGGCACTGATGATCTAGAGTGTGAAAAAGGAGGGGACTCAAAGCTAATCCGTGTGAGGTTGGGTCAAGGAACTTTGAGCTGAGAGAGTCTTGAAGAATTGAATGGTTGTCTCTATTTTGACCCCGGGACCAGAACTAGGAGCCTTGAAGAAAACTGCCAAGCAGAGATATAGAGACAGAGAAAGAGAGAAACAGAGAGAGAGAGAGAGAGAGAGAGAGAGAGAGAGAGAGAGACAGAGACAGAGACAGAGACAGAGACAGAGACAGACAGACAGAGACAGAGACAGAGAGAGACAGAGAGACAGAGAGAGAGATGAAAGAGAGAGAAAAAGGACTCTCTTATGTTCCAGTGAAGAGACAACAGGCAAAAGTGAATAGAGAACCCATCACAATCCCACTCCTGACACATATGGGGCTTGTGAGTCTAGGTGAGCCACTATCCACTTCTCTGAGACCATAAAAATTCAGGGAAAGTGCTGACTTGCACTGGTAGCAGGAGTTTTCTTATCTGAGAGTTCCCTGAAACAAGGAAAATACAGTTCTAGTCTGTAGCTAAATTTCTTAAGATTCCAATAGAATAATTTCTATAGTAACTCTGTAGGGTGAATCCTTTGGGGAATGAATGATCATGGCACCAGAGATATGGAGCTGGAAGGGACTCCAAAGGAAATTCAGTCCAACTCTCTCATTTTGCACATTAAGAAACTGAGGTCCAAAGAAGTGAAGTGATTTGTGTAAGGGGATAGGGCTAATGTGTCACTAACAGGATCATAAATTTAGATCTGGGAGGGTTCTCATCTGGTTGGAAACTCTCATTTGGGGCAAGTAATGGGTAAAATAATTGCCCAAAGTCATGGAAGAAATACAGATCAAAGGTATTTCTTGAGCACAGATCCCTTGACTTTCCATCCATTGCTCTTGAATGGAGAGTCTTAGAAGTTGTTCTAGGAAAACATCAATACATTTTGGTCAACTGGTGTGATTATTATTGGATTGTTCCCAGTGTCATTCCCATCATAATTTGACGTGGACTGAGCATTAGAATCTTCCATAATATCCACTGAAATTCATACTAGTCAATGCCATTTAGGGAAAAGTTGCTCTTTGCCCATCATACCTTTCACTCATTTCCCCTTGGTACTTCTCTCTCTAACCTTGCAGTCACAGGTAGTTCTAAGCCATAGAATATGATACAGTAAGTTGCAAAAGAAAAAAATCAATGATGTTACAAAATGCATGACAAAGAATGTCAGGAAACATGTAAAAATAGACCTCAGAAGAGGATAGGAAGAATTTCGTTTAGAGAAAGTTCAGTTAGTGTTGCATAATTTTCTATATTCGAGAGTAAGACCATGAAATGACATTCCTTTTCTTGAGAACACCCTCAATCCTCCCCCACCCCTTCCTCACTCCACACACTCAGCCCTAGCACATAGCCCAATTCTGATTCCATTGTTCCTGAGTCAGGAGCTCAGGGTTATAGGCACAGTAATAGACCATAATGATTGGGAATCATATGTGAAGTTCTGTGGGTAGGCAAATGTGAAGAAGCAATAAGAAGAAAAATTCAACAGGAAATTCTTAAAACCACAGAGACAGCTGAAAGATGTGCTGGGATGTGGCAGAGCCTGCTTGTAGCAGAGGCTAGCAGGTTTCAGAGTGGGTGTGCAGTCTTTCGGAAAAGGATGTGATTTCAGTCTTGTGTAAAAGGGAAACATGAGATAGTCAGAATTTCTAAGTTTTTGAGGCTAAAAGTTTCCTTCCTGAAGAGTTCTTTTTGCTAATGAAGTCATAAGTCCAGCCTCCATTTCTAATCCCTCTACCTTCCTCAACCTTTCTCCACTTTATCCCCAGACTTCCAGTCCTACATTTACAACTAGATGGTTCAGTAAATAGAGTGGTAGGAATTGGTAGGGTCAGGAAGACCTGAAATCAAAGCTAATCTCAGACACTTAGCTGTGTGACCCTGGGTAAGTCACTTCTGGCACCTGGTACATAGTAGGTACTATATTAATGTTAGCAACTATCTGCCATAGGCTGCTCAGTGTCCAGCGCTAAGCATGGTGGGAGATGCGAATTAGAAATGACCAGGCCATGTGAGTAGTTCAGGGAAGAACTCTGAACTCCATTTATTGATTCTTAGGACTAGGTTTTTATAGAGCAATTGAGACAAAGGAAAAAAGGACTCAAGTTTTCTTATCATTATCTTAGTCTGTCATATCCTGGAAGTAGCGCAGAATAGATAATTTGATAAGGCTTTGTTATCTAGGCACCAAAAATTCTTCAGAAAAGTCATATGCATTTCATATGCAATCACATTACAAAGGATGCTCTGGAGGGCAGACTTCAAAGCCAAAGCCAAAACCAGTCATCAAGGACATCTGCATAGGAGCCGACCACCCAGGAGCCATCTGAATCAAATATTTTGGTTCTCAACAATCATCATCATCTTTATGGATAGCTCTACCAGGATATCTTACAGGTATCTCAAATTCAATAGTTATCAAACTGATCTCTGTCTTCTCTGTAAAATCTGCCCCTTTCCTTAACTTCCTAATTACAGTTGACAGTACCACCTTGGCACAATCAAGCCTGAAACCCAAAATTCTCTCCCACCTGCTATGATTTTATCAGGAGCCAAGTCTGAGTCTCTTCACTTCCACCAATACTCTTGCATTTGTCCCCACCTTTTCAATCATTTTGCAACAAGCCTAGTTCAGGTCCTTGTCACCTCTACCCTGCATTTTTGTAGTTCTCTCCTAACCAAGTTTCCTGATTCCTTCCTTTTTTTTTCTCCAATCCATTCTTCACAAGCTGCCAGAGTAAGCATCCTAACATACTACTCTGATCATGTTGTACCTTTACTCAAAAACCTTCAGTGAATAAAGTTTAGCTAGATTACCTTGGCATTTAAGGCCTTCCACAGTCCAACCTGTCATAGAAGGGCTCAAATCCCTTTTATGTATGTCAGCTCTTCTCATTCTCAGGCTGCCATCTGTGTTCTCCAGCCTTTCGCTCGTTACTCCCCATGCCTGAAATAGATTACTTGCTCACCTCACTGGGTTAAAATCCCTCCTCTCTTCTTTCTAAACTCAAGTGGGGTGCACTTTCTTCCATGAATCCTTCCCTAATCTCCCTGATAAAAAAAAAAGATTTTTCTGTCTCTTAAAATTCTTTGGATCTTAGACAGATTCCTTCATCAGTCTCATTTTCTCAACTACAAAGTGAAATGGTCAGACCAAGTCACCTATGTAAGGTCCCTTCCCAAATCTTTGATCCTATGATACAACCTCTTCTTTGTCAATTTTCATATTCTATTTATGTTAGACTCAACATTAGACTGCAATGATAGAATATATAACAAAAATAATGATAATAGCTATTTTGTTGTATACATATATGTGTATATATACATGCATATCTTGCTTTAAAGTTTACCAAGACATATGTATGTATATGTGTGTATTATACATATGTATGTATGTATGTATGTATGTACCTCTGTAAGGTAGGCACTATTATTCCCCCCATTCTACACATGAGGAAAATGAAGTTGAGTGACTTTCCCAGGCTCCAAACAGTTAGTAACTGTCTGAGGCAGGATTCAAATTTAACTCTTTCTGACTCCAGGTCCATCACTCTATCCACTGCACTACTCAGATGCCATGGTTTGGAGCCAGAAGGGACCTGAAAGGACATCTAGTCCAGCCCCTACATTTTAGAGATGAGGAAAATAAGGCCCAGAGATTAAAAAGTTGTCCAAGTTCAATGAGGCAGCAAGTGTTGAGCCAGCCAAGTTAGTAAGCTGTGCCCTGGAGCTCCAAGTTCACCATTCCCAGGGTGAATTCTTCACACTGATTCACTCATGTTCTCTTAGGGAAGGAGCTGTAAGCTTCATCTTGGTATCCCAGTGCAGCAGCAACCAAGGAGAAGGCAATTTTTAGAATCCACATAAATAATGGACAGCAACCATAGTAATGAATGAATAATAAAGTTCATTCACTTAATACTGATGCCGCCTTTCTTCCATTCATGATGCTCCATCTTCAGTCACCATACCTGAAATAAACTCTCTCCTCTTAGAATCTCTAATCCCTCCTCCCTTTAAAACTCAATTCAAATCTTACCTTCTCCATGAGGCCTTTGGTGACATGTGTGCACACCCACACGAACAAACACACAAACACACACATGCACATATACACACAACCTTATTTTAAACAAACTTACATGTCTATAGATAAACAGCACAAATGTAAGCTCCTTGAAGGCAGGGGCTTTTTCTTGTCTTTGTATTCTAGAAGCCAGCACAGTTCCTGACATACATTAGGCATTTAATAAATGGTTGTTGGTTGATCAATTAAGGAAAACTGCACCAATCAGTATAAAATATGGTCTGTCACTTTCATGACATTTTTACAACTAATGAAACTGAGGCACACAGTCGCAATCATCAAGCATTTATTAAGCACCTCCTGTGTGTCAGGCTCTCAGCTGAGATAAAGTGCCTTGTCCAAAGTCACACAAAGAAGTGCTGCACTCAACATCCTGCTTTCTGAACACACAGAAAGGAGAGAGAAAGAGATTTGCATCTAATAGATTTTATGTGTTTATCCAAAGATGTTGTGCCATCCAACAAGCAAGCGATATTTAGTAAGTGCCTACTATGTGCCAGGAACATTTCTGCTGTCTCTGTACAGCGTCAATTCCAACCTGGCTCACTGAACTCCATTTGCTTTAGATTCAGGTCTCTATCTGAAAGCCCCACGGTCTCAATATCAATTTAAGTCACGTCCAAACAAATTGGCCCTTTCACCCAGAGAAGAAAACACTTTTCTATAAAATCCTTTTAGAACTCAAAACATTTTTATTACCTGCCCAGTTTTTGAAATGTGAAAAACTATTAACAGATGAAAGTCACAATAACTATAACCATTAATAGCCCTCCTCTAATTGACTATTAATTATTTAGCCTTTTTCGACCATCCTAAAAGAATTCCAGCCAGCTCAGAAATGGTTCTCACTTCTTTATTCAAAGCAAGAATCTTGACAGACTCATTAAAAAAGACTTTCTAAATTGCTCACCAGTCTGTGGACCTCTATGACTCAAACTCAGAAGTTTCCCATTATATTTTTGGAATTTCTATTCACCTGATATGTTTGCTCATCTCAAATTTCTTATCAAGTGATAGAAGGCACACATGCCATTTTTATTTTAAGGTCTAGATCTGATTTTGTTGGACTGGAGACCTCTCTGCACATATCAATAATCCACTAATCAATCCTCCATAGTCTGAAAGAGTTATCTGGTGGCGCGGAGAGTCTGTGATTTGTCACACAGTCAATATGTGTCAGAGAGAGTACTAAGCCAAAATCTTTCCTGAGGCTGACTTTTGATCCATTGGGTCCTGCTGCCTCAATATGAAGGATGCTTGGTTTTGTTTTTTGAAATAAATTATAACTTTTTTAGGAGATTGAGGCATGTGAGCTGGCTTGATTAGTCATTGGGAACATTCACTTTACAATAGCTGTTTGAGTTCCTATTGTGTGTGGAATTAGTGTACATAATGAGTACTTCATAGTTTTGTCTCCAATTGGGAAGAAGAAACAGACAAAATTAAAATTCCTGCAGAATGTGCACAAAAAAAGTGGGATCGGATTTTGTTGTAGTTTCTCCTAGCCCAAGCCGGAGAGGTAGGGAAAGCCAATATGGCTTCCAACCCTGGGGTCTTCCATTGCTTCACTTTTCCTATAATCTCACATGCAGCTGTACCCCACAGAGGTACTCACTCAAAAGCCATAACAGCATCACTAGATAGAGAGTTAGCTTGACTGAGGATGGATGAAAGCAAGTCAGGAAAACCTGAGTTTGAATCCTGCCTCTGGTACATACATACTCTCGCCACCCCCATCCCTGTCCATTTATAGAGTGGGCCCTCTAAGGCTTGCAAAATGCTTCATGTAGATGACCTATTGGACCTGATGTTGGTGGGAGTTGCTGTTCTCTCCTAGTAGCCATTCACACAGTGCTTTAAGGGCTGGCAAAGAGTTTTCCAGATGCTGCATCTTATTTACAGAGCACTCACCTCTCCATGACCATGTGAGAGATAAGAAGTGCTATTATTATAATCATCATCAGTTTTATTATTCCCATTTTACAAAGGAAGATACTGAAGATTTTGAGGTTAAGTGACTCCAGAATAAGTCACCAAGCTAGTAACTGGCAGAGAAAAGGTTTAACCTCAGGCACTGACTCCAGGTGCACCATTCCCTCCTCCATGTCCTGTTGCATTGTTCCTAGGCTTGATTCATTAGAAGGCTCCATTGGGACTATGCCAGTTTTTGTTATTCCTCAGGTATGTGTGTATGAACAATTGAGTGTGACCAAGAGGACCCTGAATTTGGAGTTCAGGGGCCCTAGATTCAAATCTTGACTCTGCCTCATACCATGTAAATGACCTTGGGCAGGTTTCTTACTCTTCCTCAGCCTATCAAATCAGGAGATTGGGCTAGATGAGCTATAATTTCCTTCCAGATTTATATCTGTGATTGGTCCCATGAAGCGTCTGTGGACAGGTCAGACTTCCTGTTTTATTTACAGTCTTTGCTTCCTTCTTGATCCCTTGGCTGATAAGAGCTTTGCTTCTGACATCTCCCTTAAGACTCCTCCCTCTCCAGCTTCCTCTGCTTACCCTTCCCTTTGGCCTTCCTAACGAGAACATTTGTTTGTGATTCTGTCTTAATCCCTGGATTGTGCTTAGTGGCCAATGCCAATGGCTCTGACCATTAAGATGACCACTAGGAATCCATAAGAGAAGCAGGACACAACTGCAGCCTAGTATTCTCTACTTAAAATGTAGGTAGGATGTAATAACCTAACTCATGATTTTACAGAATTTTATGTCTGTACCAATCACATTCTGATGACCAATAAACTAGATGAAATAATCTCTAACATTATGTGTGAACATGACCTTCCACCTCTGGGCTCTGGGCATTCTCTCTGACTGTCCCCGTGTCTGGGACACCCTCCCTCTTTTGCACTGACTATTGACCTCCCAGGCTTCCTTCAAGTCCCAGCTAACATTTTACCTTCTACATGAAACCTTCCCCAATCTTCTTCATTCCAGGGCCCTCCCTCTGTGTATCCTGTACATAGCTTGCTTTCTATATATTTGTTTGTGTGTTGTCTTCCCCATTAGTCTGTAAGCTCCTTTAGGGCAGGGACTGCCTTTTGTCTCTTTTTGTATCTCCAGGGCTTAGCATAGTGCCTGATACAAAGTAGGTGCTTCATAAAAGTTTACTGATTCATTATACATGGTTATAGTCTAATGAAATAATTATTTTAGACCTTATGCTTTTCTATGCTTTCATTTCTTTTTCTTCCCTCTCCCTCGCCCACCTTTTGTTATGTTCTCATATCTATGTTTATGGAGTGGAAAGAGTGTGAAGTTTGAACTTGGATATAAGCCTCCTTCATATTCCAACTCTGACCATTCTTATTTGATCTCTAATTCTAAAAAGAATGATTTTTTTCATTTGTAAAATGAGGATGATAATAGTACTTATGGAGATGGCATAATACAGTAGGTAAAGAACTGGCTTTGGAGTTAGAAGAAGTTGAGGCGAAGTCCCTCTTCTACTACACATGAGCTACATTACCCCTGAATAGTTATTTAAGCCTTCTGTGCCCCCAGACAAATCTCCAAGACTTTAAATTGCTCATCTGACTTGTTAGAGGCAACTGGTGGTAAGGTACACAGAACCCTGGGCCAGAAAGCCCTGAGTTCTAATCCAGACTGAAATCCTTTCTATAGTGCTGGGTCAACCTGGACAAGTCAGTTCATCTCTCTAAGCCTCAGTTTCCTCATCTGTAAAGTGGGGATAATAATAGGACCTACTTCCCTAGGTTTTGGGGAGGATAAAATGATACATGCATGGAGTGTTGTAAACCTTATAGCACTACATGAATTCCATCTATCATTGTTGTTTCTGTTTTTATTAAATTAGTATTATTAAATTAAAGTTTCTTCCCCAGTTGTTCCATACCTCAATGAAATCACAGCAACCATGCCTGTAGGCATTACTTTATAAGGCTGTGTAGCACCAATGCAATATTTACAGCATCCACAATCATGATAGAGACCGTGACTACAAGTATCTCATGACATTAGATTGCAAAATATACCAACTCTGCAGATAGAGGATAGAACTGGAACATTTATTTAGCACCAGAAAACCCAATCCCAAAACCAGTAAGCCAATTCCATGATAATACCAAAGACATTCAGAAGCCATAATAACACTGAGAGCCACAGCATCCTTCAGCCTTCCCACGAACCAAAACAAGATCAATATCTACTCACAAACCTCTCTATCTCCTTGCCTGAATGTCCTTTCTCTCCCACCATCTGGCTAACTCTGACCAGCTTCCTGTGGGCTCTGCTTCTCTTCAGCAAGCTCCTCCTACCATAGGCTCCATTCAGCCTATTAGGGGGCAGAGTTTACTTTCAAAGCAGGGGAGGTCTTCAAACTCCCCCTCCCAGGTCTATCAAGGGACAGGGAAGATCTTCAGATTCCCATTCCCATTACAGGTTGTTGCAAAGATCAAATGAGATCATGAGATTATACATGGCAGACCTTGGGGGCATTGGGTTGGGGCATTACTTTGTCCAGATTTTTCACTTCATAATAATTGACTAGCATGACATAATACAATAGGGAAGGAGTCCAGGTATCCCTGTCTGAGGACGCTGAGGTTCAGATAGGTCAATTTGTCCACCATCATGCAGCTAGGAAGGGTCGGAGCTGGGACTGGCACTGAGGGGCCTCCTGAGTCCAAGTCTTGTGTCTTCTGCACTATGGTGGGCTCTTCTCCAGCTTCCATAATGACTGGCAATGAAATAAACATTTCTTTTTTTATTTTCCTTTGATGTGTTATGTGTTATATGTGTTATGTGTTAACACATATAGATAGTTATCTATATGATCTTTGACATTGCCTGCCAATTTATAACCCATATTATTTTTTGTTACCAATTCAGTTTTCACTAAACCCATCATCTATTCTAATAATAGATAAAATCATAAGAATAAAACAACACTGATTACAGTAGATATTTTAAAATAATACAATATGTACGATAGATTTTATATGCAAATTAAATATTGAAATTTTTAAATAAAATGATAGAACAATAAAATTTGTTTCCTACTTGAAAAGTATTGTCCTCTATCGTTTTTCATGGTAGGATACCATCGCTTAAGAAAAACAAAATATTACAAGCTTTAAGGAAATTTTCTTAAATACCTGATGCCCAGGGGTCCCACAGCTGAGCCTCTGGTTAGTCACTGACTTAGGATATAATCTGTGTCATTTTTGGAAGTGCTCAAATGCTGAATGCCCACAAAATCAATGGCACACTCAACAGGACCTAAGGCTTGGTTTTGCAATGGTTCAACCTTCATATGAAACCTTTTGATAGACATTTTTAGATATTGTCCTGAACATGTGATTCCATCCTTGGGAATAGCTCCCTCCATTGAAGCAAATCAGAAAGTTAGCTATAACGTGCAGTCTTAGAGAGTTTCCTGGAACATGGAGAGGTTAATAACTTGCCTATGGTCACACAGCCAGCATGAATCAGAGATGAGACTGAAACCAAGTCTTCCTGGCTACAAGCCAAATTCTACTATATCTACTATTTCAGTCCTTCCAGGATCAGTAATTTCATTAACATGATCCTTCCCTCCATCAACATAGATCGCCACCCCTTTATGACTTAGTAGATGGAGGCTTGATTTGATATCAGGTATCATGTGCCTCGGACATTCAATGGCTATGTCACCTTGGGCAGGTCACTTACCTTTTCTGATCCTCAATCTCTAGTATGTAAAAAGATGTATCTAAAGTCCCTTTCAGTTCTGCATCTATTTTCCTATGATTCAACATGGTCTTTATGAGTTTCCATGACTAGAAAAAAAAATGTGTCACCACCTGATCAGATTGGAGATCTGAGTCTCTTGACTATCAGCTGAGCTGGTTTGAGGACAATAGGCAAGCAAACCAACATAACCAACATTTTTTATATTTCTTTCTATTTTTTACTTTTCCAACTATCAAACATTTATCTTCTCTCCTTCCAATTTCTCCTCTCCCCTTCAAACAAATCAGTTAACAAGAAAAAAGGAAAATTTCATAACAAACATATGCGATCAAACTAAACAAATTCCCACATAGGCCCTACCCCAAAATGCCCATCTCTTCTGCATTTTATTTTTTTTTCAAAGACTTGTTTATTTACTTTTAGTTTGCAAGATTCAGTTCCACAATCACTTGAGTTTCAGATTTTCTCCCCTCTGTTCCCCCCCCCCCTCCATGGTGGCGTGCAATCATGTATAGGATCTGCAAATACTTTCACATTGTACAACAGTCTGGTTGCATAGAAGGGTTGTAACCAATGATTGAACAATGGGAAAAAAAGAATTTCTTCTGCATTTTAAATCCATTCATTCCCTCCCTATCAGGGGATGCGCAGCATGCTTCAGCTTTAGTCCACTACAATCATGGTTTGTCCCACCAGTATTGGTTTTCAAGTCTTTCAAAGTTGTTTTCCTTAACAATCTCGTGGCAGAAATTGTCCTCATGCTTCTGCCGACTTCATTCAGCATCACTTTTTTTCAGGTCTTTCCTCTGAAAATGCCATGGTCCATTTATATACCAAAATTTGTTTAGTCATTTCTCTTAGACGAGTATCCCTCTTCTTTAGTTTTCCAGTCTTGTCAAAACACACACACACACACACACACACACACACACACACACACACTTTGGGGCATTTCGGTCCTTTTCCTCTTGCTTTGATCTCTTTGGTGTTTATGCAGAGTGATCACCTTTTAAAGTCTCCTCATGGTTAGATGTACAAAGTCAGTCTACTTATATTAGAGCCCATCATCATCTCAAAGCCATGAGGAGGCATACATTGGAGAAGAACCTCAGAGGAGGGCAGAAACCCTGGGAGACAACACTCAAATTTTGCTTTGGACACACAAACCCCTTGACCTGACTCTGCCCCAAGGCTCTTCTACTACTGAAATTAGTCCATTAGGATCTGTAGGTGCAGAGATCAGATCATTACTCAAGGATTGCTTCCTTCTTAGGAAGTTTCCTAGTGGAAGTGAATTTAAATCAGGATGATTGACAAAGACCATGGAGTCATTGGCTTAGTCAGAAAAGAGACTGTACTTCAGCCCTCTCATTTTACAAATGGGAAACTGAGGCACAGAGACATTATATGACTTGCCTAAGGTTGAAGAGGTAGCATGGAGCAGAGATAAGGAAGAATCCAACGCAGATCCTCTGAGTCCAAACCCAGGGCTTTTCTCATAACATTATATTGTCCCTACCAGTGACAAAGGCCCACTCTCCCACCAAAGAAGTGATGGATTCAATATTCAGAAGAGATACACATGTTTAGACATGGCCAGTGAAGGCATTTGTTTTGTTTGATTGTGCTTACTCATTATAAGGGTTTTCTTTTTCTTTCTTTTCAGGGAGGCATAGAAGGGGGACAGAAAAAAATACTTGTTAATTGAAAAAAAGTAAAATTTAAAGTATAGAAATGGAAAAATATAAGCTGGAAATATATATGTATATGGCTATCTATATCTATCTATATCTATATCTATATGCAATATTCAGAAACACAAAGCAGCTATTCCCATCTTTCAGCAACCACTGAAAACATGATCTGCTGATGTCATCCTTGGTGAAAATGCAACCTCTCCATGATTGGAGACCTATATTCAATGAATGTGTATCCCCAGTGCCTGATACAAAAGAGTCACTAAGTAAATCAGTAGTTCTCAACCTGTGGGTCACGACCTCTTTGGAGGTCGAACGACCCTTTCACAGGAGTCACAGGGGTCACCTAAGACCATTGGAAAACACATATTTCTGATGGTCTTAGGAACTGAGACACCACTCCTCTATCTGTCTCCAGGCGGGTCCACTCACATGCAGATATGCCCACATATGAGTATTAAAGGGTCATAGCATTAGGAAGGTTGAGAACCACTGAAGTAAATGCTTGAATATTCTTTTGCTAGTTCCAGGCTTGGGGTGAGTACTCGGTAAGCTAAGCAAGTCCTAGAACTTCAATGTCTAATGAGAAAAAAGGGTCAAGCCTGGCCCTTTGACTCCATTGGTATAAGGAACTTCCAGATCAGGAAGTACTATGGAGGAAGGTCATCATCCATCATCATCATCTTTGCCTCTCATGATCTTAGAGGGGTGCCTAGGGCCATTGGGAGGTTAAATGACTTGGCCACCATCACACAACCAGTTTGTGTCAGAGGTGTCCTCTGAGCCCAGGTCTTCCTGCCTCCTTGGATGGTTCTGTCTCCTATACCATTTGGGCTCTTTCTGACAACAAGAAGCAAACAAAACAGGAGTTACCTCCTTGTGGCATTGAGGTCTTTCAATTTAATTCAACCTATTTTATTCAATTCTATTAATCACCATTTAGGTACGTGGTCCTCACTATACTAGCTTCTCTGGATTCTGCACTGCATCTCCTACTCATCCTGAATGTCCTCCCTCCTCATCTCTGTCTCTGGGAATTCCTAACTTGCTTTAAAGATCAACCCTTGTGCCACCTCCAACAGACAGCCTTCCCTGATCCCTCCTAGCAATGTGCGTTTCACACCCTCAAATTATCTTGTACTTACTTGTTTGAATAAAAGTTGTATGTTTTCACCTTCTCCTGCGCCCCTCTCACCCCAGAAGAATATAAGGTCTTTAAGGACAGCGTTTTTGTTTATTCTATCTATCCCTAGCATCTAGTATCCTGCCTTGCACAGAGTAGGTGTCTCATAATGTGTATCAGATTGTGGAAATATATGGGAAGAGTGAGGCCAAAGACAGCATGTAATAAAAGGAGGTTGGATTATACCAGCTCAGTAATCTTCTAATTTGAGAATCTATGAACCTATAAACAAAACCTTGCAGGTTTGAACATGGGTGAGCATGTGAATGGAACTGCACTTGAAAGAAATGAGAATTTCGCAAAATGGGAGTCATTCAGGACAGAAATTGCTTCATTTGTAGAAATACCCAAGTGGAGACACGCTACAAGAAACTGGAAAAATGAGATTAGCGATCAGATGAGATTTATTTCTCCTGTTATGCTAATATATACATATGTAATATATAGAGATTATGAATTACATTTTGTATCATTGAATTTGCTTGCAAACTAAATGTAATCCAACTGCAATCTAATTAAAGGTTATTTTCCATTTCAGCAATTGTTCAACTGTCAAGCTCTCCGCAAACTGAGTATCCCAGATAATGACCTTTCGAACCTGCCAACCACTATTGCTAGTTTAGTTAATCTCAAAGAACTTGACATCAGTAAAAATGGTAAGGGTCTTGTTTCTAAATAACTTAATGTTTTTTAATTAAGTGTTTTATTTTTTTCCTGAGAACTGCCTTACGATGATCCTCCCCAGCTGCCGAGTGCTACTCTTTATACTTGTATCCCAAGCACCTAACAGGACCCAGAACAAAGGAAGCGTTCCATAAATGCTTGGTGACCAATTGATTGGCTGATTGATTGCTTGGAAATTTCTTCCATTTCTAGATCCAATATTTTCATGCATCTCTTGTAAATGAAAATGACCACGAGCAAACAAAGACATGCAAAGAGTACATTTTACTCCTTTAAAGCTTTGTGCTAGGATTTTGAATGAGGGCTACTAGGAATGAGCTCTCCATCATTACCTCCTCCAGCAACTTTTCCCTCTGATCCCCATGCAGGATCATAGATGTAGAGCTCAAGTGCCTGAGAGCAAATCTAACCCAACTGCCTCATTTTACACATGAGGGCACTGAGGGTGGCATAATATGCCCAAAGTCACAAAAGTAGCTAGGTAGTGCAGTGGACAGAATGCTGAGCTTGGTGTCAGGAAGACTCCCCTTCTTGAGTGTAAATCTGAACTCAGAGAGGTATTACCAGTGTGATCCTGGGCAAGTCACTTAACTGTGTTTGCCTCAGTTTCCTCATATGTAAAATGAGCTGGAGAAGGAAATGGTAAATCATTCCCATATCTCTGCCAAGAAAACTCCCAATGGGGTCATAGAGAGTTGGATATGACTGAAGAACAACCTAACAACAGCAAAAACCAAAGTAAAAGCCCCAAATGTGGAATTTGAATCCAGATCCTGTGGCTCCATAGCCAGGACTCATTGGAGAAGTGCTTGGTTTTCTTTATACCTGACTACTAATAGAGATTGGAGACTGAGTTTCTGTGTAGCTTCCTCCCATTCCTCTTGGTCTTTCTCTTGGTAGACACACACATGAAACCTAATCTCTCTTCCACATGTCAGCCTCCCAAATACTGGATAGCAGCTATCATGCCATGCTGAGACTCAATATCCCCCATTCCCTCAACCATTAGAGTAGAAAGTAGAACATAGAGAGGACCAGGTTTGAAGCAAGGAAGACCTGGGTTTGAATCTCACTCCGACAGTCATGTGACTGGAACAAATCATTCCAACTCTCTGAGCCTGTTTCCTTATCTGTAAAATGGAGGTGAGAGGGAAGGAAGGATGGGCTGGCCCCAATGACCTCCAAGGTTCCTTCTCATTCTAAACCTTTGATTTGATTAACTGAACTCTCAGTCCTTCCCTGTTCTAGTTGCCCTGTTCCAGACACCTATTAGGTGATTTGTATCAAGCCTAAAATGTGGTACTCAGAACTGAACCACAGACCAGCTGTGGTCTGGCAGGCAGAGAGTCCAGAGAAGCCTGCTTACCCCTCACAGTTATACTTCTTTTAATTAAGTCCAGGGTCACACATCACTAATAAATCTCAGAGGATAAATTCAAATCCAGATCTTTCCTAACTCCAAGCCTAGCATTCTTTCCACACTATGCCACGCTCCCTTAAAGCATCAGTGGCATTAGATCCATAACTAGAGAAGGACAACCAGGGCTTTTCCTCTGAGCACCAAAATTTAGAAGGAGCTGATGATGCTCAAACTTTTTTTAGCTGTGTAGAAAGAACTGAATTTAACATTCAGTCAGCACAAATAGTCAGGTAGAATAGGCATCTTCTCAATGACATTCTTCTCTACCTCTTGCCAAACAGAGTGGCATCACAACATCCTAAGGTTTCCTCCCTTTTGATTGAATTTCTCTTTAAAAAGTTTGTCTAAGGACCCATTTGGTGAAGTCGTCCCCCCAGGAATGAAAAATGCCACTTATGGCACTGGTTAGATTGGGAGTAGGTAGAAAACCCTAAGGCAGCTGAAACATGTGAAATAAGTCCTACCCTGTAAGACCTGTCACCCAGAAAGCATGTTCATCTGATAGCAGTGAATGAAGTCTTGAATAAAATGATAGAAGAAATTTGAGAACAGAAATATCTTTCTCATCTGGGCAGATCAGGAAAGGGTTCTTGAAGGAGGTAGAAGCTGGATTGTGCCTTAAATAACAGACGATGATTATGATGATGGTGGTGGTGGTGGTGGTGATGGCGATGATAGTGGTGATGATGGTGATGGCGATGATAGTGGTGGTGGTGGTAGTGGTGATAAGCAATAACATTTATATAGCACTTGTAGGTTTGAAAGACCTTTTCTATATACTATCTATCCCATTAGGTCCTCAGAATAGCCCTAGGAAACAGGGCTATTAGTAACTCAACTTTGCAGATGTTTAAACTAAGACTCTTTGAGGTCAGGGGACTTACCCAGGTTCCCAGAGCATCAAGACTCTGAGGCAGAGCTAGAACCTGGTGTTGGTGTTTCATGAGTCAAGCCCCACTTCAGTTGCAGCTTCTCCACATGAAAAGGGTACTAGCATTATGAACCCAGAAACAGGCTGGAGCCCAAAAAGACAACTTAGAAGCCAAAATAGGAATTAAAATTTCTGTATTTTACCCTGTAAATCATAGGAAGCCCATGAAGATTTTCTGAAAAGGCAAGTGACATCGCTGGGTTGGTCCATTAGGGAGATAGCAGTTAGAATAGTTAACATTTACATAGCACTTTAAGGTCTACAGAGCACTTTGCACATCTTACCTCATTTGATCCTTACAATAATATTGAGAGGTAGGTACAATTATCATCCCCATTTTGTAGATGAGGAAACTGAGGTGGACCAGGGTTAAATGATTTGCCCAAAGGAACTACTATTTAGGGGATTATTACAAAAGTCTAGGAAAAGAGCAATAGGGCTCTGACCATGTTGGGGGTGGGGATGGAGCAGTGCCAGTGAACCCCAAATAACTCATCACTTCTATTCCTGACAGTATATTGGATGGGTGGAGGGTGGGCAGTGTGAGTAAACACAGCTCCTAGTCTAAAAATTAAGACATGTCCAGCCCCATCCCTGTGATCCTCATAGTTGTAAAATATCTTGTCACCATGAATGTGAGTGAATGGACTTTCTAGCACTTGAAATCCCAAGGACATTATGTGACGTCCTTATGATTATTGATAAGAAATTCACCTGGGCTGACAGTTGGATTCTTAAAAGTACATAAGAAGACATCCAACATACAAAGAGAAGCTTTGGAACAACACCTGTCCTCAAGGAGCTCACAATCTGGTTGTTGTCCTTTATACCCTCCTCAAGAATGAAAGACATACAACAACTCAAAGAGGACGAAAGTGACATCACTCTGTGTGGGTCAGTGTACAGTGCGTCCAACCGTGACTGACCAAACCCATTCAATTTTCCTGTTAGATTGTCAAAGAAGGTGCTATATTCTGTAAGTACAGCAGAATTGTAGTAGCTCCAAAGAAACATGAAATTCACAAATATAGAGACAGTTCCATACCAAATGTTCATATGGACTATTTGTACCCAAGATGTGTAAAGCCTTTTCATATCAGCTCAGGCCCATTGGTACTGGACTTTAGCTATATCATGGTAAATTTATGTGGGAACCTGGTGATTCTCTTCTAAATAGTTTGAAGTTCACTGACTCATAAGTGGTCTTTTGGGACATAACTCCATTCATTAGATGAAAGGGCAGCCTATATAGTGCCAACAATGTGGCCATTTTGTTCTGCCTTCTTTTATGTCAAAGCAATTTATGGATCAAGATCCTCATATAGTAGGGACCCTGCAAATGGAAATGCTAGCTGAGAGTTAGAGAAGACTGCTGAAATTTTATGGATAATATTATACCTATTGAACCAAGTCTTACCCAGTAAGTTTTTGCTGTTTTATGAATTATCAGGAGTGCAGCTCACAACCAACATACTAAATAGTTAAGGCCATTCTTGATTTAGAGCCAGAAGGGACCTTGGTGATGACCTTGTCCAACATCCGCATTTCACAGAGGAGGAAATTGAGAGCCAGAGAGACTGGTACTTTACCAGTCACAGAAGTGGGACAAGGCAGAGTAACAGCACTCTGTCCCCTTACTGTCCTCTTACTATGTTCTCCTTATTGCTCTGTGGCCTGCTTCTCATTAAAAAAGTAGGACCTTAGTCATGATGCTGTAAGAGATTTCATTCTCACAGAAATAGTATGTGCACCAGTAATATGTAAAAAAAGAAATTACAGGGCCTCTTTGATAGTGAAAAAATACTTCCATTCTGGGGCTTTGGGCAATAATGCAAAGAAGAAAAAGGAGCATCAAAGAACAGATTCACATCGACTAGGACCACACGACAGGGAAATGAAATGGGAACAAATGGATTGGCAAAGAGAGCTGATGAAGACAGAGAGGGCATGAAGAAAACACTACAGCATTTTATCAAGCAAAAGTCATTTGTGTAAATGGAAATAGTGGCTAAACACATTTAACTGGAATTATTAGTATCATTGATTTAGATTTGGAAGAGACTTGAGAGATCACTTGATCCACCTCCCTCCTCTTACAGATAAGAAAACAGAGACCCAGAAAGGTAAAAATGACGTGCCCAAAGTCACATGAGTAGTCACTGGAAGAGAGGTGGGAGTGTAGTCCTCAGACTACTAATTTAATGCTTATTTATTTCACTGCAACATTTACAAATAAGTTTATGA
The DNA here is from genome assembly GCA_028646515.1 of Pseudochirops corinnae. Classification (NCBI taxonomy): domain Eukaryota; kingdom Metazoa; phylum Chordata; class Mammalia; order Diprotodontia; family Pseudocheiridae; genus Pseudochirops; species Pseudochirops corinnae. The sequence goes on from CM053586.1 coordinate 357,003,365, forward strand.
TTATATTTAAATTAAAAGCAAAATTTCTCCACTTTCCAGCCAGAATCTCATGCAGTTTTCTCAATCTTCTTACTATGAATCCATTTCCCAGAGTTGTAAGGGTCATGGATTTAGAGCCAAAGAGCCTGAATGCAAATACCAGTTCTGTCATTGCTACCTAAAGATCTTGGGCAAAACCCTTTACCAGCTTTGGTCCTCAATTTCTTTTTTTAATCTCTAAAATGAGAGGGTTGGACCTCATTACCTCTAAGGCTCTTTCCATCTCTAGAGCTAGGACTCTGTGAGGCCCCACTGGAAGATGCATTTATTTCTCCCCACTTCATGGCCTCCAGATAAATCTGATGTGCCTATTTGTAAAGTTGACAGAAGGTTTCACTGAAGTGCATTGATTTAAATAAAAGAAAGTAAAATAATGAATGGTGAATTTTAATTGGGCAATGACTCAATTTCAAGTCTGGTTGTGGATGTGTCATAAAGAGCATGACACCATAGTCTATTGATGTTAATGAAAATGAATTCATTTGAAAGCCCTTCATAATTTTGACACAATTAAGTGATTTTTCTTTCTTTCAAAACATTTCTTTCTGAGATTGGGTTCTTATAACATCATCACAAGAGGTTAAATCATCATTTTAGCTTAATGAAAAGCAATCAGACCTGGGGCCATCACTAAATGTTTTACTAACTTATCAGTTATCCCACTCCTTCCCAAAATGAGAGCTTGCTGAAGGAAACAATAGATAATTTTCCCAATCTTGGGGTAAAGAGAGAAGATTCTTTTACTCAGTCGCATTAGATTGGAACAGGAGGAAATGAGTAGCCATTCAGGCTCTAAAAATAATATAAAAGTGAGTACATTAAAATGGAGGAAAGAAGAAAGATTCTAGATCAATGTATTCATTATCAGTTTTTTAAAGATAGTCGATTTAGCAAAGTCATTTGTAGGATCTGGGAGAAAAGGTTGCGATTGAATTACTTTCTATTATCAGCACGGTGTAGCAAAAGGAAGACATTCCAAGTTCTGGGTCCAAACCCTGACTCTGTGACCTTGGCAAGTCATTTAACCTGTCTGTGCCTCAGTTTCCTCAACTGTAAAATGAGTTTTGGAGTAGATCAGAACTGTGATCCCTTTTTAGCTCTACAACTAGGATCCTGTGACGCTGTGAACAAGAAAATACTGTGGCATGGTCCTAGGCATTCCACTGAAGCCACTTGTTGAGAGAAAAGTGTGTTATTGCCTGGAAGGATTTCAGGATCATGCAGCCTACTTCGTCACTTCATCAGTGTGGACACCATCCCCACAACTATGAGCTCCTAAAGCCAATGGAGCATTGGAGTATTTAACTCCTATGCAGATACCAAGTCTTTCCATTCTTTGTTATTGTTGGAGTCATTTCAGTTGTGTCTGACTCTTTGTGACCCCATTTGGGGTTTTCTTGGAAAAGATACTGGAATGGTTTACTGTTTCCTTCTTCTGCTCGAATGACAGATGAGAAAAGTGAGGCAAAGGAGGTTAAGTGCCTTTTCCAGGATCATACAGGTAGCTACTATGACTAGATTTGAACTCAGGTCTTTCTTGACTCTAGGTCTTCTGCTCTACCCACTGAGCTACCTAACTCTCCACCCCTTAGTTGATGGTTTGTTCAATGAACTAATATTTTATTTTTTATCTAAACCTGTGATTGTATAGGTATAGGAAACTTCCAATGAGGAAACTCCCTCAACCAACACAAATCAGCCTCTATCTTCATGTGTTTGTCCCTCATCTTTAAAAAAAAAACTCTCACTGTGGGGCAGCTAGGTGACACAGTGAATAGAGCACTGGCCCTGGAGTCAGGAGGACCAGAGTTCAAATCCAGCCTCAGACTCTTAATACTTACTAGCCATGTGACCTTGGGCAAGTCATTTAACCCTAATTGCCCTGCCTTCCCCCCTCCAAAAAGCAAAAAAAAAAAAAAAAACCCTCTCACTGGACCCTAAATCATTCAAGTACTTTGAGTAAATAAAGTAGAATGGAGAATGGTACCTACAATTACCTTGGAGACCTTCCTTATCTGGAAAATGAGAAGGCTGAGCTATGAATTATGACCTGAGGTCTCTGCCACCTTGAAATCTGTATTCTCTGTAAGAGACAATGTTGCTGAGTAGGCAGAGAGCTTCATTCTTCCTCCTGAGTGTGGTACAGTGGGAAGGAGCCATAAATTTGGAGTCAAGAAAGCAGAGTTGAAATCCCAGTTCTATTACTTGATGCTACTGATCCTTTACTCCTGTGTTTCACATTCCTCATCTGTAAAAATCAATGGATTGGGCCAGATGGCCTCTAGGGTCTTTTGTAACTGAAAATCTACAAGTCTGTGAGCCTGTGATTTGAATTGGACATATGGGATTTCCAGGCCTTTAAAACTTGGAAACAGTAGAATGACTTCTTCAGAGCTAAGCACCCAATTCTTGGCACACTAGAGCATTTTTTAAGCAGTGACTCTATTTCAAGCATTCTCCTAGGTGCCAGAGATACAGACAAAAAAGGAACGAGGTCATCCTTAAACAAACTTGTCTTTTATTTGGGGATTACAACAGACACACCAGTAAGAAAAGAAAAGTAGGAAGGATCCTGGTTCCTTCCAGTTTGGAAGAGGCAGAATATATTTGAGGTGAAATATAATGAGCACAACTATAGGATAAAATATTTTGATTAGGAGACCTGATATAATCAGACTGCTTGAGTTCATTCTAGGGCAAGTGACATTAGTTGGGAAGGAAAGGTCACCCTACACTAGCTACTAGGTACAAGCCTAATAGAGAAGAATAAAGGAAATGGTAGGTTAGTCTGAGGGTATAACTGGAGATAACCAAGTTAAGAGCCTGGCATTAAATGGACTTCTGTTACAAAACTCAGTCACATTCATCTTAAATGTCCTGATTTTTTTGGAGGTGATGTGGTAGAGTGTCTGGAAAGCCAACTTCAAATCCAGTGAGACCAAATTGTGCCCCTTCCCTCTATCATCCTGGAGAGGCACTTGCAGGGAGATGATATGAACTCTCAGAAGTCTGGGTATATCTCCAAGGCTCTCAGCTTCAGAGAAGTGCGTTGGTGGCCAAGAGTGGCAGAGAACATTTCCTCCTCCAGGTATACCTTATGGTAAGGTCATCCCAAGCTCCATCCTTCTCTCTGCCCTCACTTGGTTAAAAAGATGGCACTTGCTTCAGTGTCTAGATTTTCTGATTAGTGTCTATACAGCAATGACAGAGTGCAATGGATCATTTGTCTATGACTTAACAGTCATATGCTAACTACACTTTTTAAGTAAATGGACATTAGGGAGCAGTTAATGGATGATCATCATTGGGAGAGGATGTAGTAATCACTGACATTGATAGAGTGATTGATGATTTATTACATGTTTTCCATGTGCTTTTGTATTTGGACCCTGTAACACCCCTATAACAGGGTATTACTATCACCCCCATTTTATAGATGAGGAAATTGAGGTTAGAAAAGTTACATGACTTAAACAGGCATGTAATGCAGACCTGAGGTAGATTTTGAACCCGCATCTCTCAACTCAAGGAACAATGTTTTGGGTTTTCCTGTTATTGGGGTTTTCTTATACTGCTCTTTGCTGCCTCTCTTTAAATTCTGAAATTATATTTAAGAGACTAATAAAGGATGGAGGGGGAAATGATTTGAGATTTCAAAATGCATATTTTATATAATATATTTCTGAGTATTCTTTCAAACTCCCCTAACACCATCACTCTAGCCCCGACAGTGCATTCTGCACTTGGGGACAGCAGGGCTCGGGTTCCAATCCTACCTCTGACATACACTGATATTAGGGGTAAATCAGTTAACCTCTGCATGCCCAGCTCTTTAAGATGATAAATGCAGAGGAGTTACTGGTCTGGAGTTTCCTACTGAGAATGATTCAATCATCAGTTTACATCATCTTTGATAATATTTTTAATATCAGAATTAGTGTCTAATACTAGAATCACTTAACTGTTCTTATTTCTAGTATCTATCATTGATTCTATCAAAGCTCAGCCTGTAAACCATGGAAATAAGCTTTTCTTTCATTGTGCTCTAACTTGCCACTGCCTTGTGTTGGTGGCAAAGGAAGGAGAGAAGGAAGGAAGGAAGGAAGGAAGGAATAAGGAAATAAAGGAAGGAAGAAGGAAAGAAAGAAAAAAGAAAGAAAGAAAAAAGAAAGAAAGAAAGAAAGAAAGAAAGAAAGAAAGAAAGAAAGAAAGAAAGAAAGAAAGAAAAATAAAGGAAGGAAGGAAGGAAGGAAGGAAGGAAGGAAGGAAGGAAGGAAGCAAAAGAGAGAAAGGGAGGGAAGAAGAAAGAGAAAGAAAGAAAGAAGTATAGATGGATAGATGCGTAGATAGGTAGATGGGTAGGGAGAGATAGAAAAAATACACATGCGTATATATTTACATATATACATACATATGTGTATTTGTATGTATACAAACACATCTATAACCAAGCATGTACATATATGCATAAAATAAAGAGGCTGTCCTGGACGATCTCTACAATTCCTTCCAGTTGCAATCCTGTGATCCTATTAATTCAATTTTGATTTTGATTTAACACCTTATGGCATTCCATTTCTAGTCTGACACCTATTCTATTTTTATCTTTAAATAAGGTTTCAAACTGCTGTTATTAATAGGTTTGCCAACCTCTAGTCCACTTTTGAAGGTTTGGCTTAATAAGGGTCAGAGTAGCTCAAATAAATATAGTTCACAGAGAGTAATAAGACTTCACTTGCACTATTAGTTCCAACACTCTGCCCACAAACAAGAACTGAGCCTGATGGATTGGAGTTTCCTCTCTTTTTCCTTACTTTCACACCCTCTGGTGGAAGAGTTAATGAGGAGTGAAATGGTTACATGGAAGCCAGGCAAAGGGAGAACAAGGAAGAGAATGGATAATCCACACACCACCTAATTGGTCCCTGAATAATTGAGAGTTTACTGTCTTTTAAAATTTTCCCTCTGATTTGGAAGAGAAAAAAAGAAACAAATCCTTTCCTAATTAGAATGAGCCTAAATGGTCAATTTATCTTCTGCCTGTGAGCACATAAATGTATTCTTAATGGATTTTTTTTATCAATTCCTTTCCATCTAAAACCTTGATTATTGGACCCATTTAGTTCAGTAAGCAAAATCCTGGCATTTCTCATTTGATAAGTATGTCCCGAGCAGAATTTACAGGCAGTGTTTCCAGGAGGATATTCTAATTCTATCTCGAGCTGTGATTACTGAGCTTAGTGTTAGGGACATTTCTTGATTCTATGTTGATATTTTTATAGAATTTGCTGTATGTTCATACTTCAAGCATCAGGATTTAAACAAAATGGAATGGTACTGCCTATAAAATAGATGTCTCCAGAAGTACTTTTGTTGAATTTGATGGGTCAACTTAGGGTGGTCTGTATCCTACAGAAAATGACCCCAATTCATAGAAACAGAATTTTTTTCAGAGTTGGATGAGATCTCAGTGGCCAATTCCAGAAGTCAGCAAACTGTGGTAGATCAACAAGTACTTGAAGACAACCAGCCTACCTCCCCTCTCCCCCCCTCCCCAAGTCTCCTCTTCCTCAGTCTAACATCCCTATTTCCTGAACTCAAGGTCCTTCAACCATCCTGGTTGTCCTCTGCTGGAGCTCTCCAATGTACCAACATCCACATAAATTCATTTCATTTTTAAGTTATCTCAGGTCTGGTGAAGGAAAAAAAAAGCTATATTTGAGCTAGTGTTAAAAATACTATGTGACGATTGCACGCCACCATGGGGGGGGGGGGGAAGGGAGGGGAGAAAATCTGAAACTCAAGTGATTGTGGAACTGAATCTTGTAAATTAAAAGTAAATGAGCAAATAAAAAAAAAATACTATGTGAAATCTAGGCCTAAAAATTGAGATTAAAGATTACTGCTTTGAAACACTCATTCTCATTCTTCCACTTTGTGGGCCATAGAACCTTGGGAGTTATGACAAGGGGTCTGTGAAACCACATGCATGATAAATACTGCCCTTCACTGGGGTAGGGAGATCCATCTTGCCCTACCAGAAAGTCAGAGGGGCGATGGGGAAGGACATAGGAGAGAGCAGAGTGGGGGAAGGGTTATTCAGTGGGATAGGGCTGTTTTGGGGTGGTGGGTGGAGAAAAATGGGCAGAAAATTTGTAACTCAAAAATCTTGTGGAAATGAATGATGTAAACAAGAAAATAAATAAATGAATAGAAAATGATCACCCACACATCATAAATATATATGTAAAACTAAATGTTGCCCTTTCAATGGGTTTAGTATCAACAAGGACAATCATGTGGATGCCCACAAAATGGCTTATGTTAAAAAGGTTTCCTCATACTAAAAAGTGCTGGAAACCACTGGGGTCTAATTATATCCAATTTGCACAGTTCATAAAGGTCAAAATTGGTCAGAGTGTTTGGGTTGCTATTGAAGTGAAGGTTTCACAATTTTGGGATTAAATTGAACCATTTATATTAGAAAATGTCAGGACAGTTAGGTGGTGCAGTGAATAGAGAACTGACCCTGGAGTTAGGAGTTCCTGAGTTCAAATCAGACCTCAGAAACTTAACACTTGCTAGCCATGTGACCTTGGGCAAGTCACTTAACCCCAATTGCCCTGCCTTCCCCCCTCCAAAGAAAAGCAAAAAAAAAACAAAAAGAAATAAAGAAAACATCAAGAGAGGCATTAGACATGGACCTGCACCAATAGCTTAGGGAACTTAGGGAACCCCCCTCTCCCAAGTCAGCAACCTCTTCTTTGAGTCTTAGAATCAGAGAGCTGCCTTTAGAACTAAGAGGTTTCCATTTACCAGGATGGCAAAGTCCAAAGTGGAACTTGAACCCAGGTCCTCTTGTTTTCTAGGCTGGTTCTTTCATGAGTACACAATGCTCACTTTATGTATCTAGATATACATATATAATGAACTTCATTCTTATGAATGGCCTGCTGCTTGATGCAAAGATATGATCAAATACTCAAATGCTTATATATAACATGACTCATATCACATCACATCACATCACACTATACTGTAGTGTGTTGTGTTGTGTTGTGTTATGTTGTGTTGTACTGTATTATAAACTCAAATCCATCACACCCACCCCTTGTTTACTGGTCCACCATTGAAACCAATAATACAAATGAAGCCTTAATATTGATTTATATAGTAAATATGGGGCAGTAAATAGAGAGCAGGATCTGGGTTCCAGTTCTGCTTCTTATTTGTATTGAGTGGCCCTGGGTAATAGGGGTGTCCTTCCATTTTATCTCTTCATCTTGGGAGAGACCAGTGGAGTCCATAAACCATCTGTTGGCTGTCCCTTGTCTTGTCTTCCACTCCCAGCCTATCTTTCTTCTGGTCTGACGAAATAACCCTTATCCCACTTCTCCTGAGTGAGTCTTGCTCTGCCCTGCTGCTGACTGTGTTGAAGCCTGCTTATGGAAACTGAGGCCCTGGGGCCCTTGGGGTGAAGCCCAGCTTTGCTCTTCAGAAATCATGGTTCGCCATAGCCCACAGCTACACAGCAGCACAGGAGGAACATTAGTATTTTTTAAAACAGGATTTTCTTTTTAGGAAAATAAAAGCTGTACAGGCAGCAGAAAATTTCCCTATAATGTACCGAATTTGCTGACCCCAAGAATTCAAGAAAGAATTCAAGAAACTTTTCTTAAATGCCTGCTGTGTAGAAGCATATACTTATACTTTCTTATTTTCCTTAGCTAGGACCTCTATATCTCTGCAAAGTTTGTAAAGTGCTTCACAAATATCTCATTACAAACATCTTCACAATAACCCTGGTATCACCCCCATTTTACAGATGAGGACATTGAGGTAGACAGCAGTTAAAGGACTTACCCAGGGTCACACAGCTAGTAATAAAGTTATTGCTAATGAGGTGTTCAGCTACGAGTTAGTTCATTGAATGAATTACTACAGGTAGGATCATAATATCATAAACATAGAGTCAGAGAGAACTTCAGAGACCATCTAGTCATCTGTTACAAATGAGGAAACTTAGGCACATGGAGGGGAAATTACTTGCCCAAGGTCACAAAGGCTGTGGGAAGCACTGGCAGGATTTGAAGCGAGGTCATCTGACTCCAACACTGAATACAGAGCCCTGGAACACATTAAGAGCTCAAGAAATGTTGTTGACTTGACTCCAGAGCTCTCGCTTTCTCTTGTACTCTTCATACTAGCTCCACTTTAAATTTTTTCTACCCATACACAGCAAGTGCTGCTAAATGTTTGTTGAACTCTCTGGTATGGAATACATTCTCAATATATAAATTCATGGTTATTATCAGCTACCTATTTCATGGCAATTTTATACTGCAAAATATATTTTGCGAAGTTTTCTCATTCCTGATTGCTCAGTCACCAAGCATTGATCAAGCACCTACTTTGTTCCAGGAACTCTTCAAGTCCTTGGGAATTCAAAGACAAAGTGAAATAATCCCTGCTGAGAGAGAGAGAGAGAGAGAGAGAGAGAGAGAGAGAGAAGAGAAGAAGAGGGGAGGGGAGGGGAGGGGAAGGGAAGGGAAATGAGGGAGAAGAAATATAGAGTTGCTTGGATGCTTTTTAGCTGAACTATGATTTTTATCCATGTGTATGTATAGATATATACATGTCTATAAATATAAATATACATATACACATGAATATATATGTGTGTGTGTATATATTGCACAGTACACAAGAGGTAATTTGTTTAAACTGTGTTGGTAGCAATAAATATACTTTTAACTGAAATATGATTTAATTGGCAATAATTATGTATGCACATATTGAGTTTAGAGATATAAATATTTCTATGTAACAGTTACATGTTATATATGTGTCTATTACATGTAGATATTTACATGTTATACCTGTAAATATGGTGTGTTAATTTTGCTATTCTTGTTTGGAATTGAATAATAGCTATGAAATAGGAGGATTGTTTTCACTTGGAATATTCTCACATTTGGTTTTGTGTTTTTACATCTTTAGGTGTACAAGAATTTCCAGAAAACATTAAGTGCTGTAAGTGTTTAACAATTATTGAAGCCAGTGTCAATCCCATTTCTAAGTGAGTACTGATCTTTCTCTTTCTCTTTCTATTCATATTTTCACTCTCAGGGAAAATATACAAACAGAAAGAAAATTCCAATTTGGAGCGATCTGAATTTTTTTCACTCAGTGTCAGATCCTATTCGTGCATGGAAGGCAGGAAGAAGGGAGAAATGAAATGGACAAGTGGGTACTGCCCACCTGCCCAAGTTCAGAGCTGTAGGAGAAAAGGAAATATTATTACAACAGCTTCTGATTTTCCTGTAACATTTTCAGTGCAACCAAGGGTTTTCCTCACAAACTACAGAATACAAGTATTCTCATCTCCATTTTGCCAAGAGGGAAAATAAGGTTCAGGGAAGTGACTTGTTCAGGGTCATCCAGCTGTTAAGTGTCCGACTTGAGATCCAGCTCGGGTCTCCTGCCTCCAAGTTCAATGCTTCCTCCTCTGCCTCTGGCCCCCCCAAAGTGCTCCCTAGGGCCTCTCTAGCTATCCTCCCACCCTTTATTAGGCACAGCCATTGATCAAGAGACTGGCAGTCCAATTGTAGAGATGAGATGCAATTACACTTTTTTAAAAAGAAAGGCATTTGGATTTTTTTTTCCTGAATTTTAATTTCATCCATGTAGGGGACTTCTCCTGAGGCACTTCCTCTACCTGTACAGATCTCCACCTGCTGTTACAATTTACAGTCCTACAGGTTTTATTTTTATTTTACTTAGGTAGGACTTATAGATCTCCTCAAGTAAAGTACTTCACAAATATCTCATTACATTCATCCTCACAATAACCCTCTGAGGAAAGTACTATTATTACCCCCACTTTACAAATGAGGACATTGAGGCAGGCAGCAGTTAAGGTACTTACCCAGGGTCACACAGCTAGTAAGTATTTGAGGCTAGATTTAAATTCAGGTTTTCCATCCACTAAGAGATTGGGTGACTTGCCTCAGGTTGCACACATAGGCTGTGTGGCAGACATGGGACTTGAAAGCAGGACTTCCTTACCTTGAAACTATTTCTCTCTCCACCCTGTCCAAGGCTCAAACAGGACCTGGAGCACTGTTGAGGACAGTGGGAACCAGGTTAAAATGCAATTGGGAAATGGTTAGCAAAAGAAATGAAAATGCAGCAGAACAAATGTCCTGGTCACGTGGGGCTTTCTAAGTCACCGCACAGCCCCCAGGGAGCCTGGGTCAGGGGGCCCCATTTTTGTGTCAGTTTGATACGGGTACACTATCCCACACTGACTATCAAGAAATAAAAGTCAATTATTATTGTTCAAAGGATTCATTCAAATGCTTCTGTGATCTTATCCACATGAACATTCCTCCCGACTATTCAGATTTCCACCTCCCTCTTGGCTCATCCTGGTAAACTCTTGGTGCCCTTCTTTCAGTTAATCAAATGATCAATCAATCAACAGGCCTTTAAGTGCCTACTGTGAGGAAAGGAAGGTGGAATTGTTAAAATCCTATCGGCACTCTATTTGTCTGTAGGGATATAAACACCAAAAATGAAATGAAACCATTATTACTCTTAAGGAATGTATATTCCTTCAAGGAAGCTATCAGTAGTCTTACTAGCATTTAAGTAAGCACCTACTGTGTGCTAGACTCTGTGCTGAGCCCTTTTTGAATATTATCCAATTTGATCTTCATAGCAACCTTAGGAGTACATGCTGTTATTATCCACATTTTACAGTTGAGGAAACTGAGGCGGGCAGCAGTAGAGTGACTTGCCAAGATCATACAGGTCTTTAAGACTAGATTTGAACAGAATTTGCTTTTAGTTTGACTCCATACCCGAAGCTCTAGCTGCCATGCCTCTGGGCTGCCTATATATGCACAGTAAGATTTGAGAACTGACAGACATCCTCGGATTTGTCATTCAGAGGGACGCCCATCAGGGAGACCCATGTCTAAGTACATGGAAGTAGAAGATGCCACATTTTTATGGAAGAAACCAGAGCAGAAGCCATTTGGGGATGAATAGATGAAGAAAACCTTCATGTAGCAAGTGATGATCAGAGGTTTAGAGCTAAGAGGAACTCCAGAGGCCAGGGGCCCAATCCCTTCATTTTACAGATGTGGAAACTGAGAGACAGAGCAGTTGAGTGACTTGTGCAGGATCATAGAGCTGTGTGGGAGGCAGCCTTGGAACCCAGATCTCCCTGGCTCCTAGACTCCCCTATTCCATGCTCACTCTGGTGATTAGCTGCAACCATTCTAAAAAAGACACAATTTCAATCACAGTTTAGGGCAACCAGAGGAGAGGAGTCTGGATGGAGCAGACAACGAAATTCACAAATGTCTGGCATCAACAAAAGTTGTTATAGGAGATTCAAGGAGTGAAGTGAGTTCAGACAAGGGTGCACCAATGAGGCCTTCATGGATGGCCTCGAAAACAAAAAAATATGTCTATGTGCATAGGCAATCTTGAGTTTAGAGATATCATCCATGTCAATGTGCTCCTGCAGTATAGTGGAAACTATCCTGACCTTGGAATTTGCAGAGTTCTCATCGCAACTTGGCTGTGACTTAGCTGAGTGACCTCGAGGAAGTCTCTAAGCCTCTCTGGGCCTCATTTTCCTTATCTGTAGAGTGATCAATCTAGACTAGATCCATATTTCCCAAATTCAGTCCCAAGGAAGAACTTGAGGTTTTCTTTTTATAAATAGAGATTTCAGAAGAAAATTTTGGTACCCCAGTGCCCAAGGGAAAGAAAGAGGTCATAAGTAAGTGGAGTGTGATCTGAGGGAAGAGAGAAGAATGAGGTCGTTTCTACCTAGAGTGGGAATAACAGACACTCTCCATCCCACAGGGAAAGTCTCTCCCCACCCCCCACTAGCACTGGTCCCTTAACCACCTTCTACAATGACCTTCTTGACAATGTCTTCACCTACTGTTTCTCTCTCCCTAATAACTATGCCCTATTGTCCCTCATTGGCTCTGTTTCCATCATCTCTTACCCCTTGTGGTCCCCAATATTTATGTCAACATATTTCAAGCCTAAAATTGTTCCACTGCCAACGTAATGTGGGAAACATTTGGATTAGATGAGCCTTCAGGCCCTTTCAGCACAAGCCAACATTATAATTGTTAGACTGCTCTAGAATGCTTATTAAATGTGTGCAAATGCTGTGAGGGCAGACTTGTCCTTACTACTTTAGACCTCCTCCAGTGACCATTACAGGGGACATGGGCCTAGCTCATAGTGAACACTCAGTAACAATTTTATTGAATGAATGAACGGATTATTGCTGGGCATTAAGGGCCTTACAAGAATAAGTAGAAAAGGGTCACTGTCCTCAAGATGCTTATAGTATAGTTGAGGGAAATAAGACATGTAGAAATTAACAATACCAAATAGAATATGGTGATTCCATAATGGCAGCCATTGGGGAAAGTGAGACCTGCATGGGGGAGGTCCCCAGTAAAATCAGTGTTTGTCCAGAGGTCAGATCAAACTTCTCTTAGGGTGGGAAGATGGAAGGTTAATGCTAATAATAAAGTATGGGTTCCATGTGCACTAATGGGGAGATCGCATGCAAACAACTGTGTACAAAACGAGATATATTCAGGATACATTGGAGATCGTTTTAGAGAGGCAAAAGTGGGAGGACTCCACAGAAGCCGGTAGAGGCATGCAAGGTCTGAAAATGAATCCCCTTTACAACATATCACTTCTGACTGAAGACCTTCAGGGAGGGTGGAGCCGTTACCCCTGAGAGGAGCCTGTTCCATGTTGGACAGGTCCATCATGAGGAATCCCCCACTCTCACCCCCACCTCTTACCCCATCCCCACCCCAGCCACCATCAAGGTTTAATTGGGCTGTGTAACTTTCATCCATTGCCTCTGGTTCTGCCATCTGGGATGGCACAACAAATCCACTCCCTCTCCCATATTACAGTCATTCAGCTGTCTCCCCCTAAATGTATCAAATGAGATCTGACTGCCAGAGCTTTCATCTTTAGCTTTAAAACATGCAAGTGTGAATTCAAAAGGTAAAACTTTGTAAGAGCAGTGAAAATGGCCAGTCTTCCTTCATCTCACCCAGCCATCAGCACTGGTGGTTTCAGTTGTGAGATTTTTAAATAGCCTCCCAGCTGGTGTTAAGAGATAGCCTGGCATTGTCATTTTTAGCAATCTAGCTTTTCCTCAGCAAAGCCATAGGAAACTCAGATTTTTATGCAGCCCTAAAGTACTTAGGGGGTTGACTCTAAGCATGCCACTTAACCAGTAGGAAGTCTCCCTTTTCCTCATCTGTAAAATGGGAATGGTGATAACTAGAACTTCACTCAGGTTTGTCATAAAGACCAAATGAAAGAATATACTGATGGTCCTTTGTCAGCCTTAAATCACCATAGCAATACCAGTCATTATCAGAGGAAGACCTCTGGGAAGCCCCACTGCACACTGAATGACATTCTCTTTGGTTGCCACTCTTTATTTGGGCCATGTTGACAGTGTGATGAGGTAGAAGGTGCACTGACTTGGAGCCAAAAAACCTGAGTTCCAATCCAGTCTCCAATATTTACCAACTGTGGAACCTTGAGTAAGTAACTTAATTTCCCAGGGCCTCTTTTTTTTTCTAAACTAGAAAATAAAAAAAATTGTACTAAATGATCTCTGAGGTTCAGATCAGGATCTAAGATCCTATTTAGTATTTTAAATGCATTGAATTAAAGATAGGATAACTCTACCTCTGGAGAGAAACTGATAGATGACAGCTATATAAAACCTGTCAACTGGCATGCTTGAAACCTTTTTTTAAGTCAGTCAAATATAAAAAGCCACCTGGTACGTCTTTAAGTAATATAATTATTGAGTTATTTAAAGCTCCCATGCCTAGTCAAGTTTGTTATGCAATGCCTGTTGCGTTATGTAAAAATTTTAACGCATTTTTTTTTGTGAGCAACAATTCTTTTCTAAGCGTCAAGTGTATTTCTTTTTAAAACACAAAGGTTGGAGGTTCTTTTTTAAAAACTATGATGAAGGAATATTAGTTAACTTGAATATAGGGAAGAAAAACCATTACCAAACATAAAGTTAGAGAAGTTTGTTTTTCTCCTAGAGTGACTTAGGCTTCCTACTTCAAGGAGAATCTCTTTGAATTAGGTCATAGAGGACTAGCCTGGAAGGCAGAACGAGCTGGGCTCAAGAGCCACCACTAACTTATTGGCTCTGTTTCCTTGGGCCATCTCCTTAAGCTTTCTGTGATCAGACAAATCCTTCCACCTTCTCTTTCTACCAAGTCATAGACCATGAAGGAAACTCCCACTCCAAGAGTCCACCACGCTGATGAAAAAAAGTACTCTATCCTGTGTAGCAGACAGGCCCTTCTCAGCCAACAGGAGTTGGAAAATCTTGGCACTGGAAACATGAAATTTAGGGTTCTAGAAACAATGGAACAAAAAAAAATTTGATTAAGAATAAATATATTACTTAAAAGCAAAATGTAAGTGTGACTCCATAGACATATTTATATGTATCCATATTTATTATGCATGTCTAATAAGGTCAATAAAAAGTGAGGTAGTGCAGTGCACAGAATGCTGAGCCTAGAGTCAGGAAGTTGTGAGTTCAAATCTGATATCAGATGCTAGCCAAGTGACCCTGGGCAAGTCACTTAACCTGTCTGCTTCAATTTCCTCAATTGCAAATAGGGGATAACAATAGCACTTAGTCAAAATCTGGTCTCAGACATTTCCTAGCTGTGTGACTCTTGGTAAGTCATCTAATCTCCACTTGTCTCTGCTTCCTCATCTATTAAATGAGGGTAGCATTAGCACCTACTTCCCGGGATTGCCGTGAGATCAAATAAGATAATATTTGCCAAGTACTTCATAAACCTGAACGTGCGATCAGAGTGCTAGCTGTTATTATCATACAATCCAGACATTTGTTGTGCTTATTGTATGTGCCTTTACATACGTGTATGCAGGCATATGTGTGTGTGTATATATATATATATATATATATCATATGTATGTGATTTTGTATTAAGAAAAAGCCTTACTACAGATATATGTGTGCATGTATCTTCAGTAAGCTTTCTAAGGAGCATCTTCAGATTTTTGTCTTCCATAGTCCACATGGCCACTGAAACCCAGAAAATGTTTGTCCCAATTCATCTTCTATTTTTATAGTCCAATTCAATTCAGTGAGCACCCAGAGAGCTCCCACCGGGGACAAGCACCCTTCTAGGGGCTGCAAAAACAAAAATGGAACAGGTACTACCTTCCAGGTGTTCTCATTCTATTGGAAGGCATGGATGGTATTTTAATCCCCATGATGAAATTTTTTATAATAAACCAAACTCTTCAATTTCCTAAAATCTTCCCTTTATTGCATCTGTCTTTTTTGGAAGCAGCCCTGGACTTGGTTAAATGGAGTAAATATGTGACTTAGCAAATAGTAAGGAAATGGTGCCCAAGGACTGGATTAATGCAGCAAATCAGTCATCTCAATGGAGGGAAAGAATCTACCTCAGGAAACCTCTTTATCGATAGTGTGCTTGAGCTAATGATTCTACCATTCTTTACGTAAGTTTAAGCAACTAATAGGTCGCATTTAGCATAGCTATTTACTATTCATGGCAGAGAAATTAGTAAACTTTCAAATTATTCATTAAGTTGGGAGGAGGGCTTAGATATCATTTTTATCTTGGTGAGGAATTCTCTTTAAGTCAATCCCCTCCACCAAGGCAGATCTCCAACTAGTCTGAAAATGATAGTCCTAGAGATTTCTTTAGGCACTAGAAGTCAAGGGACTTCCTCATAGTCATACAGTCAGGATGTGTCATGTAAAAGCCCTTGCTTTTCCTTACTCCAAAGCCATCTGTCCATCTACTGCCCCATACTGTCTCTCATTATTATTAATTTAGATATTAATATTCTAAATAAACATCCATAACATATATTAATATAGTTCAACAAAAGTTATATTCTGCTGCCAACCCTAGTGCGTAGATCACCCTGCATATTACTAGGTTTGTCCTATACCCATCACAAGCTCTCACAGTTTCTCCCAGGCTGGGTTGGCTCTAAGTATGGTCCCAGTGACAGACTTGCCAACTGTCCGAAGACCAGCCTCACCATATATGAAGAGAATGGCAAGCCATTGCAGACTATGACAATTGGAAGGGACTTCCATAGATGTCCCAAACAAGAATCCTTTCACAGTATCCCCAAAAAGTCATCACCCAGACTTTGCATGAAGGAAAGACCATCACCTCCTAAAGCAGTCCATTCTAGTATGGGACAGTTGTAATTGTTAGAAAACTTTTCCTGGCTTCAAGTCTACATATGTGTCTGTCTCTCAGACTGGCTGGCAGGCTCTCTCCCTCTCTCCCTCCTTCCTTCCCTCCCTCTCTCTGTCTCTTTTTGTTTCTCCCTCCCTCCCTGCCTTCTGAATCTGAACAGAGCGAATGAAATCTTCTTCTTCCAAATGACAGCTTCTCAAATACTAGGGGAAATCGATCATTCTCCCCTTCCCGCCCCAAGATTTTTTTCTTTTCTGATAAATAGCATAATTTTGAATTCTTTTGCCATCCTAGAGGCCCTGCCCTAGGGGGATGTAGATCTAAGGGGTACCTGGCTCAGTGGGATTTTGTTCCATGGAGTTAAAAACAGGCAGAGCAGCAGATGCGGAATAGAGTGAGCCCAAAAGTCCAGTTCCTGCCCTCTCTAAAGGAAGGCATTGGGAGGAGTCTGGTATTCTTCCATCTAACCCTCCATCAGAGGAGAGAGGAGACTGAGGAAGGTGGTGTCAGTAAAAGCTCGCATTAACAACTCAGTGATGAAAGTAGAATTGATGAGCTTACCGTGGGAAGGGCATCATGTTCAGTGCAGCTGAACCCAGGCAGAGCAGCAGGTTCCAAGTGCAGTGAGCTTGGGTCTTTCTGAGTCCCAGTGTTCTATCCAACATAATCCAATAAACACTTATTTATGGCTAGGTCCAGTGCTCTATCTCTTGTACGGCCTACCTGCTTCTTTAAAGGAGTCAAAAACCTTCAAGATTACTTTAAAGACTCATTCATGACTACACATCTTGAAATCTTCCTTTAGGAAGAGAGGTAGAAGACTATGGATATAGCACTGAATTAATGTTTTATCCAAATCCTACTGAATATATCTTGGGAAACAGTGGGTTACTAACATATGCTTTACCAACTCATATGCTCTACTTTCCCAGTTTTATAAACTATTTAAGAGGATGTTAGATGTATGTATTGAGGGCATCCTTGACAAAAACCTGAGAAGAAAATAAACTGGTTTGCACAAATTTTCTCCAGTGGACAGTGTCTTTATAGTCATACGAGTGACTAAATGAAAAATGCAGAAAATTTAAGATCTTTTGCATGTGTTTTATTAATTTTTTTTAAAACTGATTCAAAAAATAATTCAGCTTTGAAAGCTTCCTTCAATTAAAAAAATGTGTACCATATATACATTAAAATTAAGCAAGATTCTATGACAACTGTGAATATGAACATAGCACTTGTTTAATGGACAACTGAGTATTTATATCACATGTTTTGTAAACCTTGAAACTCTCAAGTAAGTGGAGAACAGAGTGATATAGACTTTATTAAGGTGTTCACTACATTAACACAGTTCCTGGAACAAAAGGAATTCTCAAAAAAATGCTTGTTTTCATTCTTTCCTTCATTTTATTCACTAATGTCATTAAAAGTATCTTGCTCAGATTTAAATAAAAGATTTCCCTATGAATATCAGAGTTCTCCATATGTTCATGTTTATGTGGCATAACATAACAATTCTATCAAGTCCCAAAACACAAAAAGCCACTTCAGTTATATCCACAGGAGTCTGAGAGAGATTCCTATGACCATTCACATTGGAAAACAAGGTAGATGAAAAACGTTTACTATGGCATGGACTGGTGCAAAGTGAAATGTACTGTGCACAAAGTAACATCAGTGTTGAGGGATGAACATCTGTGAATGACTTAGATATTCTCAGTAATACTATGGTCCAGGAAAACTCTGGGGGACTTGTGATAAAAAATGCTGGTTATCCCCAGAGAAAGAACTGATGGTATCTGAATATAGAATGAAGCATACTTTTTTTTTAATTTCTTCATTTTTCTTGATTTTTTTTGTTTGATTTCTTTCACAACATGACTTTTTATGGATATATTTTGCATGACTACACTTGTATAACATATTGAATTGCTTGCCTTCTCAATGAAGAGGATTGGGTGTTGGGGAGGGAAGAAAGGAGAAAATTTGGAACTCAAAGTTTTAAAAATGAATGTGAAAAATTGTTTTTCCATGTAACTGTGGAAAAATAAAATGCTAAATAAAAGCTAAAAATTTTAGAAAAAAAATTAAATGGTTACTATATAAATGAATGAGCTAGGTAACCATCAAAGCAGACCATGGGTATGTGTTCAGATGGGGTCAGGGGAGTGCAATGAACTTGATGCATATGGACAAAAAGGCAGATCTAGAACTGAGTAAAGGATAAGGGGCTTTCAGTTATGGCAAACTACCAAAGCCCATCTTCCTGTAATGGTAAATGATTTAGAATCACCATTATTAAAAAAAAAAAAAGTTCATAGTGCAAATAACCATAGGACAGTGGAACAAATCACGGTGAGCACATGCAGTCTGTAACATTACCAGCGTGGCATGAAAGACATCAGTGGATGAAAAGTATGAAAAGTGAATGAGCTAGTCATAAGAGACAGCAAATAAGCATGCCTAGTGCTACATTTTACCCTTAAGATGTTAAATAAAACAGGAAAGCTTTCACTGCATTAGGTCCATCTTCCATGATGGATTTGTGGGATGATATAGATGAAATTTTTGGAAAGACATGTATGAGACTTAAATAGGATGAGAAGATGTAGAGGAATGGTTAGACCAATAAAACCAGGAATCCATTACATTGCCAGAGTAGAATTTCCATTATCTGCTCCCTAACCACTACTCCAGTCTTCTTTCTATTGCCATTCTACTAGAATGTTACCCTTTAGTCAAACTCATCACTCCATGATTTCTCAAAAATGTCACACACATTACTAATGTCCTGTCTTTGAATACAGTTATCTTCATGACTAGAATCACCCTCAAGAAGCCTTTATCCAAGCCAGGGATTCTTCAACTTTTTTGTGTGTATCACAGACTCCATCCTGAGGTCACTTCTCAAACAATACTTTTTTTCCTACATTCATAAGTAAAAAAAATCCTACTTTTCATTTAGACTTTTGTGAAAGGAAAATGTAATTTCTCCCATTCAAGTTCATAGATCCTACCCCTGAAATCTATCCACAGACACCTAAGGGATTTGTTGACCCTGATTTCTAAATCCTATGGTTACTTCAAAGTCGACCTTTAAATATATGTTTCATCTCTCCAAGTAGACCATATAGACCTTAAGGCAGTGACCTCATTTCATGTCCCTTTACACTCTTAATATCTAGTACACTGATAGAATAAAGTATGTGTTAAATGAATACTTGTGATTATTTTTATTATTGCTGCTAATATTTGTCTATTATGTTGATTAGTAATCATTTAATTAATATTCCACCATTAAAGTAAGCTTACGTAGGATTAGGATTACTAAATGCTATGAGGATTAGTCATAATGACTCAATAGATATGGTGAATTTAAGCATAGCTTTAAAATGCTCCATTGAGAAAGATGAATCATCAGTAAATAAGCATTTATTAAGGGCCTATCATGTGCCCAGGCATTGTGCTACAGGCTAGGGATACACATGAAATAATCCTGTCTTCAAGAAGCATACATTCATCTGGGGAAAGCAATGTGTATAAATGTCAGTGTGTAAGAAATATTAACACAAGGATAATTTCCAAAGATGGGCCTTGATAGGTGGTAGGTCATCCAAGGCCTCATGGAAGACATAACCTTTGATCTGACCCTTGAAGAAAACTTATAATTCTAAGAAATGGGGAGAAGGAGGGAGAGCCAGTTCAAAGGCATAAAAAGAGAAGATGAAATGTCATGAGTGAAGTGTAGCTAGAAGGCCATTATGGCTAGAATGTAGAACATTATGTGAGTACTATATAATAAGCCTAGAAAGATAGTTTGGAACCAGGTTGTAAAAATGGTTTAAATACCAAACAGAAGAGTTTGAATTTTATACTCGCGGTAGTAGGGAATCACTGGAGTTTACTGAATGTATGTAAAGGGAACAGTACCATAGTCAGCATGTACTTCAGAAAATTTGATAGCTCTGCAGCTATGTAGAAAATAGACTGAATTAGGGAGAGAGGACATCGCTAAATCTTTCAGGAGGCTATTGAAATGATCTGGGATGTGTGGGGCAAGGTGGTGATACCTCAACAAGGGTACAAGCTGTGTAAGTGGAAAGAAGGTGGCATATAAGGAGACAGACAAGACAGTATTTGGTAACTGAAGAGATGTGTAGAATGAATGAGAGTGAGGAAATGAGGGAGATAGCAAGGTTATAATCCTTGATGTCTTGAAGATGTAAAAGCCCCAACTGCTTCAGCAAGAAAGAAACTCCCGAAGAGACTAAAGTAAAATTGACAAACTTCAGTGCTACTAAGGTCAAGGAATTCATTCAAGCTATTCACTGGAAGGTCAAATACTGAAGCTGAAGCTTAAATATTTTGGTCACATAATGAGAAGACAGGACCCTTTAGAAAAGACCCTGATGTTGGGAAAGAGTGAAGGTGAAGGGAAAAGGAGACAACAAAGGATGAGATTGACAGATAGTGCCATGCAAGCAACAAAGCTGAACTTGGACAGACTTTGAGAGGTAGTGAAGGCTAGAAAAGTCTGGGATGCTGTGGTCCATGGGGTCATGAAGAGTCAGAAATGACTGAACAACAACAAAGTGTTAAGGTTAAAAAACACCTACACACTAAGGGGGAAAATCTCAACTTGAAAGAAAAAGCCTTCACTCAGGCTGACAGATGCTTTAAAAAGAAATGTGAAGGAAAAAGACTTTACCTTCTCTCCTCCTCTCAAGGAAAAGGACTCAGATCAATCCCTCCCTCAAGAAAAGGCTATCCTCAGATTTCACTGAGTATTAGAGAAAAGGCCTCTCCTTTCTTTTTCTCCTCATTCCAAGGAAAGGACTAGTTACAGAAGAAGAGAATTTTGGTGTCCGTGGTAAAGGAAGAATCCTTAAGAAAGACCACTGGGTTAAAGGAAAGGTTTCAACTTGATTTGACTCCCAGAGTAGAAGAGACCTAGAATTCAACTTCTAAGGCTTCAGCAATAGCAACAAAAAAGGATTAAATTTAAAACAGAGATAGATAGACAAATAGGCAGGTATATGATAGATACTTAGAACAGAATAGATATGGAGAGAGAGAGAGAACTTTTGTGAGGCCAGTGATACCCAAGGCGCAAACTCAGAAGAGGAGAATAACTCAAAAACACCTATATGATTAAAACCTTTAAAAAAAATATTGCTCACAAAACAATTATGATTCTTTGAAGAAATGATGCAAGAGTTATAAAAGATATTAAAGAATAAATGAGAGCTATAGATAAAACAATTGGGAAAATCATTAATGGTTTAACAGAAGATAGTACCTTACCCTAGAAAAAAATACCTTAAAAATTAGCATTGACCAAACGGAATTGAATGACTCTAAATGACAACAAGAATTCTTAAAATGAAGTCAAAAGAATGAGAAAATAGAAAAATGTGTAATAAATTGTATATTGAAAACAATGGACCTGAAAAACAGGTCAAGAAAAGATCATTTCAACCTAGGATTACCTAAAATCCATAACCAAAAAGAAAAGAACCTAGATATCATATTTTAAGAAATATGTTTTTTTAAAGAAATAATTAAAGAACATATTCCAGCCATAATAGAATAAGGAATGTAAAAAGAGTTACCACCTACCATCACCCTCTGAAATAAACCCCAAAATGAAGATACAGGAGAATGTCAGTGCAAACAACCAAGGCTTCCAGCCAAAAAAAAAAAAAAATCCTACAGAAACAAGAGAGATAATTCAAATATCAAAGAAGCACAATAAGGATCACATAAAATTTAGCAGCAATCACTTTAAAATAGCAGAGAACATGGAATAAGATATTCCAAAAGGCAGAAGACAAAGATCTACAACCAAGAATAGCTGCCCCAACAAAATCAAGTATCCTTCTACATGAGGAAAAATTGTCGTTAGTTGAAATAAAAGATTTTCAAATATTCCTGATTAAAAAGTGGAAAAAAGAGCTGAAAGGAAACTTTGGAATATAAATACAAAAGTCAAGAAAAAATGAAAAGATGATGACAAGTGAACAATCAGAAAAGTCTTTATAAAGAGAGTTTGCATTCTAATGGAGAGAAGAGGTATTAAGAAATAGTTCTTATTGAATCATGGTGTCATAGTGTAACTTAAAAATAATAAATTGAAAGAAAAGATCTATACATAGTTTTGTTATGTTTTGAATATAAGAAAAAAAGAGATGGATTAATACATTAAAGGAAATGAAAGGAAATACTGGAGAACTTAAGACGTGTAATCTGGCTTGTAGATAGAAATATATACAAACATAGAATTCCTCCATAGAATTTTGGAGGAAATTACTTGGACTCCACTTGCATCCAAACTGGTCAAAAGAGGACAGAACACATAAGAGACAGAGAATTTGGTGTAGAAACAAATTCAGTTCAACAGGAATGCAGATTGGAACAGGAAGAAGAGAAAGGGAAATAAAAAATGAATGTAGATTCAGGAAGATAATAGTCTCTTCCTGATCAGCAAAACATTAAGCTTGGAGAGAGAATAGTGAAGAGAAAGTTAAAAGGAACGAGAGAAAGGTACTAACTTGAAATAACCCAGGAGAGGGGAGCATAAAGAAGAAAAACATAAGAGAAGAGAGAATGGAGTGAAATAAATAAATCACTGCCCTGACTGTAAATGTGAATGAAATTAGTTCATCCATAAAGCATAAGAGGTTAGTAGGATTAGAAAGTAAAATCTAAGAAACAGATTTGAAATATGAAGCTTCACAAAGAATAAAATCAGGAGTTGGAGCAAAATCTATCATGCCTTAGATATACAAAAACAACCAAAAAAAAAAGCACCATCAGCAGTTATGATTTCAGACAGGGAAACAGCAAAAATAGACTTGTTTTAAAGAGAAATAGAGAAAAAACATTTTGCTAGAACAATGAATTGGCTTCACTGTTTAATATATATGCACGCAGTGACAAAGCTTTTAAATACTTATAAGAAAAGTTAAATTAATTACAAGGAGAAATAGAATCATAGTGTTTGAGAGCTAGTCAAAGCATTAGCTTATAAAGGATTATTATGATTAAGTTCACAATGGCTCAATCATAATGGTTCTCAAAATGTAGCTGAAAGACCCTAGGTGGCCCTGATACCCTCTTAGGGGGTCTGCAAGATCAAAACTCGTTTTTATAATACTGCTAAGATTTTATTTGCCCTTTAAAGCACTACTTCCTTTTAGAAATACATATTTATTTGTGTGAGGCCAGATTTTTTTTCCATACACTTCAACCAAAACAACATATCTCAACAGATTGAAGGCAGAAGCAAATACTCAAATTCAGCTGTCTCTTATTAAGCCACACATTAAAAATTGCCAAAATATGTTTTTAAATGCCACCTCTTTTACTTAATTTTTTGTTTTGGAAAATAGTTATTTTACATGAAAATTAGTTATTTCTATTAGTTGTAATGTTTTATTGTTATTTTAGTGAATTAATAAATATTTTTTTTTTAACTTGGCATTTGTTTAAAATTCAGTCAGTAGAAATAACCCGTAAAGACAAAAGTTCTTTGGAGTCCTCAACAACTTTTTAAGAGTGCAAAGGAGTATTGAGGCCAAAATATTTAGGAACCATTGAATTCTCCCCATACTGAAAGTCAAAGTCTACCTAGATGTGCTCATTCAAATAGAAAGGTGTCTGTTTCAAAAAGACACAACGTGGACAAATCCTCATTGCTCCAGAAATAAATAGCTTTCTCATTGACATTTTTGGGTGAGTGAATTTCTACCTCTGTGCTCTAGATTCATCAGCTACAAAACAAACACAACTTAGTCAAGACTAACAGTTTAAAAGAAATGAACCAAAACCATTGTATTGCACAGACATATAAGTTATACTGACAAATTTTATGAATTTAGTTATTATTTTCAAATCACATAGGTAATAAATCGACTTTGGGTACTCTTTATCTTTAGAGCAACAGGTTGGTAGCAAGAAGGTAGAAGGTGAAATAAGTGAACTTTGCAAATCCAATTGACTTTTCAAAACAGCATGAGACAAACAAAGCCACACACAGTAGACAAATTGGACTGCCAGTCCATTCATACTTGCTAACTTCCTGATTGACGTTTCCTGCTGTAGCCAAATTTCTTTTGAACTAAAACTGTTAATGGATGGATCTAGATGTGCCATAGAATAGTATGAACTTGTGGAAAAAGTCATCAACCTGTAGATGAAAGCACAATATATTTTCTTAGCAGACAATCCCTGGTGTCACCACACTTGTGTGCATGGACTCAGAAAGTAAGAGTTGGTCCTAAACAAGGAATTGCTTTCCATAACTCAAAGAAAAATAGTTTTAAAAGATATTCACATGACCATCACAATCATTTCCTAAGAGAAAGCTCCAGGTAGACATGAGGGCAAAAAGAGAGCAATGTCAGAAGCTCCAACTATATGAACAAAATATTAAAAAATAAAATGTGTTGTGACATTATCTCCCCCAGCTGGTAAAGTAAAACAATGGAGATTGTGTAGTTGTTCCCCAATTTGAATGTGTATTTTTCTGTTACTGGGCCATTAGGGACTTAATTGGAACAATCTATTATAAGTTTATATTGTGATTAAATGTATATACATATGTGTGTGCTAGTATAAACGGGGTATTTCAAAAGTCTCAGTGAAGTTTTAAGCTATTAAAGATTAAACTTCTTCAAAGATTCTTGGGGAAAAGGGATTGAAAAGACTAAAGAGAAATTGATGATTAGAATAGAAATAGCAGTGATTAAATTTATTGTCTTTCTGCAACCTGGCAGGAAAATAGAGTCAACAAATAACGTACTTTGTTTTCTGATCCTGCTATGGCTTGCAAATGACTTTTCAAGACCATAGGGCTATTTAAATAGGTTTGTGGTAGGATATCCAAATTAAGAAGTACCCAGGCATACATCCTCCACATACACAAGCATAAGACAGGACCAGGTAGTGTTTGCTTACAAGACAAGCCATCATATTTTAATATATTTATGTATCTTTAAGAATACCTCATGGTGGAGTGGACAGAAGATGGAGACACAGAAATATTGAAATAGAAAATGAAGCATGGGGGGAAAGGAGAAGGAGCCAGTCTAGGACCCTGTAGGATCATAGTTTTGGAGTTAGAAGGGAGCTCAAAGGTCAGCTAGTTTAGCCCTTTAATTTTTACATATGAGGAAACTAAGACCATTTCCTCTGAGCAATATGTGATTGAGCAAGGATTTGAACCAAGGTCCTCTGACTCCAGATTTAATGATCTTTCTAGTATGCTTCATTGCCTGATTGAATGAGATAATGTATATGATTCACTCTGGAAATCTATTTCTATGTGCATACTGTTCTCCAAAAGAATGCTGTAAGTCTGGGGCTGTTTTATTTTTTGTCTTTGTACACTCAGTACCTAGCACATGGCAGAAACTTAATAAATGTTTATTAAATTAGTGAATGTGTGTGTGTGTATGTATATATATATATGCACACACATATGCATATGTATATACAGAGAGAGAGAAAGAAAGGAAGAGAGAGAGAGAGAGAGAGAGAGAGAGAGAGAGAGATTTTGGTAGAACTTTGAAATGCCAACACAACAGTCAAGAGAAATATAAAAAGGTAATCATGAGAGAGCAATCATAACGGACTAAATAAGGATAAGCTATGTACATTCTAATATGGAGAAATGATATGTGTATCACCTTTATTATAATGAAGGGTCATAGAAGAAGTCTAATTAAACAAAGGCCTTGGAACAGTTCTGTGATGTTTCGAGTATCTTAAGGAATAATGGAAAGAGGAATACACTAGAGGGTTAGGGGGAGAGAGAAGAATTATAGGAAAATTATATCACATAATTATGGTGTGCAAATAGAAGTCTATATAATCAAGGAGGAAGGGGAAGGAATAGTGGAGAGTCCTTCAACCTCACTCTTGTCTAAACTGATTATGTGATGGAAGAATCTAGACATAGGCTCAAAAATATATTTCACTAAAGAGGAAAACTAGAGGGATGGTAGGAATAATATGCAGGATAGTTTAAAAAAGAATTAGTGTTAAACAAAATAAACCTTAAGGAGGGTAGAGTTTAAAGAGGGGCTTAAGAGGAAAAATAGATAAGAACTTATTTGGGGGCTCTGAATGAAGAAAGAGAAGAAGGGCAGGGAAACAAAGGCAGATTATACCAACCCTAGAGGACTGAGCTCACTCCTTTTCTCATAACATGTTCTTCTTTATAAAGTGGGGGAGAGCTCCTGAAGCAATGTGTAAGTATAAAAATGAAGCAAAAAAAAAAAAAAACAGATCCATCCATGACAATGGTTTTCCAACAGATGTAACTGTTCAGACATAAAAGAACAGTTAGAAGGCAAAGATCAAGTACAAAATATTTTATAAATATATAAAGGTCCAGAAGAAAATATCTTAAGTACATACAGCATTTAAAAATCAATATTTGCTGTTTGATAGTGTTGAATCTACCAAGAAGTTTATAGAAATCCCAGATAAAATTCAAAGTTATCAGGCTACTAATGTTCTTTAAGAATAATTATTACGAGAGAGAGAGAGAGAGAGAGAGAGAGAGAGAGAGAGAGAGAGAGAGAGAGATTTAGTGAATTAGAAGCAAAATGAGTAAAAACTAAACCAAGAACTAAACAAGAACAAGAAGAAAAATGAAAGCAAACAGAACATGCTAAATTGAAATTGCTACATGAAAAGATTAAATGCTTGGTTAAATTATCGTTAATTTAGATGATCAAACTTAAAATTAAGAAACAACAATGTAACATTGTAATAGTAATCAGTTTATCAGATACTTAGCACTTAGTACCTTGGGGCTAAGTGTGGAAGGTGCAAACTCTGTGCCACTGTTGAGAAGGCATGAACTCACCTGTTGATGTGGAAGAAGGGGATTGGCTGAGGTGTGTATATAAGCAAGAATTCGAGACAGAGAGACAGAATTGGAACGCTGCTCGTGGAGAGAGAGAGAGAGAGAGAGAGAGAGAGAGAGAGA
>CM053586.1:357031233-357062755 GCA_028646515.1 Pseudochirops corinnae
ATTTAAAAAAAAAATAAATTGAACAAATGATAAATTACCCATAGAAGAAAATCTGGCACTACTTAAAAAAAGACAGAGGTTGCAATAGATAAATGCAAATGATCAGAGTAGTCTAGTTTGATAAACCTAGTTTGATAGATCCCAGGTATTGAAGCAAAGATTTATTATTCAACAAAAATACAGTTGAAAAAAAATGAAAACAGTGTGACAGAAACTAAGTAGAGACCAACTTGTTCTTCTAAATGTTTTCTATGTGGATTGTGAACAAGTAGCCTCTCCAAAAAATAAATGAAGGACTCTACCGATGAGGATTAAAATAAAATAAAATAAACCTTATTCTTTTATTAGCAAAAACAAAATCTTAAATTCAGAATTATGTTAATATAGGATTTTCAAGCTTTTAAACTGCTTTACACACAATATCTCATGCGATCTTCACAAAAACTCTGCTCAGTAGACATCACAGTATCAGCCCCCTCTCCCTTTTTTTTTTTTTTATCCATAAGGAAACTGAGCTTCAAGGAAATTGTAACATAAATGACCAAGCCGGTAAGTGACAGAGGCAGGAATCTGAACTCAGATCTCTGTGATCCCAGTTCAACATGCTCTCCACTACGCCATCTCCAGAGTTCTTCTGAATGTTTTGCCTTAATCTCCCCCAAATGTCTAGAATTTACTCAATGACACTTGACCACATCTTTTGATGTTTCTGATTTCCAGTCCTAATTTTGTTTGCCTCACAATTTGGGCAACATTAGCTGGAAGAAATCAGTAGAATTTGTGGTAATTTAATGTGGAAAGTTAATTTTGCCTAATGGATAATTATGCTTAAAAAAAAAAAAGAGCCTCCAGTCATCTACCTTATGTAATTTATTGGTTTCTGCAGAGCATTTCTCTCCTCACCTTATTTTAAATAAAGAAATATATGTTCAGTGTCTTTAATGCTTCACGTTCAGTATGACACTAACCATTCTTAACTATTATTTTCAAAATTAGACCAAAGAGTATCTAATACTACCTGTTAAATAGAAGATTCTTTTAAATATAAAAAACTTTGAAGGAATAAGGGATGTTGGCCATTTGTTTCATTTTCAGAGTTGACAACTTGAGTCATTATTTTAGGTTTTAATTATTAAGAGAAATGAGATAGAGACTTTCCAGTGAATACATACATACATACATACGTACGTACATACACACACACACACACACACACACACACACATTCTCCCCCTCTCCCATTCCCCAGTAGAATACAAGGGCCTTGAAAACAAATACAGTTTCATTTTTTTCTTAGAACCTAGCACAATGCCCACCATGCCATAAATGTTTTATAAATGTGAATTTAATTGAACCGAACTGAACTCAAGTGAATTGAGTTGAACTGAACTGAAAGAGAAATACCACTTTCACAGTCAGAGGAAGTAGCAGAGACTCATCATTTTCATGAACAGTCCCTCAGCCAAGGTTCCGAAGTAGGACACAAGAAAGGGATGATGCAGCCTTCATTTGGCAGGCATATAAATCTCACCCTGTGATAGCAGTATGGACAGGATGCTTGTCATTTGTTTTAATAACAGACAAAAATTGTAGGCTATAACAAGATGCTCAATAAATTCTACCGTCTTCATGTGACCAAAGGAGAGTTGGGAAATTGATCACATCTCTTTCTTGTTCTCCTTGGAGATGTACAAGTTGGTCCTGTTTCTATGGTGATGTTGATGCAATGACCAAACCTTTAACTCCTTTGTAGGCTCCCTGATGGCTTCACACAGCTCATCAACCTGACCCAGCTGTACCTGAATGATGCCTTTCTGGAGTTTCTTCCAGCTAACTTTGGAAGGTAAGAACATATGACTTGAACAGATTTAATTTTACTTCACCTTGGGCAAGTACTTCACCAGAGGAGCCTGTCCCTCTTGGAAGGTGTGCGTCAGGATAAAAATGAAAAAACCCATTCCAATATAGGGAGTGTCCCTAACCTGTCTTCCTTAGCCAGGAGTTAGGGACAGTGTCGCCTTCATTTTCCCAAATGTCTTCTTCCTTCATCAGGATTCAGCTCAAATGCCGCCTTCTACATGAAGTTTTTCTTGATCTACATCATGTTTTTAAAGTATGTACACCACAATTATTTGTATTGATGCTGTACATTCCACCATATAATAATAGTAAATACTATTGACATAGCAGTTTAAAGTTCACAAAATGTTTTACCAATATCTCATTTGATCCTCATAACAACCCTGGAGGTAGGTGCTATTATACATAAGGAAACTGAGGCATTCAAAGTTTTGTGACTTGACCAAGATCACAAAACTAGTGTCTGAGGCTGGATTTGAACTCAGGTCTTCCTGATTTCATTCCAGTGTCCAGTATCTGAACTACTAGGCTAGAGATTGTAATACCCCTGAGGACAGGAATTCTTCCACTGTCCATCCTCCACTCAGCTGCCAAAGTCATTTTTGCTAAAGCTAGGGTCTGACCGTATCACCCTACTACTCAGGGAACTTTGAGCGCTCCCTATTACCTCTAGAATCAAACAGAAAATGCTCTGTTTGGCATGTATAGCCAGCCAGACCCTGGACCCCTCCTACCTTTCCCTTCTTATTACATTTTATTCCCTTACACATAACTCTAAGATGCAGACTCTCTCTCCTACTTCCTTTGTCCCCTTGCCCCCTTATCTGTACCTCCTGGCTTCCCTGGCTTCCTTCAAGACAATTCCAGTCCAGTTTTCTACAGGAATCCTTTCCCAACCCTTCCCCTACGTGACTAATGTCTTCCTTCTGAGGTCACCTTCCATTCAAACTGAACAGACCTTGAGTGTATGTCACAAAGTTGTTCTTAGAATCAAAGAAGAAAAGATTTGTAAAGCCCTTAGCACAGTGCCTGGCACACAGTAGGCATGTGATAAATGCTCACTCCTCTCCCTTTCCCTTGCATGTACAAAGTTAATCAGTCACTGTTACTCCCACTGGAGTGTGAGCTTCTTGTGGGTACGAGCCATTTATTTGCACTCACAAAGCTGAGCGTCATGCCTGGAGCACAGTAGAAGTTTCACAAGTGCCTGTTTATTGATTAGATTAAATAAAAAAAACTGGAATACCCTGACGACCATGGCCACAGGGGGAAGCAAGTAATATTGGACTGAAATTCGCAGGAAAATTAGCTAATTCCATGAGTAATGTAGCCTTCGTGCACGTTCTCAGTGGAGGTGAGGAGAACGAACAATGGGAAAAAGTCTCCGTTTGGTGTGATGAGGGTCCTGGCTGGGAATCTTGCTTCTGATGTTTGCTGTGTGACCAGACATGTCAATGCAAGGCATTGAGCTTCAATTTCCTAATTTGTGATGCAAGGATTAAGTGTCTCCTCTACTTATCATAAGGAACAAGAGAAGGGGAAGAAGGGAAGAGAATAAACATTTATTTGGCACCTAACGTGTACCAGGCTAAGTCATCCACATGTGCTAACTTACTTATAAATATTCTCTCATTTGGTCTACACAACCATCCTGAGAGGAAGCTGCGATTATCATCCCCATTTCATAGTTGAGAAAACTGAGGCAGAGAGGTTGAGTGACTCACCGAGGGTCACAAAGACACTCAAGTGTCTGAATTTGGATTTGACCTCAGGTCTTTCTGAATCTAGGCCCAGCACTCTATCCAGTGAGCCTCCTAGCTGCCTAGCTGTGATTAACAAATGGGAACTATAGGCTTTTTTAATGCTTTGCAAACCAGAAGGTGCTATATAAATGTCAGCTATTTTTATCAAGCTCCTTTTCTCTAATATCTCGAGTTTATGAAATGATATTGAATAACCTGTCAGCGAAGGAAAACCTGTGGCTTTTTACTACTGAAGTACCACATGTCTCCTAAGTGGATTTGCACTGAAACATCACAAAACAGCCTAAGGTCTGCAACTGGGATTTCACTGGTCTGGGGAAGTCCTGGTTGAGGAAACACCTCTGCCAAAGGAGGTCAGTGCGTTCTCCCTAATGTCTTCCTTTTAGGCATCATCTAAAGCAGGGGGATGTCAGACTCAAAGAGAAATGAGGGCCACTAAATCATACAGAATTCAGGAGGAGGGAGTGTCACATGCATACTTGGGAAACTCTAGATGGATGGATGGATGGATGGATGGATGGATGGATGGATGGATGATAGACATTAGATAGATAGATAGATAGATAGATAGATAGATAGATAGATGATAGAGATGGATGGAAAGTGAGAGAGAGATGGATGGATGGATGGAAGATAGACATAGATAAGTGAAAAAAGGAAGGAAGGAAGGAAAGAAGGAAGGAAGGAAGGAAAGAAGGAAGGAAGGAAAGAAGGAAGGAAGGAAGGAAGAAAGAAAGAAAGAAAGAAAGAAAGAAAGAAAGAAAGAAAGAAAGAAAGAAAAGAAAAAGAAAGAAGGAAAGAAAAAAGGAAAGGAAGGAAGGAAGGCAAGAAGGAAGGAAGGAAGGAGGGAAAGAAGGAGGGAAGGAAGGAGGGAGGGAAGGAGGGAGGGAAAGAGGGAAGGAAAGAAGGAAGGAAGGAAGATGGATAGACACAGATAGATAGCTGAGGTATATAATTGTTTCAAAAATTAGAAAGACCATAGAATTTTACATTCAAATCAGGAAAAATTTATGAAGTACTTATGTGTCAGATCTTATTGGGAACTAGAACAAAAGAGGCAAAAATGAAAAAGTCCCTCCCCTCCAGAGGCTTCTCTTCTATAAGGAGATGTGGCATATACAAACACTGCTAAATCCCAAATTCTTACATTGTAAATAAAAGGTCATTGAGGGGAGGCAGGAGAAAAGCACTAGCCCTGGGGAATGAGAAAGACCTCTGGTAGGAAAAAGTGCTTGGGCCTCTGGCTGAGGGGCTTGAAGGAGAGGAGAGCAAGGGATTATAATATGAACACAGGAGTCAGTACAGGGAGAGAAAGAACTAATTGCAGAGGCGGACCTGGATGGCTTCACCCAGGAAGGTGGCACCTGAGATAAGCCTTGAAGGAAGAAGATTCAAAGGCAGAAAGGGAAGAGGCACAATGAACTTCTGGGCAAATAACCAGGAATGGAATGCCAAGTGCCAGCCCTGGATTAGAATCAGTCTTATTTTGGGTTTTCCAGAGTTTGCCAGGCCAGGAACAGGGACTTCAGTTGAAAGAATTAAAATAAAGACCATAGGAAAATATGAAAGGAGTACCTGGACCCCAAATAGTAAAAATAGCTCCCATCTCATACATGTAGACATAGTAAACTGTGGTTCTGTACACATAGGAATAGGAATAATAATACTTCCCCTACATAGAGTTGCAATGTAATGGTATATATACACGTTGAAGTACACATACATTATGTGTAAACACTGAAATCCATTGCCTTATTGCTAGAAATCACTTTCACACTCACTGCTTCCTTTGAATTCATTTGGTAAGCAAAATAGCCATTATCTTTTCTGGAGAACATTAATTCTCCAGGGAATACTAATATTATCCTTACTTTAACACAAAGAAACCATAGCCTACGGGGTGTCCCTAAAGTCTGGACACATAGGAAATCTCACTATCTATGCATATTTTCAAGAAATGAAATGAATGAAATTTTCAACATTTTATTTAATTAGCATAAGTGAGATTTCATAGGATGACACAGGAGACACATAGGAAATCTCATTAATCGATTTAATTAAATTAAGCTCATTAATATGGAAAATAGTCCCCAATAGCTAATGGAAGCTTTTATTCCATATGAAATTGTCATGGCTAAAATTTATGTTAATTAAATTGTGACATTTCAATGACATAGGACCAGAGGAGCCTACATTTAAAATCAGGTGGTATCTTAGACGCAAGCAAGTTCAACTCCCTTGTTTCGCAGATTAACAAACTAGAACCTAGAAAGGTTGTGACTTGCACATGGTAAGTAGCTGAGGCAAGATTCAAACCCAGGCTTTCCTGGTTCTAAGTCTAGCAGTCTATCAACTCTTCCAAACAGCAGAATTGGTGCTAAAATCTGGGTCTTCTGACACCAGTTCTAGAGTGAAATCTGCTCATTGCAGGGTTGGAAGA
The DNA here is from genome assembly GCA_028646515.1 of Pseudochirops corinnae. Taxonomy (NCBI): domain Eukaryota; kingdom Metazoa; phylum Chordata; class Mammalia; order Diprotodontia; family Pseudocheiridae; genus Pseudochirops; species Pseudochirops corinnae. Next base: position 357,037,297 of record CM053586.1, read on the forward strand.
TGTCTCCGTACCCATCGTGTCAGACTGAATGCCCTCCTTTTTATTATTAACCTGGTACTTACTTGGGCTAAGGAGAGAAACATTTAGAACCAAAGTCTTTATCTCAAAAGTTTTTCTTCTGAACCAAAAGAATTTCTGAAACATTGTCACACTTCTCCAATGAAGTTCTCTTCCAAAGCTCCACTGTAGAATAGAAGCAGTATAGAAGGTCTTCTCAGTCCTCAGCATCCATGCTGGAGGATCACAGATCCAGCAAGAGAGAAAGGCTTTGGACAGTGGCCTTTGGACCTTTTGCCCAAGGACCAGCTTAGATCAACTCTGAGGCCCATCCCCGACAAGCTAATTGCAATGAATCTTCCAAGCAGAGCATCTCTCAAAGGCCATCTAGGAAATCAGGAGAGTTACAATCTGAGTTGGTGGATAGCCAGTCCTGCCCAGACAAGAATGCCAGATCCTCAAAGTCACAAAGACCTACCTTTCTGTTACATATTTCCAAAATGTGGAAAGTAGATGAAGCTACATAAATGCTTTGGGAACATCTTTTCCTAGTAGGGGGTCGAATCCACAAGGTATGAAAAGGTTTTGCCGAATAGGAAATCCAAAAACTATGATATAAAAAGATGAAAGGGGATGCTGGGAAGAAAGGACTTGAGGCCTAGAAAGGAAAGAATGAGGCCAAAAGGGTTGATGGTCAAAGGAAATCAATGCAGAAGGATGAAGACAAAAGTACAGCCAGAGGGAGAACAGCTCGGAGAGTGGGGTCAGTTACTGTACCCAGCAGACGGTCAGGTGACGCTACCTGTGAAGTGGTTAGTGGAGAGATTTATCAGACCTGGACAGGCCAGGTGAAGCCCCACATTGGAATCTGAACAAAGAGGCTGAAGATCTCCTTAATCCCCAAAACAAACCAGGCAATAAATTCTTAATCAAAGGTGTCACAAAAGAAACAGTAGCTATCAATTCTTCCCCACACCCAAGCCAGCTTCTGATTCTTTAAAGTCAGCAAAGGGCAAATCTCTTCCACCTGCCTGGGTCAGCTGAACTCAGTTTGGACAAGCTGCTCATTCCTAGAGAGAATAAGCTAAAATAATCGGTTGGTGCTGTGTAGACAAAACGGACACTCATTTGAAATTTTTGCCTTCTAATAATTATATCCATCAATAGACATTTGTTCAGTGTCCATGAGGCACCAGACTTTGTTCTAAGTCCAGGTACATGCAAATAAAAAGGATGAAACAATACTTATTCTATACGTCAGGTAGGTGGCTCAGTGGTTAGAGTACTAGACCTGGAATAAAGGAGATCTGAGTTAAAACCCAGCCTCAGACCTTACTAGCTATGTATCTCAGGGCAGGTCACTTAACCACTCTCTGGCTCAGTTTCCTCATTGTAAAATGGAAATAATAACAGCCCCTACCTCTCAGGGTTGTTGTGAGGATCAAAGGTCCACATAATATTTGTGAAGTACTTGCACACAGCAGTGCCATAGAAATGCCATTATCAGTATTACCTCCTTATGTCTCTGTTACTGACATCTCAAATTCTGCCTTGCTTTATAATTATTTGTTTGACTCTTTCTTTCCCTCCTACACGGTAAGCAACCTAAGGGCACCTGCCCCATCTTATTACCTCCCCATTTCCATTACTGTCTCTGTTTATTACTGTCTTTATTACCTCCCCATAGCACCTCGGTCCAGAGAAGCTTAAGTTGTTGAATAAATGAAGGGCATTCTTGTCCCAAACACAGACATCATGGACTTTGTGGGAAGGGAAGGGATAGACCTGTCATTTCATTAGTGAAATTTCACCCAGATTACCTCGAGAAGTATTACATAATCAATATATGGCAAGGATGAGACTCGAACCCATATATTCTTGAAACTGAAATCAGCTCTTTGTTTACTAGGCCACTTATAATATTCAAGATATTGGAGATCATTTACTACAATCTAAAAGTTTCATTTGGCTATTCTAAATAAAATTGAGCCATTTCAAGTGAGCTCACAGAGCAGTATCCATTTGTAGATATGAAAATGGGGGGAAATTGGCTCATAAAAATGTATGAAATGTCATAGATTCATAGATTAAGAGATCATTGGGGCCTTAGAGGGGCTTAGTCCAACCCATTTATTCTATGGCTGAAGAAACTGTGGTGGAGAGGGCTTAAGAGCCCCAAGGCCCCAAGCAGGATCTGAACCTGGGTCTTCTGACTCCAAATCCAGAGGAGCACAAAAGAAGCCACATTTGGGATCTGAGCACTGGGTTTGGTGTCCAGGACAAGGCAGTCAAACTTTGGGGGTCTCAGTTTTCTTTCCAAAGGAAGTTAATGTGATTCTAAGACCTACTATGATAATGAACCATGTTCCTTTTTATACCATATGTCAACATCATACCAGTTTTCTTGGACATTTCTTTCTGGGCAAGAAGGGGTTACAAGTCATTCGTGTCGACCTCTAAACCGCTTTGTCATATGATTATATTAAGAAACAACTTTGTATCTCTTTCTGTAGACTTGTCAAATTGCGGATCTTGGAATTAAGAGAAAATCACTTGAAAACTCTACCAAAGTAAGTGATCACATGTTTTATAAAAGTCTGACCTACAGTTTTCAAAGTTTTGTTTTCAGTTGGTGGGGAAAATGACAATCTCCGTATATGGAGGTTGTCAGATTCATTTTCTCTGAAGCATTTTAACTCAGCACGTGTGCTTCTAAAGGAAAGACTAGATCAGTTTTCCTAAAAGGTGTCTACCTAGTCACTTAGGAAAGTCAGTAGACTAAGGAGATGAAAACTCATGGAGCAGCAGACCAGCAGGAGTTTTTCCAGCCCTGATGCCTTATGTCACCCTTGGATAACAATATGCCTGATTTTTTAAAAAATAATTATAAAAGCATCATTTTTCAGAAAATACAGCAAAATCCATTTCTATTTAAGCCCATATTTAAACAGAATCCAGGGACATTTAGCATAAGTTCTGTATTTACAAATATTTTCAAAATATCTCATCATATATTATTTATTTAATGGAACCACAATAGTGTTTTGTTTTGCTTTTAAGAAATAGACAGAGGGGTGGCTAGGTGGCACAGTGAATAGAGCACTGGTCCTGGAGTCAGGAGGACCTGAGTTCAAATTCAGCCTCAGACACCTAACACTTACTAGCCCTGTGACCTTAGGCAAGTCACTTAACCTCAACTGCTCTGCCTTCCGCCCTCCAAAAAGAAAACATAAAGAAATAAACACATTGGAATCATAGACAATCTATCATTTATTAAAAGTTGAAATTTACCCTAAAACTTACCTTCTATATTTGTAAAAGTATGAACTTCTACAATGGTCCATAAGGGATAAAAGAAAGCATTTCTTAAGGACGTATTTAAGTGCAAAGCAGTGTGCTAAGCATTGGAGATACAAATGGAAAAATAAGACACTCTCTCTCTCTCTCTCTCTCTCTCTCTCTCTGTCTCTCTCTCTCTCTCTCTCTGTCTCTCTCTCTCTCTCTCTCTTCTCCCTCCCTCCCTTGGAGCTCCCATTTTAATAAAGGAGACAAGACAGGGAAAGTTTCAGGTGAAAGTCAGATTGGAAAGGCTCCATGAACCTTAGGGTACAAAAGCAAAATAGATGCTAATATATCTCCTTAAATGTCATTCCCATTTATAAAATCACATCAGTTTTTGATCATTGGATTGGGCCAAGGACTTTGATACCATGAACTTTTCTTTCTAGGTCTTCAGTAGCTGTGGTTGCCACAACTGCAGGACAAGTTGCCCCTCCACAGTGGCTGCTTCCTAGGGAGATGGGTTAGAAGGCTTGATATTTCCAAGACTTTAGGAGTCAGAATCCTGGGCTGTTTCCATTGGGGTCTGAGGGGAGATGGTGGTCTAGATGGTGGTGGTGGTGGTATGGACCATGATGCTTACTATGTCTCCCTCAGGACAGCTAGACTGACTTGCGGGCTCTCTGGGTAGCCCTTGGGTTGGCAGTTGGTGGAAATAGTTGACCCCTCATAAACAGGAGTGGCATCCACAGAAGCTGGCTATAAAGGCTACACTGGAAGCAGATCCAGTTGTCTAGGGGAGGCTGCCACTCCTGGGCCTTTCTGCCTGTTGGTGTCATTGGGGCAGAAGTTGATGTTGATGAGAATGAGGAAAGCAGGCTAAATTTATACAATTATAAGATAGGAGAACATTCCAGGCAAGAAAGGAAAAAATAAGTCACTAATTTCTGAAATTTGAGGAAAAAACAACTTGTGATGGGGGAAGGGTTTGTTTTTCAGAATAAAATGGAAAGAATATGCAACTGTGATTCAAAAGATAGTATGGTTCCAAAGGAATGGTGTCCCATTCCAGAAAAGGACTAGCACTCAAGATCTTTCCTCTAATCACCTAAGCTCAGTGCTCATTTTATTTTTACATCTTCCCTAAAGAAAACAACCCCAGATTCATTGTTTTCTCACTGATGGGACAATAAAATATTTTCAAATATGTTTATTGTGTGATTTTTCTCTCAGTAACTTATATCTATAAATATAAAACCATGGACTTAATAGTCAGAGGCAAAGACAGGGGTAGATGTAGGTCACACTCAAGTATGAGTCTCCTGTGATTATAGTTACTGCCGATGGTTCCATCTCTCACTCTTTTCTGTGAATCTTTCCAAAAAAAAAGAAAAATGTCAGAAAAATAATGCTGGCAATGGGAGAATCTCTCTCTGCTTGACCTAGTCAGGAATCTGAAGACATGAAGAAACTAAAGAGAGGGGTAAAGAGTCCCCTCTTCTCAATTTGCCATTAATGTGTACTCTAAGGCAGAAGATAAAAGAGAGTGTGAGCGTGTCATATGGTTGTGGATCTTGGCTAGTGTTACTGTGCTTATGACATAAGATGATTAACATAGCACCCCTCCGAAGCTATGTTATTTTTTCTGAAGAATGTGAGCATGGCTCCATAGTGAATTGAACTTCTGTAAATACTGTGCGTAAAGACATGTTTGGGATTTAGAATTTTTTAACAATGTTCATAAAGGAACATTTACTTAGATAAATATTTGTAGAAAAAAATAACCTGATAGCTGTTCTCCTCAAGTTATTTTATATGTTCTAAGTAAATGTGTTTTGTTTTGCTAGTGGGAGGGTTTTTTTGGTAAGTTAGAGTTAAAACACTAAAGATATAAGTGTAGGAAGTAATATACTTAGTTTTGGTCCCAGTAGAAAAAAAAAACATACAAAAAGACCTGGTTTTTTAATGATTCTGGAGTATGTTTTCATGAGCTCTTTTCATTATATAAGATTAATTTGGGTCTCTATTTCCTAGAACAATGTTTTGTATACAGTGAGTGTTTAATAAATGCTTGTTGGATTGTATCAGATAGCTTCTTAATCACTATTCAAAGTATCATTGACTTAGCTGCATTTTCTAGCAGTCTTTCTTCCTCTTGTGCCCTATGGTTTTCAAGGAAAACCAAAGTAGAGATGATTGGGAAAAACATGATACTGTACACAGTGATGGTGTTGGAAATGGGCAACACAAAATAGAGAGTAGAGAGCTAGCCTTGGAGTCAGGAAGAGCTGGATTCAAGTCCTGCTTCAGACACACACTGACCACACTTCTAATTCTGACCCTAACCCTGAACACTTCATGACCACTCAGTGTTTCAGGTATTTCTCTAAGAGTGGCTTATGTCTTCTGTTGGGTGGAGAAAGCCTCCTTGCTAGATAGTCCATACTCTAATAACATTGCAGTTCCAGACCAATAAAACTTCAAACCTGCTATTATACTCAACAGTTTAAAAAAAAAATAGTAATAGCATATATATTCAACTAATAGTGCCAAGAACCACTTTTACTTTTAGCAATATGAACGTCATTACAAGTGAAAAATAGGATGCCCCTTCAGGGCTGTTTTCCCGTGAAGAAGTTTGAACATGAAGGGGGCATAAAAAAGTATTTTTGTGAAAATAAAAAGATTTGCATTAAGGAAGTAAAGATACTATGATTGGTCAAAGGAGGTAAGATGCTGCAATTATTGTAAATTAATATTTTAATACAAAAAGGGCATAGGAAAATAACTTTATTTTAATACGTGCTGAAGAAACATAGCTTTCAGGTAGAATCTAAGCATTGGGGACAGTGACGGAATTATAATATAAATATAAAGACACATCACCCTGTGAAGGATATTATAAAGAGACAAAGATATTTTATTTAATTAAAACCAGAAAAATATAAGTATAAAAAAGCATTTCAAGGACACCAAAGATACATTAGAACATGCTGCAGACTTTAGAGCAATAGACAATTAAGGTAACAGCTCATTTGCATATAACTGTTTTATTACTAAAATAGATAAAACAAAAAATGATCAATCATATAATAATTTGAAGACCGAGGTATGATTTTAAAATAACAATAAATTTCATGTAGAAAATTTGGAGAGTTATGAGTTTTAGGTGAAAGATGAGTCACTCTGTAGGGAGGTTCTCATTTAAACCAGTGAATTATATGGAAAGCAAAAGGGGAAGATGTTGAAAAGCTGCTCTGTCAGAACTGTGGCAGATAGGATCAGTTAGTTGACAGATTTCCACTAATTGATTCCTGATTGGTGTAACAGAGAAATGATTTCATTGATCAAGAGGAACAGATATGCCCTTCAGCATCCGAGTTGGAGAGAGGTGAAATGTCTTACAAGGACCTCTTGCTCTCTGCTGCCACCTGTGGCATAATAAGGAAAAGCAGAAAGTGCTTGGCTGGTGATTTGGTATCCAGGTGAATTGACTTAAGGTCAATCTGAGCTGTGCTGTAAAGTCCATTCTGATTGGACAATGAGGCTTCCAGGTGAATAAATACCCTACTGGTCTGATATGTAGAGCCCAGACATAATCGGTTTGATGAACTCTGTAGCTATTTACCTTATAGAGTACTACTATTCATTCTAAAAAATAATGCTAAGTACTCTTTTAGGGATGATTATAAACTGAAAAAAGTTTGTGAATTCTGTACCCTGTTTAGAGTAGAGAAGAGGATTTTCCCAGTTGAAGAGTAGTGAGTATAAATAGTCAAGTGGTGAACAGAGGCTCAGTTTCCTGCAACGTATATATTTCCTAATGGACCAATAGGATCAAAGGCTGAAGTCCAGATGTGGGAATTACCTTAAGCATAGATGGGTTTTTCTCCCTCTTGTGCTTCCCTCTCAGGTTCCTGTAAATGTGTACCCCCTCTTCACTGCAGATGAACTTCACTTCCCACAATGGTGGGAGAGTATGATCCAAGGCACTATGTTTTGTGATGTATCATCTGTGATATTTTTTCTTTTATTTTTGTTAATTAATGGTTGTATTTGGTTGTATTTAAGTTGTAAAATGGCATTTATCCCAAGTTGGGTGATCATGTAACTCTCCTTTTCTCTATGTATGCCTTACCTTTGGAATAACTGGTGGCACACATCAAAAATTCATTGAATGTGGCATTCAAGAGTGGAGAGAAGGAAAAGTTTACTTAGCCTCCAAAAGATTTCCCCAGATATCCTGAAAGAGTTTAGATATAACAATGTAATGGTGGTCTAACACTAAGGATCTATACTTAGTCAAGATAAGGCCCCACTGGAATGAGGGTCCCATCCCAGAGAAAGTTTGGATATTACCATTTTAAGATAGGAGGTGTGAGGCCTCCCACATTCTAGGGACTATAGGTGTGGTTTATCTATCACACACTTTGATGACCCCACTCACTGTGATATGATAAAACTTTCTAAGCATTTGAAATGTTCACAAACTTGAGTGGGCTGTCACAAGGAATAGTGTCGCCACCAATACCGGAGAATGTCAAATAGATACTGGATAACCAGGGATACGATAGAGAAGACAAATGCCTCAGGTTGCTCTGGCTTACCACTGAGCTTCCCTATGCCCCCAACTCTAGATCCCTCTGACAACCCCAGACTTCTTAGCACCTATCTATTCTGGAATGCAACAGAAAGGCTGCAGTGTTGCTTAGCCAGTGGTTTTTTCCTCTTCCCTTTTTATGATGATTCTAAACTCATCCATGTGTCCAACTCTGTACAATTCACTAACATTTCTGACAACAGGGGCTGCCTACCCCCTTCAACAGTTCAAGAGTGTCATTGGGAAGTATGTGACACTTCCAGGATCCAACGATCTCATTTACTAAACCCAAGTCAGCTGGTCATGTGTATCTAGGTTACTTCATATAATTATCTTGCTTATTTCCAATTTATCCTGCCTGTAGCATATCTGTACATAGTTGTTTATGTGTCATCTCCTCCATTAGACTGTGAGCTCCTTGAGAACAAGGACTGTAGTTTGCCTTTTTTATATATATATTTCCAGTGTTTAGTATAGTACCTGGCACACAGTAGGTGCTTAATAAATATTCATTGACTGATTGACTTATTATTGGCATCATGGTGCCATGGAAACAGAACAAGCCACAGTGTCCTTGAGACCTGGATTCAAGGCCTACAGCAAATTCCTACTGGCTGTATGACTCTGATAAAGAAGCAACCAGGTGGTAGACTTGGAGTCAGGAAGAACTGAGTTCAAATTCTGACTCAAAGCACTCTAGCTGTGGGACTCTGGACTTCGCTAAATCTTTGTTGTTGTCGAGTTGTTTCGGTCATGTCAAATTCTTCATGACCCCAGTGGAGGTTTTCTTGGCAAAGATACTGGTATGGTTTGCCATTTCTTCTCCAGTTCATTTTACAGTTGAGGAAACTGAGGTAAATAGAGTTAAGTTATTTGCCCAGGGTCACACAGCTAATAAGTGTCTGAGGCAATATTTGGACTCAGGTCCTCCTGACTTCTTGGTCAGTGCTCTATTCACTGTGCCACCTAGCTGCACACTAAATCTTGCTGGGCCTCAATTTCTTCCTCAATAAATTGAGATTGATAATAGCACCTATCTTATACGGTTATTGTGGGTCAAGGAAATACCATGTAAAGGGCTTTGCAAATCTCAAATCACTGTCAAATACTGGTTATCATTATTAATAGTTAACCTCTCAGTGCTCAGAAAACTCTTCATTGCAGAGCAAATGGTGATCTGTTTTAGAGGAAAGAATTGTTCAAGGGAAGTGCTACATACACATCGATGACAGGACAGATTTGGGGAGTTTGTTTTTTAATGATGTCATGGCATACACAGGGCAGAGGAGAGAGAGACAGCCTTGGACCTGCCAGGGAAGCCAGTTGTGATCCCTCCTGGGCAAGTCACTCCTGCCTTTCTGAACCTCAAACCTCTCCCACAACTCACCTCCTAAATCATGCTCCATATTCTCTGACAGAGGGCTCACACCAGGAATTCTCCATCTTGACAAAATCATAGCTTCTTTCTATTGCCATGTATTGTAGATATGTTCATGAGTGTGTAAGCATGTTTGAATTAAAGTTATTGAAACGAGGAACTTGTGGTGAGCCATTCTAAGGACATTTCCAACCCAAATTAACATAATCAGAGAAGCTCCAGACAACTCTTTTTGTTCAAATCAATCAAAAACACAAATTAGATATGAATAAATCCTTATTCAAATTGGGAGGAATAAAGTATTTTCATCATTAGATAAAGTCAGGTGAAGCCAGATAGGAAATGTAATGAGATTGGTTGAAAGAATCAGACACAACTCTAAGCTAGTTTATATTATGGTCAGATGGTTCAAAAATCTTCATGTTTCTGGCAAGAGATTCTAGCAATGAGCCAGTGTGGTGGTGCTGATTGAGGAAATTGCCTTGGGAGTGGAGGGGAGGGAGGGGCAGGGCTCAGGGGACTATTCTCTGCCTACCACCACAACTGATGACAGGATAGGATACTGTTGTGACTTTGAAAAAGTAGGACTTCTCTACTGACACCAGTAGCAATGTCCCAAAAGCAGCAGTGGTTGATGGCAGGGTCTTCCATGGTAGGCCTGGGGGAAGAGGGAAGAAGGGGGTTGAGAGAGGCAGAGTTCACGAACAAACAGTGCAAGAAAGCCCCAAAGCCTCAAGGTTACTCCTAGTACCCTGAAGAGAAATGTCATCAGCAGCCCTCTGGAAACCCAACCTGGCAGTATGAGTGGGAGTTGGGGAGAGTGAGCCCAGAGGGCATGCTACATAATGAATCATTTCAAATTGTGGGTCAGCAAAAAAATCCCATCTCCCATATTGAAATGCAGCCTTCAACAGCTCATTCTTAGTAATGTATTATTGCTTTCAATATGAAATCCAGATCACATGCCCCTAGCCGGCCTCATCTGATGACCAGAAATGAGGGGTGGCAGGAGAGGAGGCTTCTTGCTGGATAAGAAGTCAGCAGAGGATTTTTTTTTTTAATGTAGGGGGTGATTCATATCCAGATAATTGAGGACTTGTATGTAGATACTGAAGATGTAGAAATCATAGGGCTTGTGGAATGGATGTCTGGATGGGGGTACTTAGTGTTTGTCGATCAAATGGATGGCTTGCTAGACTGTATTCAGGAAGACCTTTGTTGAAACCCCCTTTTCCCCATTAAGTTACTGGCTGTGTAACCTTAGGCACTTTCACTAAACCTTGATGGACCTGAAGCAACTGCCTAGAGTTTATTCACTAAGTCACAGACTGGTTGAAATCTAGGATCTGTGGACAGGCTTTTCTACTCTAGTAAAGTTCAGCTCTTTCACATCATGTATAAAAGTTAAGACAAGACAAGGGAGGAAACTATGAATTTAAGAAATGGACATTTGAAAGTATCTCCTCCAAAAGATCTGAAGCCGATGATAGTTCATTGCTTCATTGTTTGCATAATAAGAAGTACTTTATCTGGAGCCAGAAATCAACAAACATTTGTTAAGTTTCACCTTTGTAGCCAGTAACTGTGGAAACTGCACTGAGGAAAACCAACCAAAAAAACAGAGAACAATTCCTTCCTCGAAACACCTTTGCCTCAGAATTCTTATGCAAGGTAGAAATGGAAAGGGGACAGAACAATTCCTTTGTCTAGTTTGCTACAGTAACCCCTTAGTAGCTGACTGGCTGTGATCGTGGTCACAGTTCAGCCCCACCTCCACGGGCAGTCATTTAACTGGATGCCCATTTTAGTAGTGATAGAATCAGGCTGTCCAAAGTCATGGCCATTTCTGCCAGGTGCATGGAGGCTTTTTTTATGTTCTAAAGTTAATCCTCCACCTTGTACATAAATAATGTTAGAACATTTGCCTCCTGCTTTTATATTCTGTCATATCAGTGTTGAAGGTTCTCTTGTACATGATGAATCAATGAAACCTGACCATAAAAAAGAAGAAAATTTAGGTTAGATTAGTGTTACCAATGGCAGAAATTTTAAAGGGTCTTTTCTTAACCAAAGACTCAGGTCTGGAAGGAGTCTCAAAGGTCATGTCCAGGCAAGGTAGGAAAAATCCCATGTTCGTGTATTAAAGGGGAAAAAGAAAAAGGTTGATAAAGAAGAGAACATGAGCCTGCTCCAGTCACCTTAGTAGGCTGCAGGTTCACATAAACAAAATCGATATGATAAGAGAAATGGTCTGTTGGGTTGTAGCAATGGGTACATGCAAAGGAGCATGGAGGATGATGTCCAATCGGATAGAATCCAGAAGTAGCTTAAGGGCCCTTGTCAAGAGCACGAAGGCAGGGAACCCAGGAAGGTATCAATGTGAAGAGTTAGCCGTATGTACTCCCAGCACGTACCAAAGTCTCTTCTAGTCTTTGAAACCTTGTTTCACTTCATATTCAACTTTAGACCTAGAGGCTTTCGGTGTGCATGCATTATGAGTGACATTACAAATATAGTAGATCTGACTGCCCTTCAGCACACATTACCAAATCTTGTCATTCGTATCCCATGTCTCTCATGCATGCCCCATGATGTCCATTCATGAAACCATGGCTTTAGCTAGCTTCTCATGACCTATTTCCCAGACTATGTAAGAGCCTTCTAATCGGTACCCCCTGCCTCAAACCTCTCTCGATTCCATCCCACCCTAGCAATGATGATAATGGATTGCAGTTAACAATAGCTAGCCAGCATTAGGGCAGCTAGGTGGAGAAGTGAACTAGCCATAGAGTCAAGAGGACCTAAGTTCAAATCCAGCCTCAGGCACGACACTTACTAGTTGTGTGATCTTGGGCAAGTCACTTAACATACCAATTGCCTCACCAAAAAAAAAAAAAAAGAAAAAACTAGCCCTGATAGAGCACATTAGGATCTATAACATGCTTTAAATGTTATCTCATTTGGTCCTCACGACAACCCTAAAATGTCGGTATTAATATTATCCCTGCTGCAGCAGGGACAAGCTAAGGCTTGCCCAGGGTGATGTGTGTTTCTGATCCCTCCCCAGACCAGTTTAGATGAAAGTGATGCTCGAGCACTGCCTCCTTCCCTGCCCCCTTCTTAGCTTGCTTGGAGAGTGCTCCGCCTGTCACTCTGATCATATGAAATAAGGAACCCCATCTTCTCTCTTTTATTCCTTGTTTCTTCCCTTTCCTTGTCTTAAAAGATCATCCAAACATATGAAAACCAACCTCAAGGCTCTGTCTTAGTCAACTCTTTCTGTGACCCCTGAGGTTTGGAGGGGGCCCCCAGTTAGAATGGAAATGCTTCTGCCTTGCTAGGATCTTGGATTCCTCACCTGTATCTGCCTTTTGGGTTTTCTTGATCCCCTTGATTGCATTTCAAAGTTCCTGCTCACCTTGTATCTTTTCATCAGGACTGTTAAAAAGTCCTCTATGTCATTAAAAACCCATTTTTCCCCTGTGGGATTACTCAGCTTTGTTGGTTTTAAGCCTCTAATTTTTGCCTTTTGGAATATTGTGTTCCAATAATCCAATTATGTGACTTAGACTGCTTCTTTATAATAGGGGCTGCTAAATCTTGGGCGATCCAGCGATGGGTCCTCCATAGTTGAACTCTTGACCTGTTTGTTCTGGATTTGGGATACAAGCTTCCTGGAAGTTTTCGTTTCAGAATTTCTCTGCTGTTATCTCTTTTTTTCTGAGCTTTTCCCTGATTTGAGTCGAAGGGACACAACTGTAGGTTTACCCCTAGATGTATTTCCCATCTCCTTATGTTGGCCCCAGTCCATGTGAGATAACTGAAAGGTTCCAAAAGTTGGGAATGACAGAACTGTAGAGTTCCCTTTGGACTGAGCTCCCTCCCCTGGGCACTCAGCGGCAGACCCCAGACTAAATAGGGGAGTGAGTCTGACACCCCACAGAGTTCCAGCTTCTTACCCAGTTCACAGCCTTAGGCCAATGACCTCTCCTTTCCCTAGTCACTACTACACAGCTATCTCCAAAGTCCCTAGATTCAGGTCCCCTTCTCAGTCCATACTGGATCTCTAACCTAGCTCTGGCATACTGCTAACAAGAATGTCTTGGATTCCTGTCCCTGATCCCTGAAGCCCTTATCCTAACTTGATTGGACAGTCTTCCCCTAGCACAGAGCCATAGGCCCCAATTCAGTAATTGTGCTGAAAGACTCCTGGAGGCATCATCTTCCAGTCCAGAACCATTCCAACTGCCCACAAACCTATGTCTTTCCCCAGGCCAGAAAAATTACTTAGTTTTCTCCTTTTCTTCTTGTATTATCTGATTGTTTCCTGGTCTGAAACAATTTCTAGGCCTTTCTCTCAAAGAATCATATGGGGAAAACTGGCGTGGTCTATACCGTTTTCTGACATTCCACCATATTCTTTAGTTAATCTATAGAACTGAGAAGTTATCTATTATGATTTTCTTGGGGGGAAAAATGTATTCAGGCTCTTTTTTTCAGTCATGATTTTCATGAGTTAAATTCTCTCTCCTTGATCTATTTTCTGGGTCAGTTGTTGGTGATATAATATACCTTACATTTTCTTCTATTTTTGCCTTGTTATTTCTTGTTCTTTCATGGCATTATTGTCTAATTCGCTTTGAAGGAGTTTCTTTTGGTGGTGAGCTTTTGTATAAGGATTAGGGCTAAGATTTAGTTTATTCTTTTTCCAAGTCTTTTCCTCTAAGTCTCCCATTTCTTTTTCAATTCTTTCCTCTGGTGGTCTCATTTCATTATAAAACATTTTTAACTCTTAATGAAATTCTTCCAGGAATTTTTACTAGTCTTGTGCCCAGTCTGTGCTTTTCTCTGTGGCTTTACTTGTAGGTAATTTGGAGTCATTTTCTTCTTCTGGGTTTGTATCTTGGGCATCTGTGGCATAGCTTATCATGATAAGAGCCTCTTATTTTAATCCTTCTTCCAGAATGAATTGGAACTTTGCGTTAGGTCTTAGGCACTTCTGGTAGGATCATTATGGCTTTGTGTGATCCTGGTTTACCTAGGTTCTCACTCCAAATTCAGCATTCTTCAACTCTCTATACAACATGCATACTCCCACAACATCCTACAGAATAAATAAGTCAGTGATTTTTTATTCATTAAGGTACTTTGAAAATTTCAAATGCTCAAAAAGGGTGGGGGAGGGTTTAGTTTTATTTGTTTTTTAGTATTCAGTGATGCTCTCTTATGCCAGCTGACTCCTTTTTCATTCCTGTCTAAGGATCATAAAAATAATAATATTTCCATGGCATTATAAGGTCTGTAAAGCTCTTTACAAATATGGTTTTATCCTCACTACGACCTTGAAAGGTAGGTGTTATTATTGTTCCCACTTTACAGATGAGAAAACCAGGGCTGAGGGAGGTTGAGTAATTTTCTCAGGGTTACATAATAAATGCTTGAGTCTGGATTTGAACTCAAGTCTTCCTGTCTCCAGGTCCAGTGCTCTAGGTGCTCTTTGGGTCAAGCCTTCTCTCCCACCTTCTTAAGCCTTTTCAATCACCACGTTTGGTAATGTTCTATCTTGCGATTGGATCTAAATATGGCTCATGTAATGTCATGCTCTATCTAATTCACAATAGCCCCAACAATCAAGAACTTTTGTTAAGTACTGTTTGGTATTCACATTGGTTTATAATGTATGATACTATAGATTCTTTTAATTATAAATTGTTTCGCCCACGATTACCTGAATGTCTTTGGCTCTTTCCCATCAGTAGAGTTAAAGATTCTTGTATCTTTTTTCATATTTTTCTTCCTCCTATGGTCTGTTCCACTAAATACCACCTTTGAAGCCTGCCTGAGCTCTCTATTACCTCTTTCATGCCCTGCTGTGCTGTGTTTATCCTTTCTTTTAACATACCCACCATCCCAACCTTTGTACCTTCAGACCCCACTGCCCTCCTTTTTTGCCACTTTTGGGAGTCATTATGACTGGGAGCCAAACTAGACCAACAGTTGGGAAGGCAACTATCATCACCGAACCAACAGGATGGTACTGCATCAGGCAAAGTTGCTCTAATTCCCAGATGACTTTGTGCTAAATGTACCAAGCCCCAGTTTACCACAATGCATCTACATCAGAAAAACAAAGCAGAGGAGAAAGATGCACATTGGTCCAACTATATAGTATAGCACTAGAGGCGCAGTCCCTCAAGTTACTTCACAATTATGCATTTATTAGGCATTTCTTGGATAAACACTACATTTGAATGAAATGATATGAGGTGATCATATGAGATCCCATTTGGGAAGCTCCACTCCTCTTTCACTGACCCCATATTGCTCACTGTAACAAATGCTCATCTTTTTAGTAACCATATTATATTCTCCAAGTAATAATGTATGAGTGTACATCATGGAATACCATGACTATGGACAAGTCAAACTTGCTGGTGGCCCATAGAGCAATAAAATGATGCAAACTACTTATAAATAGATTTCTTCTTGCTATCAATGATGGCTTACATATGAAAGAATTACAAAAAGAGGCATCACTGGGGACATGTGTGAATGGAAAAGGAGAGAAGTTGGTTATGGAGCAAGAATAAGAAGCAATTATTGTTCCTCAGTCATCAAACCTGAGGACTGCACTATTTTTGTCTGTATCTGTGATTTATTTCATTGGTGGAAAGAGCTCCAAGGTGAGGACATTTCCTCTTCTAAAGAGAGTAGGGACCTTTTCTTCAGCTTACACCCTTAGAGAGCTGTCTCGGACACTAAGAGGTTCAATGACTTTCCTAGGGTCACTCCGTGTGTCAGAGGCATAAACTCATCCCAGATCATCCTGCATCCAAGACCAGCTGTCTATATTCTATGCCACATTGTACCACTACAGCAATAATATTAAAAGAACCACTGTTCTTCCAATGGATCAGTGGAATCTGATGTAGAATGCTGGATTTTGAGTCAGGAAGACCTCAATTCCAATCTCCCTTCAGATTACTAACTGCAAGACTGAAGTAAACCTTTCACCTCTCTGAGTATCAGTTTCTTCATTTATAAAACTAAGATAATAATAATCATTTTAATTAGTGCTTTCCTCATTTTGTTATTATGTGGATTAAAAGAGATGATCTGATTAAAGCATTCCCTGAACCTCCCACCCCCAAAATGTTTCCTGACATGACTCTGAGCCACATAAAGAAAGGTGCCCACCCAAATCTTCAATTGTAGGCAAACTTGAATTTGGGGGTTACAGATTTAGAAGTCAAAGAGACCTTAGAGGTCATCTGACCAACACACCAATTTTACAGGTAAAGAAACTGAGTCCCAGAGCAGTCAAATTACTTTCCCAGCATTATACATACAGGAATTATCTGAGGTAGATACAATCCCAGGTTTTCCTGACTCCAATCCCAATATTCACTCCCCTATACCACATTTCCTCATGTGGAAGAGCCATTCTAAGCATTGATGAAGTAAATCCCCATAATCATGAGATCACAGATCTACTAAATAAGATACTAGTTGCTTTTGCTATATCTGATTTCTTTTTTAAGAAAACACTTATAGAGCACTGACCGTGGAGTCAGGAGGACCCAAGTTCAAATTTGACCTCAGACACTTAACACACAAAAAACCCCGAGCTGTGTGACTTCGGGCAAGTCACTTAATCCCAATTGCCCTACCTTCCCCCCTCCAAAAAGAAAAAAAAAAAGGAAAATACTTGAGGAGAAAAAAACCATAGTATGAGGAATAAGACGAAACCTTAATTATGGCCTAGTTCAATTTTCTCACTTTTCACATGAGGAAGCCGAAGGCCAGCGTGTAATTGGGCTGCCCAAAGATAGAAAACATAGCTTTGTGGGTATTGAAAGTGGAAATGGGGGGGTGGCTAGGTGACACAGTGAATAGAGCACTGGCCCTGGAGTCAGGAGGACCTGAGTTCAAATCCAGCCTCAGACACTTAACATTTACTAGCTGTGTGACCTTGGGCAAGTCACTTAACCCCAATTGCCCAGCCTTCCCCCCTCCAAAAAGGAAAAGAAAAAAGAAAATAGCAGCAGATTCCCCTCTCACTGATAATTCTCCAACAAATGTTCTAGCTTTAGAACCACTTGTAAGGTCTGATGGAGAGAGTATGGTTGTTCAGGAAGGGGATGAACTAGACCTCCTCTCAAGCCCCTTTCAATTTTAAGATTCAGTGATTCTGGAGACCCAGGGCCTCCAGATCCCAGTCCAGTGCAGCTTTGGATCCACCCTACTGCCTTGTTAAAAGAATCCTTTCTTGGCATTTCTGGTTAGTTCAACAATATAGGCTGAAGAAAATCAATTCCTTGGTTTTATTTTTGTTTTTTGGTTGGCAATTAGCTTTCTGCTGTCTTTGTGTTTATAATCATTTATATATATATATATATATATATATATATGTATATGTAAACATCTATATTTTCTTGGGGTGCTGTTTCATCACTACAGTTTACACTGTGTGCCAGAATGATGTATGAATATGACCACAGAAACAGTGAGAGAGCATATAAAGTGTGACTTGCCCAGCATCTAAGACTCTTTGAACTCCCATTTTCCCAAGGACTCTATTCACCGCTCTACTCTGCTAATCACTTGTTTATTTCTTTTACTGTTTAAAGTCCTGCTACCATAAGGACTCAAGTTTTAAACTAAACACTTTTTTGAATTTATAGTCACGATTCCTTGATTTTCCATGGCATGCTGACATTTTTAAAGGATTTTTGCATCTGAGTTCACATTTACAACCCCGTAATAATGGTTTAACATTCTTTCCAGTTACAAAATGAGCTTCATAATTTTATGAGCAATGTTCTTTGAAATGAAATTAATTAGTGACTTGGGCTGCTGCGGCAATTAGGAAATATTTGATTTTTAGAGTTGTATTATGTTCAAAAAAATGCTATCCAGAAGCATTCTGTATCCAAGAAATTTATTGTTAGGAAAGTTAGAAATATATTCTCTGTATATACCGATAATTTTCAATGCAACTTTAGATGAATGGATCTTTGAAGGGTTTTAAATAAATTAAAACTTATATTAGGCTCATTGTGCTATTTATTAATATAAAGTACAATTTCTAAATTAAATAGCATTCAAAAAAGTAAACACTTTTTCTTTCATTGGGTTTGTATCATTTTTTAAATGTTACTGATGATTTTCATCTTAAAAAGGCAAATTAGTTGTTAAAGGTGAACAGAATATGGAAGGGCATGCCATTGTGGCATCCATCTATGGGAATAGAAATGTTTTCCAACAATATTTATACAATACAATAATTATGTGATTCATATAATATTTATCCAATTCTTGTACATTTACAGAAGCATTTTCTAATCAAATTCTGTATCTAAGTAAGAATTCATCAGTGTTACTAGAGCAGTGTGGCCAACGTATCATGAAAAATAGGTTTGTACCCAAACCAGTACTGGACATTTCCTTTCACCTAGTGAACACAGCTGTTTGCCATATGCAAATACAGCAGTAATAAGAACTGTCCACAACTGAAATATATTCAAAAGATTAGTGGAAGAAAGGGTTGGGGGAAGATTAATCTCAAATATTAGGGTCAAAATTATTTTACCCCAGGTACTTCACGGAGCAAGATAAAATAGAAAGTGTACCTCTTGTCTGACCTCACATATGTTTGACCACCTGAGCTCTTAGACTCTGGGCTGATTTTAAACCAAGCTAGCCCAGTGGATCATTCAAGTATAACATTTTCAATCCAAAAAGTTCTCGGACTCATGACCTTTTCCTTGGCCTTTTGTGAATCCAGGAATGAAGAAGTGCTAGTCCCACTATACTCTTCCTTTTAGGCCATTCTTAGAGTGTTGTGATAACCCATTATAGAAGGGACACTGAAAATCTGGAGAGTAACCTGAGAGAAGCAGGCAAAGTGGTGAAGGGTCTTGATTCTGTGCTATAAGAGGATCTGGAGAAGAGGGACATTATGCTTGTGGATGAGTTCTTAAAGGACTGTCACTTAGAAGAGGGATTATTAGGCTTCTTCTTCATGATCCCAGAGGTCAGAACTAGAAGCAAGGGATAGAAGGTTGAAGGAGACCAATCAGGCTTGATGTCAGTAAAACAAGTCCTAACAATTAGAGCAGCTGGAAAAATTGAAGTCACTATCTCATTAATTAGTTGACTTCTCCTCCTTAGAGGACTTCAAGCAGATTCTGGATGACCACTTGTCAGGTATGCTAGAATGAGGACAACATGACTGCTGAAGTCTCCTCTAGTTCTCAAATTCTGTGATTCTTTGATTCTGTCAGGTGAATGTGAAGTTATCCTACAATGCTATTTTAATGTCAATGTCTAAATCTCATTCACTACCATTGACTAAACGATCCATTATTTGGAGGTTCATTATTTGAGAATCAGGCTTGTTGTTTCTTTTTCTTCTTGCTTTGAAAGACTATTCCTCTATTCCACTGTTTATTTGAGAATCAGGCTTGTTTCTTTTTCTTCTCGCTTTGAAAGACTGTTCCTCTATTCCACTGTTTCTTAGCCCTAACTACAAGGCATGCTGATGGGACAGTAAAGAAAAGTGGTGGTGCTGTAGATAGAGGCAGTATGACACAGTGGGAAAGGCACTGGCTTAGCTGTTAGTAGGTCTGGGTTCAAATTCTCCTCTGATGCTCACAGCCTTGGGCCCCCATTTCTTCATCTATGAAATACAGTGTTTCGAAAATTAGTCTCTGATGTCCATTTCAGCTCTAGCCCTATAATCCTATAACCCTATTTCATGGGATGAATTTCCTTTACGTATATTATATCTATTCTTTATTAATAAAAGAATTGAGAAGTGACTGTGTGTTATCAATATTGAATAAAGTAAAATGATCACTTTCTATAACTTATCTGTAAGAAAACCTTAAATGCAGATTTATTATCTTTCAGATATCTCCAGAGAGCTGCAATAAATGAGGCCAGGTATCAAAGATAAGTCTTACTGTTAGGAATTTTCTTTTCTTTGCATTTGACCCAAAGTCAACTTCTTACATTTGCAATTTCTACCCATTCCTCCAAATGCTGTCCTCTGGGGCAAAGTAGGACAAATTCAATCCCTCCTACACATGAGGAGGCTTGAAATACTTATTACTATCATGCTCTTCCTAAGAGAATTTATTCTAAGGAAATACCAAGGTATTTATTTCTGGAGAATTGTGAAATGTTATAGCTTCATTGGTGTCACCAAAGGTGACTGTAGGGTAAGAAAATCTTTGTGAGATTGGCTCCATGGGACAATCCTACTGCAGCTGGGGTGAAACTGCTGGCCACTAGCCACTCTGAGCTTTATAAGGCTGGTCCTCAAATGGCAATGAATTGCTAATCCACTCCTCAAAATCTTTCTGGAGTCCTAGGGCAGGACATACTTTGTCCTTTGCCAGTCTCTTCTTGAAAACCCAAGAATCACCACCATATCCCTGGCATTGGTGAAGGCACCATTCTCATCAAATTCATTCAGTTCCATATGGTCAGTGTTATTCTCAATTCCTCTCCCATTTTCATCCCACAGAACCAGTCTATCACTAACTCTTCTCCTTTCACAACATCACTCACTTACATTCCCTTCTCTCCTCTGACACTGATGTCACCCTGGTGCGGACCCTCATCACCTCCTACCTAGACTATCACAACAGCTACTGGCTGCCTCCCTTCCTTGTCTTTCCCGTCTCCAATCTCTCCTCCACTCCACTGCTAAAGTGATCTTCCTAAAGCACATCACTGGCCTATCTAACAAACTCCGATGGTTCTGTTACCTCCGGGATCAAATAGAAAATTTTCTACTTGGCATTGAAGCTTGTCATGTATCTGCCCCTTGCTACCTGTCTGGCATTCTAATGCTTTACTCTAGAATCTAGAGACACTGATCCACTTGCTCTGCATTATGCCTGACTTTGTCTCTCATCTCTGGATCTGTCCCAGACTATCCCTCCTACCTGAAATGCTCAGTCCCCTAACCCTTGCCTCCTGTCTTCCCAGACTTCCTTTAAGACTCAACTCACACCCTACATTTCAACTGAGGCCTCTTTTGGGCCTCTTTGATTCTGGCCCTTTCCCTCTCAAATTATCACCCATTTACACTGAATATATCTTATACATACATCATTATCCAAAGGTTGTCTCCCCCATTAGAATATGAGTCCCTTGCCTTTCCCTGTTTCCTAAATGCTTTCACAGTGCCTGGTATATAGTAAGCACTTAATATGTGCTTGTTTACTGTCTGCCTGACTGATAAGGGGACAATTAAGAGGAATACCTTGCTATAAGGGAAACCAAATCACTCAGTCATCTCTGAAACCCAAAGGCAGCTAAAGTAGACTAATTATATTGCTTATATCAGGGGATTGCATGAACAGGCATGGGATTTGAGACGGATTGGCTTCTGTCAGACACTCCCTGTATATAGTTATGGTGCCTCAGGAGACATTTAATTTATGAATATATCAGAAGCTTGATTATGATGAGCACCATTATTATCATGAAATTCTGTTCTCCTTGACTTGCCATTAGGAAATTAGCGTAAAACATTTTTCTTCTAAAGATCTTGGCTAGTAGAATAAATGTTTGCACTTGAAATAAGTAGACCATTAAGAGAAGAAACTTTGTGAGATATGCTACCCCAGGGCAAAGGTAAGAGGGAAATGAGAGAGAGTGAAAGCATGCTGTAGAAGAAAGAAAGTGAATTTGGAGTCAGAGCTTAAAACCTGTGGGATTTAAACAAATCATTTAACTTGTCTGTGAAGCAGAGGGATTAAAGGAGATGACCTCTAACATCTATTCCAGCTTGAAATCTGTGATTGTACAAAATCTTGGCCAAAAAGGGTATGAGAAAAGTACATTAATTTGCACTGGAATCAATGAATCCACAAGCCTTAGTTAAATATCCTTTATGTGCTAGGTAGACTTGTACTAGGTGTTAAAGAGATGAAGGCAATATTGAAAGAGTCCCTGCCCGCAAGGAGCTTACATTCTAATGGGGGAGACATACATGCTTATATTGTACACACACACACACACACACACACACACACACACACACACACACACATGCATGCACGTACTAAATATGTACCTCCTTTATTCATCAACTGTTGTTGGTGCTCAGTAATAGCCCAACCCTTCATGACCCCATTTGGGATTTTCTTGACAAAAATACTAGAG
Source organism: Pseudochirops corinnae (assembly GCA_028646515.1). NCBI lineage: Eukaryota > Metazoa > Chordata > Mammalia > Diprotodontia > Pseudocheiridae > Pseudochirops > Pseudochirops corinnae. The sequence continues at coordinate 357,059,733 of CM053586.1, forward strand.
TGTTTGCCATTTCCTTTTCCATTTATTCATCATTACAGACCCAGAATTTATGCTTCAGGTGAAATTCAATAAATCACTGACATGACTAAAACAAAAAGTAATATGTGCTTGTTATTGAATATCATGATTAATGATTCCAAATTAGTTCGTGAATGAGATTTACTACTCTGCAATGTCTGGATGAGTTTGTGTTTAATGTTCATGTGTGTGTGGTTTTTTTTTTTGTCTCAGTGTTTTTCATTATATTTTAATCATGGACATTTATAGAAAGCTTTAAAGTTGTTGGGGTGGTTTTTTTTTTAGTATTTTGTATACGCAATCTCTTTTGTTCTTTCTTATTACTTTTTGAAATAGTATGAAAGGTATTACAAAGAACATTTTACAGATGAGGAAATCAAAGCTCAGAGAGGCTAAGGGAATCACCAGAAGTTAAGGGACACATCCAGTAAGTGTCAAGATAAAGTCTCAAACTCAGGGTTCCTGGAGGCCAAGGCCAACACTCCCGACACTCCACCAGGCTACCTTCTGATTCTGTTGATTATTTTTTCCCAAGAAGAAACAAGCTGACATTGCACTTCTCTTTTAAAACTGATTGAATTTTTTCTTTGAATATTTTTGTTCTTCCCCAATTACACGTAAAAGCAATTTTAACATTCTTTCTTTTTAATTTTGAGTACCAAATTTTCTCCCTCTCTCTTTCCCTCCCCTTCCACTCCCTGAAATGGTAAAAAAAAAAAAAATTGATATAGATTAAACACATGCAATCATGCAAAACACATCATCACATTACTCATGTTGTAAAAGAAAACACACAGCAAAAAAAAAAAAAACCCACCATAAAAAATAAAATGAAAAAACAGTATGCTTCCATCCATATTCAGACTCCATCAGTTCTTTCTCTGGAGGTGGATAGCATTTTTTCATCGTGAGTTTTTTCTTGGATCATCATATTGCTGGGTCTAGCTAAGTCATTCACAGTTGTCCATTGTATAATATTGCTATTACCATGTATAATATTCGCTTGGTCCTCTCCATTCATTTCATATCAATTCACGTAAGTCTTGACAGGTTTTTCTGAAATCAACTTGATCATCATTTCTTATGTCACAATAATATTCCATTACAATCACATACCACAGTTTGTTCAGTCATTCCCTAATTGAGGGTATCCCCCTCAATTTCTAATTCTTTGCCACCAAAAAAAGAGCTGCCAAAATTATTTTTGTACAAATAGGTTCTTTTCTCTTTTTATCCCTTTGGGATACACACCTAGTAGTGGTATAGTTGGATCAAAAGGTATGTACAGTTTTATAGCCCTGTGGGCATAGTTCTAATAGGGGACATTACAAGATATAAAATGGATAATTTTGATTATATTAAATTTAAAAGTTTTTGCACAAAGAAATCCAATGCTACCAAGATTAGAGGAAAGAAGAAAACAGGGAGAAAAAAATTACACCAAGTATCTCAGATATATAGAGAACTGAGTCCAATGTATAAGAACACCATTCGTTTTCCAATTGATAAATGATCAAGAGATATTAACAGACAATTTTCAGATAAAGAAGTTAAAACACACACAACAGAGACATATTACTAATGATCAAAGCAAAAAAGTGATTTCAGGACAAATGTCCTGGGATTTAAAGAGTTGTCCAGCCCCTGATAGGTTAAATCCTTTGACAGGAGTGTTCAGCAATATTATCATAACAGGCTATCCTCCAAATAGAGAGACATTGCAATCTTCTATTGAATTTAGGCATGGATTTGGGGTCTGGAAATCCTAGTTCCCATCTGGGCTCTGAAATTTGTCAGCTGTGGGCTGGGCAAGTCATAGGAGCATACACACCAGCTATTCTGATTCTCTCATTATATACATGAGGAAACTGAGGCCCAGAGAGGCATTTGACTTTCACTAGAATGTGATACCAGACCCTGTGACTCTCCCTCCAGTGCTGCTTTCTCCATAAGGCTATGCTTAACCTCTGTGTAGCTCTGTGACCCTAGGAAAGTCACTTCATCCCATTTGTCTCAGTTTCCTCATCTGTAAAAGGTGCTGGAGAAGAAAATGGGAAACCACTCCAGTATCATTGCCAAGAAAACCCTACATGGGGCCATGAAAGGTCAGAGATGACTGAAACAACTGAGCAAAAACACCACCACCACCCCCGACCCGGGTTTATGCACTCAGACAGTGGTGTCAAACTCAAATGGAAATAGGGCCACTGAAGCATATCTGAGGATCCCTGCAAACACAGACTGTCCTAGAAAACCATATATTAACATAATCAATGTCCATGTTTTTTGTGACTCCACCTGTATAATTGAAATCATATAGCTTGCCTTCTCAATAGATCGTGGAACAGAAGGAAAAAGGGAGAGAATTCGGAACTCAAAAAATAAATGTTAAAACATCATCTATGTTCTCTTGTAGTTGTATGTATTTTGCTAAATATTTTTTTCTTTTTTTTCACTTTTGCTTATTTCTAGTTTACATCATTCATTTCCATGAGATTTTGATTTACAAATTTTCTCCCCATTTTTCCCTTACCCACCACCCCAAAACAGCAATCCCACTGTATACCCCCTCCCCCAATCAGCTCTCTCCTATATCCTCCCCCATCACCCCTCTGACTTTCTGGTAGGGCAAGATGGATCACCCTACCCCAGTACTTGTATATTTCCTTCCTTCCTATTCCACCCCCCACTTGTTCTATTCTCTACTTTGTCCCCGTCCCTTTACAAAAGTGTGTGCTTCTAACAACCCTACACCCCAACCTGCCTTCCGCCCTACTCTCCTGTAGGCCAAGATATCCAATTTAGAGTGTATGTCATTCCTTCCCTAAGCCAAATTCAATGAGAGTAAGGTTGACCCTTTCCATTTTGCCTTCCTGTTCTTCCCCTCTACTGTAACAATTACCCCTTGCCTCTTCTATATGAGAGGATTAACCCCATTCTGTCTCTCCCTGTCTCCTCTCATACTATTCCTCTCCCATCTCTCAATTTCACCTTTTAAAAATACT
>CM053586.1:357063255-357287346 GCA_028646515.1 Pseudochirops corinnae
TCATAAAGTCATTTGCTTCCATTTGCTCCACTCTAATTCTGAAGGAATTATTCTCTTCAGAAAGCTTTTGAGATTCTTTTTCCATCTGGCAAATTCAATGTTTTAAGGCATTCTTCTCCTCATTGTCTTTTTGGGCCCTTTTGCCATTTGAGTTAATTTATTTTTTAAAGTTTTATTTTCTTCAGTCAGGTTGTTGACTCTCTTTTCATGATTTTCTTGCATCATTCTCATTTCTCCTCCCAATTTTTCCTCCATGTCTCTTATTTGGTTTTTAAAATCCTTCTTAAGCTGCTCTGTGACTTGTAACCAGTCCACATTTTTCTTGGAAGCTTTTGGTGTGGGAGTTCTGACTGTGTTGTCTTCCTCCCGTTCCATTCTTTGATCCTTTTTGTCCCCAAAAAAGGAATCTAAAGTTGCATTGCTGGGTTTGCTTTGCTTCCTTTGCCTGCTCATGTTGCCAGTCAATTACTTGACATTAAGGTTCACTAGAACTCTGCTTTCAGAGGGGAGACCTGTGTCTCAAATCACTGGGGTTTTTGCAGCTGCTAGAGCTATTAGGTGGCCACCATTTCTGTAGCCCCCACCAGCTTTGGCTCACTAAAAATGCACCTCAGGACCACCACCCAAGACTGCAATCTCAATCCAGGCAGCTCAAGGCAAGAGCACTTAGCCTCTGAATGATCATTTGGCCACCCTGCAATCTGCAGGCCAGGAGCTTCTGAAGCAGCCACATGGAGGCAGCTGCAGGGCCACCACTTCAGCCACTTCTAGCCCTGGGGCAGTTGGCCAGACCCTCTCCCCTGAATTTATCTGAGTTCCACTGACCTTTCATTAAGTCCTTGTTTCTTATGGGTTGGTAATTCTGGAAAATGCCCCAGCTGCTGGTGATTTGTGCTCCAGCCACTGCCTGTTCTGGTGGCTCTAGGGCTCCAGCCATGGGTTCATGTGCTGCTGGTCTGGGCTCCCCTGCGGGCTGCGATGAACTCCTTCCCATCTACCTGCCAGGCTGCCTTCAGTGGGAGCTTTCTTACTCTGTCATTTTGTGAGTTCTGGAGCTTTAAAATTTGTTTAAAGTCATATTTTATAGGTATCTGAGGTGGTTATGGGGAGAGCTGCGGAGTTTTGCTGCTTCTACACCACCATCTTGACCCTGCCTCCCTAAATATTTCTCAATAACATTTTAAGCTGACTCTTGCCCACATCTTATAGGTGGGTTGTGATCTGATTTGGTAAATGGAATTTCCCCACCTGCATTTCCCCTTAATAAAGAAATTACAGATCCTTCCTTTATTCCTCAGGAAAACTCAGCTGTCACGGATTTGCAGAATGTAGGAGCATTCCATAAAATTGAAATTTTAACTTGGTGCCAAAGGCAACTGGTGAAAAAACCTAAATATAACAATAGTATTTAAAACATTATTTCTTCTGTATAAAGATGAAGCATCAAGGCTGAGGGATTCTTCTCACTGAACTAATCAGTGGTATAGATGTGATATATACAAAGCCATAATTTAGAGTTCTGCAAGCATGAATGCAACGTGATTTCACATAATATAAGAAAGGTGGTCCTAGAATCATGCAGATGGAAAGGATTGTAAATAGAGGGGTGAAGCCCTCATTCTCTCACTAGGCAGAAGGATCATTTAATCCATCATCCTCAGGCAGAACCATCTTAAGAAAGCATTCATCTTAAATTTTTTTTAAATCCCAAAAGATATTTCCATTATCTCTTTTTATTAACCATCAAAAAACACATTCAACTCTGATACAAAGGTAACGTTACACTCCATAGAGAAGGCACTGCTCTCTCCAAAGTGGAAATAGATGTTTCATCCTTAGCATTGAGTGATTTTTCTCCTCTTCTAAGGGATGCTAGCACAAGTACCCATTGTGAATTCAAGTTTACCTCCTATTGAGTCAGCATGATGGAATGGATGGGGCACTGGACTTGTTGGAAGATCTGGGTAACTTGGGGCAAACCACCTAATTTTGCTGAGCCTCAATTTCTTCATCTTTAAAAGAAGTTGGTTCTATAACCTCTAAGGTCCCTTTCAGATTGAAATCCTTGATTCTGTGATTATTGACCTTGGAGTCAGGAAAACTTGAATGCAATTTTTGCCTCTGATTCATTTTTGCTGTGGTACTCAGAGCAAATTCTTTGATCTTTTAATCCCCCAGGCAACTTTCAGAGACTAGAAGTGGTAGAATGCTGGGTGACCAGCAGTGGGAGAGGGAGTGTCCTTACTGGGAGTTCTCTAGTCTATTGAAATCACAGGTCCAGTGCTATCTCTGTCTCTGTCTCTCTCTTTTTTTCCATGTATGTATGCATATATAGAAAGAGAGAGATGTACATATATATACACATATATACACACATATGTATGTATATATGTACATTCATATCTATGTTAATGCATGCTCATAATAACATTCCATAGTGCGTGTCATAAAGATAAGGATGCCCACTTAAGAATTTGAAGCATTTCCAAAAGGAACATGGTATGCAATATTTTTTATTATTATTACCATAACATCAAACAAAATGCTTATTTAAAAGTCCATACCTCCATTATTACATATGTTGGTTTTGGCAAAGTACTATTTGGAAGAATTATTTTATTCTTTCTTTAAGGATGAATCCAATCAAGTTTTAGAATCAGGGAAAGCCTTTAGTTCCATTAAAAGTATCTCCTTTCCTTCTTATTCTTTTTTCATCTAAAGTTGCTTTATTAAATCAAATGTGAAAGGCAGCATGGTACAATATCTAGAACAATGACTTCAGAGTCAGGTAAATCTGAGTTTAAGCCCGACCCCTGATTTATGCTGGCTCTGCAACCTCGGACAAGTCACAGACTCTCAGGGCAATGAACAAACTCTAAAATCTCTAAGCTGAAGAACAGGTGCAAATCTGCATTGGTAGCAGGAGTTTCTTCACTAGGATGTCCCTACACCAATGTAATCACAGGTCCGGTCCTGCCAAAAACATATAAAAATGCAAGCTTTCTATTGAATCCATCTCTCCTTCTTTGTGAGGATTTATTAAAAGCTAAATTAGAGATATATGCATAAAAGATCTCATATTTCTCTTTCCACATTAAAGAAACTGACAAATTGGGCATGACATGAATGGATAGAGAAACAGAAAATTGTGATCCAAAATATTTCCCAAATTTTCTTGCCCACACTTTATTAATTCAAAGTACATAAACTCGAGAACTGCTTTGTAGATTTTTTTTTTGGTAAATTGTTTTGCCTTGCCTCAGTGAACAGACACTACAAAATGTTAGGAAGACATATTTTGGCTAAATCTAAGAAAATACTTTTAGCAGTCAATCAAAAGTAGAATGGGCAGCTTTGGAGAGTAGGTTCACCCTCACTTGGAGTATTCCAAAAACTCATCATTCACTTCTTGAGTATTTTTAGACAGAATTTCTGTACAGGGAAAGGTTGGACTAGGTTCATTTGAGCACTCAGAGTCTATGATAGCTCAAATATTTGCAACTAGTAATTCTGTGTCCTATTGGTCAAATTCATTCCCTTCTTTTATTCAGACTAATATAGAGCAGCATTGTAGCAATTCACTTCAACAAACTTTATTAAGCTCCTAAGTGCAAGGTGCTGTGTGGATGCCACAGTGGAAAAGAAGAAAGTCTCTGCACTAGAGTACTTAAAAGTCTAATAGACAGTTGAGAAATTGTGGAGTTAATGATAATTCAAGCATATTATCAAGCTTCCATCATAAGAGTCGGGCCATGATATCAGAAATCAAATACTTCTCAAATGATATGTGCTTGAAGACAGTAAGAAGCACTTAGCATCAGTAACAACGAAATCCCTGTTATCAAACAGAAGATCTCCATCACCAGATTTGCAAGTAAGCACCTTGGAGGTAAAGCAAATGAGTAACATCATTAGCAGAAATCATTTGAAGACCCTCAAATTTAATCTGAGAAATCAACGTGCTCCTACACTGCCTTGACTTGGCAGATGAGTAAATGCAAACTAAGTCTTGAGTAATGCTGTTAGAGAACAGCACTCCCATAATAGACTAATGAGTGGGAAATATGATCACACTGCCTTCAAATATTGGAAAGGTTGTCATGGTGAAGACAGATTAGATGTTTTCTGCTTGTCTCTGAAGGATAGAGCCAGGAACAATGGGTGACAATTTCAGAAAGGCAGATTTCAGTTCCACTTAGATTTTTAAAAAATAAACTTTCTAAGAAAAGCTGCCCAAAGGTGAAATGGGCTACCCTGGGCCTTAGTGAGTAGGAAATGAAAGGAGGCTGGCTGCATTTACAAACAGGAAGACCTAAGTTCAAATCCTGGTTCCCACATCTTCTAGCTAGGTGACCTAACTATTCTGTGCCCCCTTTGCCTCATCTATAAGATAAGGGCATTGCATTTGATGGCCTTCCTCACTTTAAATCTATGATTCCATGGAGTCCTCAAGCAGAGGCTGAATGGCCAATGGTCATGAATATTATGGAGAAGATTCCTGTCCAATGTTAGGTGGGGTTAGCTGGCCTCTCCTTCCTACTCCTCTGAGATTCAGATAATTAAATTAATAGCAGACATTAACTAGTGTATCCATAAAGCTAATCTGTTCCAGACACGGGCTCTTATTCACTGCATTTCAAATTTTTGAGAAAAAATTGTTAGAAAGTTTCCAAAATTGGTATAATATCTGATGCAGCAAATAAATGAATTTGCCCAATCAGAATTTCAGAAATTCAGAGTTCAACAAGCCCAATCTGTACTCCTAAAAGCGTACCTTCTGTAGCTATAAGGACATTAACATTTCCTTGTCATGCATAAAAAGGGGTTTGTGGGTAGAAGCATTATAAACTGTATGCTTAACTGGAACTCTGCCATTTTCATGATTTAAAAGGACCTGGAACTCTTTGTATTTTAACCAATGACAAAACCATAGAATGCTGAGACTGAAGATACATCAGAAATCATGGCATCCAATATTCACTGAAGCTTGAATTTCCTCAACACTGACCTGAATAAATGTGCATCCACCTTCTGCTTCAGCAGGACATTTTACTACCTGGACAGTGCCTGGCACATAGTCCAGAAGGGGTTAATCAATGCTTGATGGTTAATTCATTGATCATCACACTGTTGGATCCTGCTCCACTTTGAGGTAACTCCAATTGTCAAGAAATTAACTTTATTGACATAAGAATAATAAATTCTTTCCCTTAGACTTTTCTGGCTTTACTTAAAATCATGGAAGACCTGAGTGGCATTGGGTCCACTTGGGCTAGAAACTGACAAGACCTACAATACCGGCTAGACTGGTGAGGTCTGGTGGATACCATGAGGTTAATAGGCAAAGGGTCAAGTTCCAGATGAACACATTAACAGATTCAGAAGTGGACTTAAGCATGAGATGAAATTCAAGCAAGTAAGCTAAGACATGAATAGTTGAATAGCATAGGTCTAAGCAAGCTGGGTCTAGAACTTGAAGCTTAACAAAAGAAAGATTAGAGAATAGGAATCTAGCAAATGTTGACCCTAGCAACAGTAGATGTCATTGGTCTAGTACCTGAATGTTTTCTAGACACTTTACATATTTTATTCCAAGGGGGAATAAATTCACAAGGGAGTCCCACTCAGGAAATTAAGTAATACCTGTTGAACAGAAGAACTGATCTTTAGACATCAACTGAGAGGATGAGATAACCATGTACTCAAGAGACTGACAGTGATTGCTCTACTTACTAGGGTTAAATGAGGTTTTATGGACTTTCTCTAGGGTGTTCCCTCTGATCATCTGGACAGAGATAGAGTGTTCCTCTTAATCTCTAAGTGAAAATAAGATATTATTTTATCTCTAGACGTTGAGTAGGTGAAAGACTGCCTGCTGTTCTAACTTCAGGTCATGTGAAGAATAGTGGACTTATGCCAAGGAACAGAATAAGGAATGTTGGCTTCTCAGAATACAATTAGGGAGACTGAGGCATGGGGGATTCAGCAAGACAGCTAGTAAATTTCCATAGCAAACTGAAACTAGATCGTAAGTCAGGGTTACAAAATTGGCCCCAAGCAACAGAACAGAGTTTAATAAGCATCAAAGAATTACACAGCAAAATATATAGGCAAAATATATGGGACTTTGACCCAAAGTCCAGGATGCTATCTACTAGCTGTCTAATGTTTGTAATATAGTCTTCTTCCTTCCCTAACCTTTTATTAAAAAGTCAAGGCTTAAGAAGTTAAACATAAGTCATTAGTTAAGATTCTCCAAAATTTGGAGTCTTTATTTCATTCTGAATCCATAGTACTCATGTTCAAGCATACCAATTGTTCAAGACTCCCTTATGCATCATCTTCTATTTTGAGAAATCCTAAAATTAAAGAAAACTTGATTCCCTATTTCCAGTTCCAGTATATTCTCTCTCAAGTTCTCCCTTCTGTCTTCTTGGTTTATATCATGGACCAGTCTAATGGGCATTTCTTTACCTTCAGATTCGATGTTGCCTATTGTATTATCCTTATAAATGTAATTTCGAGTTTCTGTAGTATATTTCATCTCTTGAGCTGTATCCATAAGTATAAATTTCCATCCTTTCATTCAACTAATTTCCTTTCTTACAAGGTAGTCACGATGTGAAACTTTAGCTCAGGTACTGATTGAAAATTCCTCCTCGATGCTTTCTGTTCAGCCTTCATGTATTCCGGAACAGGATTTGCATTTTATTAGGTATCATCAGGAAAACAAATGGGTTTCCTATTTGTTAGGTTACAGCACCATTCCTAAGACAAGGTGAAGGCATAACTGCATTCAAGGCCTATATTTCCCCTGTACTGAATTGTGCTGTATGCTACTTTTTAATGCGATGTTGAATTATTTCTTTGGATATTAAACTTGCCTTACATAAAAAGGGAATTATAAAAAAATAAGGAATATTTCAATGGACTCTTTGCAATGTGATGGCAATAAGACTGACATATTTTTAGCTGATCCGGCCAACATAAACATTAAGAATGCCTTGCTACTAGTTTGAAGTTTGTAATAAATATCTATATGACCTTGATTATATGTCAGTAAATTCAAATGCTGCATCTAGCACATTTCCAAAAGGAAGAAGCCTAATGTTCCTATTTCTCACATGAGCATTTTCAATGTGCTGGTATTTAAAGAGTCTCCAAGTCTAATGTTGTACATAGGGCGAGTAGAAAGCAGCCTATTGCAAAGGTTCAAAGGTCGTGGGGCTATTAGCACCCATCTATATACCTTTCACTGTGCCTAAAATGGTGAATTTGAGAATCACAATGTCTGGTATGTAGTAGGAGCTTAATATATGCTTGATGACTCATTTGATTATTCTTTTATGTCTCAAAGGTCATTGGTTCTATGTTGTTAAAATTCAATTCAACAAGCATTTATTAAATGCCTATTATATGCCAAGAACTATGCCAAGAAGTGGGGATACAAAGACAAGAAAAGTCTTTCCCTTCACAGGGCTTACATTTTATACTGGCAAGGCAAGATTAACCAATGAGCATTTATTAAGTGCCTACTGTATGCCAGGCACTATGCTAGGCTCTGGGGATACAAAGATAAAAAGAACTTGTCCTTGCCCTCAACTAACATTTTATACTAAGTATCAAGAGACTTGGGCTCTAATCCTACATCTTCCCAAATGGTGAACTTTATGCAAGCTATTCTACTTTGGTGGGTCTTCAGTTTCTTATCTGTAGAATGCATTTATCCAAAAAAAAAAAATTTACTAAGCTCCCAAATGGGTAGAGCACTGAAATTGGAACAAGGATATTGCTCATGTCCCTTGTAGCTCTAAAATTTTGCAATTCTGAAATATAGTACAAACTTGGGAAGGAAAGCACCTTGAGGTCTCTCAGAGTTCAAATGAGGCATCACTTCTCCACGAAGCATTTTCACTCCCTCCCCTCCATAAAGACTCCTTCTTAGCATCATTGCCACCCATCAAAATCACTCTTCCCCCAATGTCCTTCACTCTGCTTAGTTGGTTCCTCCAGGAATCTCCATTTTGAGGAAAGTGCCCAGGTCAGATAGAGTCACAATTTAACTCCTTCACAGACTTCTTTCACCACCAGCTTCCCCTGCCTTCCCTCCTTTGTGGTCTTCTTTCTTGAGGTTAACTCCTATCTTTCTTTTGCTTATATTTGCTTCCCTGGCACTTAGCCCAGTGCTGGGCACGTGGGAAATGCTTCACAATCATTGATTTGGCTTTCCCTGCTCATATTTTCCAAAATCACTATGTCTTGGTTTCTCTTTCACCCCCATCACTACCTGTAGGTAAAGTGCTTCACAAACCTTAAAACTCTAAGTAAATGCACGCTCTTTTCTTTTACTGCATTTGGAAGAGGTGACTCTCCATTACCGTCAGGGAATATTTCAGCAGCTGAATGGTAAGGGTGAAAAAGACCTAATTTAAAAGGTAAAAACACCGAACTTCAAGTCAGAAAGACCTGAATTCAGATCTTCACTCTGAAACTTACTAGTTCTTGTCATATAACCATGGAGAAGTCACTTAGAATCACTGAGAATTCAATTCCTCACCTGTAAAATGGGGATGTTCAAAATGTACAATTATTCCTTCCACATCTTAAGGGTTAGGGGTGTGGTGCCCCTACCTTTATACCAGAGAAGTTTAGATTTCTTCTTTTTCTTTTATGGGGTGTTTACAGTACCTTATTATTAAAATTGGGTTGATATTATACAATACTATGCATGTTTTGTGCCTTTCTGAGTTCCTAAACTTTTTCTGTGTCATCAACTAGCCCTTTGTGTGCTATCAGCAGCTTCCACAAGATTCCCCAAAATTCCCATTTAATTTTTACATTGACCCACCATATTCCAAAACCTCGATGGGAAAAGTTGTGATGGTGGAGGGATAACTGTGCTTATCTGACAGGGCTCTTGCAAGGCTCAAAAGGTGTAATATGTATAAGGTGCCATATCAACGTCAGTCATTATTTGTCTTCTTTACACATGTGTTGTGTACTACATCTACCACCCACCAACCAGAAAGATGCAAGCTCTTCCCTTGGATGACAGATTTTGCTTAATGTTTTGTTTTTATACACTTACTGATTTATGGACTTCCTGAAAGCCATTTCTAAGGAAATACCCAATAACCGTCTCAAACACAACATGCCCAAAGTAGAACTAATTATCTTTCCCCAAAACCTCCCTCTCTTTAACACTTTGGTATTCTTCCTGTTCCCAAAGTTCACAAACTTGGTATCAGTACTGATTCCACATATATCCTCACCTTACAAATCTAATCAGTAGCTAAGTCTTAATAAATGCTCCTTGGCCACTCATTTGGTTTGTGCCTTGTGTATGCTTTGCACATAGTAGGCAATAAGTAGTTGGCATTTGTTACATCATCTAACATTCCATGAGAAGCAAGGTAACATCTACCTGAGAAAAGGGAGACCCAGTAGCATCACTTGAGGGGTGAGGATGGAGAGGAAAGAAAGGAGGGGAAAATCAGGGCACCAAGAGAGGAACAGGGAAGTGAAGGAGACTCTCACATAAGCTCCAGCACATCACACTTGTCTGGGGCAGGCTCTGAGACTCCCCACATCCAAACAATGTCTTTCATTTAATTTCCAACATGATCCATGTAATGATTTGTAACTTGATATAAAGGAAGAGTAGTGACTGTGGAATCAAAGGAGCTAGGTTCTCATTGTACATCTAACATTTACTCTCTGCCACACCATGCTTATGTCTCTGCAGCTTTCCGAGTTTTACTTTGCATATCTGTAAAATGAATGAATTGGCCAGATGACTTTTAAGGTCCCTTTTAGCTCTATATCCAGGATGCTAGGCTTTGTTTACACAAAACACAAAACTCCACAAAAAATTTAAAGGAGATTTTACACTATCCCTCCTTCACATAAAGGGAATGGGGATCTTTTCGAGTTGCTAAAGCCAGAATTAAGTGTCTATGAGGCAAAATGATGAAACTCAATGTGAGGTATGACGTCAAACCTTGCTAGGTAATGCCACATGAGGGAGAACCCAAGTTTCCATAAGGTTCCCAGGACACTTGTTTCTTATTGGACTACCTATCTTCCTGGGGCAACTTGGTGGTGCAGTAGATAGTATGACAGGCCTGCAGTCAGGAAGACGCATCTTCCTGAGTTCAAATCTGACCTGAGACACTTACTAGCTGCATGACCCTGGGCAGGTCACTTCACCCTGTTTGTCTCAGCCCTTCATCCGTAAAATGAGCTGGAGAAGGACATGGTAAACAACTCCAGTGTCTTTGACAAGAAAACCCCAAACGTGGGGTCCCAAGGAGTCGGACACAACTGAAAAACAACTCAATAACAAAAACACATCCTCCTAAATGGATCCAAACCAACAAAGCCCACAGACAGAGCTGTGAGTTACCCCAAACATCTGGGGTTTATTGTCCCTTCATGTGCTTCTGGGAGAGGCTTCTGCATGTGCCTGTTTTCTCCCATAGAAATTGAGTGCATTTGTAGCAGTGTGATCCGTGCACATGTGTGAATTGTGATGCATTTTACTACTCGTTGACTTGATTAATTTGAGTTCCCATGATATTATCATTTCCTTTAGTGCTCAGTAGATGGTTCTGATTAAGTTCTAAAAGTGTCATTATTATGAGTCGCTGGTTCGTATGAATAGAAGTGCATTGGTGGGGGCTCAATAGCTAAGGTGGTGAGTAGGGAGAGTATATTGGTCCCTTTTGTGCAAACCTATTTGTTTACATGATATTTCCCTCATTAGAATGTAAACTCCCTGAGGACAGAGCCTGACCTTTTGCCTTTGGTTTTTATCACCAGGATTTAGTACAGTACCTGCTTATTTAATAAATGCTAATTTATTGATTGCCACAAGTGGTTTCAAGGTCTAGTTGCAGATGAAATTTCTCTCAAGTGGTAGTAGTTTATGGATACATAAATACAGGGTGGCACACTGCCCAGACTACTGGGCTCAGAGACAGAAAGACTGGGTTCAAATCCTGCCTTTCCCACCTACCAGCTGTATGACCTTTTCAAATTACTTGTTCTGTAGATGACTGTGGTCCCTCCTAAGGAAGCCTTAGGTAACTCAGAGATAACTTACATACTGTGGGATGGAGGGGTCTTTATACCTTCATGTTTCCCCATATTCACAGGCACATATCAGGTCTTCTAATGTAACAGACATCCTTGTGAACTGTGCATGGACACTTAGAGAATCCTGCCATAAAGATCTGGCAGTATTATAGGGACATACTATTTTACTAACCTATTTAAAGGAAATGAATATATATATATATATATATATGTAGGTATAGATATGTATAATTAGCAGTAGTAAAAGAAAAGTTCAAACAATCCCTATATTCAATTCAGAGAGCTTTACGGAGACAGGAGACCTGAGTTCGAATCTTTCCTTAGACTCTTAATAGTTGTATGACACTGGGCATGTCACTAACCTCTCAGCCTCAGTTTCCTTATTTGCAAGATGAGGGAATTGAACTAGATTAACAGTGCTCAAACTTGTTGGTCTCACAACCCTTTTACAATCTTCAAAATTATTGAGGTCTCCCCCAAAAAGCTTTTTTTTAAAAAAAGTAGGGTCATATCTATATTTATTGTGGTAGAAACTAAAATTCATAGAGAGCATTTTTCTTTTGTGTGTATGTATACATATGTGTGTGTCTCTATACATACACATACATAAGTGAGTATACATTTTGAGAATGATACTATTAAAAATTTAAACATCTTAGTATTAGGATGAAAATAGTTTTGACCTCTGACCTCCTGAGTCTCAAGGGAATCTCCAGAGATCTCTGGACCGCATTGGGGAATCACTAGACTAGAGTACATACATCCTAGGACCCTTCCAGCTCCGAATCTGTGATTTATGATCCTATATATTAGATTTAAGAGCATTTATCAGAAAAAGAATACTTTTCTTGGGATTTTGCCATTTGTGCATCTGTGATTTTTAGGATACTGATTTCAGTGTGGTCATTTTTTTTTTCATTCAGATGCCAGGCATCATGGCATAGGGTGTGGAAAGTTGGCTTTGGAATCAGGAAAATCTGGGTTCAAGTTCTGCTTATGAAACATATCTGCTGTAACCCTGGACAAGTACCTTAATTCCAGGAAATGCCCCAGGTAGCCTCCTAAGTCTAAAAAGTTGCCAAGCAGCTTCAGATCTCCACTGGAGGAAGGAATTTCCTTACAAGGAGTCCACGAAATCACAAATATAGTCTCCTCAAAAAAGGAAATAGTTTGAAAATTGATTTGTATAAAATGTCATACGTTAAAAATTGTGTACAAAGCATGGAAAAGTCATTAATGGAAAAAAGTGACTTGTGACTTTCACATGAAACAGAGCAGCACCCAATTAAAGCAGAGAGATTCCATGATTAATTTATTCCAGACACTTCTTGTTGAAAAATTATACTCAGTACAAGTCGACTGCTGTAGTTAGTGGTCATGAGTCACTTCACAATGGTTCAAAAATAATGGAGACAGGCACCCAGACTCTGAAGTTTGCCCTTGAAAGTGCTTTGAATTCTTTTATTTTAAAAACGTGATTGTTAAATCCAAATTACTTTGCTGTACTCATTCAAGAGACTGATGTATTTGCAGGGGGCATAAATTCCAATTTAAACCATTTTTCTCCAATATATGCCTTCAAATTGAAACCTTTATTTTTAAACCAACACTTTTCTAAGATGCTGACCACAGGTGTCCGTCATTTAAACTTGTGTTCCCTAAGCAAATTTCCAATTTAAATATCTATGGAGAAAACTGGAGAGAATTATGTGGTGTGAAATACATTATCTTCATTTTGAGTCTTTGCTGATAACCTGCCATCCTATGATGTGTTCTCCAGCCACAATCTCTCCTCAAAGCACACCAGACTCTCAGTGATGTCACAGAAGTGAGTTTTTCAAATCCCACATAATCCAGATTGAATCTTCTGGGAGTGTCCTCTTTTGGATGGGGATGTATCCATGCAGGAAAGAAATTCCGAATGTGAACGTGGCTCTGAAAAAGCAAATGTAGATGGCAAGAAAGGAAAACAAAGGCAGAAATTCAGAGGGAAACATCCTCTTGTCTATCCTGCTTCTATCTGAAATATATGAATATGTATTAGGTGTAATTAAATATGCAAATAGAAGGCACCATGACCTACTGGACAGAGAATCCAGGTTCAAGTCCTGCTTCACACACATACTGACTGTGGGAGCCTGGACAAGTCTCAGTATATCCCCAGGCAACTCTGAAACTATAAGGTCCAGAAGCATCATTATTTGGGTCAATGGTTTTTAACATTTTTTGCTTGGTTAACCCCTTTGAACAACAATAAATGTATTGTGAGCCCCCAGAGTAATTTAGCATACTACTCCTAATATTATTTTAGATTTATTCATTAAGTAATTGTAGTCATTGTAACACTGACCTCTGTCCCAAAAAGTTCATAATGAGTTTGAAAACAAACTTATAATGCTTCCGACATGCATGTGTTTCTTCTCACAGAGAAAAAAAAAACCGTATTTGTAGCATAATTGGGCAATCACTTACTGCCTAAGGATCTATTAGGGAAATTTTTTCAGGAACCACATGGACCCTCCTCATGCACCTCCCTGAGCTCTCCAAACCACTAACTAGGAAGAACTATTCTAAGTCAGTGAAGGTAGTTTCTAACTGGGATGAAAAAATAGATCTGAAAGAAAGAAGAAGAGAAAAGCTAAACATACATTTACTATAACTGAACCAGAAGCAAACTGACAATTAAAACATGCTTTGAATGACTTTGAAGATAGTTGGGGAACATGTTTTTGATCAAAATGAAAGACTTGCTTTATGAATCATTCTAATGTATGAGAAGAGGCTGGTGTGCCACGTGAGAGTTTATGGGAGAGAACTCTGGCTTCCAGCCTTGCCTCTGACACCTCCTGGCTGTGTGACCCCAGACAAGACAGCATCTCAGTGCCCCTGGGCCACTCTCTAAGACTATAAACGGTATAGATTGAGCTAACATGTTTTGATAGAGTATCCTCATCTGGAAATTTCATGTACTGATGAATCTCAGATTCAGTCCCTATCTCTTTAATATACATAAGACAATTTTCTCCCCTCTTTAAGGAAGAGTGGATTTTTTTGATACACTACTCCATGTTCATTTTATATTTCCCTTTTCTCCTTTGGGTGATTCTAAAACAGTCTCTCAGAAAACTTTATATTAATCTATTTCAATATTAGTAGTTTAAACAAATATTCCAACTTGCCCATGTCATACACCAAGTTTTTTTTGTTTGTTTTGGGTTTTTATTTTCTTTTTAGTCACATCATTCCCATTTCTGGGACATTGAAATTGACTTTTCTTATCTTAGCGTTGGAAGATCCCGAGGGTCCCCCCCTGACCCAGTCACCTGGGGACTATACAGTGGCCTGCACAGCAGCAGAGGTCGAGGCAGCAGCTTTACGAGCACCAGCAATAACAGGACCAGGAGCATCCACGCCTATAGACTTGGCAGAGGTAGTTCTCCCAAACTCTGCTCTGGAACTAAATCTTTTTGGAATACCACATGCTGGTTGGGGCTGCCTTTTCTTTCCATGCTGAGGGTCATGCAAAATATTTGGTTTTTAATTAAAACAGCAATAACTTTCATGTTAAAAAGGAGGAAATCTTGTGTGCTCCGATACTCTCAGTCTGAGGCAGCTTTTTTTTTAAATCTAGACCTATGATTTTATCAGTGTGGAGAACTCCTTAAGTAGAATCTTCCTCCTCTGGTACAGATTGGCACTCATCTGAATTTGTAATCTTAAAGATCTGCCTAGGCCACTGATGGGCTAAATAACTTGCCTATGGTCTCATCAATAGTGCCTATCAGAGTCAGGATTTGAACCCAGATCTTTCCCTGGAGATTCTCCTCAATTTGCCCTTTATGTATCTTGTACCTACATAGATGTCAGCATGTTGTTTCCCCCATTAGACTTCCAGCTCAAGGTCAAGAGCCAATTTACCTTTCTTTGCATAGCTCTTTATTCATTATCTCACCAGAGGTTGGTGTCAGCCCTATAAGGTAGGTACACTAAGCATTCATATCTTCATTTTCTAGATAAAGTACCTAGGCACAGAAAGGTAGAGTTGCTTCACCAAAGTCACACATCTAGTTGGTGTCAGAGGCAGAAAGTTTATCCAAGTCTTTCTGAATCCTGGTCCT
Organism: Pseudochirops corinnae; assembly: GCA_028646515.1. Classification (NCBI taxonomy): domain Eukaryota; kingdom Metazoa; phylum Chordata; class Mammalia; order Diprotodontia; family Pseudocheiridae; genus Pseudochirops; species Pseudochirops corinnae. Next base: position 357,078,471 of record CM053586.1, read on the forward strand.
AGAACTCTATACAGCATTCTGATACTCTCCAATGATCTTCTTCTAGAGATACATGCTGCATAATTCAAACTCATACCCCAGCAGCAGAATCCCAAAATTTGAAAGTTGGAGGAGGCCTCCCTGAACACCTAGTCCCACTCTGTAGTGAAGGGAATTCCCTTTATCATTTCCATCCCAATAATTGGTCCCTTCCTGTTGGTGAGAACCAAATGCAGAAGAGAATTTCACCTTCTTAGTTCCTCCACTTTTTGAAGGATAAATTTATCACTAAGGCAAGTCAATAATGTATTACGGGCTCTACTTCTGGCAAAGTGAGAGCATCATCACATATTTGTATAACTGAAGCCCTGATCATTGCCCTATTATGCTTTGTGCCATGCTTATCATCAGTTTCTCAACTCCTCATCCATCTCCTCTTTCTGGCTAGGTGGTCTTTAGTAGACTCAAATCACAAAATTACTTTTATTTCTCCATCCTTTGAACTTCATCGGAATATTGTCCATCATGTTACATCACCAGCCCCCAGTTCTGAGATTTCCTCACATAAGTATACCTTCTAATACGTAATGCTCCTCTGGCCATTTTATTTAGCCTATCCCCTTTTAATAAGGAACCCCAAAATAGGACCTTGATCAATTCATGAGTTTTGTCTCACTTGAGGCACAGTGAAAAACCTATGAGGTTAACTTTTCTTTCTGCTCTCTAGTTCCTTTCAACTGTTGCCTAAACTTTGGGGCAAAATTAAGATAAGCATGATACCAATATGTGATTTGTTTCATGTTTTCTTTTCACCATATGTAATTTAATACATAACAGTGATTTTGTAGCACTAAAATGTACCTAGGCACAGAAAGGTAGAGTTGCTTCACCAAAGTCACACATCTAGTTGGTGTCAGAGGCAGAAAGTTTATCCAAGTCTTAATTACCTATGTTGGTTTCATTTCTATAGTGTATTTTAATTTGCACATTGAATTGTTTTCTGTAATGACTTTATGCAAAATAATAAAATCACCATCAGGGGGTATATTTACATGGAACATTTAAACATGTAATTTAGTGTTGCTCTTGTGTTTCTATATTAAAACTGTATTGTGCCTAAGGACCAAAATATATAGGTAATCCTCTGGGTAATTTCAATTGCAGCTTTATTTAACATTATTAAACTGTGGATAATACAGGATTTAATGGAAGTCCTCCCTTGATGTCTCATCGGGGATTCTCAGAGAATAATTCTCAGAGAATAATCTAATAGATTGTAAACTCTAAAGTGGTCTTCTTTTTCAGTCACAAACATTTGTCTTCTCTCCTTTCCAATCAACCCTTCTGCCAATTTTAAAGCAAAAAACAAAAGTCTTGTAACAAATGTGCTTAACAAATCTCCACCTTGTCCAAAACTGCATTCTACATCTTGAATCCAAAGTAGAAAAAAGCATTTCGAATCTAAGTCAGACAACAACTCCCAAAATCTGAGCCTGTTTGCCTGATGTCCAACTCAGTTTCAGCTAAGTTGAAAATGTTATTTACCCAGTCTACCAAGAGCTAACAACTGGTTAACCACAACACAACGACAACACAACAGCCAAGAAGCTCTTTCAAGGGACATTGAAAGAAATGTCATCGAAGAAATGTATGTATGATGTATGGGATAAAATCACAGACTCTTGAAGAACCAGTAAATCCTTCAATAAGCAATTATTAATCTCCTCCCATGGGCTAGACACCTTGCTAGGCTTATAGTTGTGGAGCATGAAGGGACTTCAGAAGGCATCCAGGTCAACCTCCCCATTTTACAAAGAAGGAAAGTGAAGCCTAGAAACATTGTGACTTGAGCAAGCAAGCAGCTGAGGCAGCATTTGAATACATAATGAATACATTAAGGCAGTGACAAAATAAAAACCATTCCTGCCCTCAAGGAGTTTATATTCGGTCAAGATTTCAAGATTTTTGTCATTTGACAATCTATGTCAAACGCTACCGAGACATTAAAACACCGCGTTAATGTCTAGTGTTATTATCATTATAATAGTTGAGTCCAGAGTCAGGAAGTCATAAGTTCAAATCCAGCCTCAGACATTTAGTAGCTGGGTGATTCTGGGTAGGTCACTTAAACTCTGTTTGTCTCAGTTTCCAAATCTGTAAAATGGAGATAAGAATAGCAACTACCTCCCAGGTTTGTTTCAAGGATCAAATGAAATAATTATAAAGTCCTGAGCACAGGGCCTGGCACAAAGTAGGGGCCGTGTAATGTAAGTCCTTATTATTGTATTTTATTTCATAGAAACAGAAAAGAGTACTATAGTCTAATGCAAATGAGTTCCCTAAGGTTTATGGATTATGGATTATAAGCCCCTAAAATATTGCTCTCAATGTAGTTAATAAAATATTATAATGAGATTCATTTCTATATTGACAGGAATTCTATATTGACAGGAATTAACAGAATTGGGATTTACTTAAAATTGAAGTAAATGGAAGAATGGTTCTAGAATTTTAATCTGTTTCATTTATTACCTAGAAAATCTTGAATTACGGCATTCCATGAATGATTCTGAAGAGATACTCAGAGTCCTCAATTCATGTTGATTTACCATATGAAAAATAAAGAATGGGCACTACTTATTTGTACAATTTTATAGCATCTACAGTATGTAGGTACAATGTACCATTAAAACTGTATTATTCATTATTTCCATGAGTCTTTCCCAATATGCCTAATTATTAGCACTCTCCTGGCCCCAGAAATTATTTGGGTACATGTGTATGTGTGTATCTATGTATATGTGTGTATACACACACACACATGTATTTGTGTATATGATGTATATATATATAATATGTCTAGCATTGTCCATGTGTATATCACGTTTGTATTTTTGTATATGTGTGTTACTGCATTTATTCACCTGTGTACATGCAGGTATTTTCTCCTCAGTAGAACATAAGGTCTTTGAGGGCAGGATAGGTTTCTTCTTTGTCTTTATGTCTTCAGTGCTTAGAATATAACAAGTGATCAATAAATGTGTCTTGAATTGCACTGAATTTTTAGTGTGACTATTTATAAAGATTTGCTCTTGGGAAATCACAAATTAGCCATTTTTGCATGTTCAATAAATCTCTTGTTTTTTATCCATGTCTCCTAACTGCTATTTTTCATTGCTTGTATCATCTCTCAAAGCTAAAATGGATGTTTGAGAATTGTGTGTCCTAAATACCTTAATAATAATATGTTCAGTTTATAGTGTTGTAATTATATGATTTTCTCTGGTCCTTTCAACAAGCTTATAAGTTAGGAAGGATAAGAACTGCCCAATCCATTTTAAGGATAAAGAGACAGAGGTTTATAACTATTAGGTGCCTTTGCCACAGTCAGACAAGTTATTAAATTAAATATTTGGGACTCAAAGCCAGTACTGCCAACCTTATAGCCATTTCTTCGCCCCCTCTACCATATCTATACTACTAAACTATCTGTGTCAAGTGACAGGAAAACTTTAAAAGCATTAAATTAATATCTATTATTGTATAGTAACTTTTTCTGCCTTCTGAAAATGTTGAATTTAAGATGAATAGAAAAGCAAACTTGTAACTTTTAGGGATTTTCACCTACAAGTTCAGTATGGGTTGAAAAGTATAATGAGTCAGGGGAAAAAAAGGTAATGCACTCTTATGGTACATGAAGAGAGATATAGTTTCTAAGAATAGGGAAGAGATAGTCCTGATATGCTCTGTCCTGATCAAACACATCTGGAATATTGTGTCCAGTACTAGTGGCCAGATTTCAGGAAGGACATTAATAAACTAGAGAAATCCCGAGAAGAGCAACCAGGAAGGTGAAGGACCTCAAATTCATGCTGGAGGACGACAAGTGGCAGGAACTCGAGATGTTCAGCGTGGAGAAAGGAAGATGTAAGAAGGGCATGACTGCCATCTTCAATTACTGCAAAGGTCATCAATGAGAAGAAATTGTAAATGTTCTCCTTGACCCCAGAATGGGGGTTCTTATCCTGGGCTCCATGGATTTTAAACACATAGTAATCATATTTTACTATAATTGGCTTCCCTGGTAATCCTACATATTTTATTTTATGTATTCTATGAAGGAATCCATAAGCTTCACCAGCCTGCCAGAGGGGGCCCATGACATAAAAAAGGTTAAGAATTCACATCCCAGAGGTCTGAACTAAGAGGAATGAGTATAAGTCAAAAAGAAGCCATGTTAGGCTCACTACAAGGCTAGATTTAGCAAGAATCAGAGCTGCCCCAAAGTGAACTTAGCTGACTTGGAAAAAAGTGGATCTTTCCTCGCTGGAGCCACTTACCAAAGACTGTTGGGTAGCTTGTCTAGAGAACTCCTGATCAGCTTTTAATTGGACTCAGTGGTCACTGAGGTCCCTTCTAACTCCAGGTTTCTGGGATGTTATGGTATCTCATTGAAATAAAGTAGACATTATTGGGCAGAGTGTGCCCGTGCATCATCTGCTAATTAAATCTTCCCTTCCCCTTCAAATCTTCCCAACTTTCTTACTTGCTAAAACACACTTTGAAAATTATTTAGAAGCACCCAGATAAGAGCAGCTTAAATTTAAAAACATGGTATTGGCGTATCACCAAACTATTCCAAGTGAGAGATCTGATTTTTCCCCTAACACTTAAAAGTGTGAGTATTTAAAAACCAGCAGCATGGCCTCATAGGAATTAGGCTTCAAAGGGAACCCAGAGAACGCTGAGTTCAACCCCTTCATTTCACAGCTGAGGAAACCAAGGCCCAGAGAGATGTGATTTGATCAAGCTTATACAGGTAGGAAAAATAGCCTGAATCCACACCCCAGGCCCCACCTCCAAATTTCCACTGGTGTTTGCCTTGACTCAAGGATGATTTTCTCCACCTGAAGTGATCTACTTCACAAACACTTGCTTAGTATATGTATACATTGTCCTAGGGTACTCAGCGATCACAACAACGAGTCTTTCTTCAGGACAGCAATGCTTGGCATGTAGTAGGTGCTTAATAAATACTTGTTCTTAACATCTCTCCATCACCACCTTCAAAGACGCAAATCCTTTTCTGATCCCCAGAGCTGCCAATGGCTTCCCTCTTGTGTGAATCAACTTGTATTTATTCTATATATATTTAGATTGTCTCCCCAGTTGAATTTAAGCTCCTAGTGAGTGAGAATATTTGTATCTTCAGCACCTAGAACAGTTTGGGGAACGTAGTAGGTGGTTCATAAATGTTGGTTCATTGAAGATGCTGCTCCTGTTCCAGGGGCACATATAATCTAGTAGAGTGCATATATATAGAAGTACAAATGAAAATAATGCGAGGTAGTAGTAGTTTGGTGGCGCAGTGGATAGAAACTGGACCCGGGATCAGAAAGACGAATTCAAATACCGCTTCAAATCACACTAACTGGGTTACCCTGGGCAAATCACTTAACCTCTGTTTGCCAAAGTTTTCTCATCTTCAAAATGGGGATAATAGCAGCATCTGCATTCCACTGTTGCTGTGAGGATCAACTGAGATAATATTTGCAAAAGGCTTAGCGTGGTACCTGGCACACAGCAAAACTGCCTGCTAGCAGCAGCAGCAGCAGTAGTAGTGTTAGTAGTAGTTGTTGTTGTTGTTGTAGTGGTGGTGGTGGTAGTTGTAGTTTAGCAGAAAAAGGAGGAGGAGTTGTAGTAGTTGTAATTGTTTTGGTGGTGGTGGAAGTTGTTGTAGTTTAGTAGTGGTGGTGGTGCTGGTGATGGTGCTGATGGTGGTGCTGGTGGTGGTGGTGGTGGTGCTGGTGGTGGTGGTGGTGGTGATGATGCTGCTGCTGCTGGTGGTGCTGGTGGTGGTGGTGGTGCCGGTGGTGCTGGTGGTGGTGGTGGTGCTGGTACTGGTGGTGCCGGTGGTAGTGCTGGTGCTGGTGCTGATGATGGTGATGGTGGTGGTAGTGTTGGTGGTGGTGCTGGTGGTGGTGGTAGTAACTGACATTTATATAGCTCTTTGATGTCCACAAAATGTTTCCCATACATGACCTTATTTGAACTCCACCACATGTCAAGGTAGAAACTTTCAGTATCATTGGAGAGGTTGAAGTGATTTACTTGTGAGGACACAGCTAGAAAAAACCTGATGTGAGATTTGAACCTGGTTCATCCTGAGCCCAAGAAAGTTCTGAATCCTGTCTTCTATGTGGTGTAGACTCTGAAAGAGACATTAGGAAAGCTTAAGGAGGGCACGGAGGTAATCACAGGCATTTTGAAAGAAGGAAGAGGGAACTCCCTGAGGATCAAGGAATGCTTCAGCTTTTGCACTTAGGATTGAATCTCAGAAAAATAAGAGTCAGCTTCCTAATGACAAGAAGAATGAGTTTAGCAGCTAAAGCTGCTATTTAAGAAAAAGCTACAAATCGTTTTTAAAATGTTGCATGCAGAAAACTTATTTATAAGAAAACAGATTAATTTGTTAGCACCAAATTCTGTGATTTCAATCATTATCTCTACTGTGAGTACTGAATACAAGTATAAGGAAACAGGACCCTGTAATAGTGCTGTCATTATTTCAAGAGTAGGCATTTCAGAATTGATTCACAAATCTCATTCTCTATAAACTTTTATTATGAAAGGAGGTTCACATATATGATACATATAAACATGTATGTGTGTGTACATTTACAGATGAGTATGTGTGTATAGTGCCCCAAAAGGCTTGGTACCTTTTTAAGTCCTTAAAAACCTTGTATTTGAAGGGAATTTGGATTAAGGTTCATCTCAACCTATGATTTCACCAGCATACAGGGAGTCTTGATTCAGAAATTCCCTTCACAGATACAGATCAACAACTTATTGGTCACTTGGAATCTTTAGAGGGTTTCCTGGGCCTCAGAGAGGTGACATACTTTGCCCAGGGTCACACAGCCAGCATGTGTCCAAGGAAACCTAAGTCTTCCTGACTCTAAAGCCAGCCCTCCATCCATTGTGGCATGTCTCTCAAATGAGTATCCTGAAGGATGGCCCACTACCTCTGGGAAGAAAAGGAAAAAAGATGTGCTTTCTGAAGGTTCATAAGATTTCTGACTATCAGGCTCTTTAAGTGGACTGAATATCTTAGTTGGATACGTTCAAAACACTGACTTAATTCTCATCGAAATATTGGCGTGCTGTTGTCCAGACTTTCAATGTGATCTCCAAGAGAAACATCTCTGAGAATAGGATCTGCTGCTTAAATTCACTGGCTGAAGAATACCAAGGGGAAAGGAGGGGGTGTTTTTTGGGAAGGAGGAAGGAATCCTCCCTCACAGTCAGTTCGAGCTCTAAGAAGGGAAAAGGAATAGTAGGACAAGAGGTGAGGAAAACAGCATTTGCCCTGCGAACATTTCACTGATACTTCCTTAGCATGCTTGTGAGAGAAAGGTGTGAAAACAGACATCATTCTCTTGCTGCTAATTCCACACTGAAGCTGTCACCTTCCGTCCATGATGCTGTTTTAAAGGTCAAAACAAAACAAACTTGGGTGATGAGGAGTTCTCCCAAAGCACAAGTGTGAGAAAGCAGTCAGTGAGCACAATAGTTTGATCATAAGTGAACTTCCAAATTGGAGAGAATTCTTCATGAAAATCCACCCCACACTTCAGAGAAGGAGGCTCTAAGTAAGTCATTCAGCACCTCTAAGTCACCCCAAATGGGAGAGAATTCTTCATGAAAATCCACCCCACACTTCAGAGAAGGAGGCTCTAAGTAAGTCATTCAGCACCTCTAAGTCACCCCAAATTGGAGAGAATTTTTCATGAAAATCCACCCAGCACTTCAGAGAAGGAGGCTCTAAGTAAGTCATTCAGCACCTCTAAGTCACCCGTGGATTCCCTAAAAGGTGACTTTCTCCCTCCCTGCATGTCCATTTTTACTCTGTGTTTCAGGGATCCTAGAAAAAATGTGCAACTACCACAACTTCTACCAATTGTTTTAGCCAAGATAAGGATTATGTTTAAGAAGAGTATCGCTTACAGAGACTTTTAGCCTTCCAAAAGACATCTTTAAAAAATAAAAAAGTAAAAGGTGAATGTTCAACTTGAGTTCATTTAATAAGATTTAAATCCAAAGCCTTTAGCAAATGTGGCTTTCTGATTCATTGACAATTAGTTTTATTCCTATCCCGTTCTGCTAACTATAATAGCATGTCATTTGGCCAGCACCTCCAGGGAATGACATGTTCTTTGTAACTGAACCTTCTAGACAACTTAAAATGCTGACTTAAAAAAATAAAATAAAATAAAAGGTGAGAAAATAGATTTAAAAGCCTAGGAATGCAAGAAGTACTGGAGCAGCCAGCCCCTTAGTTACAAGTAAACAGACAGCATCTGTTTCTAAGGGATTGCTCTAGGCTGGCTGGATAATTTAGCTCTGAATAGACCAACAAGATCTAAGGACATAGGACAGTCACACCTTTCCTAGGGTGGGAAGTAACTGTGTTCTGTGGCAGCTCCATTTCTTAATATTCACTCAGGAAATAAAAAAGTTTGAATGTTTCATTTAAACTCAAGATCTAGTCGAGAATATTTAATTGGCCAGTAGTCTAGTGCACACCAAAGTGGAATGGTGGTACATGGAATTTCTTGACTTTTCTAAGCTATATTGTATGCGATGTTGAATTTCAAAGCTGGTCACATTCCTCCTCCAGGGAAATGCTGAAAGCCTGCAAGTTTGGGGCCAGAAAGCACAATCTCTTCCCAATATGGAAGAGAGGATGAAACTGGGAAGATATTGTTCTGGAAATCCATTATTGGATGTTGATTTCCAGAATGTGGGTCTCAGCCATGTTCAAAAATGTGTGCAAATCATATATGTATAACCTGTATCTGATTATTTACTGTTTAAGGGAAGGGGAAGAAGAGGGGAGATAGAATTTGGAACTCAAAACTTTAAATAAAAATGTTAACAAAAATTGTAATGTGCAGAAACATAATCTTCTTCAAGGAAGAAGAGGGGGGATAGAATTTGGAACTCAAAACTTTAAATAAAAATGTTAACAAAAATTGTAATGTGCAGAAACATAATCTCTAGTTAAATGGATAGGGACAATTCTGTCCTTTGAATTATTATCACTTCTGATTCCTTTAACTTAGTGTGAATAAGATTTGATATTGTGAATATAGGAATACAATCAGAGATATTCAAAGCATGCAAGCAATCCAAAAATTGGACAAGTTGCTTCTGGAAGCAATGCACTCCTGGTTCTTGGAGGTCTCTAAAAAAAAGCTTGGGTGATTGTCATAAATGGGAGGATGGCAATGGAGACTGGATATGTAGTGAACTTCCAGATAAGGAAATGCCCTCCACCAGTGCAAGTAAGAACATTCTCTGAAAATTACATAGTTTTTGTGGGGCACTAGAGTGAAGTGCCTTGGCCAAGATTCTATTACCAGTAAAGATCAAAGCTCAATCAGTAAACATTTATTAAGCACCTACTGTGTGCTAGACGCTATGCTAAGCACTAGAGATAAAGAGGCATAGACCTCACAGAGCTCACCACCTAATGGTGAGACAACATACAAACAAATATATACAAATAGTCTATATACAAGATAAATAAGATATAATTAACAGAAGGAGGACATTAGAATTATGAGGGGTTACAAAAGGTTTCCTTATAGATGGGATTTTAGTTTGGACTTAAAGGAAGTCAGGAAGGTTAGTAGTTGGAGCAAAGGGGGGATCATTCCAGGCATGGGGCACAGCCAGGGAGAATGACCAAGAGATGGAACAACCAGGGTTCTGGTGTCACAGGATTGAAGAGCACATGTTGGAGAGTACGGGGTAAGAAGACTGCAGAAGTAGAAGAGGCGGATTACAAAGGACTTTGAACGCTAAAGGTCATAGAGAGCCACTGGAGTTTGTTGAGTAAGGGAGGGTACATGATGATATCTGTGCTTTAAGAAAATCCCTAAAAAAAAAAATTCATTTGGTGGCTGAATGGAAGATGGACTGGAGTGGGAAGAGAATGGAGGCAGGCAGATCCATCTAAAGCTATTGCCATAGTCCAGACATGTGGTGATGAGGGCCTGCATCAGAGTGGGGGCAGTGTCTATCAAAAGAGATAGATGAAACGTTCATCCAGCTCTCCCTACTTTCAAGGCCAACTCTCTATCCACTACGTCACTCTGCTTTTCATGTCGTAGGGGGTATTTTTTTCTCAGGGATAGATTGTACTGGATGACTATTGAGGTCCTTTCCAAATCTAAAGTTCTATGGTTTTATAAAATTATTCTTTATATAAAAAAACAAAGAAATTGAAATTTTCTGTGGCCATTTCTATGCAGATAGTTCTGTAAGAAAACAGTTCCAAGAACCATCCTAACCAAAGCAAAGCCATAAATATTGATAATTGAATAATCAGTTATAATGATTGATCAGCATCAATAAAATCAATTATAGTCAATGAATAATTAAAGATATTAGTGTCTTCTGTGTTGATGACATGCACATAGGGAAAATGGTCCATCCAGCTATCTATAGATTATGCCACCCCAATGAATTCTTGAAAGTATCCTTGAAAGTTTTCCAATATAGGTTGGATGACCTTTTGGCAAGGATACCCTCACATGGCAAGGATTCCCATAGTTTGAGAAATTGAACTACAGAGGTGTGTAAATTACTTGGAGAAAGCATTCATTTTGATAGGGTTTCATTGTGTGACAGCCATGGTCATGTAGGAATGCTTCTAACAGTAGGTTGAGGCAGAACAGCTGACCTTGACCTGTTGATACTAGATGAAGCTGGTTTTCCCCACCTTCAATGAGTTCTCTGTCAATTGAGTGTTAGAGTTAGTACCAAATAAATGTATTCATTATCCTTTTGTTGTTGTATTTTAAATTTTTTAGTTTTTTTAATTGCTGTGACTCAAGGAAATATGTAAAAGTTGTAGCTCTTACAGAGTGACTTGAATGACTTTTAGAGCTATTGTAGCAACTATTGGGATGGAGAAGTCTAGCATGTCAAGGAATCTTCAAGTCCAAAAATAAAACAAGATCAATCATATCAATGTATAAAGGGAAATGAGGTTGAAAAATGAACATCTCCTAAGTTCTTTGAAACCATAGTGTATCAAAGCTACCAAATACCAGGTTCTAGCTCCAGACTGATTCAAGACCTCAGATATAAAAGAACAGTATAAAGGCCTCTCTCAGTGAGTCTACATCACCCTCCAAAGACATTATGTAGGATGGCTCCACTGTGCCAAAATGGAATGTGACCCTTAATGGGGACTCAAGACCTCCTCAGCCTCCCCACCCCAAGAATATTGCAGGAGGTAACCTGAGTGGTAACCAGTTGCTATGATGATATGCAAGGAGGGAAAGGAGAGAACATCCCTTCTCCATACCTATCCCCCTTGCTGCTCTCTGGTTCAAACACAGAGGTTTCACATAGTCATGTTCAACTACCTAACTGGAAGTCAGACTTCTGAAATTCGTCAAGCTATTTAAAGTCCCCACAGCCATAACTAGTTTATTTGTTAAACCAATCCAGTTTCTTTCTTGACCAGTCAAAGAGGATTGCACCTCATGAAGGTATAACAGAGTGAAGATGGTTCTCCCTTGCACATTTTGACTTCTTTATATGTGACTGCATTCTGTGATTCTAGGAACTGAACTGGGACTAGGGGTCATATACCTTCTTCCTGACCTTTATAATATATACTATTTGGTTTTGTCTTTGGGTCTCAAGAGACTCACAGTTCCTGGCAGATAGTATGCTCTTAATAAGTGCTTGTTTACTTGAATCAGAGAACCTCAAGGGGTGGGACAGACCTCTGTAAGAATACCTCTTCTGCAGTAGTTCTCAACTTGTAATTGGTGAACTTGTATGTGCTTAAAATTCAAAGCTGATCAGTCAATATTTATTTAGCAACTACTATATTCTTGGCACTGTGCCAAATGCTATCAATATATTTTGATAATTGTATATTTGATGTCATGTATTTTCTTCATAATCCTCTGTAATTTTTTTTGTATTTTAAAATATGGTTCTCAGGAAAGCTCCAGGGGCTTTGTCAGATTGCCAAAGAGGGTCCCTGACCCAAAAATATTAAACACTCATGGTCTATAACCTCCTTGACATGTGGCCATGCAGTCTCCATTCAAAAACCTCAAATGAAGGGGAATTCAGCCCTTCTACTTGGAACCACTCTGATTAGTGGGAAGGTTTTTTTCTTATCCTGGGCTGGAATCTGCCTCTTGGCATCTTCCACTCTGCCCCCACTTCTGCGCTCTGAGGCCAAACACTTCCCCAGGATATTCCTTTACTTCACTGAAGACAGTCATCATGCTTCTACTCATTCCTTTAGAGCCCGCGTATGAGTCTCTAAAAGCATTAGGTGATATTTCCACCATATCTCTTTCTCAGCCATGCTAACACATTGGAGGCATGTGTTGATTTCTAAACTTAAATGTAGTACCCCTCGCATGGTTTATGTCAATGCTGTTACTTATTTGATTTACCTCCAAGTCACTTGACTAAAAATCTGGTGATGGAAGTCTTTTCCATGATAATATGCAGATAATTGTTATAAATAACATGGGCTTTTAACTGTCTCCAGGCACATGTTATCAAGTTGTCATTTGGCCACTGTGTTTATGACTGAAACATATGATTCTCATATTGAAAGCTTGAGGGTGCGCTGATCCAGAGCTTACAATTTTCTTTTTCTTTTTTTGTAAATAGTATTTTATTTTTTTTCAATTACATGTAAAGATAGTTTTCAACATTCATTTTTGTAATGCTTTGAGTTACAAATTTTTCTCTCTTCCCCCCTTCCCTCCCTCCTCCCCCCCCCAATCTGGCAAGCAATCTGATCTAGGTTATACATGTGCAATGATGTAAGCATATTTCCACATTAGTCATACTGTGAAAGAAAAATCAGGACAAAAGGGTTAAGCCACCAAAAAAGTGAAAATATGCTTTGATCTGCATTCAGACTCCATAGTTCTTTCTCTAGATATGGAGAGCATTTCCTGTCATGGGTCTTTTGGAATTGTCTTGGATCATTGTATTGATGAGAAGAGCTAAGTCAATCATTTCAGTGTTACTGTGTGTCATACACAGGGAGGTTTGACCAGAATAAAGAATGTGTGGAGGAAAACAAGGTGAGAAAAGTCTGCCAAGGAAAGCTCAAGTCACTTTTAGGTCTCTAGATACTCAGCAGAGAAGTTTCCAAGAGGCAGCTAGAACCACTAAAGATTCATCAGCAGGAGAGTGACATGGCAAACCTGGGGTTTTTTTGAGGATTGGTTTGGCCATAGGACAGAACATAGATCAAAGAAGGGAGAAGGAGAAACAGAAATACTAATGAGGAGACTATTGAATTATCCTGTTAAGAAGTGAGCTTGAACTGAGTTAATGGCTGCAGGAGAGGAGAGGACAAGATGGATGTGAGAGATTCTGGGAAGATGAATTTGTCGAGACTTGGCAACTGATTGGAGATCAAGAGGGAGGGAGAGTGAAGAGTTCAAGATGATGCTGAGTTTGTAAATCTGGGTCAGTCAGTCAATAAGCATTTATTGAGCATCACTATGTGCCAGACCCTGCTAAGCATGGAGGACATAAAAGCCCACCCCTGACCTCCAGAAACTCAGAGTCTGATGAGGAGACAACACATGGAATGCACAGCAATGTGGAGCAGCGTAGAAATGAGATATAGACGGGACAAACTGGAGATAATAAAGGGAATGCACTAAATTAGGAGGGTTCAGCAAAGGTTTCTTGCTAGATAGATAGATCTCAGCGAGGATATGAAGGAAGCCAGGGGGCAGAGATGAGGAGAGAGTTCATTCCAGGCATGGGAGACAGTCAGAGAAAACCCCTGGATTCAGGAGGTGGAGGATCTTGTGAGAGAAGCAGAAAAAAGGTCAGTGTCGCTGAATCTGACTGGTTGGGGTAAGAAGGTACAAGAAGGCTGGAAAGACAGAGGAAGCTATATCGTAAGGGACTTTAGATGCCAAACAGAGAATTTTATGTTTGATCTGGGAGGTTACAGGCAGCCACTGGGAGGAGGTGCCATGGTCAGGCCTGTGCTTTGGAAAAATCATTTTGATAGCTAAATGGAGGACGGTCTGGAGGTTTTTTGGAGAGACATGAGGTAGGCCTATCCACCAGAAGTTCTTAGAGTTGTCCAGGTCTGAAATGATGAGGGCCTGCACAAGGTGGCAGTGTCACAGGAGAGAATGAGGTATTCATGAGAGATTTTATGAAGGTAAAAATCTACAAGACTTCCCTCCCCAACAGATTGGCTGTGGGGGAGGAGGATAGATAGAATTAAAAGTTGAAGATGGCACCTATGTTGTGAGCTTGGGGAACCTAGGAGAATGGTAGTACCCTCCAAAGCAATAGGGAAGTTCAGAAAGGGGATGGATTTGGAGATGAAAATAATGAATCTAGTTCTTGACATGCTAAGTTTAAGATATCTATGGGACATCCAGTTTGAGATGTCTAACTGGGAGTTAAACATATGAATCTGGAGGTTGGGAGAGAAGTTAGGGCTGGATAAGTAGGTCTGAGAATCATTAGCATAGAGGTGATCCTTGAAACCATGGAAGGCAAGAGAGAGAGAGAGAGAGAGAGAGAAGAGGGCTAGGAACAGAGCTGTAGGGGGTGGCTGCCTTCATCGGAGGTGACCTGGATGATGATCTAGCAAAGTAGACTAAGGAGTGCTCAGCCATGTAAGAGGAGAGCTTGGAAAGAGCGCCAAGGAGAAGAAGGCAGCAGTGGCAAAGCCTACAGAGAGCTCGAGAGGGGTAAGGATTTGGAAAGGCCACTCAAGATGGCAGTTTAAGAGACCATTACTGATGTGGAAGTTTAGTTTCAGTAGAACAAAGAGGTTGGAAGCCAGGCTGCAGACAGTTAAGAAGAGAGTGAGAGAGAAGCAAATGGATGAGGTGAGAGTTTACTTGTGGATGGGAAACATGAGCATGTTTCTAGGCAGTCAGTAGATGGGAAATCAAAGTGACATGGCAGGTTGGGGATAACAGAGGGACCAATCTTGTGGAGAAAAGAAGATGGAAGGGGATCGCTTGTGCAGGTAGAGATGTGTCTTGGTAAGGAGAAGTGCCATCCCTTCATCTGAGACAGGGAAGAAGGAGAAGATCGTGACAGAGTGACATAAAATGAGGGATGAGGGGAGCAGAGGGAGTTCTCAGCAAATGATGTCACTTTTTTCAGTGAAATATGAGGCGAGATTCTCAGCAGAGCGGAGAGCGAGAAGCCGCGGGAGACTTGGGGGGGAGAAGTTTTAGAACAGACCCTGCAACTCTCCTCAACAAGGCCCAGATGAAGACAAATCTGCAAGCCTCAGGGTGGAAGGAGGTCTCTAAACTCAGAGAAAGATCTAGAAAGACTAGAGCTTAAGTGGAGACTTAAGCAAAACCCGCTGTCATCCTCTTTCATGTCTGGTCTCGCTTCTTTTTTTCTCCATTGGTCACTCGTTGGTTACAACCCTTCTATACAGCCAGACTGTTGTCCAGTGTGAAAGTATTTGCAGATCCTACACATGATTGCATGCCACCGTGGGGGGTGGGGGGGGAAGGGAGGGAAGAAAATCTGAAACTCAAGGGATTGTGGAACTGAATCTTGCAAACCAAAAGTAAATAAACAAGTCATTCAAAAAAAAAAGCTAAAAAAAAAAGAAAATAAAATTTTTTTTAAGTAAGGAAAAAAAAAAAAGACCCTGTAGTGAGCGAGGTGTTTCAGAAGATAATAAAAGATTGCCTTGCCATAGTGAGGACCCAGTTGGGATTATGTAACATGAATATGTGGTGAATTCAGTCTGTACCATTTCTGGATTTTCTCCAGCTTCATTCAGTAGCAGTTGTATAAGAACAAAGGCAGCATATGGTAGGGGTGACCCAAGAAAATATGGTGGTGCCCTTAACAGAAACTGGGAACTTCTGTTGGATTTTATTTTGTTGTTATTATTTGGAGGGTCAGGGTGGGAGGAGAGCGATCACAAGTTCATTTGGAAATAGTGACTTTAAGAAGAACACAGCATATCGCCCAGAGATGTCCTCTAGCAGTTAGGAAAGTGAGACCAGAGCTCATTCAAGGACTGAATATAGGTTATATCTTTTAAATAAACTTTTCAAAGAAGCTTAGAAAAAATGTTAGAAAGAAATTAAAAGAAAGAGAAATTAACAATATTCATCAGCTTATTACCAACAAATAGGATAAGAGTATGTCCACACTTAAAATTTAGAATGAAGACTCAGAAACAAATGGACATTGAAGTGAAGTGAAATGATTATCTCAGGATCATACAGGCAGTAACAAGCATGGGATAATATACCAAGAAGGAACCTTCAAAATCACTGATAATGCCTCTTCAATTTTATAGATAAGAAAGCAAAGCCCATTTTAACGTGCACAGCCTCTTTTTAGTCTTACATTCCCAATTAAGCATTCTGACCAGAATAAATACAGTGAGTTCATATTCTTCTGGGAGAAAATAAATTTTCATCTAAGAAATGAGACATCAATTCCTTCCATTCTTTTCATTGTAAGGAATAAAATGAAAGCATATTTTAAAAGCAATATTCTGTTGGCCTCTGCTGGAGAGTAAAAAAGATAACTTCAGCCTATCACCATCAACATTCCCATCACAAGCCCGGTGACAACTTCTCATTTGAAAAGATTTGCAAATTATAACATTTGGTCCCCACTGTATAAAAATCATAGGCGTTCTTCCTTCTGCAGTAACAATGAAAATAACCTAATCCAAATGGGAAATGTTTCCTATTGAAGCACCTGTGTTTGTTTGCTGATAAATGAAATGGACGTACGCCAAAATAGCCGCTTTACCACAGCAGTCAGTGTTCACTCAGCCTGATTGACTTGAAATGGTGATTGGTGTTGAGTGAGAAAAGAAGGCCGAGAGGATCACCCCCACCCCAGCACACGGCACTGGTCTCTTCTCAATCAGATTGTCTTTGCAGGTCCTGGTCTCCTCACCGTCACGCCCGCACACATATCTGATATCCCTTTCTCCTCACTCCCAGCACTAATGTTGCCTCCCAGACTTCCAAACAATGCTGTCTCCTGGGAACTTCTCTTAGCTCCTGGGCCCTCCTCACCTTGGCATGTCCAACTACCCTGGAGCCTTCTAAAAGTGGAACATTGCTTTGTGAGGATCCCCCTTCTTCCACAGCTTCCTTCCTCCTGAAGCCTCCATTTTGAGGAGAGGCCCAGGCCAGTCTCCATTCCCCTCCAAGTCTTGATCCTACCTCCTAAACTGACTTTTGCGCCACCCCTGACCCTCCTTTTCAGCTTCCTTTTCTCACCCAGGAAAGGAGAGAAAGGAAAGACAAGAAGAAATTTGAAGGTCCCCCACCATTTCATTTTAGTCAGAGCATATGCCCCTATTTTTACTGTTCCAGAAAAGCCAACCTGGAAGGTCATAGAGTCCAAAGCCTACATTTGTGGTGTTCCTTCTTGCTAAAGGTAGCATGGCATGTCTTAGCACAGTGCCTGACCCATGGTAGGTGCTTACTAAATCCTTATTGATTAATAAATTTTTGTTGCCAATTTCAAATCACAATTTACATACTTACTAGCTCTATAGCCATAAGCAAATCACTTAATTTCTAAGTCTTCATTTTCTGATCAGTGATATGGGAATAAAAATATGTAGAACTGAAGAATTGCCCTTGCAGGTTGTGGTGATGGTCAAATGAGGAGACACATAAAATGCTTGGCAGATACATATAAGGGGTGGATGGGTGTGCCCACGTGGAACATGTGTGTCCACAAAAGTTCTAAAGTCAACCCCTGGTTACCTAAGCATCAGGTTATTCTTTCTTTAGTTATATTATAATTGTTATCCCTTCATTCTTTTCATCTTTATGTTCAGAGGAGTTCAGATAGACACAGTTCTAAGACAAGTCACTAACCTACTACTCTGTACTTTGGGGTTAATATTCAGTGAATTATTGTACAATAGGTACAAATAATTTATATTTGTCATTGAGTTAAAGTGTCAGGGTAGAAGCTTATCTTCTGTAGACTCTTCTAAAAACGCCTTTGGAGCAACTTTAGTAGCCAACAGGATGCCATCATCCTGATAAATATACCTCTTATCACCATCTGGTGTTGTCTTCCCCTAGGTCCTTGTATTGTAAGAACTTTGTTTTCCATGCACTTAATTACTATTAGGATTAGATCGAGGCCTGTCCTGAGTATTGGAAGCAACCACAAGTTTGCTTTCCCAACCCTGAGAGTCAGGGGAGGGTGCCTTCCCTTCCTAACAGATGAGTTAGTTTATAATCAAAGAAGTCCTTCTCTGTGAACAAGGGAAAGTCACCTCATGGATACAGTCACTGGACTCTCTCCTGCCCTCCTGTTACTGTCCTGGCTCGCAGAAACTAAGGGCAGCCACAAGTGACCCCACCCAATCCCATCCTGCACTGCAGAGCTAGAAGCTAATGCCTCATAGATTTTTAAGAATGGCAAGGCAGGCAGAACCCCAACATACAAGTTACTTGAAGTCAAAATCATTTTATGTAAATGTGGAGCCAGGTTTTTTTTAATGCAATTATAACTCAGAGCTTTTTTGTTGGTATTTCTTCAACTGAAACAAGTTTTCATTAAGGGCCCCATTTTCACACCTTCCTCTGGTAAGCACTTTTCATTGTCGAAATTTTTTATTGTATTTCCCATTATGAGCTTCTAATAGCTCATCCAGTTCCTTTTTTGAGACCTTCTTTACCTCTGAGTGAAAATTGTCACACCTGTATTTTACCAGACTCATTTGTGGGCCCAAAGAATATCTGTTTAAAAAAAAAAGAAAAAAGAAAAGAAAAGATGAAACTGGCTAATGACCATCCGAAATTTCTCTCCTAAGTGATATTCTATTAAAGGACAGTTGAAAATGAATACATCTGACTTAATTTACACCTAAATTCGATTACTGAATGGAATCCAATTTTACTTTTATGTGGGAATAATGACTATTAACACATTGCCAGGAAGCAAAGTCATTCCTGGCACCCATCAGTGGGGGAGGGTATCAAGTCCTGTCTTCAAAGAGAAGATCACAGAATCCTGGCTGCCTTCAGAAAGTGCTACCGGCCTTTTGCAGATGAACAAAGAGTCCAAAGTTAGGACAGAGAGAAAATCTGGAAAGAAAATGACTTTGAAGGCAAAACAAACGGAAATGAGGACAGAGAAATAGATGAGAGAAAAAGATGTTTCCAGTTCCTTCTGAGGGGGAAGGCACAAAACGGTTCAAACTGAAACGGTCATTTCAAAATAAAGTCGGAAATGGAAGCAGCTTGGAAGCAGAGATCAGAAAAATGTTCAGAGAAACAAAGTGAAAAAAGAATGTGGATTGTTCAAGTGACTCAAAACAAGAAGTTTTTCAAAGAACAGCAACTCCAAGTTATTTCTGGGAATGTTTTCTTTTTTCAAGCCCAGTAATTAAAGCAATTTCTCCGTTCATCTAATGCTTTCCAATTAAGCAGAGTTTCCATGTAAACTCCTGAAAGCTGCCCAAAATCTCAATGGAACTCGCTGGCCTGTGATTTGCATCTTCCATGCTTGCTTTTCTCTTTTGGAAAAATCCAGACCAGCCTGGCCCATCCTTCAGGCCTGCAGCACCCTTCCTGCCACCATCTTTAAAAGGTGGGGGATGCAGTATCAGCCACCCACAGAAACTTGTCTGGCCCCGTGATGTTACGCCCAAGGGTTCCATGGGAGTCTGAGAGAGGTCAGTCTAACAGCAAGTACAACTGCCAGGCCCAAGAGACTGGAGCATTGTGTCCATTCTCTTCCCTCTAAGAGGCTCTGGACTCATGCACATGGCCCATATTGGGTTCACACCTGGCCTCTAATTGGGAAACGGAGGTAGAGGGAGGTTGGATGCCCTTTTTGAAGCAGTCAGGCTGGGCTCAGACTCAGTAAGATGGGTTCAAATCCAACATCAGAAACGTATTTAGCTGTGTGACCGGAAGCAAGTCACTTCATCTCTATTTGCCTCAGTTTCCCCAATTAGAAAATAGGGATAATAATAGCGCCTATCTCCCTCCCAGGGCTGTGGAGGGTGCGTTGAGGTAACGCTTACAAAGTACTTAGCACTGTGTCTCATGTAGAGCATGCATCACACGTTACCCATCATCCTTTCTATACTCGTTTGTTGTGCTTCCCCACAAACCCCCAGGACTCTTTAACAAATGGCCCTCTATCAGTCCTCCTCCTCCTTCACCTCTCTACCCGTTTGACCCTGTCCCAGACCCTTTTCTCCTTGACAGTCTCTTCTCTCTAGGTTTCAACAACATTACTCTTTCCTGGTTCTCCTTCTACCCTCGGACCATTCCTTCACATTCTCCTTTGCTGGATCTTTATCCAAGTCGCACCTTCTGCCCATGGATGTCCCTGAAGGGTCCGTACTGAGCCCTCTCCCCTTCTCCCTCTATTAGATATACTAAGAGATCTTCGGTCACTTTGGAGAGAGCCATTTAAGTCCGGGGGTGAGGTTTAAAACCAAACCGTAGGGAGATAGAAGGAGGGTAAAGCCTCAAGGGAAATGAAGGCGCCAGTTAGAGATGGCCTTCTATAGGAATTTGGACACGGAAGGCAGAAGAGACATATGAAGATGGACAATGGCATAGATGGATGACATATGGGCTTTTCTGAAAGGGGGCCATGGACATGTTTGTAGGCAGGAAGGAAGCATCCAGTGCCCAAGGAGAAGTGAAAGAATAAGGATGATAGAGGAGCCTACCTTCAATATTGAGTGTACAATAGAATGGGGTCATTGGCACATGGGTTTGCTTCAGAGAAGAGAAGGGCCACGTCTTCTTGGGAAACAAGAGTGCAGGAAGAGCAAATGGAGGAAGGCACCTACCTGAGTGATGTGAAATGAAAGGAAAGGGAGTAGAGGGAGCTCTCAGCCAAGGGACTCAATATTTTCAGTGAAATATGAAGCCAGGTTTTCAGCTGAGCTGGGGCAGGGGAAGGTACAAGCCATGGGCGCTTTGAGGAGGAACAAGAAGATTTGAAAGGGCTGCTATGGTGAGTGGCATAGTGAGTTAATGAGGGAAGGGTAAAAGCCTTCCCTCCTCTCACACAGCGAGGATCCAGTGGAGATTTTTGCAGCACACTTGTGTAGTGGACCCAAACATCACACTTTCCTGATCTCCAGCCGTGCTCAAGAGGCTGAACAGAAGCAGTAGTTGGTGGGAGTGATGCAAGGCTGATGTTTACCAGGAGTATTTGAGCCATAGGATAAGGAGGCAAAGAACTCAAGAGAATAGAATTGACATGTCCATCTTGAGTGTGATGACTGTTTACCTACATAGAAAAGGACACACAAAAGAGCCAACCCCAAACCCAGGATCCTGCTTGCAGAGGCAGGGCCTGGACATTGGCCATAGTGCAGGCAGGAGTGGGGAAAAGGGTCAGCTGCCCTTCCCTACTCCTCCCCAGGAGGCCCCAGAGTCGGGGGATGCCACCAGCGTAAAGCTGCTTTTGCTTCAGAACTAATGCAGTCCTGCGCCTCTTCCTGCTTTTCAGAGGGTGGGGAGGAAGAGTTGGGAAAGAACTAAGGGACCACCCAGGATCTGCCTCATCATACCAGACTGACCACATCTCCCCACTGAAAGTTCTAGGGCACCCCAGGGGCCTTGGGGTCCTCCACTATCAGCCATCAGTGACAAGTGCCCCAGTTCCATGGAATGCTGAACAAAAATTTAGTTTGTACAGAGGGATCTTTACTTCAAAGACATAGCAAGACCAAAGCATCAACATTTCTCCTTAGTGTCTGGAGAGAGAGTCAGATCACTTTTAGCAGAGTTCCTACATTGGTACCACCTAATCCATATCCTGTGACTTCAGGATGATCACTTGTCTCAGCTACTCTTAGCTGGGTCCTGAAGGCCCCTCCCAAAGGGGCTCTCTGGACACTCATACTGCCTTAGCTTCGAAACACAGCCTGGAGCCCGACTCTGGAATTCCCATGACTCAGTCCCCTGACCTCTAGGTTAAATTTCTTCTTCACCTGTATCAGAAACTAATGAATGCAGAGACCAAGGACCAAGCACCATATGACCTGGGGTGGAAGGGGGGTTGGGAGGAGTCCCCAGGGCCTCTCTGTTCACAGCATTGTCTCTCACCAGATGCCATGAGGAAAGCTGTGAATGAGATCCCCAAGAGCCCAGCTGAAGAGAATGAGGTGAAGAGTCTAGGCTGAAACTTAACAAGTTTTTGAAGGCTGTCCCCAGTTGCAACTAAGCAGCCAAAACCCTCGACCCAGGACAGTACCCATTACCAAAAGCTTGCACGTCACCATAGTCCCTCCAATGATCTTCCATTTCATGTCATCACAACTCTCCCAGAAGCAGGCTCCTCTGCCTCTCCACTAAGGAAGTTTGCATCAGTAGGTTAGCTGATCCACTCTGTCCTTGGGCCAGAGTCCCATTATACTAGCACACAGGTTCCACAGGGCACGAATTAGCCAGAGAGTCCCAGAAACAACCAAGTACTGAGTCACCCACAGGGATGGCCAAAATCAGGAAGGGTTTATTGGAGCATCCCCTAGTAGGACTCTGGTTACACAGGTGGCTTGTCATGCATAATTCAAGGTAGACCTGATGACCTCTAGCCCCCACTCACCCACCTCCATTATCACCTACACCATCATCACCCACTGTACATTGACTGCAGATGTTACAGAGAGCCAAGACAGCAAAGAGTAGACTCAAGGCTGGACGCCTTATAATGAAGGGCATATTCTGGGTAGACAAGTGGGCCAAGTTCTCACGGTAAGATCCCACAGCACTTCGAACTGCCAGGCAGCCCAGGCTGCTGGCAAGAGACATCACACTGGGAATGCTGGGAAGAATGAGCAAACTCAGCCCTAGGACTAGGAGGCAGTAAGCAAGGGAAGGTGAAGCCGCTGCCTCTGCTGGTGAAATGGAAGGCGAATTGGCTGAGGGCACCTCGCCCAGGCTCGAACCCGGCCCCAACCGCACTAAGAGTTCACAAATACGGAGGACTTCAAGTTTTGCTAAGCGCATTGTGTCTGTTGGCTGTTTTGCTCTGTATTGGCTCTGTTTTATAGATAATAATGATGATGAAGGTAGCACCTACAGGGTGCTCTGCAAATACTATCTCAGCATCCTTAGAAAGTAGGTACTATTATTATCCCGTTTGACAGATGACAAAACCAAGGCAGACAGAGGTTAAATGACTTACCCAGGGTCGCATAACTAGTGGAGGAGGTAGAATTCATCTCCTGTGCCTGTCCAGTACTGGTTGTGTGACCTCAGGCGAGACACTGACTTCGGGAGACACTCCGTTTCCTCATCTATATCCCGGGGGGCTAATCTACCCGACCTCTAAGCTCCTATCCAGCTGTAAAATTCAATGACTTCTGAACCTCAAAGAGTTCGTTGGAGGCAGTAGTTTTGTTCCAGATCGGGTGGTGCCGCGTCAGGAAGCATCCTCGTGAACTAACCCTCACAAGCAGAGACAATATCTGACGACTACGTGGCCTTTAAAATTTGCAAAGCATTTGACATTCGTTATCTTGTTCGATCTTACAATAAACCTGGGAAATAATTGCTGTAATTATCCCCATTTTTGCGGATGAAGATGCTGAGGCTTGTTAACGGACTTGGCCAGGGTCAAGGCTGAAGAGTGTTGGAGATTGCGGTTGAATTCGCATCCTGACCCTGACATCTGACACACCAGCCACCCCTCCCCTGGCTGCCCAAGGAGAATTTCAAGATGCCACAAAATGTTGGGAATATCTGTGGGGAATGGAAAGGATTCAGAATTCTAAGGAATGAAATCAAAGGAATGATAGAGTTGAGGGGATGGGGAGGAATGTCTAGGGAGAGAGAACTGAAATTCACTTCAGAATAAGAGTTCTGAGAAGGGCCATTCCACCCCGGGGAAAGGAAACCAAGAGTTTAGAAATTCTGAATGATTCTCACAGAACAATGTACAAAGAATCATTTTCCCCAGCTTTGCCCATGCTGAGTGTTTGAAGTTTGAGAAGGATTTGCCAGAGAGAGCCTCACTGAAGTACCTCCACATTTGTGTTCACTAAAGAGGGCGCCATTTTGCCAACGAGGATGCTGAGGCTTCTGGGCATGCTGGGACTCTGCCCAGTTAGATAGTGTTGGGGGGAGGCCTTAAGGCCCAGGCCCAGTACTCCTGCCACCTTGTAGAAGAATAGTAAAGAGAGGAAATGCTGGCACAATTCTGTCCCTGCCCCTGCACCTGCATCTGTGGTAGAGACTGACCCATCATATCAGAGCCACAGCCTGGGTTTCAGGAGCACAGAACATGGCCGCAGGGGCCAAGTGGGAAGGAAGACCCAGTCTGGCCTTGAATCTATCATAAGGCATAGAGACCCTGCTGGAGGCAGCAGGAGCCAGGCCCAGAGGAGCTGAAGGGAAGGCCTGTTTTCCACATCCTTTGCTCCCTAGGCTTCTGGTAGGGACCGTTTCCTCCTCCTGGTTTTGTCCCTTCTTGATATTTTGCAAGAGGGTTAGAACGTTCTCATTTAAATCTGTTTTCTAGGGACTCGTACATAGAGATATTAAGAGGCTCACCAATACACACACAGGAGACTTGGCATCATGGTATTTCATGTGAAATGATCTGGAATTATTGGCTCACATGCCCTCCCTCCCCACACACAAAGATTTAGGTCAGTCATTTCTTCAGCCATGACTGACTCTTTCTGACCTTATTTGGGGTTTTCTTGGCAGAGATACTGGAGTGGTTTGCCATTTCCTTCTCAAGCTCATTTTACAGATGAGGGAAACTGAGGCAAATGGGTTTAAGTGACTTGCCCAGGGTCACACTGCCAGTAAGTGTCTGAAACCAGATTTGAACTCATGAAGATGAATCTTCCTGACTCCAGGTCTGGCACTCTATCTACTGTGACACCCACCTGCCTAAAAATATTCACAAATTTGCATGTCACCTTTGCTCAGGGGCCATGCTAATCTTCTCTGCATCATTCCAGTTTTAGTATGTGTGTTGCCAAAACAAGCACCCACGAAAATTATCTTTTATTTAATTTGCATCAATTCCATATGTACATATGCATGCATGTTGGTTCTCCTGACAGAATGCAAGCTTCTTGAGAGCAAGAAATGTTTCATTTTTGTCTCTTTGTTCTCACCACCCAGCAGGGTCCCTGCTGCATAGTAAGCAGGATACTTCGTGAAATGTTTTCTGCATGCCTATTTGTGGCAATAGTTACATGGACATAGTTATACCTATATAGGGATGTATCACATATGGATATAGTAGATCAAATATATAACATATATATCATATGTGGATATGTTAGAACATATGGAGATAAATAGCTATATTTCTACAGGTAGATGTATCTATAGTTACAGAAATATTTATCTCATGCTCTTTTCTCTGGATGATCAAGGGTATACTAAGCCTGGAGATGAGAATGCATCCTGAAAACATATTGGTCCTTCAGTATAGTCTGAGATTTCCTTTGTACAACAGATCTTTCACCAGTGGTCCTTCCTCCTGGTGACATTGAAATAAAGCATCATTGGCATTGCCAGCTTCTGGTGTTCATGGGCATCTATAGAATCATTTTCATTACTTCATGGTCCACACATTGCCTATGCTTTACACAGTGATAAAAAAGAAAGATGGACAGCTCTGGAAAAAGTCTGCCTTCATAACACAACATCTAGGTCATGGAAACAAAAAGCCTCCTTGTGCTCCGGACCGGTCCGGTCAGTTCAGAACCACGTTTGCTAATTCTGAATACCATTATTGGAATGACAATGGCAAATGGGAAAGCATCCAGAGGAGAGTAACCAGAATTGGGAGAGATTTAGAAATAAACAAGTAAAAGCTTAAGAAACAAGGTGTGTTTAGCCTGATGGAAAAAAGAGAGGAAGGAAGGAAGGAAGGAAGGAAGGAAGGAAGGAAGGAAGGAAGGAAGGAAGGAAGGAAGGAAGGAAGGAAAGAAGGAAGGAAGGAAGGAAGGAAGGAAAGAAGGAAGGAAGGAAGGAAGGAAAGAAGGAAGGAAGGAAGGAAGGAAAGAAGGAAGGAAGGAAGGAAGGAAGGAAGGAAGGAAGGAAGGAAGGAAGGAAGGAAAGAAGGAAGGAAGGAAAGAAGGAAGGAAGGAAGATGAAAGGGGCAAACAACATATTTTCACTCACTGCAAGGAAGAGATTCCTAACCGTTGGAGCCATCCCAAAATGGAACAAGTGCCTTGAGTGCCCCGCAATGGAGGCTCCCAAGTGACCAGACATGGTTCATCCTGAATACTGTCAAAGGGGCTTCTGGTAAAAAGTACTTACTATGGGGGAGGACAGATCTTAGAGACCTTGAAGGCCCGTGGCAATTCTAAAGTCTATAATGCAGCAGGAGCACAAATCTGTATGTGAATTACTTTTTTATAAATGATAATTTTCTGGAGTCCAATGTGTGAGATGCCCCAGGAGCATGTGTGTGTGTGTGTGTGTGTGTGTGTAATATTATACACACATACATTATAAGGTTTGAAGCCTCTGCTTTATTTTTGCCATGTTATAAATTAAAGAAAGCTCAAGCTTCTCTGGGTCTTGTTTTCCTCATCTGTAAAAATAAAGCCGTTAGACTATATGATTTCTAAAGTCCTTTCCGGGTATACACATACAATACTGTATTTCCCGGGAGAGGGTTGGTATTCTACTAAGGAAGACCTGGGCTCAGTTATTACCTCTGACCTAGACCTCGAAGGAAGGAACCTCAACGGCCATGGAGCAAGCACTCCGCAGGGAGTCATTAAGCACCTACGAGATGCTAGGTGCTGGGGATGCAATGGCAGAAGTGAAGCAGTCCCTCTGCTCTAGGGATTTGTACGTGTAACAGAAATTAAAAATAACAACAGAGGGTCTTACTTGATCCTCACAGTACTGGTAGGTATTTGTTATCATTGCCCCATTTTACAGATGAGGAGAGTGAGGCTAAGAAAGTGACTCCGCCTGGGGCACGCAGAGAGTAGGGCAGCATCTCTGGCAGAATTCCAACGCTGATCTTCCTGATTTCAAACCCAGCATGTTAGCCACCACACTGCCCAGCTGCCGTGGGTGCTGCAGTGCAGGCCTGTGTGACCCTGAACAATCGCCTCTGTTTCCCTCAGTTTCCTCCTCTGTAAAATGTGGAAAATAATAACTCCCCCAGGGTCCTTATGACACTCAAAGGAGCTCATATTTGTGAGGCGCTTTATGAAAGTCTGTTTCCTTCCTCCCTTCCTTCTGTGTGTGCTCTGACCACTTGGCTCCCTGCTGGGTGACCCTTCCCACAAGCTCCCCTCAAATTGTGGCCCACTGGAAAAGTCAGTTGAGCTCCCTGGGTCTCAGGTTCCTCCCCCAGCCTACTAGACTCAGTTCATGCCTCAGCAGGCAAACTCATCCGGAATCCACAGGTGGGGTCCAGGAGGCAGGGGGTCCAGGAGGCAGGGGGTCCAGCAGACACTGGGTCCAGGAGGCAGTGGGTCCAGGAGGCAGGGAGGGGGTCTAGGAGGCAATGGGTCCAGCAGACAGTGGGTCCAGGAAGCAGGGGGTCCAGGAGGCAGTGGCTACTCCCACCTCTGATGCCATAAAAGCCCAGATTTCCTCTGGGGATGGCATCAGGCTGATTTAATCCAAGCACTCAGTCTTTTCCGGTTATCTCACTCTGCCATCCATCAGTCTGACGCTGCTGGGCAAGGATGCCCTGGTCCTAGGGTTCTCAAACTATGCTCTGCTACCACCTGCTGGGCTTCAGCTAGCTAGCAATTAGCTGCTCCCTCTTATCGTCAGGCACTAGAAAGTAGGCAAGGCTGCAGCCCCCTTCCTTCTCATCTCGGGGCTGCCAGCCAGGAAGGGACCAACGAAGCTTCGTAGAATAGCCTGAGCTAAAACCATCTCTTATTTTAGCTGCTGTGGATGTGATGTCCATGATTCCAAACAAGTATCTGACTTAGAATTGCAAAATTCTGATACCCCTGATTGCAATCCTAAACCCAGCTGGGAACTCTGTTCTAAAAAGTCATTGTGGAGACTGGAGTAAACCTCAATCCCTAAATCCTGCTTTCCCTCCTCCCCCCCCCCCAAAAAAAAACCTCCCAGATAAACATTAAAATGAAGCTCAGGGTCCACTAAAGCTAGTCCTGGGAGCCAAGGCCATTCTCTGCCAGAGTCCACCACCATCCCTACCTTTATTATGCACATCTGTGAGCAAAGGGAACCTCTTTTCTTTATCTCCACCCATCACAGATCTCCAGCCTCTCTCCACTAACAATCCTAATTTTTCATTCCTATGTTGAGATGTTCTCATGTGTCCTAAATTGCTGTCTGGTATTGTTTATCCGGGTTTGTGATTTCAACAGTAAAGGGACCTTGTGATGAGGAAACTCCCTTTGTACAAAATAAATGTACGTTTAGAAAGTCAACAAAGAGAAACATTTTTCGGTATTAGAGACAGGAAAAAGTGCCTTGTAGCTTAATAGTCAGGGATCTATTCCTGTGCAAATTGGAGAAATGAGGTGCCTTGCTCCTGTCTATCCATGCTGTGTCCTGACTACTAAGAGAGTCTTTCTGTCTCTGTCTCTCTCTCTGTCTCTCCCTCTCTCTCTGTCTCTCCCTCTCTGTCTCTCTGTCTCTCCCTCTCTCTCTCTCTGTCTCTCTCTGTCTCTGTCTCTCTGTCTTTCTCTCTGTCTCTCTCCCTCTGTCTCTCTCTGTCTCTCCCTCTCTCTCTCTGTCTCAGTCTCTGTGTCTCTCTGTCTCTCTCTCTGTGTATCCATCTCTCTGTCTCTCTCTCCCTCTCTGTCTGTCTCTCTCTCTCTTTCTCTCTCTCTGTCTCTCTCTCTCCCCCTCCCCCACATATAAACATACAGAAGGGGGGGTGGGGTGGGGTGGGGTTCTAATCCAGGTGAAGTGTGATAGGGGAATTCAAAGCCTGAATCCTCCTGGTCAATTCCAAGCCTTTCTTCAATCCTCTCCTTTACAGTTAACATGCCCCACAAAGGAGAAAAATGCCTGTTTTCAGTGATCATTTGTCAATCACCATAAACTACAGCCATTTTCTAAAAATTAATCAACGTTCATTGAGTTCCTATGATGGAGCAATCACTAAACATTTATTAAGCACCTGCTCTACTTAAGAGAAGCACATATGCCAGGCACTGCACTGAGCCCTGGGGATACAACAAGGCAAAGGACAGTCCCTGCCCTCGAGGAAATTATCATCTACCAGGGGGAACAACAAATCAGCAAGTAGGTGCCGAGCAAACTATGTACAAGATAAATAAGAAAGAATTAATGGAGTAGGAGCCTCAGACACTTAACTGTGTGACCCTGGGCAAGTCACTTCACCCTGTATGCCTCAGTTTCCTCATCTCTAAAATGAGCTGGAGAAGGAAACGGCAAACCACTCTAGGATCCCTGCCAAGAACAGGACAAATGGGGTCCAGAGAATCAGACATGACGGAAATGACAACAATAATAACCAAAAAAATTAACAAAGGACAGGGGCTAGAATTAAGAGGGATTGGGGAATCTTCCGGTAGAAGATGGGATTTTAGGTGGGCTTAAAGGAAGCCAGGGAAAGATATTAAGCTAGAGACTGGGAAATAAAAGGAATTAGAGGGAGGGTCCCTACCCTCAAGTAAGTTTCCAGTTTACTTAGAAAGATAAAACATATTCACATGAAAAGATAGACAGCTAGGTGGCCCAGTGGTAGAATCTGTAAGACCTCAGGTCAAATGCAGCCTCAATACATTTCTCCATCTGTAACAGGGGAATAATCAGAGCATCCACCTATCAGAACTGTGTGAAGATAAAACAAGAGAATATTTGTAAAGCCCTTTGCAAGATCTTAAAGCACGGTATTAGCACTGGCTGTTATCAATAGAAGTCTCTAGGTGGGAAACCAAAGGGCGGAGCCAAGGCGGATGTAGAATTTCAGGGAATTGTGTTTCATCGAGAAGGCAGAATTTGAATTGGATCTTACAGAGGGCTGTGGGGTAACAAGGACATAGGATGTGGACTGGGGACTTCCCTTTATTCATACTCTGTGCGGATCATCTGTGTGACATTGGGCAAGTCTCTTTCAACATCACCAAGCCTCGGTTTCCTCATTTGTAAAAATGAAAGTGTTGCATTTAAAGGCACTTTCCAGTCCTTAATCTATGATCCTATGAAAAAAGCACTTTGCTGCCATGGATAAAGGGCTAACCTTGGAATCAGGAAAGCTTACGTTCTAGTCCTTAACAAATACTATCTGTGTAAGGAAGAAAGGAAACAAGCATTTATTAAATGGCTACTGTGTGCTACATTGTGCTAAGCTATACCCAGTGAGGTAGAGATACGATTATCATCATTTTACAGGTGAAGAAACTGAGGTCAAGGTTGGGTGACTTGCCCAGTGTCACTCAGCTAGTGTGTTAGGGCCGATTTGCACCCGGAGTCCAGGGTTCTGTACACTGACACCCATTCTGTATCAGAGGTGGCCCTTGAACCCGAGTGAGCCCTGAGGGCAGGCAGACATCGAGCCACCAGACTGATCCCTGAAAGGCTCTGTAAGGATAAAGGAGAGCCTGGATATTTTCATGACCACTTTTGTTGTAACTTCAGGATAAGAACAAAACCCCATAAAAGCCATTTTTCAGAAGCCAGCTTTCTTCCTATGTCTCACCATGGGTTTTCTCTTTCTTTCTTCACCTCCTATAGGTCAATGCACAAACTGGCCCAGCTGGAGAGACTTGACCTAGGCAATAATGAATTCAGCGAGCTGGTAAGAAAGCACATTTTCTAAACATGGTTAATGTGATGGACAAGACTGCTCCCCGTGTTCTGGGCATGATCCCACTGGGTGTGAAGTGCATTGTGGGATGGGAGGATCTGCTGAAATCATTCCAGTAAACAGGCCAATGGCAATGAGAAGAAGGCTTGTCATTGCAGGTGGCGGGGGCGGGGGAGCAGAACTCAATCAGACTCTAAGATGCGGATTCTGTTCACTAGAATTCATTCCATGGGGTGGCTCCAAAGCCTGCCGCGGAGAGTCCTTTTCCCCTCAAACAGTAAATGTTTTTATTAATACTGTTTTAGTCCTATCTCCAAGGCAAGAGACAGGAGTCTGGGATTCAAATCTCAGATCCAGTACCTATAAACTGGGGGGTCAATGACAAGTGACTTGCAAGAAATGCTTTGCACCTTAACTTGCTGATCTTTAAAATGGGGATAATGATACTGTCCCACTTCTGTCCACATTTGTCGTGAGGATCAAATACTCAATCACCAAATGCTGTAAGGCATGTTGAGCCTTAAAGCCTTCAAGAGATGTGAGTGGGTTACTGTTAGAGTAAGTGAGGCAGCAATACAAATTTATTAAGCACCTACTATGTGCTGGGAAGCATGGAATCTTAGGGGAATACTGGACCGGAAATAGGAAGACCCGAATTCTTGAGTGTCTGGCCCTTGTTGAATCTCAGCGGCTTCACTGGCTAAATAAGGGGGCAGGGTCACCCGGCACAGGGAACTGAGCATTAGAGTTGTGGTGAAAGGGCCTGGGTTCCAGTCTCTGCTCTGCTTTGTTAAGTTGTGCAAATCATGCAGTTTTCGCATCTGTAAAGTGGGAATGGTCCTGCCTCCTTCCCAGGGTGGTTCTGTGGCTTAAAACAGAAAGCAGCCTTTAAAGGCCCCTGCTCATTGGGCTTGGTGTTGATGTTGTTAGACAGAAGAAATGAACCACTGGGGACAGAGAGCTGTTTGCAGAGTCAAGAAGACCTGGCTTCGGGTTCTTCCTCTGACACACATTGACTGTGTGACTCTGGACAAGTCATCTGACCTCTCAGGCAACTCTCTAAGACTATAAATCAGTCAGTGGACCATTCTTATTAATCAATGTAGGTGCAAAGAAAGACAAGAACAGTCCATGCCCTCAGGGAGCTCCCATTAAGACGGGGGTGGGGGGGCAGCAACCCCATCCGACTATGTACATACAACCTATAGACAGCATGATCTCAGAGTGAAGGTGCTGCACATGGGGAATGGGCCCAGAGAGGCCTCCCTCAGAAGGTGGGCTCCGAACTGACCATCAAAGGAAGCCTTAGAAACTGAGAGCCATTGCTGAGGAGGAGCAGCATCGCAGGCATGGGAGCAGCAAATGCAGAGACAGAGATTGGGGATGAAATCTTCAGTGCAGAGAACAAATGGGCCCATGTAACCAGTGCGTGAGAAGGGAGCAAGGTTCAGGAAAGGGCCTCACACACAGTAGGTGCTTACTCAATGTTTATGACTGATTTGGAAGGGGCTAGGTTGTGAAGAGCATTAAATGTCAAGGAGAGGACTTTATATTTTATCCTAGTGGTATTAGGAGCCACTGAAGCTTATTGAGTATCAGAGTGACATGATCAGACCTGTACGTTAGAGAAATCACGGCAGGTGAAGATTAGGGTGCAGGGGTGGGGGTAGCGATGAGCCAGGGAGTCTGGTAGCTTATTGCAAATGTCCAGTCACAAGGTGATCAGAGCCTGAACCAGAGCAGTAGCTCTGTAAGTGGAGAGAAGAGGACATATAAGAACACGTTGTCAAGGGAGAAACAAGGGCAGCAGAATTGGTTATGGAGGGTGAGTTAGACCAAGGAGCAGAAGACAACACTATAACTGTGAGCTTGGGCAACTGGGAGGCTGGTGATGCCCCTAATGCAGCAAGGGGGTTCAGAAGAAGGGAGGATTTGACAAGGAGGTGAGACCAGTCTTGATCCAGCAATTGCAGGACTGAATTTAGACATTTTGAATTTAAGTTACGAAGGGACTAATGATACAAGGAGAACTTCCTCATAGTTGGAACTATCCCAAAGTGGAACAGGCTGTCTCAGGAAGGAGAGAATTTTCTCTAATCTAAGGACTTAAATGTTGCAGAGGGAATACATTATCAGGTATGAGGTTAATCACACAGTCAATAAACATTTATTGAACACCTACTAAGTGACAGGCACTATATTAAGTGCTAGTGAAGGGGGTGCTGAGGTGCCTTTGTAATATTTTGGGGTGACTTTGTCTTGAATCTCATTTGTGTTCGGGCACCTGGGTATGTGATATCAGCTTGTGACATAGGCCTGTGAAAAGTCACCTTCCCCCCCAGCTGTAAAGCATTAACTCTGTCCCTGTTCCCGCCCCCAGCCTGTAAGTATCTTCCCTGAAGCTCATGAACTATAACACGCCACACCTATAAATTCTTAAAAGGATTCCTTAGTTAGAGAAAAGATTACCCCTTTTGTTCTAGTGGCCAGCTGTAAGATAACTCCTAACAAAAGAACTCCACCTTATCCAAGGGGGACCTTTCAGGGAAGACAGGCTGGGTGCTCCTCCCTAACTCCACCTTTGTATGACTTTGTTACTATATAATCGGTACCCCCAATCCCCACACTTCACAGGATTCGCCTTAATTTTCTTCTGCCTGCTGACAAGCGTAATAAACCCTTTTAAAACTGCCAAGACTGCCTTATGCCTGGTAATTCTTTCAGACTAACAGAACCCTCAAAGGATTTCAATAGAAATCCATCCTTTCTAACCCTCAACATTAGGAATGCAAAGAAAGGCAAGAGACAATCCCTGCCATCAAGGAACTTACAACCTAATGAGAGAGACAATATGCAAACAGAAGTGTACAGACGAGATATATACAGGAGAAAAAAGAAATAATCTACAGAGAGAAGACACTAGACTTAAGGGAGATTGAGAAAGTTGTCCTGTAGAAGGTGAGATTGTAATGGTGACTTGAAGAAACCTAGGAAATATAGGAGATGGGTGAGGAAGAAGAGCTTTCCAAGAGTGAGGGATAGCCAGAGAAAATGCCAGAAATGGAGTGTCTTGTTCAGCGAATGGCAAGGAAGCCAAATGTCACTGGATTGAAAAGGACCTAGGGAAGAGAGGTATAAGAATACACCTCCCTGGGGAGGGGGCTTTGAACACCGAGCAGAGGATTTTGTATTTGATCCTGGAGGTAATAAGGAGCCACTGGAGTTTCTTGAGTTGGGAGGTGTCACGATCTGACTGTACTTTAGAAAAATTCTTAATTCTAGTGCCTTCCCTCCATTACCTATTTCTTATTCATGCTATCCACAGCTTGTTTGTAGAGCATAAGTGTTTGCTTATCCTCTCTCCCATTAGTTTGTGAGCTCCTTCAGGGCAGAGATCATCTTTTGCCTCTTTTTGGATTCCCAGCATTAAGCATAGTGCCTGACTGTAGGTACTTCATAAATGCTTGTTGATTGACTCTCAAATTTTATAGAGCTAGCAATCAATCTAAAGGTCATCGAGGGTAATGACTACATTTTAGAGAAAACTAAAGCACAACAGAAGTTAAATCCACAGGTATTAAGTGGCAAAGAAGCCTGGCTTTGAAGCTCAGCTCTGTCTCTTGCCAACCCAACTCATTTCCTCATGTATAAAATACAGCGGTTGGTCTCTAAGAATGTTTCCAAATATCCTATTAAAATGAGGTTTTTAATATTTTGGTCTGATTTGTTATGCATAAAGATATCTCAAAATTTTCTGAATAAAAAAGGTACCTTCCAGCCGTCTGAATTCGGAGTACTCTTCACCACCAATGAAACTCTCATTTTCCCACCATCACTGTGAGACCCTCTCATTGGAAAGGTCACTGTGCTGGGATTAGGGGGAAGAGGAGTATTCTGGGACTTCATGTTTCTAGTGGGACACATTTTAATGCAGTTGCTTGTTGGTATTAGTCATGTGGCAGCCCTGGCAGCTTTACGGTGACAGTAATATCTTTTAATGGGAAAATAGGGTAATTGGGTCCAATCAGCGGCCTCTAGAAACAGCACCATGTGGTGACTCCAATTCCATTATATAACTAAGTTTTGACAGATAACAGGTTCCCTCCAGATGCTCAGCCAAATCTTGCTCTTTGTCTTTTTGTTATCACATAAAGAGAAAAGTGTTGACATTTACAGAGTTCAAAAAGTAAACAAAGTTTAAAATGACAAAATGCGTTTTGTGGGCATGTGATAAAGTCCCATTTCACATGGAAATATTGAGGTAAGCCAGTGACTAAAGTACTGGAAAGAGATGTTGTCAGGAACCTCAGTTCAAAGCCTCAACTTTTACCAGCTGGATGCCTTTGGCAAATCACTTCTCCTTTTTCAAAAGATTTCTTCTTCTGTGAAATGGGAATAATAAAATTCTTACATCCTACATCCCAGGTTGTTGTGGTGTTGAGGATGAAAGGAGTTCATCTATGCCAAGCCTCTTGTAAACCTCAAAGTGCCTTATAACTGTTAGCTACTCTTATCAGCATCATCCTCATCCTCATCGTTGAGTGTTAGAGCTGAGAGAGATGTTAGTGGTCATCTAAATGTCCACCCTCATATTAAATATGGGAAAACCAAATCTGAGTCACAAAATCCCAGGAAGCCTCCTCCACACACCCCGAATAGATATGTGACTGTGGGCAAATCAGCTCACTTTCCTGAGCCTCAGTCTCCTCATCTGTAAAAGAAGGGGGCAGGACTAGAAGATCTCTCGTGTCTTTTGTGATTTTGATACTGTTTCTTTAATCCTAGGAGCCATTTCCCTCTGCCCTCCTCTTATCCTTAAGCATGCCCTTTGATGACACCATAACAGATACCACAAAGTCCAGGTGTCCCATTGTTAGACATTCCAGCTAGTGACATGTCATCATGGAGCTTGGACTGGCTGAGCTCAAAGATTCCTTCTGGCCTTTCAAACAACAGCGCCAAGACAAACCCAGGAACTATATGAACATAATTACAAAACACTTCTCGCACAAATAAAGTCAGATCTAAATAACTGGAAAAAATATTAATTGTTCGTGAGTAGACCAAGCCAATATAATACAAATGATGAGTGTATCTAAATTAATTTACTTATTTATTCAGTACCATACCAATCAAACTACCAAAAAAATTTATAGAGCTAGGAAAAATAAAAACAAAATTCATCTGAAAGAATAAAAGATTGAGAATATTAAGGGAATTAATTTTTAAAATGTGAAGGAAAGTGGCCTAGCCATAACAGATCTCAAAACTGTAATATAAATTGGTATTCATCAAAACAATCTGTGCTGGCTAAGAAATAGACTGTTGGACCAGTGGAATAGATTAGATACACAAGACACAGTAGTAAATACTTTGGGGACAAGAATTCACTATTTGACAAAAATTGCTGGAAAAACTGGAAAACAATTTGGCAGAAACTAGGTATAGACCAAAATCTCATACCTTATACCAAGATAAGGTCAAAATGGGTAATTGATTTAGACATAAAAGATGATACCATGGACAAATGAGGAGAACATGGGATGGTTTACCTGTCATACCTATAGATAAGGAAGAATTTATGAACAAACAAGAGATAGAGAGCATTATGAGATATAAATTGGATATTTTTGATTATATTAAATTTAAAAGGTTTTGCACAAACAAAACCAATGCAACCAAGATTAGGATGAAAGGAGAAAACTGGGGGAAAAAATGTACAGCATGTGTCTCTGATAAAGGCCTCATTTCTCAAATATGTCGAGAACTGAGTCAAATTTATAAGAATCCAAGTCCTTCCCCAATTGCTGAATGGCCAGAAGATATGAACATGCAGTTTTCAGACAAAGAAATCAAAGCTGTCTATAATGTGTGTATGCATATTTTACTCAATGGGCAATAGAGGATTCTGAGCAGAAGAGGAACATGAAGCGTCATCTGGCAGTGACCTAAGGGTGGATTCTAGCAGGGAAAGACTAGAAAGGGGTGGTGGGAAAATAGATTCTTTTTCATCTGCCGTCAAAGAACCAGAGGTGCAGTTCCAGTGAACCCAATCCAACCACTAACTTCCCTTGGCTATGGCTGTGCCACTTGGATTGATGGAAAGCACTTATTTTCTCTGTAAAATTTCTGCTGTATCATAATTGCAGGGTTTTCTGATTTCTCTACATTACGTGACATCATTTGCACAGCAGGGGCTTGATTTCTGAAGCTGCAGCTTTTTACTCTTCATTCTGCGAGGTCGATGGAACCTCCAGGATGCCTCTCCAGAGTTCTCTAGGCTGTGTCAGCAGGGTCCGAGCCTGGGCAGATCTTACCCCAAGGAGAAGGCTCCCAGCCCAGGCCCATGGGGATCATCAGCTCTGTTGCCTGTGGGCTCATCTCCTGAATTCAAAGAGACTCGTCATTGAAGCTGGCCACTGGGGGAGAAGAAGCACCAGGTCACACTGAGACACGATAGTAACGGAGCTGCTTTCTCTAAGTCATGTTGTGTAAAGCTTCCTGGCAGGCCTTGTGTTTGCCTTGGTACCAGATGAGGTCCATGCAACTGGTGCGGTTGTTTCCCATGTCTTTATAGCAGTATCTCAATATAATTGGTTTCCTTGGCAATTCTAGGGATCTCATTTTATTCACTAGAAGACATGATTCTGGGAAGGAGTCCCTAGGTTTCACCAGACTGCCAAAGGGGTCAATAAAACACAAAAATAGTTAACTCCGGCATGATTAGACATTCAGGAAATTTAAATCCTTCATTGTGACTCACAATCAGAGAAGGAATAAGCTTGATTAAACCTGTACTAAGCAAAGTGCTAAGAGCTTTTCATAAATATCTCCTTTAATCCTCACAGCAATCCTGTGAGGTAGGCAGTATTATGAGCTCCATTTTGCAGTTGAGGAAACTGAGGCAGTGACTTGCCCAGGCTCACCCAGCTAGTGACTGAGACTGGATTTGAACCCAAGCTGACCTGACTCCAGGCCGGTGCTCTGTGCACTGTGGCAACCTCTGGCTGCCTAGAAAGTATTTGTTAAGTGCCTACCATATGCCATAGGCATTGGAGATGAAAAAATTGAATGGCCACTGCCCTCAAGGAGTTGGCATTCTATCAATAGAAATAGATGTTTGTAAGCACAGACACTTACTAGTTGCTGATGCTAAGCAAGCCTCTTAACCTCGCTGTACCTCAGTTTCCTCTTTAAAATAAGGCAGTTGTATGCAATAAGGTTCCTTCCAACTCAAAATCTGCTATCTTATGAACTAGACCTAATTGTTCAGACAAAAAGATGCCTAGAACCAGTTTATATTTCTGCCTATTAATTCACAATTAAACTATAGTAACTATATAGAGAGATATAACTAGATAGATAGATGCATGGATGGATGGATGGATGGATGGATGGATGGATGGATGTTTGACTATAGCAACTTAAGAAGCTGCCTATGAAAGTGCAGAAGATTCTCAGTCCTGAGAGCCTGATCACACTTAGACCCTTTGAAAAGTAGATTGGTTTTGAATTTGCATGTTCTGTGATTATTTGCATTGCTGGATAAAGCAGGTCCCATGACACTGAAAAATGAAAAACTGGCTGGGGATGTAGGTATGGTAAACACAGGTAATACATGTTCCAGTAAGTGTGCTAAGAGGGATTCTGAGCCTTGAGCTGTTGTTGTTCTGTCCTGTATGACTGTGCTGGGTGTGGTTTTAGCCTCGTTAAAACTGGAACTCCAACAACCCCTCAGTGTTCATTCAGAACTGGCAGAGTGGGGAAACAGTCTCAGAAACCCACATTTCTGTTTGGACTCTGGCTTTCTCCCTCCCACACTCCCCTGGGATGCCAGCTCACCTATGTGCCTTGGGTATAGAACCAATTTTACTGTTTAGAGATGTTTAAAATTCAGAGAATGCTAGAATCTTGGAGTGGAGGGGGTTATCAGAGTCTTCTAGGTTTAGCCCATGTCTGACCAAGATTCTCCTCTAAAATGTCCCTGGCAAATCCTCTTCCAGCCTCTGCTTAAAGCCCTCCAGTGAAGGGAACCCTCCTGGGGCAGCCCACTCAACTTTGGCATAGCTCTCATTCTTAGGAATTATTTTTCTGCAGTCAAAGCTAGTTCTTACTTCAACATTCCCAACCTTTTTTCCTGGTTCTTCCCTCCAATGCCAACCAGAACCAATCTGATCCTTCAAACACTTGAAGGAAGCTATCAATTCCCTCCCCAAGGGTTCTCTGCTTAGGTTTCATGTCTTCTTTTCCTTAACCTGACCCTCCCATGACACAAACTCCAGGTCCTCCACCATCCTCTTTTCCCTGCTGTGGATGCTCTCCAGATGCTCCCTAATTCATGGTGCCCAGAAGTGAGCATAAAACTTCAGAGGTAGTAAATGAGGAAAGAATGCAGAGGGCCTTTCCACGTGAACACCATGTATCTCTCAAAGTAGACAAGAGTTGCCTGGGCTGGGTTGGGTTGGGTTGGGTTTTAAGCTTCCACAACAGGATAGGGCCTCACTTTGCCTTTAAAGTTCACCTAACCCCCGCAGTCTATTTCATATGAATTCTCTAATCACCTCTGGCCATCTTATAATGTAAAAGTGACTTTTTTAGAAGCAAAGTGAAAAAAATCACGTTTATCTTTATAATCGTAGAACCACCAAATTTGAAGAGACCTCAGCAGGCAATTAGGCAAAGTCATATGGGAAAGAAGCACTCACTATAACCCACCTGATAATTAGTTGTCCAGTCTATGAATGGAAAACACTGAGAAGAGGGAACTCACCATCCCTCAGGGCAATTCATTACACTTTTGGAAAACTCTGATTGTCAGCAATTCTTCCTGACATTAAGCCTAAATTGGTTTCACTCAGTGCTCCTTATACGTTGTTACCCAAGAGTAAGACTTTACCTTTATTCCTATTGAATTTCATCTTCTTTGAGTCAGTCTAATGCATTAGCCTGTCAAGATTGTTCTGGACCTGACTTCATGATTCACTGGAAGAGTTCAATGTCATCTGCAAATTTGGTGGTCATGTCATCTAGGCCTTTATCCAAGTCAGTGATAGCCATGTTAAATAGCATATTGATTTCATCTGATTAAACTTGGCCCAGTTTTCTCAGAATAACAACACATTACTGATTCATTCTGGCCTTACAGTTCGCTAAAAGCCATCCATGTTGTTTGCCCATGAACAGCTTTCTAACTGCAGCCTCCCTCTGCTGCCATCTTGGGAGTCATGTGGTCCCTTCCTCTCCTGGGGCTAGGCAGTTGCCTGATATAGATGGTTCCCTAGAGGGGCCACGTGGTTCTGTATGGCTCTATGCAAGCTTCCCTCCAGGGCCTCCAAATCTGTATGTGCCCAATGGACCTGTCCTGTTGATCTGAGCTGTGTTTCTGGCTTCCTGCCTGCCTGTCCCCCTTTCATCTCTTTCCTTTCAAGGTCAAGCACAAGGGCACAGTTCAGCTGTATGATTAGCCATGACTCAATGAATCTTACTTAAGGTGATATTAGGAAACAATCAGGGCAAGACAAGCTCATGACTATACAAGGAAACAATCAAAGACAGAAAAGAGTCTGTCTCCTTGAACAAGATACTATCTTTATGAAGAGACTCTTACTATAGGACCTGACCCCCTTGCTGTACTGTGGCTATTTTTCTAAACCAAGTACAGGACCCTACATTTACTCAGTAATATTTGAAACCGTTGCCTGGAGCCCACCACTCCTACCTATTGAGACATTTGGAGACTACCGATTTCTATCTAACCTATTAGTTCCCCCACTGCGATTGGTGTGAATTAAATACTGTCCATGCTAAATCTTCAAGGGTTCTTAACCTAGCATCCATGAACCTGGTTGTTAGGTTGGCTGGTTTGTTTTAATGTATTTCAATAACAATGTTTCAATATAATTGGTTTCCTTTATAATTCTTTTTATTTTACTTTTTGCATTTAAAATAGATTCTGAGAAAGAGTCCCTAGGCTTCACCATACTATCCAAGAGGACCATGACACAAAAAAAGTTAAGAACCCCTGATAAAGGTTTATTAGAAATATTGAGTGGCCAAGTTCGAAACTGTGACCCTCAGCGGAGATCTTCTTTCTTCTTGGGGACACTGGTACATTGACAACCCCTCGTTCAATCCAGCCAGTTTACTAGCTTTGAATCTACTTGTATTATTACCAAGTTCTCTTTCTAACTTGTCTAACTTTTTCATAGGATCATAGAACCAAAGTTGGAAGGGACCCAAAGGCCATAGACCCCAAATTTTTCATTTTTCAGAAGAGGAAGCTGAGGTCTAGAGAGGAAAAGTGATTTGCCCGATCTCATATGGGTAAATAAATTAAGCATATGTGACAGGATTTGAACCCGAGAATCCTGACTGCAGTCAGTATTCTTTAAACTCCTGGGAAAGACTGTCATATGTCATGCTGAAATACAGGTGTAAACATGGCATTCCCTTAATTGATTAATATAATAACTATCCAAGTGGAAATGAGTTTAGACTGGCATGATATGTTCTTGATGAACCCATGATGGCTTTCAGTGCTCATCTCTTCTCCTTACTGATGTTCGTAAACTGTCCTTTTATCAAATCCTGAATTTTCCAGGGCACAAAGGCAAATCCACTTGTCAAGTCAAGTTGACAAGCAGGAATACTAGAACTCAAAACTGGCCTCAGCAATTTACTAGCTGTGGGATGCTGGGCAAATCACCTGATGTCTGTTTGCCTCGGTTTCCTCAACTGTAAAATAAGAATAACAATATCACCTATCTCATGGAGTTGATGTAAGGATCAAATGAAATAACATTTGTAAAATCACTTGACACAATGCTTGGCACATAGTAGGTGCTATGTATAATAACTATTTTTTTCCCTTTCCCTTCCATAAGTGAAGCTGAGCTAGATGTAAGAAGACTGGAAAGGCAGGAAACAACCATATTACAAAGGGATTTAAAAACCACACAAGACTTTTTCCATTATTGGAAATATCTACTTTAATACCCTTTCTTTAAAAATAATTTAAGATAAAATTTGCTTGCTTCCAGCTGCATACTGCAACACTTCTGCCATTCCAATTGCTTCGATTCCTCAGAAGTCACTCACTGACAGTGGTCAATGATCCACTCTCACAGGTTCTCTTGGTACCTTGAGTCCTTCCTTGACGATCCTTCTCTACATGACAAGTCCAGCTATTTATTGAATGTTCATTAGGGGTTCTTATAGACTCTGCAATATATGCTCAGGCCATTGGCTACATATGTCCTTTTCCTTTGATGTCATTGACTATTTAACTCCTAGTTTGCTTCTGTGTTCTCTGCCAACGAGATGTTGATCAGTTCTATGCTGATCATAGAACAGATTCTAGAAAGGTTCTGGA
Source organism: Pseudochirops corinnae (assembly GCA_028646515.1). NCBI lineage: Eukaryota > Metazoa > Chordata > Mammalia > Diprotodontia > Pseudocheiridae > Pseudochirops > Pseudochirops corinnae. Next base: position 357,120,628 of record CM053586.1, read on the forward strand.
CAAGACCAAGAGCTAGATTTCAGCTCTAAGACCATGTCAGGGAAATTTGTACACCAAGCAGATAGAGTCAGATAATAGGGGGCTAGATGAAGCCGGCTGATATTTTTGATTTTGTTTTATAAGGGGTGGGAAGGGTGGATGCATTAGCAAACACACTACCACACAGGGTGGGCTGCTAGTACAGGTTCTTTGATCAATTTTTCTAAAGGAAAGATAGCTTTAAAGGAGTTAAGGATCTTACTTTAATTAACAGACAGATAAGTACAGATAAGTAGAAAGAAGTGAGTATCCAAGAAAGAGTCCGGTAGATAGGGTTCCAACTGTCTAAACAGAGTAACAGATATCTAATCACCAGATTAGGGAGCAACAACATCTGGGTTCAAACACAGCCAGGGGGCTCCTTAACAATGGCTGCTCAGAATCTTGTCCAGCCAAATCACAAAGAAACATTCTTCCCATGAGTGATCCCCAAAGTAAAATACCAACCTCCCAGTATACATAGTTTTCAACTAATAGTCTCAGAGCCAGAAGGCATCACAACCCTCTCAGAGCCAGAAGGCATCACAACCCTCCTGACTCAGTACCTGATTGGTCCAGTACCAAAAGGTGTGAAAGCCTTCCTGCAAGCAAGCCTCCCTGTAAACAAGCTTCCTCCCCTAAGCAAGCTCCTTCCCCAAGGCAATATAAATCTCTGTATAGGCTCTGTGACTCAGGATGTGTCACAGTTGCATACTGAGCCAAAGTTCAAAGCAGCAAGACATTTGTGGCTGATACTTTTAGACCTGGAAACATGGTCTCTGTTCCAAGGAAAAAATGAAACACATGTGATCACATAGGTCTATTAATGGATGGGGACGATCTTATATTCCATTAACCTTGAGAGATTTAAGGATTCGATTTGACAAGACTAGAGGTGTCCCCCAACCCACTCTAGTACATAGCCATGCCTCCTGTCCCCTTGCTGATCAGCCTCAGGGAATCCAAGCTGACTGATGAGAGGTTCTCTTCAGAGGAGCTACCCACACCCTTCTCCAGGGTACATCAAATTTGCCTGTGAAGCCAACTTTACTTTTCTACAACACTTGAGTCAAATTTTGTCTCTATTATTTTATATCTCCTAGAAATTAGTGACCTCAAGAGCCAATCCTGTGCAGTAGATAGAGGGCTGAGCTTATGGGCAGGGAAGAGCAGGCGTGTTCTGAGCCTGGATCTGCTACCTGCCAGTTTTGTGACTACTCGCAGCTCATTCAAACCTCTCAGCGCCTCAGTTATGAAATGCAACTGTTTGGAACATATTTATGACTACCAAATAGAGGAGCCTGCCTTCCCCACCCCCACCTATGCTGGCAACAGAGCTGAGCCTATAATAGATTCTCAATAGATATTTATGAATTTATTTGATTTGCTGACATGGTACCATCATGTAGCCAGCCTACTGGAGTCACTGGAATGTTCCTCAAAGTCTGCAGCTACACAGACAGCCAGGAAAGTCAAGGGCCATGTTTCAAATCTCTTTGTCTAAAGACACTTACAAAGGAGGCATTTAATATTTGTTTAATTGAATGAAGAATAAAAGGATCCATTTATAGGAAGTAAGGATTTTATTCCATTTTCATTGTCAGGATCGGATCTGATTAAATTAATTTTCCTTGGTAAAAGGGAAGGGGGAGACCCTGGAACTTCTGGTGTGGAAACTGCCTTCACCAACACAAATCCTAAGTAACTGGTCTACCACATGGAATCTTATAAAAGTAAGGGGACACAAAGAGCTTAAGCAAATGATTTGGGGGTTCCCTATCTCCTGAGAATTTAAATCCTGGTCTTCCTGACTGCAAGATTTGCCCCCTCCCACCTCAAGGCAACACTAGCTCCCAAGTTGGAGTATAAATGTATATACATACACACATAATCTAAACACATGTGGGCTTCCAAATCAGAAAAGATTTACCAGATAAAGATGTAGATATAGATTATAATCTACATATATATATATAGAGAGAGAGAGAGGTACAGAGGTGTGTGTGTGTGTGTGTGTGTGTGTGTGTAATTAGATTACCATTCTAGGACTATAGATACATTCACATATATGTATATTGCATGTATATGTGTATGTGCACACATGTTAACTTGATTTAAATATACATCTTGCTGAAGTTAATTAATAATATTATTGATTAGTAATATGTGTACATATATATATAACAAATATAGCAGCCTCCCAGAATGGTAACTCCCTCCACCAGTGACAGTCCCAAGCAGGCAATGCCTTCCTAGATAAGCTTGGAGGAGTTGTCTGTGGCACGTCGGAATTGAACAACTTGACTGGGTTCATATCCCTAGTAACTGCCAGGCAGGGCTCGAATCCATCTTCCTGCCTTTCCGTATTTGTCTGTATCTCCAAGGCAGGGCTACCCTCAAGTTCAATTACGTGTGTGTTGGATGTATGTGTTTGAATTCTATGAAAGGAGACTTTGGTTTCTTGTATCTGGAAATGGCTATTCCTCATGCGACTCTTTCCTGGTGTGTCATCCACAGTCACTCTGAACTCTACTGCTAGGTGAGTTTGTCCCCAACACTGAATCACACAGTGGGATGCCCTTTCAGAAGACCCTGGCAGGCCAAGGAGGTGCAAAGTCATTCCTCTGCCTTAAAGTAGCAACAGAGGTGCCTTTTTCTGGGTGGCCCACTTAAGGTAAAAGGGGGGGATCTTGCAATGCCGGGAGGCTTGGAGTTTGAATTGGTCTTCGCCGGGGCTCTTGTCTTCAATTGCTTGATCAATGGTGACAATAACAGCGTGGACGTGCATGTGGGTTACCTCGTTTGATCCCCAGAATGACCGTGGGAGGCAGATGCCATTACAATCCCCATTCTCATGGTTCGTCCTTTATTCTCAAAGAGGACAACGTGAGGGAGGTGATGACATGATTCACAGCTGACTTTGAGTGAGGGAAGGTTGCGGAAAGTCCCCAGCTGCACTCTCTCCTCCAGTCATCTGGGTCCAGGGGCCAGATATTCATCAGCATGACTGGAGATGACCCAGGGTTCAGTAGGGGGCCCCAGCCCTTTTCGGCTAAAGTCTTTTCCAGCGCTCACTTTGAGTGAGGCGAGGCCCACTCAATGAATAGAACTCTTTAAGAAGTGAATCAAGAGATGGCACCTTTAATTAAAAAAACATCAGAATGGGAGAGGAAGACCTTGTTGTTTGCTGGCCAGAAGGAAAGCAGCTACTATTTACATTCACTCTGAGTCAAGAGGGTCCCCAAAATAGCCACTAAGCAGTGCTTGGGCAGGGACCTACTGCTGTCTACTCTCTGAGATCCAGAGTGAATTGGGGTTAAGGCTTGGTCTTTGAGAAGGAACTCTAGCCAGTAAGCCCCAGGCTAACTAGGTAGCTTTCAGCCAACAAAACTTTTCCCCAAAGGAAGGGAAATTTTATCCTCATTCCACTAAGGCAAACAAAGGTTAAGGGGCTTCCTGAGGATCATGTATGTGCTAAGTATCTGACCTAGGATTCCAACCCAAATGTTCCTGGCTCCAAGTCCAGAATTCTGTCTGCTGCCAGTTATAGTTTCCACAGAATCAGAGAAACCAAGAGATGGGTGGGATCTCAGAAGTCCTATGGTCTGACCCATACCTGAACAAGAATCGCTAAAAGGTTTCATATAATATCCTCTAGTGAGAGAGAGGACAAGTGGATAGCATAGTGGTTAGAGCGCTGGGCTTGGAGCCAGGAAGATCTGAGTTCAAATCTGACCTCAGACACTTGCTAGCTGTGTGACCCTAGGAAAGTCACTTAACCCTTTCTGTCTCAATTTCTTCCTCTGTAAAAAGAATCTGGAGAAGGAAATGGCAAACCCTTCCAGTATCTTTACCAAGAAAAAGGCAGTTGGGTGGTGAAGAGTGGACACAACTGAACAACAAATGTGAAAAAAAAAATCCACAGCTCATTGAGAGGCAGCATGATGTGATGGATAGAGCACTAGACTGGCAACTAAGAAAACCTGAGTTCAAATACAACTTAAAAGTTGTATTACCCTGGGCAAGTCATTCTCTCAGCCTCCGTTTCCTCATATGCAAAATAGAGGGGGTAGAACTGGCTGGTCTTAGTAGCCCTGAAAGTCCCTTCCAGCTCTCAATCTCCAGTCTATGCTCCGATGAACCTTTTCCCAAGTAGTCTATTTATCACAGAAACTCACCATCATCTATTCAGATGGAATAGTAGACAAAGCAAACCTATGGGTGATGTCATCCACAGATAGGATCACCAACCCTCCCTTCCTTAGCAGACTTTCTTCATGAGGTGCTGAGGCCAAAAACATCATCCTCCAGTGGTCAGCACCTGCTTTGGGACATAGACAGTTTTATCACCAAACTTTTTTTCCATCTTTTATTCCTTTTCAACTTAAATACAAAAAGACCAAAAAAAAAAAAACATTTCCATGTACACAATGCAACACAAAAAAAGGAGTCAATATGAAAACATGACTGTCCATTTCACCCCATTTTTTAAAAGCTATGTAATAAATAATCCAGATGCTTCCAGATGGAATAAATAATCCAGATGCTTCCAGATGGAATAAATAATCCAGATGCTTCCAGATGGAATAAATAATGCAGATGCTTCCTTCTGAGCTTTCTTTTGTTCTCTGTTGTGCACTTTGGATTTTTTTTTTCTCCCTCTCTCCCTATCCCACCATAGAAAAGGCTAACAGACATAAATATGTGATATATGCGTGGGTGTGCCTATATACATATGCGCATATATGTGTAAAACCGTGCTATGCACACTTCTGGTGACCTGTTCTTTCTCCAGAGGTGGACAGCGTCTTCCTTCATAGGTCCCTTGTAATTGATTTGAGTATTTATAATGTTATTCTTTTTTTTTAACTTTTGTTTATTTTTAGTTTATGTCATTCATTTCCATGAGATTTTGAGTGACAAATTTTCTCCCCATCTTCCCCCACCACCACCCCAAAACAGCGATCCCATTGTATACCCGCTCCCCCAATCTGCTCTCTCCTATATCCTCCTCTATCACCCCTCTGACTTTCCGGTAGGGCAAGATGGATCTCCCTACTCCAGTACCTGTATATCTTATTTCCCAGTTGCATGTAAATGATAATAATGATAATAATATATATACATATATATATTTTTTTAACATTTGATTTTAGAACTTTGAATTCTAGATTCTTTCCCTACCTCTCTCATCATTCACCCCCACTGGAAAGACAAGCAATTCAATACAGGCCATACATATAATAAATTATTCTTATAACAATATTGCTGTTACTGTATCTAAGATTTTCCTGGTTCTGCTCATTTTACTCTTCCTTATTTCATGCAAATCTTTCATGTTCTTCTAATATCAACTATCTCATCATTTCTTATAGCACAGTAATATTCCATCACAATCATAGACCACAACTTGTTAGCCATTCCCCAATTAAGAGGCATCCCCTCAACTTTCAAGTCTTTGCCACACAAAAAGAGCTGCCATAAATATTTTAGAACATATAGGTCTTTTCCTTTTTCCCTGGTCATGTTGAGAAACAGACCTGATTGTGGTATTTCTGGGTCAAAGGATATATGCAGTTTTATAACTTATTGGGCATAATTCCAAAGTGCTCTCCAAACTGGTTGGATCAGTTCACAGCTCCACCAAGAATGTATTAGTGTCACTTGTCATTTTCCCCTTTTATCATCTTAGCCAATGGGATAGTGTGAAGTGATATCTCAAGGTTGTTTTAATTTGCATTTCTCTAATCAATAATGACAGCACATCTGTTCGTGTGACTATAAATTGTTTCGATTTCTTCCTTGAAAAACTGCCTATTCATATCCTTTGACCATTTATCAATTGGGGAATATCTCCACACTTGTACTTGAAGCTTTTCCAGCATGGATTCTGCTGGCCTTGGTGTGGATGACACCTACAGAGCTTCCACAAGGAGACAAGACAATAAGATTTTAGTCAAAAACGCATAGGTAGATAGATAGATAGATAGATAGGTAGATAGATAGATGTGTGTTTATATATACAAATGTATGTGTGTATATATAATGTCTATGAAAATGATATGTCCCACCTTGTAAACTCAGTTTGTCTCTCTCTAAAGAACTCTCTTGATGAACAACCAATGAAGTATTTTTTCCTTTCCTTTTTTCCCCTTTTTTTTTTTTTTTGGTTTTTTCCACTGACATAGGAAGTAATTTTTCCATCATCATCTTTCTCTTGTCTGTAATGTGGTGGCTGGACCCTGTGAATGAGATTCATCAGCCTTGGTCTCCTTCCCTTCAATGAATTTTTCTGAGCTCTGTAGGCTTGTCAGTACAGCTGGCACTTTGGCAATCTTTAGTCAACAGCCCTACCAGATGAATTAAAGGGAAAATGCTCTGTGATTAAGCCAGGGGAAACTGTTTTGAATGAGACTCTGTGTTTGCTTTTGAGCTTTCACAAAGAAAATATGAGCATTTGGTGCTCATGAGGAAAACAGAATTATATAACCCTGAATATTCAGTAGGGGATTGTGAATCACCATTAACACAAATGCAAATTATTCTCTATAGTTTAGTCAAACCTCAAGCTAAAATCCTGCTCTTTGGGGGGCTGATATCTTAAAGTCTGTCTGACTGCTGAGTATAAGCACAAATTAAAATCACAGGAACAGCAATTTGATTTCAAGATCTGATGACACTAATGGTGAACCAAATCCCAGGCACAACTTTCAGTTTCAGCAAAATACATATTAAGGTCAAATACACAGACCACACAAATACACAGGGCCCCTAGAATGCTCCTGCCAGATTCAAATGCAATTGGAAAATACTTAACAAAAAAAAAAACAAAAAATACAATAGGACATAGATAATGCCATTATGTGGTTTTCTAAGTCAATCTATATCACCAAGGATCCTTAGGTACCATGTAGTGGGCCCCTTCTCTACTTGAGTTTGACACCATTGGTTTAGGCAATTCCCAGTTTTGAAGTCTGCGTGTGTCCAGAGTTCTCTGCCTTTTGTTAATTCTCTCAGTATAAATAAATTCTGAAACAAATTATGGCTTCAATATCATAATTTTAGTTCATGTTTATATAGTACTTTCATATTTTCAAAGTGCTTTCTGAGCTAATTTATCTCATTTGGTCCTCACAACAATCATGTGAAAAAATTCTGATATTATGCTCCTTTCATAGAGGAGAAAACTAAGATTCACAGAGGGTAAGGGAATGACCTTCCCAAGAGCTCTTAAGTGTTGAAGACAAGCCTCAAACTCTGGTGACCCTGACTGAAAGCCTGGTATTCTCTTCTCATTACAAAGCTTATTGCACTTCCCTCAAGAAGAATATCTTTTCTTAGAGAAATCTATTCTAATGCATGGATTTTTTTCAGTGGTAAGAAGTGAAATAAATCAATGCTTTTTGTTGTTCATTTGGTTAATTGTTGTATCATCAAAGAAGCTAAAAGGAAGCCACAAGAGGTCATTTAAACCAACAGTGACAGTACTGAGCCATCATCTCTGTCCATCACCATTGCTGCTAAAATTCACAAAGCTACATCTAGAAAGTACCAATTTTGTGTCTAAAAAGGGCTTCTCTGTGGTATAGCAGTCATGAGAATGAATATCTCCCCAATCAGCCTCCCATATCCTTCAAGCAATCAATTAATCAGTAACAAGCATTTACTAAACATCTGTTATGGGCTGAGCAGTGTGCTGGGTTCTGGGAGCACAGACACAAAAATGAAACAATCCTCCCTCTCAAGGAATGGATATTCTAATTGGAAAGATGACAACAGAAACAAACACAAAAAAATACAAAGGTCACAAGAGAGAGAGGCACTAGTATATAGCAGGATCAGGGGAGGTTTTGTGCAGAAGGTGGTGCTCAGACTGCACCTCAAAGAAAGAGAGGGACTCTCTGAGGCAATGGTAAGGGAAAGGAGTATATAGTGAGAAACATAGAACCCTGTGTGAGGGGCAAAGAGAAGGCCAGTTTGGCCTGATCACGCAATGGAAGGAAGGAAGGAAGGAAGGAAGGAAGGAAGGAAGGAAGGAAGGAAGGAAGATTAAGTATTTACTATGTGCAAAGCACAATGTTATGTACTAAGGATACAAAAAGACAGGCAAAGTAGCCCCTTCTCTCAAGCAGTTCACTCTCTACTGGAAGAAAACTCATCCAAAAGACCAGTCAAATGCAAATATCCAGCAGTCCTTCAGGTCCAGGGGCGATGCAGATGGTGACGGTGCTTCTTAATACCATTTCCATGGACAAAACCATATCTGTTTCTGATGTTGAGCTATTTGATAGTGCCAAGGACTCTGAGGTGGCATCTTTCCTTTCTGGGCCTTGAGTCATTGACTGCTGAGGAGGTAGGGGCTGTTGACAGGTTACATCTCCAAATGTCCCCTGGACATGTCTGTGGGCCCTGGACTGGCAGTAGGGTCGGTGGTTTGGAGAACACTGATGTTCCCAAGCCTCCTGAGTTCAGATGCCCATTGCTGGCAGTTGAGTGATAGCTGGTGTTGGTGACAGCATCATTATTACCTCTTATCCCTTTAATAACGGCTGTGGGAGCCAGGCTAGAAGCAGAACTAAGGGTCTTGAGGGAATCTTGGGCTTTGGATTCAGGACTGTCTCCTCCAGGGTCCAAGAAGTGGTTTTCAAGATGATAAAAGTGGTTTGACATGCCCACCTCATGCTGCCTTTTATCTCTTCCCCACAGGACCTTGATGCTTCACCTAGACTTGATTGCCTGCCCTATTGATGGCAATTGGTTGAAAATTGTTTGGGAAAGAGAGGTGGTGGGCTCCTCTCCGTAGTGTTTACTCTTCTTGGATGATAGCTGTGGGGACCAAGTTAGAAAGATGACTGATGCTGGAGACAGAAAATGGCTATTCCTGACAAATCATATGATTTGTCCAAGCCCATGAGAAAAAAAATGATTCTGCTATTATCGTATATTATTGTTGGATAATAACATCAGATATTTCAGTGCTTGCCACATAGTAATAGCCAATACTTATCGACTATTGAAAAATTTACAGGATGTCACAAGTCTCATTGAAACTTTAACCTCCAATAGCTTAAAGTAAGTTTAATAACTTACAAATGCACTGAGACTTGGGTCTCTCTACATAAGACAAGCAGCATGTAGGCACGGTTATAACAGTCTGCATATTGCATCACCCAATAGAATATAAATTAAGGGTAGGGATGATTGAGGAGAGGGGTTGGCTTTGTATCTCCAATGTCTCCCTAACAGCTGATGGGTTGTTTTTGAGAGTGAATCTCCTTATGTCACTCAAGTTGAAGATGCAGTGACCATTTGTGGACCCAATTCTAATGCTGATCAGAACAAAAGTCTTGATCTGCTACATTTCCAGGGGCAGCTAGGTGGCATAGTGGATAGAGTGCTGGCTCTGGAGTCAGGAGGACCTGACTTCAACTCTGGCCTCAGACATTTGCAAACCCCAAATGGGGTTTGGACACAACTAACTAGTCAGTTAACACCAAACTTTATTTCCAACCTGGGACTAATTTTCCTGACCTTAGGCAGTCCCATGATCCTGGGGACTCACTGTACAGCTCCCAGACTTAACCCATTACACCCCGGAACTCCCAAGCTCAAGAGATCTACCTGCCTTAACCTCCCATGGACTAGAGGCATGTGCAACCACAACTGACCACATACTTCACTCTTCATAGAAGTTTACTGAATTGAATTGAGTGGAAGGCCTTTCAGATGGAGGGAACCATCACTGGGGCAAAGGCATGGATGTTAAAAGGAGGTGCATTTGTCTATAGTAGAGTGTTCATGGCAGAGCAGAAGCAACAAGCGTTGAGGTCACTCCTCTCCACGTAAAGCAAACATTTATTACTGGAAGTCTAATTTTACTTTAATTTAATAAAAGTGAAAATAACTGGTTTGATGTGATTAATGACAAGCAAGGTTGCTGGGATACAGTCTTGGCAAGCGTCCGCATTCAGGATGCGTGGAGGAGTACAAGATACAGTACAAAATGAACCTGCCCAAGCAGCTGTTCGCTGCTTGGCTGGAAAAGAAAAAAGGGAAAAAAAATGAAACAGATGTAAAAAGCCAGAACTTTCCCCTGACCATCTGATGGGAGCTGATGACTGAATATTTAAGAGAATCCACTCTCCAGGCCAAGCCTTCTTAACCTATGGCCCAAGAACTTTTTAAAAATGCTTTGATAACTGTCTTTCAATATACTTTGCTTCCTATGTAACCCTCTGGATTTTATTTCATGCATTCACTAGCTGTTCTGAGAAGTGGCCTATAAGCTTCACCAGACCACCACAGGGGTCTATGACACTAGAAAGTTTGAGATCTCCTGCTCTGAAGATAGTATTAGCTTTTCCTTGAATAACAATGGCTGTATTCATACAGTAAAGGTTTGCAAAGTGCTTTACACATATGATTTCAAGAACAAGGATTATAAGGCAGTGTCTGAATGCCAGACCCTCAGAGCCAGAGCCACCAAGTCTAGCTCCCACTGGAATCAAGAGGTGAATCCCTGTCTCAGTGGTCCTCTCTACTTCAAGATAATTCTGACTATTAGGACAGTCTTGCTCATATCAAGTCCAACTATCCACGAAGATCACCCCATTGCTCCAAGATCTGCCATCTGGAAGCAAGTAAGTCCAATTCTTCTTGAAAATACCCATCATGGCCCACCCAAGTCTTCTCAAAAATCCTCCCTCTGTTCCTCTGTGGCAGGAACTCGAGGCCCAGATAGGCTACCCTCTGCAGCACTCACTCCATTTCAAAATTAACCAGTCAGTCAACACTGTGTTAATGAAATACGTTGTGCTAAACACTGGAGACGCCAATTAAACACAAAAGCAGTCTCTCAGAAACATCCTTGCAAAAATGAGCCTGACCAGGTCAGGGTGCAGGGAGGATAGGGATCACCTGCCTATTGCCAGATGTTCTGCCTAATAGTCCGGCTTATGTTGGCCAACTTGTCCGGACCAACCCATCGTTGTTAGGCTGAGCTTGTAACCCTGTGCTGGGTGGAAAGTTTCCTGAGATGAGCCATTTTCTCAGACACTCAGTGCATTTGCCACAACCTATCCTGTGCCAGCTCTCTGGCTGTGGAGCAATTACTACGAATACCTTTCCCACAGGTGGGCGGTTAGATGGCTCTGAAGTTCATCGAGTGCTGGCCCCAGAGCCAAGAAGATACAAGTTCAAATCCAGCCTTAAGCTCTTCTTAATTCTATGACCCTGGACATTAACCTCTGCCTGCCTCAGTTCCCTCAACAGTAAAATAGGGAGAGTAATAGTACCTGTCTCCCAGGATTGTTGTGAGGATTAACTGATATTACGTCTGTACAGTGTCTTGCAAACAGAAGGTGTATATAAATGCTTATTCCCTTCCCCTTCCTCCTATGTTTGCAATGGATGATTGTTCCTAAACCACACTAGTCTCTTTGCCTAAGATTTCTACAAGCACTTCAAGGTATGAAAACAGAGACAGGATTAAAGATGTTAGCTATTTTAGATGCATAATGAATGCAACTAATTTTCCTGAGCTCATCCCTTCACCACTACCCCCAAGGTGAGACAGCTCCTTGGAGCCACCTTTCCATTCAACAACTTCTCTTTGTCTTCTAATTCTGTTCACAGAGAGCCCAGCAAGAAGGATACTAGGAGTCTTGCTGCACTCCAACAGGCAGGTCTCAACTCTGTTTTTGAGCAAGGTTTATACATTTAGAAGCAATTTCATCATTGTTCAGTAGCGTTCGATTCTTTGTGACCCCATGGACCATAGGGAGATAACCTCCCCGTCGTCTGCTATCTCTAAGTCTGTCCAATATGTTTATTGTTTCCATGACATTATCCATCTTATCCTCTGCCACCCCTTTCTCCTTTTGCTTGCAATCTTTGCCAGCATCAGGGTCTTTACCAATGAATCCCATCTTCTCATTATATGACCAAAGTGTTTATTAAGCTTCAGTTTCAGTATTTGACTTCCCAGAGAATAGCCTGAATTGATTTATTTAAGTGTTGACTGATTTGATCTCCTTGCTGTCCAAAGGGCTCTCAAATGTCTTCTCCAGCACCACAATTCAAAAGCATCTATTCTGCAGTGCTCATCTTTCCTTGTAATCTAACTTTCACCACCATACACTGCTACTGGAAAAGCTATGGCTTTGACTACATCATCCTTTGTCAGCAAGATGATGTTTCTGCTCTTTAGTGTGCTGCACAAGTTTGCCATCATCTTCCTTCCAAGGAGCAAGCATCTTTTAATTTCATGACTGCTTTGCTGTCTGCAGTGATCTTTCAGCCCCAAAATATAAAATCTGACATTCTTTCCATTTCTTCTCCCTCTATTTGCTAGGAAATGATGGGACTAATTGCCAAGATTTTAATTTTTTGATGTTAAGCTTCAAGAGAGCTTTTACACTCTCTTCTTTCACCCTTGTCATTTTCTGTCATCAGAGTGGTATCAGCTGCACATCAGAGATTGTTGACACTTCTCCTGGCAGCCTTAATTCCAGCTTTTGATCCATCCACCCTAGCATTTCACATGATGTACTCTGCATATTAGCTAAATAAATAAGGTGACAATATACAGCCTTGTTGTACTCCTTTCCCAAACTTAAACCAATTAATTGTTCCATGTTTGGTTCTAACTGTTGCTTCTTGGACCACATACAGGTTCCTTAGGAGACAAGTAGGATGACCTGGTACTTCCATCTCTATAAGACCATGCCACGTTTTGTGTTCTATAACCTAGAAATTATATAATTTACTGTAAGTACAATTTTCACTGATGAGCACATATACAACATTTTGTTGTAACTGTGCCACACAGTCAAAGACTTTAGTGAAGTAAATGAAGCAGAAGTAGATGGGGTTTGGGGGGGGGGGGTTGTTTTTTGCTTTTTTTTCGTTTTGGTGCTCCCTTGCTTCCTCCATAATCCAGCGAATGTTGACAATTTGATCTCTGGTTCCTCTGCCTTTTCAGAAACCAACCCACTCTTCTGGTAATTCTTGGTTCACATATTGCTAAAGCCTACCTTGAAAAAATCTTAAGCATAAATGCTTGCTGGTGTGGGAGATGAGAAACAAAGTATGGTAATTTGGATAGTCTTTGGTATTGTCCTTCTTTGGGATTGATTGTCCTTCTTTGGGATTGATTTGATCTTTTCCAATTCAGTGACCACTGGTAAATGTTCAAATTGCCAGACAGTTGTGCTTATCTCACGCAGTGGCAAGGTTATGCTTAAGATTCTTCAAGCTAGGCTGCAGTAATATGATTATAAAGGTTATCATTTGTGTTAAGATCTTTCTTGTATTGTTCTTTTGTGTATCCTTGCCACCTCTTCTTAATTTCTGCTTCTGTTAAATCCCTACTATTTTTGTCTTTTATCATACTATTCTGGCATGAAATCTTCCCTTAACATCTCTAATTTTCTTGAATAGATCTCCACTTTCCCATTCTGCTGTGTTCTTCTATTTCTTTGCATTGCTCATTTAAGAAACCTTTCTTATCTCTCCTTGCTAGTCTCTGGAATTTTGCATTCAATTGGATACATATTTCACTTTCCCCTGTACTTTTCACTTTTTTTCTTTCCTCAGCTTTTTGCAAAGCCTCATCAGAGGCTTTTGAGAAGCAACAGCTAAAGCAATATATGTAGGCAGCCGACTTGGAGGAGCACAATACAACACATTAACCCCTAGAACCTTTTCTTAGAATCACTCTCTTTGGTAGCTCTGAAGATACCTCCAGATTCTGCCAAGATACGAGGTCATCGCTGTGGATATCAATAATCATTTTATTTGTAAGCATGGAAATAGCAACTCGGGTTGTGCTGAAATCAATGAATAAATGAAGAGCATTTATCAAGCTCTCACCATGTGCCAGGCACTGTGCTACATGCCAAAGCTTAACATCAAAGATTCAAAAGTGAAAGGTTCTTCCCTAAAGCAGTTTAAATTTCATGAAAAACAACACATGTTGGGGGGTGGGGGGGGAAGGTTTTGGCCAGAGAATCGTGTGAGGTCACTGGGGTGGTCAATAGAAACAGCTGATACATCCTTTCTAGAACCAATGGTTGTATTTATTTGATTATGTTTCTCAGAACAAGCTGTGTAGAGGAACATGTGTGAGTGTGTGTGTGTGTGTGTGTGTGTGTGTGTGTGTGTGTGTTTGGAGGGGACTGGGAAGTATAGAAGATGAGGGTATGTTTGTGACAGGTAAGGAAATGCCAGGGTGGCAGACTGGATGGGTTGCATAGTACAGTCTGGAGAATCTGATACAGGACCAGTTGGGCATACATAGTAAGTTATTAGAACCCATACTCCCTCACTAATCAGACCATCCCCAGGAAAAAAAATTCCAAATCTTAATGGACTAGTTCCTGAGGGAGGGTCTTGAGAAATCCGATGGTAAGTAGAGTGTAGTATCAGTGAGGGTGGCACCATCCAAGGTGGGTGAGGGTTTGGCTAACCAAGTAAACCACATTTCATAGCATTAGATCAAATTAAATTCATCAGCACAGTAGAACAGCAGTATAACAAGGATTTTCATATTATCAACAGAAAAATGAAACCCTTATTATGGATCTCTTCTTACACATGCCTTTGAAGGATCATTGAAAGTACTGTTCAGAGCTCTTGTGAACAAAACAGTCCACATTACAGGTTGACTAGCACTCATAAACAAGAAAATAATGATACATCAAAAATCCATTTTCCTTCAGTAAAGTATCTAAATTGCAAAAAGAGTCTAACTGATCCAGGAGAAATACAATAGTATTAGCAATTGTTCATGGGTGCCTCATATAAATATATAATTATAGGCCTCTGCTCATATAAAAGTGTTTATACAATTTTCAACATATTAAACATTATTAAGAGACAGAAAATTAAACTTAATCTAGAAATTATATAATTTACTATAATTACAATTTTCACTGATGAGCATGTATACATCATTCAAGGATTCAACATCGAAATTTGCATTTTCCAACAGCAGCTCTCCTCTCTGACTTGCAAACATCTGTAATCATCTGACTTTTGGGGAAGGATAGAATCATAGCACTGAAGGAATCAGACTGCACATAGTCTAACTCCTTCATTTCACAAGTGAGGAAACTGAGACCAGGAAGTTGGAAAGGCTTATTCAATATTAGATAATGAGTAAGCAGCATCAGGACTGGACCCCAGTGCTTCAGGTCCTTCATCTGCAGCTCTTTCTCAGCTCTCTCCATCACCCACAAAATGAAATCATTTTAATGTCAATGTTCATGTTTCCACAATGCTCATTTTAATTGCGACTTTGTTATGACACTGAGGTCTCATGCCTAAGACATTTATTTCTTTTCAGCCTACCCAACTAAGTATGGTACACTGGAAAGAGCACTTCCTGTGCAACCAGGAACCTTGGGTTCAAATTCTACCTCAGATGATTACTATCTTCGTGACCTTGGGCCAGTCATTTTCCATCTTTTTTGTCAGGAGGCAAGACCTTCAGGATTCCATCTAGTTCTAGATACATGAGCCTATGAATCTATGCCTTTGTGAGAACTGAACTTCTGAGGTTCCCGAGCCCCAAAATGGAGAATGTGGTTTGATTTTGATAAGGTTCACCCTAGGCAGAGCACTGGACAGAGTGTTGAAATCAGTAAGTCCTGAGTTCAGATCTTGCCTTAGATATTTATTTAGCTGTGTGACTCTGGGCTCACAGAGTTTCCTCATCTCTAAAATGGGGATCATAATAGTCCCTATATCACAAGGGCTGTTGTGACGCTCAGATACCTTAACATGTGTAAAGAGCTTTGCAAATCTCAAAGTGCTATTGAAATGGAGCTAACCTCATCATAGTTATTATCATTACCCTTTCTTACTTGGCCATGTAGACTCAGCCATAGTCAGCTGACATCTGGGAGGTTTCTGCACTTACTCTAAAGCCTTAGATGAAGCGCTGGATTAACAAAGCAGTTCTTGACTTTGTTTCACTTTTGACTGATCATGTGTCCCGTGGCAGGATCACACCTAGGGAGCCCCAAAGTGTTGCATATTTCAGCAGCTGCCTGCTACCTCCTGGCAATGCTTTAGGTATCAGGCAGTGCCCTAAGACTCCAGAGCACAGGTGAGATTAACAGAGGGCTGATGAAGGGAGAACATAGAGAGAAGGGCCTTTTAGCCCATAATATATGAAGTAAACTGAGGCAACTGGAGCTGTTCCCTGGGGTGAGAGGGGACAGGGTTTGGCCTTGTTTTCTTTGGCCCAAAGGAAATAACCAGCAGCAGTTGTGGTGGGGGGAGGGTTGCCAAGAGGCCAGTTTAGCAGGACTTCACGGAAAACTCCCCAACCATTAGTGTTGTCCAAACATTAAAAGTATTGGGGAGCAGAGGGTAGCTTCCCATTCATGAGGACGACTTGCCAGATGGGTTAAAATGGAGCTTTCTTTAAGGTACAGGTTGAACTCCATGGCCACTGAGATCTCTCCAGTTGGAAAATTCCATTATTTTTTTTTGTGCTCAAGTTCCCACACTGATGGAATCATAGACCCTTAACTTGCTGACATGTCGTAAGAGTCATCATCTCCACCACACACATACCCACATACTCAGCTCATGCCCCACATTGGGCCTCATCCTCCTGATCTGTCCTTCCTAAAGAAGTTGGGTATGGTCAACTCAGAATATGAGACTTCTATTTTCTCATCCATTGTTTTGTACACAGAAACATAACTAACAACTCTGGCTGGCAGCTGGAGAAAGGTCCGGGTAAGTGGGCTCTGAAATAGATTCCTTAGAAACAAGCCCCTGTGGGAGGGCAGGCCCCAGAACAACCTAAGGTCTTTTTTAGAAAGAGATGTTGATGAACGTTGAAGGTAACACAATTATGCCAAGGAAGCAGGAAGTCATGTCATAGGGCAAGGGAGAGATCATACCCCCAGATATCAGACATGATGGGGCAGTGGATCAGAATGCTGGCCCTGGAATCAGGAAAACCTGAATCCAAATCCAGCATCCAACATTTACTGGCTATGTCATTTAACTCTACCTCAGTTTCCTCGATGATAAAATAAGAATACTAAAAGCACCTACCTCCCAGGGTTGTTATGAGAATCAAATGAGATAGTATTTGTAAATGCTTAGCTTAGTGCCTGAAACATAGTAGACCTATAAGAAATGCTTGTTTCTTTCTTCCTTGCTTCCTTCTTCTTTTGTTTACTTCCTTCCCTCCTTCCCTTCCTTCCTTTTTCCCTCCCTTCCTCATTCTCTCTCCTTTCCTTCCTTCCTCTCTTCCCTCTATTCTTCCTTCCTTCCTTCTGTTCTTCCTTCCTACTTTCCTTGTTACTACGCCATTTTTATACTTCTGCTTTAATCTCATAACTCCAGAGCTAAATTCTTTGTACTTTGTAAAGTGACAATTTATTCTAATAAGAACAACCTAAGCTCCCACTCATTTTTCACACCCAACTCCTATTTAAATAATGGCCCTTGTGCAAAAACAGTAACAAAAACCCCCGACCTCATACATTTCCCTAAATGAAAGAATACACAATGGGGGGGGGGGGGGGAGAGGGGAGGAATATGCTCAATAGAATTGGAGAGAAGAAATATTAATTAAAAGATCATCTGATCATCTAATCCAACCTCCTTAATTTATCAGATGGCATTGAGGCCCAAGAAGAGCAATAGAGCCCAGTGGAGAGAGAGCTAAGTTTGTCATCAGAAAATCTGTGTTCAAATGCAGTCTCTGCCACTTACAACCTAGGGGCAGGTCCCTTAACCTCTCCGGACCACAGACTCATCATTTCTCAAATAAAGGTACAGGACTAGATGACCTCCAGGCAGGCTCTAAATCTGGGATGATCTTACAAAACCTGTGTGGGGCTTAGGAAATGACTTGCCCAAACCCACATGGGTCATAAATGTCAGAGACAAAAGACTACTCCATCTTCTTCTTTCCACCGATGGCACTGTCCAAGCTTTGGATCATTCAGCCAGAAACAATTTTGGTTACTTACCTTTGATGACTAGACTGACCAGTAAACATGACAGCCAGCCTGGTTCCACACCGGAATGACAGAGAACACCAAGAGATGTTCATCCTCTTCAACTTCCACTGAATAAATCTAAGTATCTATGTTCTCCCATCAGTCTGTGTGAAAAAGCATGTTAGTATGATAAGAACAAATGAACAACCAATTGTCAGGAACTTCTAATTATCTCATTTATTTTATAATCTAAAAGCATTTTGGAAGCACTTACTATGTGCTGATGTGTGGCACAGGGTGGGTGTTCCCTCAGACTTTAAGAGTGATCCTGTAGGGCTGTACTTCTAAAACTATAGCTAATGAGTCCCCACCAATGTGTATCCCTTCAACAATCGGCCAGTAGACCCAACTGGCTCTTGGCATAGGCATTTTCTCAACTGCTGCAAGCAGAACAGTAATTACAAAACTTTCCCTTATAAAACTGGGCTTTACTCTACTACAAATACACAGCATTTATGCTGGAGTGCCTTCTGTAAGAGAGACACACGTGTAAGATACAAGAGGTAGCTGGTGGCACAGTGAATAGAGTGCTGTCTGTGGAATCAGGAAGACCTAAGTTCAAACCAAGCCTCAGATACTTATTAGCTGTGTGACCCTGGGCAAGCCACTTAATCTCTAAGTGCCTCAGTCTTCTCAACTGTAAAATAGGGATCATAATAATAGCACCAATCTCCTAGAGTTTTTATAAGGGGAAAAATGAGATCATAGTTATAAAAAGCACTTAGCACAATGTCTAGTATGTACTAGGCACTACATAAATGCATATTTCCTTCCCTCTTCTTTCATTCTCTACAAGTGTGGTAACTTATAGATCCTAGTACTGCAAGACCTAGAAGTCCTTTGTTCCTTTGTAGAGTTCTCACAAAGGACTCTATTAAAAGTGATGTCTACTAGACTGGTCTCACTCTTCAGAGGTTAGGATGTTTCTTCTGGGTGAGCTACATCATTGTTAACCCAGGCTTCCTCGAGGGGATAACTCTTTTTAATACTGCCAAGCAGTCTTGTTCCTCAAATTTATTTCTTAGCTCAAGTGAGGATTAAGTGACTTGTCTCTCTGTTTCCATGTCTGTCTAGAATGTGGAACCTCTGTTCCTCATGACACTTACTTTAGAGTGACATGATCCATGGAGAGGGTTGGGAATTGGGGAAGAGAGAACTCTCTTGTCACTCCCCAATAGTGATTTCTTTTCAGCACCCTGGTTCTTCCTCCATGTCATGCAAAAAACTCTCTCAAACTATCCAAGGATTGACAATTTAAAATATCCATGGGCTTGATAAGTTTGTTTGATGAGCCAGCCTCTGTTCTTCCCTTCTTATTTTAATCAGAATATGTTATTTATGTTCCATAAAGAAGTCAATGCATAGATTTATTTTCACAGTTAGGTCAACACCTCATCAATATATTGTGATTATATACTGCACTTTCTGGGCTCCTCAATTGGTAGCAAATCCAATATCCTACCAATAGATAACATAAAACTGTTTTGAGCTCTTCACAGATGAGTATAACCTAAGAGATTGTTGTTGTTGTTAACTACAAGTAAATGACATCTTGATTTTAATACTTTACTACTTCTATGGCACTGTGATCTTGCTGGTGCAGGCACACCCTCCGCCAGGGCCAGTAATCACATATCCATGCCTGCCTTCCATGCAACTCTTCTCCATGGGAGACTGACCCAATACGTTAGAAGATTTGTGATGCATCTCTTGACACTTCAGGGATTTTACAGCCATTGTTAATAAGCACAATAATACTAATAGCCTATATTATTACAGCACTTTATGATACATTGCATATTCACAGCAACTCTGAGACAAGTACTATTATTACCCCCATTTTACATCTCTGAGGCAATTAAAATGCAGGGGCAATTAGCCAACACGCATTTGTTAAGTATGTGGTACGTGCCAAGCACAGCGCTTGGCACTGGAAATACGAAATTGGGCAAAAGTCAGTCCCTACCCTCAAGGAGCTCGCAGTCTAATGAAGGAGACAAAAAGCAACCAAATACGTACAAACAAATTCCATACAGGATAAATAAGAAATAATCAATACAGGGAAGGCATTGGAAAAGGTGTCCTGTAGAAATTGGGATTTTAACCAGGACCTGAAGGAAGCCAGAGAAACCAGGAGACAGAGATGAGGAGGGAAACATTCTAGGCACAAGGACAGTCAAAGAAAATGCCCAGAGCCAAGAGATGGAGGATGCTGACATGCAATATCCTGTTCTGAAACAGCAGAGTGGTCAATGTCTCTAGATCAATGAATACACGGGAACCTGGGGGTCTGGAAGGAGGGTGTTGCTCTCTATAGAAGTAGGGCAATTTGGAAGTGGGGAGGATTTAGGGGAAAAGAGAATGAGTTCTATTTGGGATATGTTGACTAAAGATGTCTACTGGACATCCAGTTTGAGATTTCTGAGAAGCAGTTGAAGATATGAGATTAGAGATCAGGAGAGAGGTTAGGGCAGGAGAAGTAGATCTGAGAATCATCATTATCATAAAAACAATAATTAAATCCATGGGAGCTGATGAGATAACCAAATGAAGCAGTATAGAGAGAGAAGAGAAGAGGGTCCAGGACAGCCCGATGTGGGACACCTATGGTTAGAGACTGTGACCTGGAAGAGGATCAGACAAAAGAGACAGGAGGAAGAGTCAGATGGATAGAAGGAGAAACAGGAGAGTAGTGTGCTCAAAAGAGAGAATCAAGGAAAGGTCAGAGGCTGAGGGTAGGTCAAGATTAATGAGGATTTGAGAAAGTGTCAAAGATTTGGCAATTAAGAGATCAACAGTCTCTTTAAGAGAGCAAATTCAATGGAATGATGAGGCCAACAGCAGGATTGTAGGAAGTTAAGAGAGTGAAAGGAAAGTGGAGGTACCTATTGTATGTAGATGACCTTCTTAAGGAGTGTAGCAAGAAGTGCAGGGGAGAGTTATAACCAAAGGAAATGGGGATAGAAAGATTAAAGGAGGATTGAGGATTGAAGATGGGAAGACCTGAGCATGTGGATGGACAGTGGGAAAGGAGCCAATAGAGAAGGTAAGTGACCTTCCCAGGATCGTACAGTGAGTACATACAACTGGTAAATACTGGAGATGGAATTTAAAAGCAAGCATTTCCAAGTCCAGCACTCCAGCCTCTATGCCAGGGGGAATGAGGAGAAAACATTTCTGAGCAGTTAATACAGGAATTAAAACCAGGAAAAATGAATCCCCTACAAAATGAAAACTGACTCAGTCCTTTAGGGGCTAACCTTTGCGGCTCTAACAAAATTAACTCAGGAAAGGAGACAGGGTTTATAGCCACATTTAACAGAAGGGATCACAGAAAACAAGTAAGGTTTCCATTAAGGGAAGAATAATTCTTCAGTTCTGCACCTCACAAAGAGTTTTTAACTGGTCCAGCAGAAATTCATGAAATTTACCAGTTGTTATAACCAAAAGGCTGGTGATCCTCAGGTTGTCCTGTACAATAAGAACTCTGATGGAGGGCAGGGGGCAGACCAAAAAGGAGATAACAATTACCTTTTGGCAGAGGTGAGTCAGAACCCCCTTCTGAATGTCCCCATTAAAGTAGAGGGCACCCTCATTCTCCCAATCCCCCAGGCTCACAACCTAGGAGTCACCCTGGATTCCTCACTATCTCTCACCCCCAATAACCACACTGTTGCCAAGGCCTCTCAATTTCACTTTTGCAGCATCCCTCCCCCCTAATACCTTCTCCTTCTCTCCTCTGACCCTGCCCCTACCCTGATGCAGACCCTCATCGCCTCACACCTGGACTTCTGCAATAGCTGCTGGGGTGTCCACCTTCCTCACTCTCTCCCCTCTCCAGTCCACCCTCCATCCAGCCACTACTGATTTCCCTACTCAATGAAGTTCAATCAATGGCTCCCTATGCCTTCCAGGACAGGCATTCTAAAAAGCTGGATGAGCTCTGCCCCTGCCCTGCCTTCAGGGGAAGAGGACATCACAATTTAGGTTTCTTTGCACCTCTGTTTGGCTGCTGATGGGGCTCAAGGAACCACCTCCAAGACTTGGGGCTGGAGCAGGAGGCACCTGGAGGGCAGGAAACCTATTGAGGTGGAGTACTGGCTGGTAGCTAGGGCGGAGCCACTGTGTAGGAGGGATTGGGACAAGACCCAAAAAGATGCAGGGCCCCCCAGGGGTGGGGGAAGGGGGAGGAAAGCTGAGAAGATGGGGGCACTGCAGAGTCAGATTTAGAAGAGGAAAGGACTTCAAAGGGCGTTGGCACCAGACGAGGAAACTGAGGCAGAACAAGCTTCCATGAATACCCAGGGTGGCTGCTGGTGTGAGATCTCATAAGTTTCTGTGGCAGGGTTTTGGAGTTCAGCCCCTATCAGGTGCTCTGATGGGATGAAGACCTCATGAAGGGGCAGAGGGGATGCTGAGGGGGTGCATGGAAGAAGGCAGAGGGAATGGTGATCCTAATGGGATGGGGACCCAAGGCGTGACGGTGTGGAGGAGGGACTGAAATACTGGCGACCCCAAGGAAACCCGAGGGATGTAGTGTGTTAAGGACTATCTTGGAAGGCAGAGGAACTGGGTACTTCAAGTGACACCACTTTTTAAAAAATAACACTTAGTATGATTTCACCTAGCCGTGCAAAGGCACCTTAAATCCAAGTAATTACAAGCAAGTGTTATAATTGTACTTTGGAATTACAATTTGTGTCCTACTACCTCTATTTCCTTTATTTTATGGCTTTTTTAAAAAATGCACTCACTTCTCAATGGCACAGCTTGGCACTTTAAAGGATTCTTAAATGCCAGTTCTTCTAGGGAAGTCGGCGAAGTGAATGCGAACTTGTCAGGGATGGGTTTGTGGAAGTTCTTTGTTGAGGGGCAGGAGGACTGGACGAGAAATCTTCTGCAGACCTTCCAACTCTGAGATTCCAGGACACATTATGGATAGCGAAACAAAGTGCGTCCAAATCTCATGTAACTGCTAGATGTGAAATGATTTACAACTTTTCCCTTGGGGTTGGATTTTATTATCTGCTTTTCCACCTCCACTTCTGCCACTTTATTGACCTTTATAGGTTCCCATACTGTTTTCTTCACTGTTGACTGCTTGCATTTAATAGATTATGATGAATATGTGGCGTGACATATGTTTCTTATGGAACATTTTCTCTGATACCTGGTGCTGGGGAGGGGGGAGTTAAATTGAATGAAAGATATGTGTGTTATGTGTACATATACAAATACATATACATATACATACCTACACATACACACATGCATGTGTACATATGGGTATATGCATACATATATGTATTTGTGTGTTTGTAGACATAAAAAAATGTGACAACTGATTTTCCACATTAGTAAAAGAGAAGAGTAGCATCAATGATACAAAACAGCTCATCCTAAAATTACTTATAGCCTAAGGAAGAAAAGATCGGTGCAGGGGGAGGAAAAGCAGGAAAGTGGATTCCGCCGCCTCTTTTGCTTGGTCCCAGAGGGTAAAACTGGGACCTGTGATTGGAAATTAAAGGAAGAGCAGATTTGGGCTCAATATAACCAAGATCTTCCTTACAATTATATCTGTCCAAAATTGCAACAAATCAACTGGGAGGCCTTTACACTCCCTAACACTGAAGTTCTTCAAGTAGAGTCAGGATGATTGAGAACTTGTCAGGTATATTGTAGAGGGCTTCCATTCTTCAGGAAGGGTTGGATTAAATTCGGTGTGATTATTTTATTATATGATTTTATTTAATATCCATTAGAGATGCATATATTTGCAGTTAAGAAAGATTTACCCTCATAAATAATTTTTCCTTACTTCAGTATAAAAATTAGTCTCCATCTTCTGGGCATGTGCCAAATGTCAGTAATAAGGCATATGCCAAGTGGCTTAGAGTAGTCAATTAATTTAAACCTTCAGTGGTCATCCCTCCAATTAATCCATTATGATTATTTCTGATGAACTATACACTCAGGTGAGGAGATATTTGGAACCTGTGTAAGTGAAGGGTTACCAACTCTGACAAGATCAAGAATCCTTTGAAGCATTAAAATAATGGTATCAGGATTATTAACAATAAGTCAGTATATAAGGGATCTGTGATTTCATCCAACAAAGATCACACTTCTTCTGTAACTTAGTAACCATCTATAATTTATCATTTTAGCTAGTTTCAAATGTAGCATGTGACCCTGATGTGACATCCAAATGAGATGCTCTACCATGCTTCCTCTTAGAACAAGATTTCTTAGCCAATCAATTAGCATTTATTCATCACTTACTATAAGGCCAGGCTCTAAGCTAAGCCCTGGGGATTTAATGTCATCAATAGACCCTTAATATCTTAGAAGGTTTCTAATGGAGCTCACCAGTTTTCTCTTAATGGCCCTGTACCAGTCAAGATTTTGTCAGTGAGATAGACAAAGTGTAGGTAGAATGCTTACTGAATACGCAGCTGGCTCAAACTGGGAACAAGTAGGCAACACAACATACTGGAATATAATCAGGACCCAAGATCTCGACCAGCTAGAATATTGGGTCAAATCCAATCAGATGCAATTTAATAAAAGTAAAGGTAACATCTTACACTTGTGCCTAAAAAGTCAAGTTTTTCAGAATAGGATAAAGGAAGAATTTATCTTTGAGATATATATATATATACATACATGTAATGCTTTGGGTGTACAGCGAGCTTGATTTGTGTCAATAGTATAAAGTGGCAGTCAGGAAAGCCCATGGAATCTTGGACTTAACTAAGAAAGAAATAGCTTCTAGGACAAAGGATGAGGTGGTCTCACTGTACTCTGTCTGATCAGAGCACATCTGGCAGATTGTGTTCATTTCTCCATTCCATTTTTTAGAGGGAAGATCTAAAGCTTTGGAATGCTTCCAAAGCAAAGTAAACAGGAGGATGGACATGATACAGTGTGAAAAGGGGGACAAACAATTTGGAATTCGTGGGTCTGTGAGATCTCCAGTCTTTTCATCTCTCTGGGCCTCATTTTTGTCATCCAGAAAACCTCCATTTTATGTCATCGTAAAATGATAAGGTTGGGGGCCGTTCCAGTTCCAAGGTTATGTTCCTATGACTCTCAGCCAGACACTATGACATATGAGTACCACATGAGGAGAAGGAGGAAGGAGGGGCTGGGGATGTGTAAGGTTGTTTGGAAAGGGAGTACCATATAGCTGTATTTAAATATCTGAATGACTGCTACATGGAAGAGAGATGAGATTTGTTCTATTTGACTTCTGAGGACAGAAAGAGGAATTGAAGGTGAAAGAGGTAAAGAGGCTAGTTCAGGCTTAATAGAAGGAAAACATTCCTAACAGGTGGAGTTATTTGAGTTAATTGGACTGTCTCAAGAGGTAGTAGGTTCCCCCTCAGTGAAAGTCTTTAAGCAAAAGGTTGAATGGCCATTTATTAAGTATATTGTTGGGAGGAATCTTGTTTAGCTGTGGGTTAGACTAAATTGTTAAAGTTTCTTTCTCTCTCTGAAATTCTGTGATTTTTGAATCTAAATGACTTGATAAGCTTGAAGTGGGAAAGAAGTGCTATGCACTCAATGTTTTGTGAATGACTGACGTAAAGAATTGAATCATCCATTAGATTCCTATGTTATCGGTGAATAATTGATGTGGCTTGTTTTTCTTTTTTGGTGTCTACTCCTGCATCATTCCAGGGGAAAGGAACAATTTAGAAAAGCTCCAGGTTGACTATAAATGTTTAGGGACTTTTGGGTCTTATTTACAGCCTCTTAAATTGGAAGTTTCTTGGAGAACTCAAGAGCATAGTCTAACACATGCTACTGGCTTCCTTTAGAAGTACTTAGATAAACTAAATTGAATACAAATGCACTCAAGACCCAACCTTGTTTCTTCTTGTGTCCTTCAAAATAGGTACCAGAGCTGGCATCCAGCCATTCTTTCCTCAGTTAAGTTCTATTGGATGTTATCATAATTTAGTATTAAATTAGACTGTCTCTCTTTTTCCCCAGCCTGAGGTTCTGGAACAAATACAAAACCTAAGGGAATTGTGGATGGACAATAATGCACTTCAAACACTTCCTGGGGTATGTAAGTTTATATATGTAATGCTTTTTAAATGTGTTTTAAGAGAAATATAATTTATATAATATATTATCATTTAAATAGATTTAATTTAAATAGATTCCATTTTTATAGGAGCTTTAAAATAATTTTTATAAGACATATTATAGCAATGTTTAACTGCAAAAAGTATTCCACGAATTTAATTTTAGTTCTTTAATTATTCTGTGTATGTGCTTAAAAATGTATGAATGCTTCACCTTATTAGTTCTCTTTGGGGTATCTCACTTATCTGTGCCACTTAATTGAAGTTACCCATGTTTTCAAAAGTTGGAAAATGTATTGTTACCAGATGAAAAATAAATAGTCTATACACTCATGAATGAGTATAGAATCTAATTTCGGAAATTTTATGTAATGAATAGGCCTTGGAAATGCCACGGGTTTCCTTAGCTCACAAAATTGTCTTAAATTTTATAGAATTAACTATTATCCTTAAAGCTAATCAGAGACTCCATTAATATTTTTTACAATCCTATCTTAAGAGCAAAATTATTCTTTGAGTCTCATCTATTTCCTTTAGACTCAAAATTTTGAGTACAGTTTGAGCCAAAATTTTATTAATTTAATGAATTAATTTAATGAAAAGCCAAAGAATCAGATTCTTCATTGTCTTAAAGGGCAACTTTATGCTTTCTCCTAAGTGGAAGCGATAGCAATTAACTTAATGAGCATGAGTCTTGTGGCTCTTCCCATGACCTAGGAGGGTTTCAGCCCATCGAGCACACTCCCACTCTGGCTTGAAGTTCTTTCTTAGTATTTAAACATGAAAACATTTCAAGTGACTAACAGCAACTCTGTTAGCATCATTATCCCTTCTGCATGCCTCAGAAATGATTCTTTGCCCCTCCTTTATGGAATAATGTAAGAAAATTGGTAAGAAGTATAGATAAAACTAGAAACAAATGCATTCTCCTTTTATACAATCACAAGCCTAATTAAAAAAAAAAAAGTCTTAGAATGGGCCAGAGAGCTTACATCTCTAACCTGAAAATCACATTGCTACTAATTCTCCCAGTCATAATGAAAAATGGGTATATTTTTACATATCTAGATTGAATTACATAGATGTATAAAGACAGATAGATAGATAGTTCCTGGCTTTATCTTCATAAAGTGTGTATATATCAGTGAGTATGTATAGTACTTACTAGAGATCTCTGCTCACAGTAGGCACTCAATAACTGTTATTTGAATAGGCTGTATATTTAATTCAAGGATTTCTCCACCCTTGCTGTCCCCTGGGGTCATCAGAATATAGCTTGTGACTAGATTTTCACAGATTTGGGTAGGAATGTCCCTCAGTTACCATTTAGGCACTCAACTTTTATGCAAAATTCTGAACAGTTTTTATTTTGCCCCACAGAAAGAATGTAGTGAGAAAAAATGCAAAGAACTCAGAGCAATTTATAAACAGTCAAGGCAATTCTCCTCTCCCTCCAGCAGCCCCACCTCCTCCCATATCACCATCACGCAGCTCAAATTTTCCTGGAAGGGAGGTACATTTGAGGCAGAGATAAATGATCGTTCATGTTCCTGTAAGCCCTCCCTTCCCAGAAGTACTGACACAGCTCTCTAGATATAAAGTGACACTCTGTGATTAGGTCTCTCTTGAAAGGGATGTCAGTGGGCTTGATGTTCTTAGGAAGTCAGCCCCTCATTGCCATGAGAGCTGGATAGTCCAGATAGCTAAGTAGCAATGGAGGCCAAGATCCAGGTTTCTCGACATAGTCCCTTTCTGCTTCTCTATCTGGGCCACATGGTTTTATTCCTCTTCCAAACTGGTTTGGTTTTGCAGTTCAGAGGATTTCCTCCTCTTCTCAAAAACTTGTGTACAGACACTTGAGCTCCTCCTGAGGGAGCAGAGTCCAGGAACACATGATGTGATCAGGAAATCTACCTCCTCTCTCCAGATGTGGTCCCAGAAGTTCTCTGCAAAGCACCGCTGCCATCTGTGGGGATAAACATTTTTGACAAAGGGAGACCTATTTGGACAGGCAGGCTTCCGGGTCTCAAAGAGCCATCTCTGTCTTCTGGTCCTATCCACGCCCAGTTCTTTGGGCTCTCTCATCTCTCTGCCATATCTCTGTGAACTTGTCTAGAGGCCCTGATCCAGGGATATAACTCAGCTCTGAGTAGCCATGACACAACTGGTTATCCTCAATGATGTATAAATGTTTCAAAATGTCCCCAGTCCGTGGACACTCCTTCTACCTCTCAAGGAGATATCAGCATTCATCTCAGTATGGTATCAATGGGGAGATCCCCTCTCTCCATAGGAAATATGTCTTCATTAGCAGAAAAAAGCCCTGTCCATTACTTCGTCCTGTTTATCATGCCTCTGTTTACAAACCATCAAAGAAATGTCTACACTTATTTAATTGAGTATGTTCACACTTTGCTTAGGGTGATGTCTTTAAAGCCAAAACAAATGCCTCATCCCTTGGCCTCATTGGGTTGATCACGCCAGTTCTGGTCAACATTCTCCATGTTGCCATGCTTACACATATCTCTGGTCTCACAGATGTGGACACTGCATTCAAAGATGCAGTTCACAATCCACCCACATTTTCTCATCCTGTGCGACTTTGGTCCATGCCCCACATCAGTCCTCCCCAAGGAGTCCACCCAGTGTGCTAAGGAGAGGCCTTCTTCTAAGTCGTGACACTTCATGGATACAAAGAGACTTCCTCTACTCTTGCTTCATGACCCGCTTCTCTCTAACAATATCCTTGATGTCACAGTTTCTGCTCACTTCTTAGCTCTAATGTCTTGCAACCTATACATGCTTATCATACCTTTCCATATAGATTAGTGACCCTCAACCTTAATTCTCGGAAACTGTTTCTCCATGCATCATAGTCATAAAATCACCAAAGAAATATTGGTGTTTAAAATATAAACATTTGTTTCAAGGAGAAGCTTAGAGACATTAAAAGAATTTGGCAGTTTCTCAAAAATAATCAGGCTCATTACCCAACTTAAATTCTGGTGCAGCTCATTATCCATTTGTAGTGACTATCCAATATATACATATTCATAGACAAGTTCTATACGATGACTATCTATAAAACTTTGTATCATCCTTTGAACAATACAAATTCTCCATTACCATGGGTTCCCTGGGATAGATAGGCCAAACTCTTTTTTAGTGAATGTGGATTTCATAGAGGAGGCTCTGAAATGCTCAGCTTAATGAAGGTGAGATAACGTCATCTACCAATGGCACCATTTGGAAGACCTCATCATTTATAGCCAATTCCTCTTTCATTTGCACTCTGCACTGGGGCATCTTCTATGAGAGTGGAATATGGTGAGCAGATGGTGACCATATTAATAATCAGAGGGTCAAAAACAGAGCTATTTCATTATTTCATGTTTCCAGGAAAATCTTGCGTAACTTTAATATATTCATAGGGGACACCTAGTGGGAAGAGAGTCTTTCATGTGGCATTCTGTTCTACCAAATCTACCAAATCAAGTGTACTTTAAATAGCCACCAACAATAAGCATAATGGAATGTTAGATTGTCTAAGACTTTTGGCCAATTATTTAACTCTGAAGATGTAATTCTGATGTGGAATATCATTTCCAAAACCTTACATATTCCATTGTCATCAGGATTTTGTTATAAAGGATGCTCAAGATATGTGTATAGATTATCCTCTTAGATTTTATACAGAGGGAAAAAGTAGGGCTATAGTTAGTAGTTACTGATATTTTTTAGTTGCTCTTTGGCAGGGGCCTAATGATAACATCCATGACCGCTTCTGAGCATTTATCAGATCTTCCTTCAGATATTTTGAATATCAGTCCTCAATACCCAAAAAAACCGTTTCACTTCTACCATGACCATCATCTGTGTATAGTTGGCCCACAATAGCTGCAGTACTCATCTTTATTTCTTTTAGCACCATTTCTACTTCCCATGAGAGACAATGAGCTTAGATTCCAAATGTGATGACTTCATTCTTGATAGAAAAAAATGCTTTGTTACAGAAATCTTGACAAGGCTTTCCTAGTTTTTATGTATTTGTACTATGATCATGCTTACATGCTCTCAGGGATGAGTTGGTTTCATTTAAGCCTTTACCAAGCTTTCCTTCAGTATTTTCTGAGAAGATAACTGTTCTTAATGTTCCACCATCTTCCTCTGTAATATTTTAGAAGAGATTTTGTCGTAAATTAGTATTTCTTGGCTTGGCAGGTAGATCAAGTTTTTGCTGAGTATGGCTTTTTCAGCCTGCTCATTGTGCCAGTTGATTACATCAATAAAATTTCCTTAAGAATTGGTGATGATCTGGGAGGATACTTGTTCTTTCATCCACTACCCATTTTGTTTTGCATCAACAGAATATTTAAGTATGTTCTTGCTGAAGGTGCCTCAACTGGGGTATCATTATGTTTGTTCTTTATTTTAACTGGATGTTCATTTTTATCTTGAATCTAACAAGTCAGTGTTCTTACTATCCACAGATAAGTGACTCATAAATGATTCTCACACCAGTATCCAATTGTTTTCTGTCAGAACATAGTCAACTTTATTTTTGATGTTATTTGGTATTGGCCATAGTGAGCACCTCCAAGCCCTTTAGAAATGATAATAAAGTGCTCATAATGTGAAGAAATGGGTCTTATCATAGTTCCCAAGACTTTCAGCTTTCTTGTTTCTTACTCTGGAATCGTGTTTTCCAACATATTTTTTACTGATCTCCTCGTGCCTTCCTTTGCTTCCTAGTCACCAAATATTAAATCACATTGGCTTTCATTGAGAGTCTTGCTAAGTTCTTCACAGAATTTTTTTTACCTTCTCAGGCTCTATCACAGATGTTGGCACACAAACTACAATTATCT
This sequence comes from Pseudochirops corinnae, assembly GCA_028646515.1. Taxonomy (NCBI): domain Eukaryota; kingdom Metazoa; phylum Chordata; class Mammalia; order Diprotodontia; family Pseudocheiridae; genus Pseudochirops; species Pseudochirops corinnae. The sequence goes on from CM053586.1 coordinate 357,151,642, forward strand.
TTATGCTTGGTTTTATTTTCAAATTCTCATAATAAACATGACAGTATGATATGACTGAATGTCCCATGAAAGGTTTATCTTTGCTTCCTTAAATGAATGACAAAAGCACCTTCACTGTCTCTTTATCTTCCTTTCCTTCCATTTAACTGAACCGCCCCCATTGTCTTATGGTTCCATTTGTAGAGAGAGTTCAGTTCCTCTGGCCACTCATGGGTCATTCTATAAGAATCTAACATTTGGAGCACCACATCAATAGTCAATTAGAACTTATAAATGGAGGTAGGGACTGGACCTGTTATTTTAATGGCCAAGGAGCTCCAAGGTGAGGACGCTCCCTCTACCAGTGTGGTTGAACACCTTCTCTGCACCTTACAGTCTCACAGAATTGCCTCAAATAGAGCGGCCCTGCTGAAATAGAAATAGGGCCACTGAACCAAATGGAAGGATCCTGCAGTGGCTATTAATTTAGGAATGCACATATTAATATTACTTATATCCCACTGTCTTCTTATTTCTCTTGTTAAATGTTCTCCAATTTCAATTCAATCTGGTCCCAGGACCAAGTATTTGAAGCCTCTAGCCTGGAGCACTGAGAGCCAGTGACAAGCCCAGGATCCCCCAGCTTAGTATGCATCAAAGGCAGAGGTTGAACCAGGTCCTCCTAGCCCCAAAGCTGGATCTCAGTGGCCATTCTGACTCAAAGAGTGTTTAAAAATAAACTACAAATTCCTATGTGATTTTTAAATATCCTTTGAGAATATCACTCTCGAATAAGCAAATTAATTTTAAAAGTTTTTTTAAAAAAAGAATATCGCTCTCCATTCCTACCATCAACACTATCAGATACTGTGCAGAAGTGGAAAAGGTGGAGATGGGGGAGTCTCTAAGAACTAAGGACCATTCTGTATTTTTTTTTTAATTTTATGGCTTGCTGTGGATGAAGAATGCATCACTAAGTAACCAGACTACCAGCCATGATCTTTTCCATACTTTGCCTGGAAAGCGTAAGTTAGCATTAGTACCATGAGCACCATAGAATAGAATCTTCTCAAGTAGCCTTGAAAAATCCTAGAGCGCCTCAGTGCTACCATGAGGCCGTGGAATAGGGTCTTGTGAAGGCAAGTCGCAACCACTCATTTATTTGGTTAGAAAGTCTGGTATTTCATACTAATGTAGCCTGCTTCACCAGATGGAGTCAGACCCCCATTTTTCACTGGCCTCACTCCTTGATGGACTGTGCCCGTGTAATAGGCCTGGTTTGTACTGACTCAGGAAGGTTCATCGGTGAATGGGCATTCAAAGAAGTCAATGGTTATCTGTTTCATTAACCGGCTAATGATTTTAATTTAGGGTCATGGGACACAGTAAAAAAAAAAAAAAATCATGCTCCACATCCAGGCTGAAATGTATTTGCATATTTATTTGGCCCTTTATGTATGAATGTTATTGCTTTTTTCTTGTTTAGCATGCATTTAATAAATTACATTCATTTGGGTTTTTTAATACTCCTGGAAACCTTAGCTGAAGTTATTTAATTTTTGAAAATCTTAAACTCAAAATCAAGCAGATAATGACCCATTTAATTAGCTTTCTGATATATCTTGCCTCATCTTGGTAGACTGCATTACGCTCTGTTCTGAAGATTTATCCGCTAAGATGTGCTAAAAGTCTGTGCATTACATTTGTCATTCTCTTTCCAAAAACTCTAAAGCTCCCCTCCATATACACACACACACACACGCACACACACATGCACACATGCACACACACGCACACACACATGCGCGCGCACACCCATGCATACACACACACACACACACACTCATTATATTTGTTGGTCTTTAAGTCAATAAATTGCAAAGAAAATGAGGATCTGCCTAGACACAGGAGATTCCTCATCGGAAGTTCCCTGTACTTATGAAAGCATAGGTCTGGCCCAAAAAAATGGGTTCAAGGGTTTGTTCTCCCTTCATTGTGTGCTTCTCCTATATACCAGATATAGATAGATAGATGATAGATAGATTCTCTTTCCTCATTTTACTTTTCTCATTGCCTTTTAATTTCCACCCAGCAGGACTTCTTCCTCTTGCCCCATGTATCTAACCCAGGGTTTCCTATCAACCAATTCATCAAAAAAACATTTATTAAATGCCTACTGTGTGGCAGCCATTGAAGTACAAAACAACAGTTCCTGCCTTCAAGGCCAGTTCTACAGTTCTGCTATAGCCCTTACCCATCTTTGAGAAGAACTGAACTTAGGTCAGAACCATTGTATCCTCAAGGCTCCTCCTGCCTGTACCACTAGCCCTTTGGGGAATTTTCAGGTAAGGATTTGGAGGAACCAAACCTAAATACATGGACACACTTTGGCCAAGAGAAAGGCCACTGCCGACAAAATATCTGTAAACAATAAAGACCAAAAGTAGTTTATCTACGGAACAGAAGGTACTATAGCTTCAAAGCAGTGGGAGAAATGGCTCACCAGAACCTTAGACTCATGGGGAAATTGTGTATTAGCTGGACAGAACATAAAATTACAAGTAAAAGAACAACTCTGTTTTCCTCAATCATGCTCTTGTCTGCACCGTCAAGAATATTGATGGGAAATTTACACTCTTTTCCCAGCCTGTTACCAGTCAGATCAATGGCTTATCTGATTTAGTAGCTGGAAATGAAGGACAGAACATTCATCAGGCACAGGGAGGTCAACCAAGCCTGGGGGAGAAGGGTCTTCATTTACTTTGAGGCAGAGCAAGAGGAAAGAGTGAAACAATACTCAAAGGAAGTTGCTATTTCTGCCTTGCTTTGTAGAAGAGAGCCCAGTTTCAGCCACCTAAAACATCAAGATTTCTGACTGAGGAAATAACATGGTTTTTAATTGGTAATCTTCTTTTTTTTCCCAAAAGAGTCATTTGTAGTATATTTGTTTTTTTAAATAAGACCTTTTATAGCAGTATGCATTTATTCCTTGTGAACTTCTTGAAAAGCTTCTCAACTAACCCTGAGTTTCTGCAATGTCATCAAGTCTATAGGGAAATTAAAGATGTTGGTGTACCTGGATATGTCAAAAAACAGAATCGAAAGTGTTGACTTGGAGATTTCTGGATGTGAAGCTCTTGAAGACCTCTTATTGTCATCCAATATGTTGCAACAATTGCCTGACTCCATAGGTGAGGAAAGAGCATTTGATTGGTGAAATGGTGTCTTCCATTTACTGGCATCTTTTTTATCCTTCCTGGGAGAGTAAGGGGTGTGCTGTTGGCAAAGAGCACCAAAGTCATATTGAATCGGGTAACAAGTATAAAATTGGAGAATTGTTGGGGGGCAGAGGGATAGAAGGGTATCCTGGAGGGAGCACCAGGCTGGGAAACCCTAGGTTTGGGATTCTGGGCCTGCAGCTGATGGACTCTGGGTAGGTGACCCAAGAGAAGTGGCCCCACTTGTCTGGGCTTTGGGTTCCTCCTCAGCGAAATGAGACTGATTAAGGTGATGCCTGAGCTCTTGTAAGCCCATACATTTTTATGTTAATTTTTAAAGTTTTTTTTCTTTTTAAAAAGCTGTTCTTTGATTTCTAATTCTCATAATTTGCCTTATTATGATGAATCTTTGAAACCTGAATGTTGAAAATAATCCAGGTTGTTTCATTATATTATGAATGCATTTCTCATTTTTAGAATAATTAGATAAATGTGTACAATTTTTCTTACAACAGAAGGTATAGTAGTTGTAGTTCTTAGAATGCTTCTGTATTCAGGGTTGTTTTGAAGAATATAATATAAACTAAAATATGTATTTTGAATTATGATTCTTTTTGTCAAATGTTTAGTTCTATTCTGTATAACAAGTACTGTCCTCACTTGAACAATTACAATAAACTGAATATGATGTGCTGTGATCATGAAGTCAGGCTGGAAACGTTTTTAAAACTATATTCTGGTTATTACTCATAAGACAGGCAATTTTGTGAATAATCCAAAAGTCATTTACTTTTGGCTCTGAAATATAAATGTGTTTGATGTTGGAAGCTGCACCACATGTAAAATAAACTTAGACACAGAGTGAAGGTTCTCCTTTCTCCTCTCACTGTCCTTCCCTATTCCCTGGTAGTGACCCTAAACCCTTTGCATGCCCTCAATGTTGGGACATTTCAGCTCCATCACCAGTCAGTCTAGGTTAGAGCAAAGAGCAGGTAAAAATACGGTGGGAAGGCAGGCTTCCCACAGATAGGTGAGGGCAGGTGGCTCAAGTAGAAACTGGTTCAGTCCAAGCAGGTCCTAAGGTGAGCCAGATGCTTCATAGTCAAATTCCTGAGGTGACAGTAACAAAGCACCAAGGAGCCATAGGTCAGTTACAGGGAGAGATCTTCTGTCAGGAGAAAAACTGCTTTAATAGTATGTTACAGCAGATTCTTTTTGTCCCATGGTTACTTCACTAAATCTAACTTAATTGTAAGAGCAACAAAAAGGGTTTGGGGTTAAGGTCAAGGGGAGGATGAAAGAAGGGAGAGGATGGTTGTTCTGGATGGATGGACAAGGAAAATGTTCTTTAGAATGAGAATACTCTATTGATACCACCATTTATCTAGAACTTCAAAAACAAATCCTAGCGCCTTTATGCCAGAATTAACCCTCTCAGAACCAGGGAATCTTCCCCATCACCCGAAAGGCTTTTGGAATCCATGTCATTGTTTACTTGTTTCCTGGACTGCCTGGGGATGCCCCTGGAAAATCTGTCTTCTCAAAAGCCAGTCAGGGGTCTCATCTTCCTATTACCACAAAGTCTATTTGGTGAGGACCTCACTCTCTCTCCACCTTTAGGGACAACAACTTGTCTTCTTGCAGAGCCTTGAAATTTCCTTTTCTGTTCCTATTACAAAGATTGTGAATGTTAGGAAAATGAATAAGAAATATTGGAAAATGGAAACAAAATTGTTACGGTGAAGAGATGGAAAGCGATAAAGAAAATCTGTGGTACAAACCTGTACTTTCATGGGAGCAAATCAACAGGTATCTTAAGTCTAGCGTCATGTATAATGGGAGCCAGCTGTCCAGGGCACGGAAAGCCTGAATGCTTTTCCCAGAGTTATACAACTAGTGCTGTCAGAGATAGGTCTTTCTGACTCCAAGTTCAGCACTCTATCAGCTCCATCAGGCTGCCTCTCTTAAAGATGTCAGGGGAAGGATAAACTAACCATGCAAATCATCAACCTGTAGCTAATAGTCAACAAAATGCATTAAGGTCTTCCCAGATTATATGCTCATTTCCCTTTTATATATTTCTTTGCCACTAATTTCATGTATCTCATTCTACCTGGTGACTGGCTGGTACTAACATCACCATCACCTCTGCATCACTGCCCATGCTCCTCCAGGGCTCCAGACTCAGTTTGTAATTTAGTAATCACCCACAACTCTTCACTTTCCCTCACCCATCATAACCAGTAATTTGCCAAGTCTTGTCAATTCTGATTCCTCAAAATTTTCTGCATGTCTCCATCTCTGTGCTCATACCACAACTTCACTACCCAAGCCTTCAATCAGTCATTCCTGGGCTATTGATTGAACCAACCTTTGAATTAATATTCCTGCCTCAAGTCTCTCACCTCTCCCATTCATCCTCTATAAAGCTGTCAAATTAGATAGTCCTTATTGTTGTGGTGTTTTTGTTTGAGACTCTGTCTCCCTCTCTCACTCAGACTAGAAGTGTGGCAACTACTCACAGACCCATAGCACTGTTGGCTGGCATGGGAACTTTGACATGCCACTTCTTCAGCAGTCTGCTAGCCTCCAACTCCAGGGGGGTGCTTTGTGATAGTGTAGTACTTAGTGCAGATACCCAATCAGTTTAGCTCACAGCAGCTCAAAGCTCCTAAATGCAAGTGACTAGCCTCAGCTTCCCCAGGCACAAGGATTAGTTGTATGTGGGAGCCACCATGCTTGGCCACAATTGATATTCCTAAAGCCCAAGCCTGACCATGTTGATCCTCTATTCCAAAAGCTTTACCAACACCCAGTAGCCTCCAAGATCAAGTAAAAATTCCCTTGTTTGTCATTTAACCCTCCACAGTCTGACTCCAAGCTTTTTCCAGCTCATTTATACGTTAGTCCCCATTTGCACTCTGTGCTCTAACCATTTAGCCTGATTTGCTTTTCCCCATACATGGCAATCCATTTCCTAGCTTGAGGCCATTGTGTTAGCTCCTTTCTCACCTCTACATCTTGGATTCCTCAAGTAGCACCTGCAAGGAGGTTCCTTTCCTGATCACTCCTAGTGTTACTCTACCCACTCTTCACAATGTATTAATTTTGTGTGTATTTATTTGTGAACATATTATATGGGACTACCTCACTCTCCTATCTGTAAACTCAATGCCTAGCATACATTCTAGCACAGACTAGTTGTTTATGCTCCATTGGAGCATATTCTTGGAATCCAGGACTCTGAGAGCTGGGAAGGGAGGTCAAAGTCCATCTAGTACATGCTGTACCTGAACAATAATCTCATTTCCAGCACTAGCAATAAGAGGTCTTCCAACCTCGGCATGAAAAAGCCCAGTGAGGGGAACCTCCATGGGTAGATGGAGCTAATCATTAGGAAGTTCTTGGTTTGGACATTTGGGTTTACTTCCTTGTTGCTTCAGGTCTTTCTGTGATGTCTAGCTTTTTTTTCTCATAGTTCTATCTTTTGGAGCTAAGCAAAACAAGATCCTTATTCTGCACAATAGCTCTTCAGATGCTGAAATGCTATCATGTCCCTTCTCAGTCTTCTCTGCTCAACAAACATTTATTAAGCAATCACCATGTGTAAGGCACTGTGTTGAAGAGACAAAGAATATTAAAAATGGTCCGTGCTCTCACGGACCTCATAGTCTCATGGCAGAGAATCACCCAAAGTTCCTCCAACTGATCCTTAAAGTAGAACGACCTCTTATCTCACACCATCCTGTGAAACAAACTTCAACTTGTCGATGTTCTTCCTAAAATGTTGTACCTAGGACTGCAATGCTCCAGATGTGATCTGACCAAGGTATAGTGGGATTATGACCCCTCTTTTCTGCTTATTATGCCTCTCAATGTATCCTAGGACAACATTACTTTGTTTGCTACTTCTGTCTTCCAATCACTCCATTGACTTATGTTGAGTTTTTAATCCACCAAGACCTCCAGATCATTTTTGGTAGAACTTTTTTCTAGCTATATGTAATGCCAAGCAAAAGCAACTTCCAAGGTTTGGATTATGAGCATAGTAAACTTCCCATTCATTCAGTAACAAATTAAAGCAAGACATTCACAAAAAAGAGAAAATCGAAATACAGAGTAACTCAATCATTTAGTAAGTCCTTAATTCAATCACAAGTTCTCTTTTAAACAAGATGCCTTTATTTAGTCAATCACAAAGTCCACCCCGAGGTCCCCCACATCATCTTAATTTCTTTGATCAAAAAGTCTTTCTTAAACAAAGTACATTCATTTGGTCAGTCACAAAGTACAAAGGTCAAAAGTTGTCCACCCCACCCCTGGATCACAAATGAATTGCAATATCACCAGTCACCACTAAGCACCCTCTCTAGGGGCAGTGGAGAGCACAAAGGCATCCACCTCTAGGTCACAACTAGGTTACAATATCATCACAGCATCCAATACCCAAGGAGAGGTCGTTTCTTCGTCTTGACCTGAGGCAATAAGACACAGCTTAACAAAGACACAATAACAAACATACACATTGCCAGTGTCTTCATCAATTCACTCTCTGCCTGTGAAATCAATCTAGGCCCAACAATAAGATCTGAGGCCTCCATCAACAAATGAATCTGACAAAGTGACATCAAAACAGACAGACAGGCACCACAGTCATGGCTCCTCAGTTCTTGGCAGCTCCCTTGGTCCTCAAAAGTCCTGGGCAGTTCTGGCTGGCGTTCTCTCTCTCTCTCTCATCATAGTTGCTGAGAATTGCCCCTGGCAATTCTCTCTCTTTCTGTATCCTGCTTCCTGGCAGCTCTCTCTCTTTCTCTGTCTCTCTGTCTCTCTGTCTCTCTGTCTCTGTCTCTGTCTCTGTCTCTGTCTCTCTCTCTGTCTCTCTCTCTCTCTGTCTCTCTCTCTATGTGTCTCTCTCTCTCTGTCTCTCTCTCTCTTTCTCTACCTCCAGGATGCTGCTCCCAAAAGTTCTTCTGGCCTCTCTCTGCTTGGGCCTCTCCCTATACACAGCACCACCAGCTCCTCCCAGTTCAGCCCCTCTCATCACATCAACAAGTCCATCCCACTGTGGGGTTCAAATTCCATTACCATTACACGATACTTCATCCATCCTGTAATTTTGAAGTTGATTTTTATTTAACCAGTGTACAACTTTTTGCTTATCTCTATTACACATCATTTTATTCTATTTGGCTCATTATTCTAACCTATTAAAACCTTTCAGATATTTCTTCATCCAGTGTTAACTATTCCTAACTAGTTAGTTTTAGTTAGTTTTTAATGAATTAGTTTTGCATCATCTATAAATTTGACCATCATGCTTTCTATGACTTCTTCCATATTACTGGAAAAAAATTATTTAGCAGCACATAAGTAAACACACATTCCAGAAGCATTCTGCTAATGAAAAAAAAACCTCTTATGCTTACATTAGCCCCATAATGATCATTTTTCCAGATCCAAATCCCTAGAGCTATACTACCATCTAGACCATGTACCAAGATGACATGAGAGATCTTTTCCAATGTTTATTTTTTCCTGAAACCTAAATATGCTCTGGATACAGAATTTCCCTAATCTCCAAGGCTTGTTCCAAAATGAGGTTCACCTGGCATGACCCATTCTTGATAAAGCCATGCAGATTTTTAGTCATGGCTGCTTCCTTTTCTAAATGACCTCTTGAATATGATGTTCTAGAATTCTATCAGGAAACAAAAACAAACTCTTTGGCCTATACTTCATAGATTCCATCATCTTCAGTATTTTAAAAATCAGGATATTTGCACTTTTCTAGTTCTATACACTCTAAGAGATCATTAACCATTAATAAACGGCCAAATCTGACAGATCTTTCATCACCTCAGGATATAATTTGGACAGCCCTATGGATTTAAACCTATTCAGGGAAGTGAAACAATGTTATAGTCACTCTTAAACATCTTCATTGTCTCCTTTCCAGTACAAAGATAAAACAGAAGCAAAACCAAGCGTTTTCATCCATTGATCATTACTTTCTCTCCCTTCTTTGATCTCAATGATACTTCCAGGAGCAGCTAGGTGGCGCAGTGAATAGAACACCAACCCTGGAGTCAGGAGGACCTGAGTTCAAATTTTACCTCAGACACCTGACACACTTACTAGCTATGTGACCTTGAGCAAGTCATTTAACCACAATTGCCTCACCTTCCCCTCTCCAAAAACAAGTGTCAATAATACCTCCAACCTAGCTTTAAAATCTTTTTTTTGTGGGGTTTTTTGTTTTGTTTAACATTGATTTTAGGTTTAAGGAACAGTCAGTCTTAAGCATCTATTCTGTGCCAAGCATTATGATAAGTACTAGGGATATAAATATGAAAAAAATAAATAGAGTTCCTGCCATTGAGTGGCTTACAATGGGATGGGGGAAGACAACACAAAAAAGAAGCTGAAAACAGGAAAGGAGGAAGGGTGGGGAGAAAGTATGGCGGCATGGGGGTATGATGGAGTCCATTCCAAGGAGTATAAGCTGCTGGGAAATGAAGAAATGATTATCCAGAGAGATATCTTCAAATGGAGGCTTTGGGAGTCTTTGCTCTACCCACTAGCCCTCCAGTCAGGGGCAAAGAGCATCAAGTATTAAGTGGCTTGTCCAGGGTCACATGGCTAGGAGGTATCTGAGGCCAGATTTGAAATGACAAATGCTCTATTGTTGAGTCCCATGACCCCTTGTTCTGTCACTATTCATGCTTTACCAAACACCAATCCTGCGATACTACCACCATCTGACTCCTCTGCTCCTCCTCATATGCTGACGAACAGTGCTGGAAGGAGTCACAACCATGGTGATTGTGTTCACTCCATATGTGTTGTCTTATCTCGCTCGGACCCTCATTGCTACAAGGTAATCCTTTTCCTCTTCCCTATTTAACTCTCCACTGAATTCTTCATGGAAACCTTTCCAAACCTGTTCTCTCCCCAAACCTCCCGCACATTACCTACCACTCCCACCCTAACATCTCATCTTTCTTCATACTTGAGTTAGAAAATTAAAGTCATTTGCCCTGGGTCTCCCCTCTCCCATCTCAAATCCCCTTGACCTCATCCTACATTTTCTCCTCTTTTTCTCCAGTCTATGATAAAGCAGTGCTCTCCTCTTTGCCAAGACCAGCCCTTTTACTTACCCCTTGATCTCATACTCTTATCTGTCTGTGTCTTTCTATCTCTCTTTCTCTTCCCCTTCTGTATGTCTACCTGGCTCTTTCTCATTTTCAATCTCTTCCTATCTCCTAGCTCCTTTCCTGCTGCTTATAGAAATGTCCATGTCTCCTCCAACTTTGACCCCACCATCCCCTCAAGTCAACACACTATATTTCTCTTTCCTATCAAAACCAAACTCTAAGAAAAAAAGTTGTCTATATACATTTCCTCTACCTCTTCTCCACTGTTATTTCTGGCCCCTGGAAGACTGAATTCTAGCCTCATCTTTCAACTGAAACAGTAACTTCCAAAGTTATCATTGATTTCTTAATTTCCAAATCAGATAGCCTTATTTAACTACTGATCCCTGTGCAAACAGGATCAGCCACATATCATCCCTGTTATCCTGTCTGCTGCTGGAGCTGTACCGAAAATTCTTACATCTTAATAATTTTATTTAACTAAAAAAATTGATTACCTTGTACAGTAGTCCAAAGAACACTAAATATTAAAAACCAGTTCAGTTACTTGTTCCAGGACCACTTCTCTCTGGGTCTCTTTGAAAAAGATGAGAAGAATGAAAGAGCAATACTGTTAACATAGCATTCTGAATCAATATGTTACTAACTCATCATCCCCTGGAAATAAGTATTAAATAGCTGTTCTTCTTTCCCAGTAGTAATGATGGATAAAACCATTTATCCTTAATCTTCCCCTTATTATTCTCCTTTTCCTCCTTCCACCAACCTTGCCTGTGAATAGTGGCAGTAACTTTTGAAATGATTGTTTTTGATATGGTGTATAGGATGAAATCTTATAGAAACGGGAATACTGAAGTTAAATTACCTATTCATTTTGCCTAATGAAAATCATACTATAAATAACAGTTGGTTAATTGTGAGGTTTTCTTTTTTTCACTTTCCTGATGAAATAGAAGAGGGTAGAAGACCCCTTTTGCCTTGAGTTAAAATTTGAAATACAATAACTGCTTGTGATGTGGGAACAATGGCTTATAGAATAGGTTACATTGCAATTCAGAAGCAAACAAAAAATTAAACTACAAAAAAAGAAATTTTTTGAAAGCCAACTTCTTCCCTTGAGCTTTATCTGTTGAAGCTATAAAAATATATATTGGCTATCTCATAGCAGAAGTGAGGATGCTGTGCCTTCCATGTCACTGAACAGTTAGAGCCATTTACAAATCACACTGATTAATCATGAGAATCCCAGAATGAAAGGAGTAAGGGAACCTAACTTCCAGCACTTGATGACCAAAGGACAATCAATTGTAACTTCCCTCTTGGCCGAGCTCTAAAATTTGAAGCCTTTAAAGACTTAAGGCAAGGCCTGTTATGTTACCTGTGTCTGTAAGATACATAGGAAACAGACAGTGAGATGACACACTAATTGTCCTCAAGCCTGGAACTATCATCACTATCAATCAGTCAACCAATTAATCAGCAAAAATTCATAGAATGCTTACTAAATGCCAGGCAATGTCTAGGTGCTGAAGGGACAGTGACAGATGTCTAAAAGTTCTTGTTCTCAAAGACCTGACTTTCTTTGGAGAAAAACAAAATGTATACATGGAAGTAAGGGAAGGAGGGAATAAGCATTTGTTATGTGCCAAGCACTGTGCTAAGTGCTTTACAAATATTACCTCATTTACATCAACATAAAATATATTAAAGGAATTGGGGAGAGGCAACACTAACAACTGGAGAAACCCATGGACTTGTGTAGGAGACTCTTAAAATCAGTGTGAGGAGCTGGTCACTCTAAGATCCAGAAGGATGGGCTATATTCCCAGTAGGAAAAAAAGATTTTTCATCTTTGTTGTGTCATGCACGACTTTGGCTACTGTCAGTCTGGGGAAGCCTTTGGACCCCTTCTCAGGATGATGGTTTTAAATGAATAAAATAAGATCCATGGGATTACAAAGCAAACAAATTATATGGAAACCCAGGTGTCACAATATGCACACATAAAAATATATACATGTCCATATATATGTGTGCATATATACATATTTATGGAGGGAGGAGGAAGAAGGATAGAGAGAGGGAGGGGGAGACGGAGAAAGAAAGAGAGAGAGAGAGAGAGAGAGAGAGAGAGGTAAGAGATGTTATTGGGTTGTACTTAAAAAGACTTGGCAACTGATTGTATAGGAAGGTGGGAGATGGACAATGAGGGGGTCGAAAATGACTCCAAGGCTATGTACTTAGATGACTTGAAAGGATAGTAGCATTCTCCAAAGAAATAGGAAAGTTAGGAAGAGAGGTTGATGCTACCTAAAAAAAAGAATGAATTCTGTTTTGGACATATTGAATTTGAAATGCCTGTGAGTCATCCCTCTGGAAATGGATAGCAATATCTTAGTAGTCACTCTTCATTGATTGAAAAACTGTTTGAATCCCTATTATAGCAAGGGTAACAGTCAGTTCCTGGGCTCACACAGGTAACAATCTAGTCTAGGAGAGGCTTACACTCAGATTTACTTTTCTTTTGTGTCACAGCAGAGCTTGACAACTCAAATTCTTAGTTCTGTACATTCTACCCAGGATTCCCATGAAATTGAATGGATTTTCTATACCTAGGAAGTCCTCCATACCATATCATAGCCTCTCTCCTTACTTCCGGCCCCCAGGATCTTTAGCTTCCTTCAAGGCTCATCCTGGGAGCCACCTCAGATGAAAAACTTTCCCTGACCCATTTAGTTCTTTATTCTCTCTCCCTCTTCAAATTCTACTGTGGTCATTAATCTGTGGAAATGTCTTATGTCCCTGGTAGATTGAATGCTTGTTGGCCCATTTTTCATTTTGTTTTTGTATTCTTAGCACCTAGCATGACGCGTTGTATATAACGCTTGCTAAATTGAATTTAATTTTGTTGTGTCGTTTCATTTGTGTTCAACTCCTTAGGACTCTATTTGGAGTTTTCTTGGCAAAGATGCTGGAGTGGCTGGCCATTTCCTTCTCCAGCTCATTTTACAGATGAGGAAACTGAGGCAAGCAGGGTTAAGTGACTGGCCCAGCTAGTAAATGTCTGAGGCCAGATTTGAACTCACAAAGATGAACCTCCCTGACTTCAGGCCCAGCACTCTAACTTCTGTGACATCTAGAATTCTCTGTGTGTGTTTATTTAAGAAGCACCTAGCCAAAGATATGTGATATGTGTTCATGACAAGTGATTCCTTTTGTCTTTAATACAAAGTTTAATGTTACAAATCTGCTCTTATATACTAACAATCCTCCTTCTCTTTTTTAGGACTGTTGAAAAAACTAACTACTCTAAAAGTAGATGACAATCAACTTACTGTGTTACCCAATGCAATTGGAAAGTAAGTACAGATGTGGCAAACCAGTTTGTGTCCCTAAAGCTAGAAATGGAAATGTTTTTTCAACAAAAGCGTTTATTGACATTTTCAACAAAAGACTTGTTGAAATTTTAAATTGTTTTCAATTTAATTCTATTTCAAGACATTATTTTACAACCTTAATTCAATTATTCGTTGATACTCTACTTTTTATAAGCAACATGGATTCTTGGTGAACAATTTCTAGTTTCTCTTACCAGTCTTTTCAAGATTCCATCAGTCTTTTGCTCTAACCAAGGAGCATTTCAAAATTAAATGCTAATTTACGCTGACATGCTCTGTTTTAGTAAAGCTTTATAGCCTACATATCTGGATATTTCCTGATACACTTGGCATTGTACTTTAGGGGGGAAGTGTTTTTACTGCAATTTGAATTGATTAATAAGAGTTAAAAATAAATTAATTTGTTTCAGCTAAGATTTCAAATTTTTGGTAAAAAAAAAAAAAAAAAAAAACAATTGAAAATGGATCCACAGAATTATCTGAAGAGCATAAAGATTATTTGAAAACTATACTTAAGGATAGATAAAGACAAGATACTATTCTCATGTCTAATTCCAGAACGTAAGCAATGTGAAGAAGGCAGAAATTTTCAGCTATTGTTTAAATTTTTTCTGCCTCAGAAAATGTTTGGCACAAATATGGCTAGTGGAAAATTGAAACCCAGAATAAGGAAGGAGATGGTAAAAGAGGATCTGGCTGCCCATGGTGGCCTTAGGGAACCTGGACCAGATAACCTCTGGCATAGGAACTGAAAATGCAGATGGATGAGGAAGGATGCCGAGTCCTCATCAGGGACGTTTGATGCCATGGTGCTGCTGGAGCCAAACAGAAATAGAGACATGAGGATCCCTGGGAACCCAGACTGGCTTAGAATCCACATGGCAATATGATCTATGTAATTGTGTTTGTATTTATTTTGTGAACTATTTCCTGATGACATTTCAGCGTGGTTCAGGCTGTATGTTGGATGCCTCTGACGCTCTGGAATATGAATAATGGAAAGATATCAGAAATGGAAAAGGGGAACTATCTTGCTTTTCAGAAAAGAGTACAGCCTAGACTGGTCAGCTTCAATTCCAGGCAAAAATTCTAGGCTGCTTTATTAAATTAGAAAATGTGACGATTTCATTAAGTGTTGATTTCTGTTTAATGGACACGCTTCAGCTTTTGGAGAGGTAGCAAAGAACCTTCACTATTCTTTACTCTCATTATGTTGTCTGCCAAACATTACATTTATCTCTACAATTACTTAAGCCACCTTCAGTGATTCTGTGAGGATCCCCAATGTATGGGGAGCATAGTGCAGTCTGCTTTCACTTGAGCTAAATTGAAAAAAAAATGATTTCATCAGTCTCTAGTACTTTTGCTACTCTTTCTTATTTTTGTAAAAATGCCTAGATACTAGATACTTCTTTTCATTAATTCTCAAGGGGAAAAAAAGAATCTCTCTTTTTATCTAATAATTCAGTGACCAAAGTGATTTTCCTGAGGCACAGCTTTTACCATGTCACTCCCTACTCAAGAAACTCCACGGGCTCCCTATCGCCTCTAGGAGGAATTAGAAAATTCTCTGTTTGGCATTCAGGGCCTTCCCTAACCCAGCCCTCTTCTAGGTCTCCAGTCTTCTTATACCTTACTCTCTACCATGTACTCTTTGATCCAGTGACACTGGCCTCCAGGCTGTGCCATAAATGAGACACCCCATCTCTTGACTCTGGGCATTCTCTCTGGCCACCCCCACCCCCAGGCCCAGAATGCTTTGCCTCCCATCTGCCCTGGCTTCTTTTAAGTTCTAACTCAAATCTCATCTTCTGTAAGAAGCTTTTCCTAACCCTTCTTAATTCTGCCACCTTCCCTCTGTGAATAATTTCTTCTTTATCCTGCATATAGCTCGTTTTATATATATATTTACTTGTATAATGTCTCCCCAATAGATTGTAAGCTTCTCAAGAGCAGGCACTGTATTTTGTCTATATTTGTATCCCTAGTGCTTAACACAAAGCCTGGCACATAGTAGGCACTTAAGAAATGTTCATTGATTGATTTAGTAAAGTTCTTGATACTTTTCCTACTTTTGGTTCCATTTGAAATATAAATGAATTACCTTGGTTCCCAAAAAGCAAGTCAGAGAAAACTGGTAACTTAAAAATAGAAAAGATCAAATGATTTTCACAGGAAGAGCTAAAATAGTAAGTGCCGGGCAGTGCTTTACACACTTGTCTCCCATTAGTAGAAAAAAAGTTCAAGCCTAGATCCCCAGTACACACACACACACACACACACACACACACACACACACACACACACCTCTCATCACTATAAGTTACACACGTCCAATATTGAAATAACAATTATTTGTATTTTAAAATGCACACAAAAATAGAAATGAAAAATGATGAAATGAAGGTGAAATCGTCTTTATCTTAGAGACAATAGGGAGCCACAGAAATTCTGTGAACTGGTCCTGGACTTGATGAAATTCACCTTGACAACAGTGAATAATGAATTGGAGAGGGGAGAGATGAGGCAAGATGTCAAGTTAAAAGGCTATTGTCATAGTTCAGGTGGTAAATCCTGTGGACCAAAATGAGTAGTGGTTCTATGAGGAAGGAGAAGGGAACATATCTGGCAGGTGTTGTACAGGTAGAATCAATCAGTCCACAAAATCTGGCAGCTGATGAAATATGAGAAATGGGTGAGTAGGGACTGAGGGTGACCTCAGAGTTACCAAACTGGATGACTTGAAGGATGGCACTGCCCTTAACAAGAATCAAAAGGAATGGGTTTGGGAATCCACCTAATGTGATAAGGCCCCATTTATGCCTCTTCTGTCAGTCAATTAGCATTTGTTGACACCTACTATGTGCCAGGCACTCTGATGGGGACACAAAGTGCAGGGAATATAAAGAAAGCCAAAAGACAGTCCCTGTCTTCGAGGAACTCACAGTCTAATAGGAGAGACAACATGCAAACAACTATGTGAAGATAAGCTCTGTGTGCACGGTCCGTAGGAAATAATCAACAGGAAAAACAGGAGAATTGAGAGGGAGGCATTGGGAAAGTCTTCCTATGGGAAGTAGGATTTATCTGGGACTTGAAGGAAGCCAGAGAAGTCAAGAGATGGGGATGAGAAGGGAGAGCATTCTGGGCATGAGGGACAGGCAGAGAAACTGCCTGGAGCCAAAACATAGAGTGATGTATTTGTGGCACAGCAAGGAAGCCTGTGTCACTGGATGGAAGAAGATAGAGAGGATATAAGAAGACTGGAAATATGAAGGGAGGGGCCTGGGTAATGAAGGGCTTTGAACCCAAACTGGAGGATTTTGTATTTGATCCTGGAGGTGATAGGGAGCCATTGGAGTTTGTTGGGTTTGTTTTTCGGGGGGAGGGTGACATGATCGGAACTGTGTTTTATGAAAATCACTTTGGTGACTAGATAGAAGATGAATGGAATTTGAAGCAAGCAGGACTCCCACACACATACACAAACATACATACACAGCAGCTATAGCAATAGTCCAGGAGTGAGGTGACAGGGTCTGGACAAGAGTTGGGGCAGAGTCAGAGGAGAGAAGGGGCATATTTCAGAGAGGCTGCAGATGTGAAATTGACAGGCCTTAGCACCATTTTGGATATGAGGTGTGAGAGATAGTGAGGAGGCCAGCATGACTGCTATGCTGAGAACCTGAGAGACTGGGAGCATGGTGATGCCCTCAACAGTAGTAGAGAAGCTTGGAGGCAGGGGAGGGTTTGGAGGCAAAGATAATGAGATTGATTAGGACATGTGTTTAAGATGTCTATGGGACATTTCATGTGAGATATCAAATAGATAGTTGGAGATGCAAGACTGTAAATAAGTACTGGCTAGGGCTGGTTGAGTAGGTTCCTTGAAATCATCTTTGAGACTTTCCTCTTCCATATACACCCAATCCAATCAGTTACCAAGTCTTGTTCATCATAACTTCATAACATCTCTCAAATAAAGCCCTTTCTCTCACCTCATGGAGCTTCAAATGTCTTTCAGAGCTTTATTATGTCTCACCTGTACTACTACAATGTGCTTCTAATTGCTCCGCTTATCCCCAGTCCTTCTTCAATCCATTTTCCATACAGCAGTCAGATTTTCCTAAAACACAAATCTGACCATGTCACCCCAATATTCATGCATTTTCAAAGATTTCCTTTTTCTTTTAGGATAAAAATAAAAAATCTTTGTCCTGGCTTCTATAGCCCTCCATCATCTGGGACCCATCTACCTTTGCAGTCTATTACCTAATATCTTAGTTCCAGGACTGGCGATGAAATTAAATTTCCATTTTGTTACATGACACATCTGTGAGAAAAGTATTTTTAAAATGATGAATGCTTTTATGTATTAAATATGTTATTAAAAACATTGCTTTCCAGAACTAAGTCCATCAAAACTCCAGAAAATTCGCGTCAGCTAGAAAACCTAAAAATAGTATTTTCCATTTTTTACTTAGATTGTTTCAATATCTGAGAATGGTCTTTGGTGATTTTTTTTAGATTGCTGATGATTTACTCTATTCCCCACAACTGGAAGGGATTTCCTAGGTTCTATATTAAATAGCTTGTCTCATTGACTGTTGCCTGTCACTGAATCTTAATTAGTTCCCAAGAGACATGTAGCTGCTCTGAGAATTGGAACTATGATACATCATGGCAGTCAACTCATACATTTGCAGGATATGTTTGAATGATTAATGGTGATGGTTCAGTTGATGGCACCTGCAGCTCTTGAGGCAAATATAAGGAAAATAGCTAAGCAAGAGATCTTCCCTTTCTTATATGAAGCTCGGTATTCAGCTGAACCCATGGTATATCAAGACGTTCCAATGAAAACTAATGGAAAGTGGATTCAGTTATGTAGATGATTGAAATACTTTGAGGCAATCACATAACATCTTTCTTTGAAAAGTTAACTTCATGTTGTTAGTCCTGGGACAGCTTTAATTATGAGAAATGTTCATATGAAAATAACTTCATTGCCTGTATATGTTCAGCACTGTGTAGACAAGACATGAGTGACTTTTTTTTTTTAGTTTTCAGTGACTTGTTCTGGCATAATCATATAGACCCAACAGTGCAAGACATTTTTCTGAAAAAGCCACCCCCCAATCTCCTAAAGCTTCACTACTGGGCTTTAATATTTTCTTAAGGGTAGCCAAGTGTCAATGCAGTTTTGTAGAAAAATAGGAGAAATAAAGTTTCAAAAATTTGTAATTACTATTAAAAAGATCCCAATATAAGTTGCACCTGTACTAATGGTTTCTGAAAATTGCTATCATTTAAATACCCAAGTAACAACCTGGTAAAGTTGGAAGGTAGCCCAGAAATCAACTCCACTCTCTGCTGTAATCCGTGCAACAAACCCAGAAGTGCTCATCTCTCCTGTCTTATAGTAGGCTTCAACTGTGATGGAGCCAGCAGCCAAAGCAGCCCCTTCCACCAAGGGATAGATCTAAGTATTAGGAAGTAGTTCCCTAAATGAAGCCAAAATCTTCCTTTCTACCACTTTTGCCCATTATTTCAAATTTCAAATTTCTGGCCTCTTTAAGTCTTCTCTTCTCTGGGTTGTGTCTCTCCAATTTCCTTCACCTGAACCTCATAGGGCCTGATCTTGAAGCCTTTCATCATTCTAGACAACCTCTAAGTATACCCTCTATGACATCAGAGTTCTTCCTGAAATGTGGTGCCCATATCAAACTCACAGATATGGTGTGACCTGGACCACAGGAAACTATCACCTCCCTTGACCTGAAAAGGAGCATCTCTCCCGATACAGCATACAGTTAGCTACCCAACCTTACTAGAGGTATGAGCTTCCCTTTTGCTAAAACTCCCAGATCTTTTTCCATTGAACTGATACATCTCACCAGTCTTACACATATAAAAGTGCTTTTGGAACCCAAGTTTAGGCCTTCTTTTTCTCTCTTTTCATCTTATATTCAGCCCAACATTTAGAACCCAAATGCCATTCACCATGTTGGCTATCCTTCTCCTCCCTCTTTGTGACATCTATAGATTTGTGTGATACAGATGAAAGAATCCTGGCTTTAGAGGTCAAAAACATGGTTTTGAATCCTACCTCCATCACTTAGGAACCATGTGTAGCCTTGGGACAATCTTTTCATGTGTCGATGGGAAAAATGAATGAGTGGGTCTCTGTATCCCTTCTAGCTTGCAATCTGCCATATTGTCTGCCCTCCATTCACACAGCTGCTCCCCTGGTCAGGCCCTCATCACCTCTCACCTGGAGTATCTCAATGGCCCACTTGTAGATAATCTATATGGCTGCAAAGCTGATTGTCCTAATCACAGCTCTGCCTATGGAATTCTTCAATATATGCAGGGCTCCTGATTCCCTCCACCATGACATATGTTCAGAACACTCCACAATACTCCCCAATTCTCCCAGTCTCACCAGGCTTATTGCATATTATTCTCTTTCACACACTCTATGTAAGTCGACAAGCACTTTGTAAGGACCTACTATGTGCCAAGCACTATGCTAAGGGGCCTCCTTATTGTTCAACAAATATAACATTCCTTCTGCTGCCTCTTTGACATTGCATGAGTTTTCTACCATGCATGAAAAGAACTTTTTTCTTCACCTTCACCTTACCCTTTGTTGTTGTTCAGTCATTTAAGTTGTCTCTGATTCTTCATGACCCCATTTGGGGTTTTCTTGTCAAAGATGCTGGAGTGGTTTGTCATTTCCTTCTTCAGCTCATTTTACAGATGAGGAAACTGAGGCAAACAGGGTGAAGTGACTTGCCCAGCATCATATAGCTAGGAAGTTTCTGAGGCTGGATTTAAACTCACGAAGATGAGTCTCCCTGATTCCAGGACCAGGGCTTTGCCACCTAGCTGCCCTGTCTTACCCTTCTAGCTTCCTTCAAAGTTCAAATGTTGTCTTCTGCAGGAAGCCTTTCTTGATCACTCCAGTTGTCAATGCCTTGCCACCCCACCACAGATCACTTTATATTGACTGTGTATATTGCATTTATTTATCTAATTTCTGATTATTTTCCCACAGTAGAATATAACCTCCTTAAAGTCAAGAACTGTTTTATTTTGTCCTTGCAGCTCTAGTACATGGTATTTAGAAGATCCATAGGAAATCAAGGAAGGAAGGAAGGAAGGAAGGAAGGAAGGAAGGAAGGAAGGAAGGAAGGAAGGAAGGAAAAAAGGAAGGAAGGAAGGAAGGGAGGGAGAGAGGGAGGGAGGGAGGCAGACTATGGGTTCCTTGAGAGAAGAGACATTTGGGGGGCTTTGCCTCTGTATTTTCAGCCCCAAACACAATGTTGAGTCAGACATGATTGGTTGGTTATGTGAAATAAGGGAGAGGGAAAAAAATTCCAAGATTGCAAAATCAGGTGACAAGTATGATGGTGGCATCTTCGATGATGATGATGATGGTGGTGGCATCTTTGATGATAATGATGGTGCTGTCATCTTTGACTAGCCTGGAAAAGTCAGGGAAAGAGATGAGTTTGAAAGAAAAGATAATGATTTTCATTTTTAATGGTTTAGTTTTTGCATTTGAGAAGCCTATGGAAAATTCCATTTGAAATATCCAATAGACAATTGGAGATAGGAGACTGGAGCTCCAAAAAGATAATAAGACTTTGTGAGTAATCTACATTGGAGCAATAATTAGGCCCTCGGGAGTTGATGAGGTCACCAAGTGAGAAAACAGAGAGAATAAAGAGGAGCCAGGAGGGAGCTGGACAGTCTCTGCTCCCAATCTTTAGTTTCTCTCCTGTGCTTGCTCAAAATCAATAATGCCTTCTAACCACTGGCAGGTAACTTTGCCCAACAATGAATCACCATGTGTGTAGTCATCAGGTTGGGGATTTTGTCATAAATTGTGTATTTTAAATGTATTTTTTAAAAATTACATACTACTAATCAGTCAACTAACATTTATTAAGTAACTACCATATGCTGGGTACTGGGGATACAAAGAAATACAAAAGACAATGCCTGCCTTCAAGGAGCTCCTAGTCTAAGCCCACCAGACCAGCCTTTCTAAGCTTTCAGGAAGTCCAAACCTTAGTTTTGGGAAAAATTCAACCCCTTAGCTTTGCATTCAAGGCCCTCCGCAATAATCCAATTAAATAAACCTCCCTTAAGCACCAACTAAGTGAAAGGCTCTCTGCCAGACCCTGGGGATAGAAAGATAAAAATGAAGCTGCCGGGTCTTCAATGACCCCAGGTTCTGCTGGGGGTGGTGATGAATACAAATAACTTGAAGAATAGGACACTGGGGTGACAATCGGGGTGCTAAGAGGTTTCACAGGGAAAGTGACATCTGAAAAGAGCTGAGCCTGAGAGAAAAGGAAGGATTCTTCAAGGCAAGGGATGAAGAGGAGAAATGTGTTCTAGGCTTAGAAACATAAATGCACATAGCTGTGGGATGGAACAATGCATGTGGGATGGAAAAATGTGTTCGGGGAACACCTAGAAGTGTCCAGTTTGATTAGCACCTAGTATGTTCCAAAGAGGGTCAGAAGACAAATGGCTGGAAAGGGCAGTTGGAACCAGATACTGGAAGGTCCAAAGTGCTAGCCATTTTTAATTTTTTCTGACCCACCTCTCTAGACAAACTCCCTGTATTTGAAAAACATCTTACTTCTGCCTCCTCTCTGTCCCATTCTTCCTTCCTACCATCTTTTCTTTTCTCTCCTTCCTTTCTCATTACTAGTCCTCTGTTCATACCATTTCCCTTCCACTGTCCACTCTTCTTGTCCTTCTGTCCATTATCATTACTGCATGGAGGACATCTCTCACTTTTCATCACATACAAATCAAACCCATTTTTCGACATCTAACTTAATTTCTCCTTTCGGTGAAGTCTTTCCAACTCTCTGCAATCCATCACTATCTTCCTTCCAATGAACTCGTCACATTCATTTGATCACTCATGCTATTAGTAAAAGATTTTTTTTAGGTCACACACAAATGTATATATATTTAGTTATTGTTTACATGTACAACTGTGCTAATAGAGTACGTGTATTACAAAAACAAATAGAAATTTAAAATTAGCATGAGTAAGGAGTGACTTAGTTTTCAAGCATGGGTGATTTGAAAAATGACCAAACAAAATTGTAGTTTCATCTTCATATTCTGGATGTTTCGTATTTAAATTGTGGTGGCTTCATACTATCATTTGCTGATATCTCAAAGTATAGTAAACACTTTAGGTGGAGTTCAGCATTAGCAGTAGAAGGAATAAATCCATGTTGCACATTACCTTGAGAATTTCAATTTTGTGGAGCCAGCTTCTGGTTCTATCTGATTCAGTTTTCATTTTTACCTTGTAATGTGACTGATGATCTCATCCAAGGAGGAAGAGAGGCATTAGCCGAACCATCTTCTCTTTCTTTTCTTATGCTTGCATTATTCGTTAGTACTCTTTTCAATCTGCAGTTCCTGTGCAGGAATATTTTTGAGGATTGATTTAGTTAAAACTAGAGAATAAGATCCAGAATTTGACTTACCAGAGACACACAGATGGTAAGATAGCACACATTGAAAGTGAACTGAGTGAGAGTTCCTGGCCACTGCTCTGAACTCTAGCTTGCCTACTTTTCCCTTGAGTCACCTTGCTTACTGAATATGACCTGTGAATATATGACATGCAGACCAGGTGAGGGCAGCAGCAGCAATCAGTATTTTAGATATTATGCAAGTTTAATTTCTAGCTTTACTTATACATGCATACATACATACAGTTTTCTTAACTTTTTTGCCTCCTAATCAATGAATTAATTTTTGGTGCACCCCCAGGGGTTCCTACACTCCACTTTGGAGACCACTGGTCTAAACCATTTCTTTGACATTTCACCATAAATTGCCTTGTGACTTCTTGTATTTTTATGAATGTTTATCTTTTCCATTGTTGGTTACCTTTTCACATGATCCATATTTTCTTCCTATTTGCATTGTAAACTCTTTGACAGACAATCTAAATTCTTTCTTGAATCTCCTGGTAGGGGCCTCACACATGGCATCTGACATTTCTCTGATGCTTTAAAAGCACTTTGTATGCATTGTCTCATTTAATCCTCACAACAGCCTGAGACTTAGGTACAACAGACACTATTGTCCCCATTTTATAGATAAGGAAACTGAGGCTCAAAAATGTTAACTGACTTAACCATGGTCATAAAGCTTGCAAGTATCAGAGGAGAAATTCAAACCTAGGGCTCTCCTGACTACAAGTCCAGCATTCTTTCCACAACACCATACTGCCTGTAAGTAGGTGCTCATTACAATTTGTTGATTATTAATATAGATTGGTATGAGCTTTGAAAGAATGCAAATTAATAGTTTTCTATTTTTTTTAAAGGTCACTTCACAAATGGAATTAAGTGGAATAAATCTAAATATTTGAACTTGAGAGATCTGTCCCTATAGATAATGCAGCCATCACCTTATTTGACTGCACCCTGGTGACTGTTACTAAATGTTATAGTCACATGATTTTGTTACTAAATCAAAATTACAGAAAACATCAAACTAAACACAAAATATGGTGACTTTATTAACTTCATTATGTAATGGCAACCTCACAGAAATCTTTCAGTTTAATTATTGAAAATTTATAACTCAAATGGAATTTTAGTATCATGAATGAATGTGTGATTTCAGCTGAGGCATACAATAATCCTCAGGATTAACTATTTAAACTCTGGGACACATTGTTGAAACTTGTATGGATAATGGTCAAATTATATTTTACATATTTTGTGAGCCTGAATTTCTCCCCTCCCCATATTTCAGTTCATGACCACAGTATATAAATGGTTAAATGTTATATTTAACAATTCCAGTGGTATTGGTGGAAATGATTTCTAGAGACTCAGACTCTTAGAGTTGGAAGGGCTAGGTAGGCTAGGCCAATTCCTTGGGTCCATAGTCTCCTTCCCTGGTGTCTAATCAATGTGTGGAGCTTACCCTGAGTGCTTGGAGACTATACCAGAAGACCAGGTTTTTCACAGAGATGGTTCAGTACAAAGGCAGAATGATTTTGAAAGCCTAAGATATCTGAAATAGAAAAGGATACCAAATTCTTTGGAAAAAAATCCCAGTTATTTCTTATTACTCAGCAAATGCCCAAACATCTACTTTCTCTTTTCTTGAAAACCAAAACATTTTTGAGGAAACGTCTAACTTGAAGATCTGTGTCAATGATTTAAAATTTTATGGAGAAAGTCAGAATACATTGTTAATAGGACTATCGTTAATGTTCTTTTACAAATAGTTGTGGCTGGTATATATAGCATACTTTTGTCCATCCTATAATTTGCATTTATAACATGAGATTCTTGTTTTCATTAAGTGAAAACATAAAATAACTTTGAAAAGCACATAAATCTCAAAAACTTGCTTCATCCAATATCTTTAATATCCGCCCCCCCCAGCTTTATGTCTTTTGTACATTTAATGTCTCTTCTGTTCCTTCATGCAAAGCATTGTTAACAGATTGTTAAATAACATATGACAAAGCTCAGATCTCTAGTGCCCCCTCCTGGAAACCCTCTTCCAAGGTGCCATGAACTGTTACCTTCTTTTTTGGTCCAACCTTTCACCCAGTTCCAAATCCACCTGATGGTACTATTCTCTAGCCCAAAGGTATCCAACATACTGTTTTCACACTTGGAAGCACAATACTCCCCCAAGAACCCATAAGATTAAAATTGGGAAATATTTAACAAAGTAAATAAAAATTCAATAGGACATAGATAATGTTAATATGTGGTTTTTTAAGTCAATATGTAGCATTCAGGGATCTTTTTGGATAATTTAGTGGCCCCTGTCTCTATTTGAGTTTGACATCATTGATCCAACACGTATCTCTATAGTTTTTCCCACAAAGAATAGCTCCTAGCACATTTTCATATGCTTTGCTAAAATATATGCAAATTATATTTATAGCATTCCTACAACTTACCATTCTTCTAACTAACTTCCAAAAAGGAAGTGAGATTAGTCTGGTGTGATATATGTTACTGTATCTCATAATATTTTAAACAGTGACACTCCCATGATGCCTTTAATATATCTTGGAATTTGGCCTGGAACTAACGTTAAATCCCTCAGACTACGGCAGACTTCATTCTCTTCTCGCATTTGAAAAGTGAGACATTTACCCTTCTCCAATCCTGCTGGACCTTTTTCCAATATCCAAGATCTTTCAAAGACCAGTGACTCAAAAACACATCTTCCAGGGTTTTTAATCGGCATATTTACCTGTACTTTTTACATGCTTATATAGATATCTGAGGCAATGTTTTATGGCAAGCACCTTTCTTGAATTTTGTATCTTGAGAATTTCTGGAAGTATCTACTACTAATATTTCTCTTCCCTCATCATAGCTACTGTTTAGGTGGGGTATCTAACATGGCTGACATCAGCAGGCAGTTTTCTACCTCCCCAATCCTTTTCAGTTTAAAGCCCATATTATAGGTTTCCAAGACACCAAGGAAATATATTTTCACCATCCCTTATTAGGCATATCCCATCTTTGATCAGTAGCCCACCATTTAAATTTTTCAAATCCTGGTGGAAGTCCAAATCTCATTCTCAGCCACCATATTCTTAACCAGATGTTCTCTTCCTACATCTCCCTTTCCCTTCTAAAACTTTTGCCTTCAATAAAGTGATGAGATCACTACCTTTGCCACATATTCCTTTTCTTATCAAAGACTTTGTGTTCCTTAGCAATATTTTCTAGAATCCTTCTGTCAGACTCATTTATGCCCACATCACCCATCAAAAGTGGGTAGTAGTTCTCTGTTCAACATCACCATGTCCTGGGTACAGACTCTTAGAAGACAATGGGCCTCTTTGTGGTTGTTTTCAGGTTAATAAACAACAGAGCCAATGCTCCTCAAAAGAGAGTCCCCAACAACCTAGTGCTTATCTGCCTCCCTCTGACCCTTACTGGCTGGTCTCTCATTTGGTATCTCCCAAGCGTCACA
Organism: Pseudochirops corinnae; assembly: GCA_028646515.1. Classification (NCBI taxonomy): domain Eukaryota; kingdom Metazoa; phylum Chordata; class Mammalia; order Diprotodontia; family Pseudocheiridae; genus Pseudochirops; species Pseudochirops corinnae. Next base: position 357,178,408 of record CM053586.1, read on the forward strand.
TCACAATACTTTGGAAAAACAGAAGCCACTTCTTCCCCAGAAAGTCTCCCTCCTCTTCAGAAAGAGCTTCAGATTTGTTTCTTGCATCAAAGTTTTCAGTGATCCCTCATCCTTTTCACTAATACATCACATCCTTCCACCCTCCAAACTGGCAGGATTCAGCAGTACCCTTTGCTTCTACATTCATCATCCTCATTTTTCCATTAGAGTCCTTCTGATTGTGTTTTGTTTTCTTTTCAAGGAATGTTTCTGTCCTCCCTGGTGACCACTGTGAGTCTTTACTTCCTCTTCTAGAAGAAGCAGAAGCCTGCACTTTGAAAACAGATAATGGTCCCTCTGTCAAAGAGGAAATTAACATTGTACAATCAGCACAGGACTCTGCTCTCCACACTCAGGAGAAGTGAAGATTTCAGTCTTTAGGGCATGCTAGGAAATCCAAGCCCCATAATTCAATTTGAAAAAAACATTGATTAATGGGTAGTTGAAGACAAAAAACACAGTCCCTCCCTTCAAGACTCTGACAGTCTGCTGAGGCTTACCACATGCACCCCAGTAAGCAAAGACAATCTAATCTGGGAGGGAGAGAGAACTCTAGAAGGTTTTCCAGAGGAGGCAGGGAATCTGAACTGAGTCTTCGAAGAAAATAAAAATCCTGAAGCAAAGGGGGCATTTGATCCAGGTCCAGTGACAGCCTTGGTCTTGTATAAATCCAGAAGCAGGCAATGGAATGTCAAATTCAATGAACTTTTAAGAGTCCAGGATGGCTGGCCCATAGCATATGGGAAGGTGATTAATGTGAGTAACAAGGCTACAAAGGTGGTTTGAAGGCAGTTTTGGGGGGAGATTAAAACTTCAGACTCAGCAATTTGCATTTGACCCAAGAGGAAATAGAGAGCTAGGGAAGTCTTAGAGGAGAGGATCAGAACAGTGCCTCAGAAAGGTAACTATGAGAACCCTATGTAAGATGGCTTAGCATGGGAGATACTGGGAGTTGAGGAGCCACTCCCAAGGGAGTCCAAATGGGAGTTCACAGGGCCCTAAAGCTGTATACTTGGCTGTGTACATGAAGAGAAAAATGGGAAAATGAAAGAAATACCAGGATGTGGAATTAGCATGACGCTAGGGAGGGTCTACAAGAACTAGAGGAGACAAGATGCCCTCACTAGAAATAGGGAAATGGAGGAGGGGCAGGGTTAGCACGGGACACAATGAGTCCTTCATAGAGACTTGAATTGGAGATGCTAATGAGCCATCCAGGTAAAGAAGTGCAGCTGACCTTGGGCCGGGCAGAGCAGGGGTTCTGCTAGGCCCTTTGGGGTGGCTGTTAAGTGCCTATCGAGCTGAGTGAGCTGAGTGAGCCAGCAGTGTGGCCCTGAGTGAATGATGATTCTGTCACAGAGGCATGAAACACACCCACATCAGATACAAAAGTAACTCCTCTCCATTTTGAAAGCGTTGTATTAATTTAAAAAATTAAACCCATAACTATAAGGTTTTCTAAGTAAGTATGTGTCTAGCAGAGTTCATCATGGACAGTTTAGTGGCTTCTGTCTCTATCTGAGTTTGATGCCACTGTTCTGCAGAACAATTTAAACATACCCACCTTTGAAAAATTCATTTTGGTCACCTGTAAGACGTAACCAGCATCTGCACAAAAGTCAAATGGTGACTTGGGTCAAACAAGAGGTTAGCTTGAGAAGTCATACTTTTGTTTAGGAACTAAACTGACCTATTTAAATAAACTGGTGAAGGTAGTTTAGATAACTTTTATGAGACCACTACATGATAAATCTCAGTTTGTTTTGAGGATAGGGGCAATGTGACTTTATAAAATCTTATTTTTATGGCCTAAAATTTTGAAATGCTTTAAACTGTGTTTGAAATTTCAGTTTATCTTTATTAGAAGAATTTGACTGCAGCTGTAACGAATTGGAGAGCTTACCTTCCACTATCGGCTACCTGCATAGTCTTCGAACATTAGCTGTTGATGAAAATTTTCTCCCAGAACTACCTAGAGAAGTAAGAAATTAACTTCTATACATTAATTATGAATATGGCTGTTATTTGATTATGTATTAATATCTTCAGCGGAGACATAAGTAGAAATTGGTTAAAATGTTTGTAATTCTGTTTATCTCAGGAGACGAGGGACATGCAAAAATATGATAATACATATTTGGATTTTAAAAAAATTAAAATTTACAAAGTATGTTTTCTATATTTACTTATACCACTAGTCATTTAAAATATTCTACTACAATAATTACATGTATGTCCATTTTTTCTAGATAAGATCTAGTTATACCACCATACACAACACATAGCTCAATCATTCAAAAATTAGAACGTATATTCAGAATGACAAAAAAGCTTTTCCAAAGTTAATTAAAATGTTACTGAATTGGAAATCAAATCAATAATAAAAATATTTTCATTGAATATATACTTGTATTTCTTACAAGAGGATTCAAAACTAATCCATGTGTTTCATTTTCTTGGAAAAATTTAAAAATTCATTTTGTGGGTATTGTGTCTATTTCAGATGAAAATTTCTTATTTTGTCTGTTTCCTATTTTTAAAGCCATGATGTTTAAGTTTGGTAATACTAACATTTCATATTCTCCTAAAAGGTGTATTAATATATATTGGAAATATTTTTCCATGTAAGGACTTTATTTAGAAAATATATTTTCCATGTCCTAATGGAAAATTGTTTCAGTGCACATTGAAATTCAACCTCTTTCTTTTAGTACTTCCTCAATAAAAAACAAAAATTTAAACTTTTTTTTTTTATTTCCAGATCATGGAGTATTATATTAAATTGGCTCATTTTTAGGCCAAAAAAATGTCAATTTCTCTAGGAAAATGTATCTGTATACTCCTTCTGTAGTGAAATGAGCTTATGTCATTGCTAACTTTGGCAGTTAATGGAAATGTTAAATAAGAAGACCTCATTGTAAATAAATATTTTATAAAAGCTGAAATCTTGCAGTAGATTTAAATCAAAAGACCCAAGTCCAACTCTGGACTCTGCCATTCACTACCTCTGTGACTTTCAGTAAGTTTCCCCTATAAAAAGGAGATGTTTGTTACAAGGAAAGTGTTCTGCAAAATTCTAAAACACCATGTGTGATGATGATGATGATGATGATGATGATGGTGATGATGATGATGATGATGGTGATGATGATGGTGATGATGATGATGATGGTAATGATGATGATGATGGTAATGATGACGATGATGATGATGATGGTGATGATGATGATGGTGGTGATGATGGTGATGATGGTGATGATGGTGATGATGATGGTAATGATGACGGTGATGATGATGACGGTGATGATGATGACAATGATGATGATGATGATGATGATGGTGATGATGGTGATGGTGATGATGGTGATGATGAGAGTAATGATGATGATGATAGAGATGACAATGGTGGTGATGATGATGCTAATGATGATGACGGGAATAATTATGATGGCAATGATGATGCTGAACCTAATATATGAATAGTCAGGGAAGTGTCATGTGTCTTAAAGAAAGTGCTCTTACGCAGGAAGGACATTAGACATGTTTGAAAATTTTCTTGAATCATTTTACACAAGTTTTGGTCTTTAGTTTGGTTTTTCCTTTTTATTTTTGTCTTTTGCTTTTTATTTGTATCCCCTGGGCTTAGTCCAGGGTTTTGTACATAGTAAACATTTAACAAATGCTTGATGACTGATTAGCTTAAAAAGAAGCATCATTATGTGACATGAGAAAAGCCTTTGAAATTAATAGGTATTAAAATAATTTTCTTGAAGAAATATGTTGAAACCTATTATTGTCTTAAATATCCATATGAAATTTGAATAAGCAAGGATATGTGATTGTATCCATGTTTAGAAATGCCCTACAATAGCACACGTCCAGGCCATTTGTTCCTTGGTAGATCAGGCAGCTGGGTAGCTCAGTGGATAGAGTGCTGGGCCTGGAGTCAGAAAAATTTGATTTCAAATCTGATCTCAGACACTTACTAATGGTGTGACCCCAGGACACACAGCTTAATCTTTCTTTGCCTTAATCCATTGGAGAAGGAAATGGCAAACCACTCCAGTATCTTTGCCAGGATAACCCCATGAACAGTTTGTGACATGATTCATAGGGTCATAGAGTCTGACATGACTGAACAACACAGCAAGGTTCAGTTTTAGGAAATGGCTTGGAGCACACAGAAGTTACAGGATTTGCCTGGGTTCCAGCAGCTAATAAGTACCATAGATTGTCTAGGAATGTTGCCTAGTGCCCTTTCCACTGTGCTGTGCTGCTTCCATCCAGATGGAAATCATAATTTCTCTTGCAAGTCAAAGCAATTCATATGAAAATTGTGACAAGAGGAAACTTCACTTCTTTTCCCTTTTTTGTCCACAGATTGGAAGCTGTAAAAATGTTACAGTCATGTCACTGCGCTCCAATAAACTGGAATTTCTTCCTGAAGAGATTGGACAGATGCAGAAATTAAGAGTCTTAAATTTGAGTGATAACAGGTATTTCTGCAATATTGCACATCCCATATAAACCTACTTTACTGAAGAAAAATGATGTTTTATTTTTTCAGTAAGTTTGGATCAATCATTTGCTTTTTCATGCTGTGAATGTAAACAGTAGCAAACCATTTCATCACTAGTTCTAGTTAGTAAATAAAACCCCAAAGAGGGGCAGACAAGTTACATCAGTCTAACTGTATTGAATATAGTTAGTAACTGAATATAGAAATGTTTGTGTGTAAATAACCCTAGTCAGAAGCATCCTACAATTTAGGAAGGGTGAAAATTCTCTCTGCTTCACTATAATACTAGTCCACATGGTTTAACAATAAATAAGAAGTTTTTGTGCACCCGTGACTGTCTCTAACAAATTACTTGGCAGTGTAAATATTGGGATTCCCATTAGAGTAGTAATGAAATCATTAAGATGTCTAATTGCCAGCCCATGGTACTCAGAAATTATTCAGTACAGGTGATAAGAAAAATAGAAAAGCCAAGAAAAATTCCCATAAAATTCAATGGTGAGGCTTTGTTATCTTAATTATGTTACAAATTTTTGTTCTTCAGAGTTTAATAATCAAGCAAACCTTCATAGAAAATGTTTCTGTTAGCCAATTAGTATATACAATATGCAAGGAAAGTCTTCATAAATATAAGACTTTCATCAGAAAATGCCAACTATACTCTTTTTTTAAAAAAGTTTTAAGTTGAGGTTATTCTTTTAAAACTTGAAATCAATTTGTGAAAGATGAAAGCATTTTAATAAGACATCCTAGAAACCATTTATTATTAACCTTGACTTTTGCAATGCAGTAGACAGCAGCCTGGAAAGTCAAAATAACATACATTTACTAAGTGCCTACTTTGTGTCATGCACTGAACTAAGCCTTGGAAAGACGAATACAAGCAAAAAGAGAGATATTTCTGTTCTCAAGGAACATTCTAATTAGAAAAGTGAACACATAAAGGAAACTGAAGGAAGAAAGTAAAGGAAGACAAAGCTTGGGATCTTGAGGGAAGAAGAAGAGAAAGAAGTAGAGCCCAGAGAGAAATGAAGGAGGGAACAATGCACTGGTGCCTGGCCTGGGCTCTTCCTTAAAATGGAGATCCTGGGAGGAACTGACCAATCAGAAGAGTACAAGGGCAGAGGGACAAAGTACCAGACTCAAAGTCAGGGGATCTGTTTTCCAATCCTGGCCTGGCATTACCACTTGTGTGACCTTGGGCAGTTCATATCATCTGTCTGGACTCCAGTTTTCTCTCTGTAAGATGAGCGACTTAGGCTAAATGATCTCTAAGGGAATGATCTCTTTGTTGGCCTAAATTTGAATTAGCTAATGTTGTAAGCTAATATGAATGTGCCTTGTAAGGGGCAGGATCCGTTTTACTACCAAAACTTGGACTGGATCATGTACAAGCTTTACACAAAATCCTTGTGTAATTTTGAAACTTTTAATTTTTATTACTTTAATTTATAATTATGATAAAATACTTTGCAATAACTACCAGAAGGAAACTGGTCATGGATTTTTAATTGGGTATGGAATTCAATTCTGCTAACCACGAGCAACTCATTCATTCATTCAGAAAATTTCTATTGACTAGTTACTGTGTAAGGCTCAGCAAAGGCAACATGGTAACTATAAAATAAATATGATGGAATACCTGACCTCAAAGAGTTTGTCACCTAGTAGACAAGATGAGATCTACACAAATAACTGTTGTGCGTCGTAGAAGGTGATGTGTCTAGATATAATTAAAACTCCAGCGCAGGTCCAATATATCACCCCTCTACTCAGTAAACTCCTGTGGTTCCCTCTCACCCTCAGGACCAAATAGAAAATTCTCTGTTCAGCATTCAAAGCTCTTCACAATCCAGTCCCTGCTAACCCTGACCTTTCCAGGCTTCTTACATCTTCCTCCCCACCACTTATTCTCCAATGCAGCGATGCTCACCTCCTTCCTCAAACAGGACACTATCTCCCAACACTAGGCATTTTCTCTGGTTTTCCCTCACACATGGAAGGCTCTCTCTCCTCATCTTTGCCTCCCAGCTTCCCAGGCTTCCTTCAAATACCAGCTAACGTCTAACCTTCTACAAGAAGCCTTTCCTGAGCTCTCTTAATTCCAACATCTTCCCTTTCTCAATTACTTCCTATTCATCCTATATATCACTAATTTGCATGCATCTGTTTGCACATTGCATCCCCCATTCGACTGTGAGCTTCTCAAGGACAAATTAAAATTGGCAAAAGAGAATTGATAGATGTTTAGAGAACAAGGAGTTGTTTAACCTGGACCCTGGACTACATGAAAAGTAGGAGTTGAAAATAAGACTAGAAAATTAGGTTGAGGATAAATTGTAGAGAACTTTGAAGCCAGGCTAATTCTTTTTATTCAAGAGGGACTGAGGATCCATTGAAGGTATTTGAGTAGAGGAATTATATCTTTGGAGTCCTGCGTTAGGAAAATTAATTTGGCAGAGATATAGGGTGGGTTGGCAGTGGGAGAAACTGAAGAAGGAAACCAGTTTAGAAACCGTGGTGGGCACATTGTCTAGTTATAATGAGAGCATGAGTGAGGGTAGTGAGTGCAAATGAAAGGACAGATGGAAGAACGATTTCAGAGAGAAGATTAATAAGAATTGGCAGCTGATAAGAAATAAAGAATGAAAGAAAGAGAAAAGTTAGACATTCTGAAATTTGGAGCCTAGGTGACTGGGACCATGATCCTGCCACTAACACAAATAGGAAGGTAAAGAGGAGGAGCATACTCTGAAGGAAAGATGGAGGGCTTGGGAGATGTTGAATTTGAGGTTCTATCCAGGTGGTAAAAGCAGGTGGTTGGCCATGTGTGTCTGAAAGAAGCAGGCTGGGGAAAGTGCTGCATTTGGGGGCAAGGGACTTGAGCTTCAGTTCTAACTCTGCCACATGGACCAACAGGACCTTGGACAGATCAATTTCTCTGGGTCTTGGTTTCCTTATCTTCAAAATGAGGAGGTTACACTGGATGACCTATGAGGTCTCTTCTAGCTCCAAAGCTGTGATCCTATGATAAGTGTGATAATGGGAACCATGGGAATGGAGGAGAGTGCCTGGAATACACTAGAGAAAGGGAAGAGAGCAATTCCTTGGAGAAAGTTTATATGAAGTGGACAGATGGAATAAGAGAAAGTTGAAGAGACCAAAAAGAAGTCAGAAGTAGGAGGATAAAATGTTTACATTGTCAGAAAGTCTTAGAATGAAGAGACAAAAAGTCTAAAACAACAATCTTCTCTCTCCTCTTGCATTTTAAGCTACATGAATCATTTCTTTCACCTAGATGGTAAGTGCAGAATAAATCAGAGACTCACAATACTTCAGAGTTGGAAAGGACTTCAGGATAGTTGTGATCCAAGCCATAACTCAAAAGGAATCCTATCTATAGCATTCCCATTAAGTCATCAATCCAGCCTTTTCTTGAAATCCTAGAGTGTGGGGAATTCATTGCCTCTCGGATAACCCACTTCAGGGTTATCCTGTTTATGACTCTACATGTTAAGGAGTTGTAGGCTTTTTCCATGACATAAAGCTGAAATCTGTCTTATAGAAACTTCAATTCATTGCTCCTTGTTTTGGCCTCTAGGACCAACTGAACATCTGTTCCCTTTTCCACACAATAGCTGTTCAAATACTTGAACAAGACAACTATCATGTCTCCCCTGTATCTTCTCTTTTAATAGGAAAATAGATTTAAAAGAGAGGGAACCCTAGAGGTCAATCAGCCCACCATGTTTCAGACTTGGCATTCCCCATTCCTTCAATAAATCTTCATGGGATGTGGACTTGAAGCCCATCATCATGATCATCATCATGCTCTTTGGACTCCTCTGGACACTCTCCAGTCAATCAGCATCCTTAAACTTCAGCATCCAGAATTGAACAAAATACTCTGGATGTGGTCTGCCTAGGAAGATTGCAGAAGTACTCTACAAAGTACTCTACAAAGTGAAAGACCTGGAGAACATGTCATATGAAGAACAGTGAAATTGGGGCTATTGAGTCTGAAGAAGAAAAAAGCAGAGTAAATATTTGAAGGGTTGTCATGTAGAAGGAGCATTAAATTTGTTTTACTTGGCTGCAGAGGTTTAGAACAGCAATGAAGAGTAGATTAGATAGGAATACAATGAATCCAAATGTGGTACGGTACGGTTAGATTATATGCATTTGTAACCGACCCAATGAACATCATTCTGGGAGTAGAAATGGATGATGAAGATTACCTTGAGTTGGAGATTGACAATGTAGGTTTGGCATCAGATCAAAGAGACCTGCTAGCCTGTGCTGGGACATGAGTAAAATGCCAATTCAATGGGGAGAGACCTAAAAAGAGACCAAGAATTCAATGAATGACTCAGTAAGAATATAATGGAGCCAAAACAATTTTTTTTTTCTGCCACAACCTCAGAACTCAGAACCTCAGTCCTCAGCAACTCATTCATTCAGCAAATGCTTATTAGATGTTCTGCATAAATACCAGCGTCCTTATGGCCCCAAACCATAAGAGACATTAAAGGAACACCAAGCAGAGTTCAAAAGAGCAGAGTTCAGATTAGGAATGATGATCCATGCTTATGGAAAGCCACTTTCCTAGAGTCAGAGAGGGAGCATTCATAGAACATACAATGGATGCTTCAGTGGAGGTATGATTCATTAGAGACCCCTGAACAACTTATTACTTTTATTTAAAGGTAATTCTACAAATTACATGAATTCCTAAAAGTCAGTCCCTGACGCTTTCCATGTGGGTATTTTCTCCCTCTTGATAAACATTAATTAGCTCAGAGAAGTAAAATTGAAGACTTTGTTAAGCTTGAATTACTTAGATTTAGTTGGATGTAATATGAAATCCCTCCTGGTCTCATGTGTTTTCTGGAAGACAAGAGAGTACAAGGGAAGTTAAATACATTTAGTCATCTAGACTATTTCTAATTTGGGGAAGATTAGTCTTCAGAAAAGGTTCATAACTTTAATTGAACACAGTATGTGCAAGGACCTCTGCTTTGCTCTTAGTGTATAGGAAAGTTTGCTGAGACACCAAGAACAAAAAGAAATTGAAACTTGCTTAGAGCTTGCTCTTATTTCACGGAGGTGGTTACTATACTATCAGAGACTGTTTTTATTAATATTTGGTTTTTAAATTTCAAAATAATCCTTTAAAAACAACTCAGTTCTTGCTTTTCTTTTAATTATATGACATAATATCAAGCTAAAGTTATGAAAAATGTTGCCCTTATTGTTCATGTCCAACTCTCCATGACCCCATTTTGGGGTTTTCTTGGCAGATATATCAGGGTGGTTTGCTGTTTCCTTCTCCAGCTCATTTTACAGATGAGGAAACTGAGGCAAACAGAGTTAAGTTACTTACACAGGTTCATACAGCTAGGAAATGACTGTGGCCAGATTTGAACTCAAGAAGATTAATATTCCTGAGTCAGGCCCAGCACTCTTATCTACTTTACTACTTAGCTGCCTCTTATGAAAAATAGCACTGTCTTTACTTTTCCCCAGAGATGACTAGTAATTGAACTTATACACCTGGGGTTAGATTTCCATGAAAACTGAATAAATATGGTCTTGAGGGTCTTGAGGTAGTTTTCTCTTCTTATGAGGACTAATTATGGAATTAGATATCCATAATTTCACTTGTCAGATTAATGTGCAAACAACTGAACATATCTCTCTAGGATAGTTTATTCACATTTAGCATTAAAACTCAATGGATTCAAAAGGAATATACTTATATTTTTAGCAAAAGAGTGTGCCATCTAAAGCTTATTAACTAATGCAATGAAAAATAATAATAAAATGAAGAATAAAATAATATCTTTCCAAATAGGCATCCTGCAGCTCAGTGAGATCTAGAGCCAAGAAGAGGTGAGTTCAAATATATCCTCGGACACTTATTGCCCATGTGACTCTGGGGAAATCACTTAACCTTTGTTTGCCTCAGTTTCCTTATCTGTGAAATGGGAATAACAAAAACCATCCTCCTCCCAGGGATTTTGTGAGGATAAAATGAAATAATATTTGTAAAGTGCTTTGCAAACATAAAGTACGATATAAAGACTAATAATTATTACCAAATAAAATTTATACTGCACTTATGAAAACATTGGCACTTGAATGTTCTTCTCAATAATACCTTGTTAAGTCATAAGATTCATCTCTGTTCCATTACTTAAGACATGGAAAAGAGATTCATACTTCATAACAAAAGAGAGATGAAAGCTAGTGAGAAAACAAACCAAAGTTTATCAAACACAAATAGTCATGGTTGGTGGTGGTAGTGTTCAGCCATTTTCAGTCATTTCTGACTCTTTGTGACCCCAGTTAGGGTTTTCTTGATGAAGATACTGGAGTGATTTGTCACTTCCTTCTCCGTGTTATTTTACAGATGAGGAAACTGAGGCAGTACTAAATAACTTGCCCAGAGTCACATAGCTAGTATTTGAGGCCAGATTTGAACTCAGGAAGATGAATCTTCCTCACTCCAGTCTTAGTGCTCTAGCCACTGCACCACCTAGCTACCCAGGTTCATATGTTGACACTTTGCATTCTCTGATTCTAGTCATATCACTTCACTGCCTGGGCCATGTTTCTTCATCTTTAAAATGATAGGATTGGACTAGATGGTCTCTAATCAATCCTGTAGCCCTCTATGCATAGCCATAGTGATTGACAAGTTCACAAAGCTAGTTGGTGATAGAGCCAAGACCAAGGCCAGGTCTCCCAGCTTTCTATCATATTGGGATGTCTGGGGTGAATATGTTCTGCTAGAATTTAAACTTTTCAGTAGTAATCATAGAATATAGCCATTTAAAATAAACTTTCATAAAAGGTGATCATTTCCATAATTCATCCATAATGTTAAAATGTTGTTTTATTTTCAGGCTGAAGAATTTACCATTCTCGTTTACCAAACTGAAAGAGCTTGCTGCTTTGTGGCTTTCCGACAATCAAGTAAGGACTTTTAAGAGTTATCTCCTTAAAATCCAAAGATTAACATGTCATCAAAATATAAATGAGCTTAGATGTCTTTGAAAATTTAGTAAAACCGGATGTGTTTTAGAATTTATATTTGAGAGGAAAGTGAACTCACGGGTGGTATTTAAAATGTGTATTAAATGGCAAAAGTGCTACTTGAACTCCACAGAGCCCTGCATATGCCCATCATCATGACGTGTCAGAAGACCCAGATTCACCAAGGCTGTGTCAGCAGAACCCCAGCACTCGAATATTTCACCATGCAGAAAAGGCTCAGTACTATTCCAACTGATCCTGTCTGCTTCCCAGGGAACAGCTTAATTTAGGGACAGAGAGGTTTGTCACCAGGAGCCTGACCATTTGGTCCAGGACCACCCATCAAAAAAAAAAAAAAACACAACAAACATCCATTTGTTCCAGAGTTCATGCAACTAGAGGTGACTCTTGTTGATTCTGATATTATCACTATAAACAAAACCAGAAAATGCAGGGAAACGTCAAGTAGAAGGAGGGCTCATTGATTCTCCTTGAAAAGACAAAGAAAGGAAGTGGGAATTGTATCACAAGGAAACAAAAGGTATAATTTTATGGAATGTTTTGTCATATTTCATGGCACTATTCACAAAAAGCATTTGTAAATAGACCACCCTGAAAATAATCATAACTTCTCCGTCACATCTACTGAAGAGGATAAAGAAGTAGAGAAATTTTATGAGATCCTTCAAATTAAATTCATATGTGCTGGATGTGTATTATTACATATTTATTTAATTCTTGGTGACAAATACAAAGGTTGGCACAAGAGAGTACAGTGAAAAATATAGTAGAAAATAGGGTTCAGGAATAAGAAATGAGAGGTCAAAAAACATGTCAACTCTAAAGAAATCTCATGCAAATCTATTATGGAAACTTTCATCAAGGAGTCAGGAGTAACTGGACATAATTAGTGCCAAATAGTATCACAGACATTAAGTTGATATTTCAACATACAAAAAATGACCTGTTGCTCATGTAGGAGCCATTTATAAATCAGCCATTGTGTGTACAATCAGACCAACAACCTATTAGGGCAAAGAAAGAAATCGATACAATTCTTGGGGGGAAATAGCATATCTCATCATTAGTGAAAAAAATAGTTGAAGAAAATATGACTACTGGCTGGCTCTTGTCTGCAAATTTTTTGAGAATAATCTGCATATACACCAAGGACATCCTTGAAGAATGTTTGCAAAAGGAATAGTCAGGCTTTTGGCAACAGTGAACTAAAGCTAACCTTTTTTTAAAAAGTAATCACGCAGTTGACTAAAACACAGAGAATATCTCATTTCACTGCACCTCTGTTGTCATGATAAATGAAAATATTTAATTAGTAGAACCAAAGGTCACTGTAAAGGTTTGCTTTAAACATGAGACCTTCCATGCATGTTACAATCATACAACATTAGGAAAACTATAACCCCACAGGTAACTTTGGTCAACATTTCTCAGATTATTCATAGGAAATGAGACATAAAGTAGGAGATATAGTCTTACCAAAGTTGCTTGCCATCATCATAGAGGATAGCAGAGAGAATCAAATGAGATACTTGTAAAGCATTTTGGAAATCTTCCAGTGCTATCAAATAGTGGCTCTTGTTTTTTCTGATTATTATTATTACTATGGCTAGTGCAGAGATTCTCTGTAGATGGTGAGATCTTCTAGAAACCCTACAGAACTACATAGAGGAGATTCATATTTACTCAGAAGAGTGTGGCCTAACTATTGAGGAAAAACCATGTGGATGAAAAATGGCTGTTATTCAAATGAAGACATTCAGTCAGATGGATAGCCCATACATCAGCTACAATAACACATGTATCTTGGACTGTCACTAAGGATGAGCAGTGGTCTGCCCTCAGAATTTAACAGTAACTGAAGAGTAAGATGCCTTTACAAAATTATGCCATGTTTTCAATGACCTCAAACTTCTTCCAGAAACAACTCATCTTTTTAAGATCAGTATTCATCCAGTGACACAATATGACTATAAGTCTCTCAAGAATTGACATTATTTTCCGAAAGGGCTGAAGAGAAGAGCTACTGCCATCATTAGCAGGCTGCAACATATTACCCTGGATAATTGTACCAGGAGAATGGTGTTAGTCAAGGATGGGGAACCTGCAGCCTCCAGGTCGCACATGGCCCTCTAGGTTCTCAAGTGCAACCCTTTGGGGGGGAGGGGCAGGTGGCATGTGTTTGCCAAAAACAGAAATGTCAACAATTTCTTGACTTGTATTAAAGATAATCTCATCACTGAAAATTTGAAGAATCTAAAAAGGAGAAATCCATTCTAAGTCTGACCCTTACTAGGAAGGAGGAACTGTTTAAATGAGAGATGAAACCAGAAGCTAATCTGGCATACACATTAAATTTTAGGAAAATGGATTCCAAAGAGTTAAGAAAAAGGGTAGATAAGATATTTTGGATTTAAAGTCAACAGAGCATCAACTCATTGGTGATGGGAAGTTAACAATAAAATCCTGAAAGAAATAATTCTGATGAGGAGGAAAATGGAAAGCTGTGTAAATAGGATTTTATGAATGCACAGAAAACTCACCAAGTAACCCATAGGAACCATTTTTCTGAAGATATTCTAGGTTCTCGATACAATTTGGCATAATTCCTACTGAAAACCATAGCTAAAGAGCCCACACCAATGCATACACTTTGACTAGCCACCCAGAGGCTATTATATCCAATAATAAATGTACCCTTGATCCCTTACCCTCCCATTTTGTCTAGAACATTCCCTTCTCAATCATCCCCTGTCTAACCATGAATCTTTCTCTATTTAATGGATCCTTCCACAAAGCCTTCAAATGTGATCAATTCTGCACATCCTTAAAAAAACCTTCCTAAACTCTATCATCAAATTATCATCCGACATCTCTCCTTCCTTCATCAAACTTCTAGGGGGAAAAAGTTGTCTACTCTTGTTGTCTCTACTTCCTTCCCCCTCATCATTCAACTGAAATTGCTCTCTCCAAAGTTTCCAATGGCCTCTTAATTGTAAGTTTGATGGTCTCTTCTGAGTCTATCCTTCTTGATCTATCTTCTGCATTTGACATTGTTCATCCTCTGTTCCTACATACTTTTTCCTTTTTGGTTTATGATCTATCCCGCACCTCTTACTCATGAGTGTTCCCCAGAGATCCCTCTCTATACTCTTTCACTTGATGGCATCGTTAACATCCATGGATTTAATTATCGCCTCTATACACATGACGTTAAGTCTATAAATTCAACCCTAATCACTTTCCTGACTTTCAGTCCTATATATTATCATTAAAGACAGAGCTAGAAAGAGCCATAGAGACCATCTAAAACCACTCCCTCCTTTATAGATAAAGAACTGAGTCCTAGAGTGGTTTAATGACCTGCCCAAGGTTACATCCCCAACTGCCCACTCCTCTATTCCCATTCCCCTCAACCTAATCCCCCACACACAGTGTCTCACTCGAAAAACATCCAACCCTTCCACTTTGCTTTCTGGAATGTCTGCTCCATAGGTAATAAACTTGCTTTCCTCCTAAATCTTTTCCTTTCTCTCATTTCCATTTTCTGGCTTTCACTTAAGAGCTGACTCCCTCCCAATGATACAGGCTCCTGGCTGCCCTTTCCAGCATTGGTTATACTTTAACTGATCCCACACAACTCACTGGATAAGGTAGAGAAGCTCGAATATGTTTTGTTCCCCTCTTCTACTTCCAGTCTCTCTCTACCACCCTCACTCATGTGATGTTGGGGTGAATTATTTGTATCTGACCTGTGATAGAGCATTCCGAGCTCATATTAATCTGATAAACCAAAGTCAGACTCACTGTACTTTGACTCCAACATAGTGATGTCATTTCGGTTCTCTTCAAGAACAAAGGCCAACAACCAACCAACCAACCAAGCACAATCACTCAGTAGCTTGTCTTTTAAGGTTCCATGTCTATCATCCAGTCAAAATTCTGGTAGTTTTTGTCTATCTAGCCCCATGATATCATTCCTCAAAAAGTTCAGTACCTGTTTCACAGTCTTTCTTTCTTCCCCAACTCCTGCCCTCATAAAACAGGAATTCAACATACATATTGCTATTCTCTCAAACACTCTACCCTCCCAGTTCCTCAGCTTATTCGCTTCTCATGACCTACTCCTCTACCACACCTCAGGTACACACAGAGATGGTTGTACTTGGATCTTGCCGTCATGCAGAAATACACAAATACAAATACACTACATTCATGAAATCTGAAATTCCCTTCTCTGACCAGTCTGTTGTCATTCAACATCTCCCTCTGCTTCCAAACTCTATTCTTTATTCTCACTGTTACATCCAGTCCCTCAACTCAGTTCCTTTCTAGGACATCACTTTTTACTGCCACTACTCTCCTCTCTTTTCCATCTTGACTCTTTGGTGAACCAGTTCAACTCTATACTGTCCTCTAGATTCCCTTGTCCCCCTTAGCCTATCACAATTTTCACTCCTACTCATATATTTCTGAATAACACTGGAGAAAAGTACAAACTGGGTCCACCACAAATTTATATTACATATTCTCAACTTGGCCTTCACCGAGACAAGCTAATTATTTTACTCCTCTGTAATTGATTCACCATCCCACACAGCAATAAGGTTTCTCTAAACCTGTCCTTCCCTCCTTAAACTTCCCACTTCATCCTCTTAGCTGAGAACCTTGCTTCATATTTCACTAAAAGAACTGAGATCATTCATTGTGAGATCCCTCTTTCCCCCTGTTCATCATCTCACATCATCAAGTGCCTACTGCTGCCATCTGCTCCTTGACTCCTGTTTCATATGAAAAGACGGCCATTCTCCTTGCCAAGGCAAACCCCTCTACATGTAAAGTGATCCTGTTCTGTTCTACCTTCTCCCAGAGATTGCCCCCTCCATCCTCCAAACTTTCTCACTAATCCTCAATCTCTTCTTGTTTGCTCTCTGCTTTCCTACTGCCTACATACATATTCTTGTAGTCCCCATCCTCAAAAAAACCCTCACTTGGCCCATCTATCCCCACTAGGCCCATACCTCTATTCCTTTTTGTATCTAAGGCATCAATCATACAATCAGCATGTCCACTTTCTTTTTTCTCACTCTTTTCTAAAATTTCTACATCTTGACTAACAGCCTCTTCATTCAAATGAAACTACTCTCTCCAAAGTTATCAGTGATCTCTTAGTTGAAAAATTTAATGGCTTTTTTTTCAAGTCTCATCCTTCTTGATCTCTGTGCAGTCTTTAACATTGTCAAACACCTTCTTCTCGATCTTACTCTCTTCTCTCTAGGTTTCTATAAAATTACTCTCTTTCAGTATTCCTCTTATCTACCCAACTTCTTCTTCACAGTCTTCTTTGCTAGATATAGGTCACATCTGCTAATGATGGGTGGCCCTCAGGCCTCTGTCCTGGACTCTCTTCTCTTCTCCTTCTATACTCCTTTGTTTGGTGGTCTCATCACCTGCCAAGGATTCAATGATCATCTCTATGCCAATGATTGTCAAATCTATTTATTCAGCCCTTACCTCTCTGCTGACCTCCAGTTTCCAGTCTCCATATGGCTATTAGATATCTTGAACTGTCTTATGGACATCTTAAATCACCATGTCCAAAATTGACCTTATTATTTTCCCCAAAACTCTCTCTTCTTTCTAACTTTATTGCTATTGTCAAGGGTCTCACCATCCTCCCAGTCACCAGGCTTTCAACTGAGGGATCATTCTTGACTTAGCCTTCTGACTTCCTCTGCCCAATCTGTCACCAAGTTCTATTGCTTTTACCTTTGTAAAGCCTCTCCAATATTCCACCTTCTCTCCTCTGACACTGCCATAACCCTGGTGTTGGCCCTTATCACCTCATGCCTAGACTGTTACGATAGCTTTCTGGTTAATCTCCCTGCCTCAAGACCCTCCCCCATTATCCATCTCTTCTCTCATAGCTACGTTGTACCCTCTCCTTACCTCCATCCCTTCAGTCCTTCTATCCCTTTTTGATAAAGCTCAAGAATCATCTTCTGCACTTAGAATTTCCCAACCCTTCCAGCTGCTGGTACCCTCCCTGAAATACTTCCCAGTATTGACCTACTGGTATCTATTTCTTCTCTACACAAATACACACAAATACACATACACACATGCATATTGTTTTCCCTGATAGAATGTTCACTCCTTGAGAGTGGCGATTGTTTCATATTTTGTATCTGTCCAGCACCTAGGTCAGTGCTTGACATCTACTAGGTTCTTAATAAACTATTTTTTATTAATTAATTGGTTTAATAAAATATATTTAATCAAGCAGAATAGCAAATTAAGTGATAGGAGACCTCCCCAAGCATGAGGGATACATGTGTTTAGTTTTGCAACTGAATAATGGCTAGAGTGATTCAAAGTTAATGAAAGTTAATTATAGGCTAGATTTTGCCTAGGAAATATTCATGGAAGAGTAGGTTCTGAAATGAGTCTTTATTCCCCTCCCTCCCATCTCTCCCTTATGTTCTTCCTCTACTTCTGGGCTTTCCTTTATCTCTTTTTATAACTTTATATATCTTTTTTATAACTTTATATTTGATTCAATTCAACAAACATTTATTCATTTTCTGCTGTGTGAACTGTTCTAAATTCTAGGAGAGTGCAAAGTTCTCATGATAGAATCATGTCCTTCATGGAACTATGTATGTTTGTAGGGAGACAAATAGACAGATAGATAGACAGATAGACAGATAGACAGACAGACAGACAGATAGACAGATAGATAGATATGTTTATGTCACACATTTATGAGTACATCGGACAGAAAAAATATAATAAGTGGTTTTGGCTCACCAATTCAAATAATGTCAAGTTAACAAGCATTTCTTCAGTACTTACTGGGTTCCAGATATTATGCTAAGTGCTAGGAACACAAAAGAAGAAAAAAACAGTCCCTGCTGTCAAGAAACTTGCAATTTCATAGGAGAGACAACATGCAAACAACTATGGCCAAAGGAGACAGTGACAAGATAAATTGCAGATAAGCATCAGAGAGAAGGCATTGGAATGAATGGAAACCAAAATAGATTTCTTAAAGAAGCTGGAATTTTAGTTGAGAACAGAAGGAGGCCAGGGAAGCTAGGATATAGAGTCAAAGAGGGAGAAAGTTCCAAGGGTGTGGAACAGCTAGCTAAAGTCTATGGAATCAGGAGATGGAGCATATTGTGAGAAAGGCAATGAGGCCATTGTCACTGGGGTATAGGATACAACTGGGAAGATAGAATAGGCCCGGGTTAGGAAAGGCTTTGAAAGCCCAACAGGATTTCATATTTGATTCTGGAGGTAATTGAGAGTCACTAGGTCATTGAGTAGAGCAGGGGAGGAAGCAGAGGAAAAAGTGGTGAGGTGTATGGTTTAGGAAGCTAGTTTGATAGTCAAGTGGAGGATGGGCTGGAGCCAAGGCAGTCTTAAGGCAGGGACACAGAGCAGAAGGTGATGTCAGAAGTCCATGAGTGAGATGACAAGAGTGTGCAACAGATGGTGGCAGTGTCAGAAGAGGGATGGAACAGATGTGAAAGCTGGTAAGATGGTGGAATTAACAGAACTCAGCACCTGATTGTATATAAGGAGTGAGAGAATGTGATGAGTCAAGGGTGACACTTGGCTTGTGACCGCAGGTGACCTCGGTAAGACAGGCTCAGTAGTCAAGTTGGTGATATAGAACTTGAGAACAGGAAAGAGATCTGAGAATCATCTGCAAGATATAATAATTGAATCCATGGAAGCTTATAAATTCAGCAAGCCAAAGAATAGAGAGAAAGGAAGGAGAGAAAAAAGTTTGATGGTCTCTCAGGACTCAACATTTCTATTGTGTAGTTGGTTACTTTTTGACAACAAATCACAAAAGTTTTCTGGCTCATATCTTGCATCTTTCAGCTCACAGCAATGTGCATCTAGTTTTTCAGTTCATAGTCAGAGGTACCTCAAATATAATCAGTGAACTTAGAGATTATAACTTGATTTTGTCTTTAATGAAAAGATATAAAAAATCATGGACACAATCCTCAGAAGTAGGTCTTCATATTCTTTTTTGCCAGTTTTTAATTGTATTGGAGAAGGAAATGGCAAACTACTCCAGCATCTTTGCCAAGAAAACCCCAAATGGGATCATGAGGAGTCAGACACGAATGTACAAGAGAAGAATTATATTCAACTTCTTATTTACAAATTTATATATGCAGATAGATAGATAGATAGATAGATAGATAGATAGATAGATAGGCAGATAGATAGACACATATATCTATAGATATATAGGTATATACATATATATGAAAGATTTTCCTATAAAACTACTCCTGGAATTTTGTGCTGTATTGGTTCTGCATTTTCATCCATACCTACAGTATAAATATCAAAAGTGAGGATTAGTGACAAATTCTGTCATCTAAAAATAACATGAAATAGTTCAAAGAGTCGCTTTTGAATCCTGGTTATTATCTCATATTCATCCATCCCATCCTTTCTATCCTTACTTGCCCACACTCTTAGACCAGTTTCCCCATACACTTCATGCAATCAAATGAGACATTATTTGTAAAGTGCCCGGCACAGTGCCTGGCACATAGTGGGCACTTAATAGATTTTTGTTCCTTTCCATCCCTTCCCCAGTCCATCCCCCACATCACTGCATCATCCCTGATGTCACCCTCCCTACCTAGGGGTGTTCCTCATTGCTCTGTCCTGTAACTCTTTCTCTCTCTACACTTCTAGCATCATCAGCTCCCATAGTCTGGAGTATCATCTTTTATGAAGATGATTCCCCTTTCTACATGCCCAAGTCTCTCTCCAGAGTTTCAGTTCCACACTCCCAGTTGTCTATTAGCTGACATTTCAATCTGAATGTCCTGGAGACATTTCAAACTCAACATCTCCAAGACATGACTTGCTGATCTTTTTTCAAAAACCACTCCTCTTCAAAAGGCGTGCCATTCCTCCAGTATCCCACATTTATAACCTTAGCACTATCCCCAACTCTTCTTTCTTCCTAACCCCACAGCAATCAATTATCAAATCTTACTGTTTCTACCTCTAAAACATCTCCACTCAAGTAGCTACCATCTTAGTTTAACACTCATCCCTCTTCTAGATTGTTGCAGTGGTCTCTCGGTAGTTGGTCTCTGCCTCAAATCTCTTCATACTGTCAGAGTAAGTTTCCTTTAGTGCAGTTAAGAACATGTCATTCACCCACTCACTCAGTTTCAGTGGCTCCCTTTTGATTTGAGTATAAGATATAGATTCATGTTTCATTTCAAACACCCTTTGCCACTTAACCTTACCCTGTCTCTCTCACTTCATTCCACATTACTTTTCCCCCGTCTTCTGCAGCCTAGCCAAACTGACCTCTCTCTTCTTTGTACATAGTGCCTCATTTCCCTTTTTTGTACTGTCTTTCACCATACAACCATCACACCCTGTGTTTGGGGGTTGTTGGATTTTTTCCAGTCCAAAAATTGGTTTATAATCTTTCATTGTGTAACTGTAGCATGCTATAATTCTGTTCCTCATGCCACTTAAAAGATAAACAGAGCCGCTTAGCGATGTATTCACCAGTAACATATGGATATGCATTTATCTCTTGAGCCTTGCAAGCCACGAACCTGGAATTTTCAGTGCATTGTCAGTATTCAGTTTTAAAGTATATTCATGAGTATTCCATGTATCCTAATTTGACACCAAAGACAGTTTAATAATAAACAATTTTTAAGTAATACCAGTACCATTTTTTAAAGTTTTACATAATGGTCACACCCCACATTTTTTGCAAAAACAAAATTAGCATAAAATCTGTGCTGATTATGCAATGAAGTATGGCATCTTAGAGTTGGCCATTCCCCCCCCCCCAAGGAGTTCACTACCTTTTCACCCCTCATCTGTCTTTCCTTAAGACATAGTACAAGTGCCACTTTTCACCCAAAACCTCTCCCAATCCCACAAATTGCCAATGTCCTCTCTACCTAATAACCTAAAATTTAACTACCTTCTATCGATTTTCTACATACTTCGATGTGTACCTGTTGTGCCCCACCCCACCCACAAGCTGCTTCAGAGTAGGGATTGTTTCATTTTCTGTGTGTGTTTGTATCCCTGGTTCATAACACATTGCTCTGGTGCATAATAAGTACTTAACAAATGCTTGCTGATTAATTGATGAATAATTTTTATTTTGTATAGACATAGTCATGTCACTCCTTGGTTCAAAATTCTTGTTTGGTTCTTCATTATCTAACACTCCTCTGCTTGCTCTCTACAATGGGCACCCGACCTTCTCAGCTCAATCATGCATTGCCTCCCTCCATGATTTTTGTGCTTCAGCCACCTGGGCATTTGGGAATCATAGAATCTTAGACTTGTAGTTGCAGTGGTAAGAATTCTGGATTTGGAGTCAAAAGAGCACCAGGTCCAAATTCTGCCCTTGGAACCTATTAGGGCTATGCTTCTAGAAATCACTTTACCCTCTTAGTCCCCTCTGTGAAATGGGGATGAGCAACCCTAGAGACCTGCCTCTCAGCATAGTCAGAAGACTTGTCTGGAAAGTGCTTTGCCAGCCTTCATCACTGCATAAGTGATAATATTTGTACCATTATTATTGTTGCCAATGAGCATGCCCTCTACCTCATTGCTTAGAGATCTTCAATTACTTTGTAAGATTTTCAGAACAATGAGGAAACTCTCAAAATGGGAAATTCTATCCCTTCCTTAAGTGGCCCTTCCTGCTTCTGCATTCTCCTAAATCTTTGGAAGTTTTCCCTTTCATCAGTACTTAATATGACTCTCTGCAATTGCCACCCCCTTCTTCTCTTGATCAGTCAAGTACATCAAGCCTAATCCCTCTTCCACAAAAGGGCCCTTCAGTTACTTGGGTAGTGAAACTCTGAAGTCACTCTCCTAATAGAGAATCACAGTAGCAGGTCCAGTGCCAGAGCTGGGCTGGCAAAAGTCTTTCCCTAAGAGTTCTAAGAGCACCCTTGAAGGGATGAGGATGATTTTCCCCTAATGCTATCAGCTCAAGCCCCCACTACAATGTGTTCTCAAACCACTATCACCTTGACCACCCTATCCTCTCAGACCCCAGTGGAGATAGTGCAGGACCTTGAGCCCAAGACCTTTGAGAATAGCCAGGCTTCTAGCCCAGTGCCCTTGGCCATCAGTCTAAGAAGCAGCCCCCGTAGAGATGTAAGAAATGCAGAAGCTAAAGCCACAGCAAATAAAGACCCAGGAAGGAAAGTCCTTGGCCATCAAATGATACATCAGAAACTGACTCAAAGTGAAAATGGCACTCAGGAAGAGACATGGCCATCTGCTTTGCTGCCTAAAGACCACGGGACCTTCTCATATGACTTGCAGTTGAAACCTTTCATGGTGGTGTCTCCTTGTTTGAATGTGAGCTCTTAGAGAGGAGGGGCTGTCAGGCTTTTCTATCTGTCTCCCCAGTGCTTTGTACATAGTAAGCACTTAATAAATGCTTTGTTCATTCATTCATTGTTAACTGGCAATGACTAATGCATCCCTTTCCTTTAACCATTTACATTAATTAGCTTTTTCAAAGCAACATTTTGTATATGGGATGTTCCTATAGCAAGAATAGAAGTTGCAAAGTATTGCTCCCCCTACACATCCTGTTTGTTTCCTGGGGGTGCATTTTCCCCCTTACCTCCTCAGTTCCTGCAGGGAATGAGCTCAAACATAAGGTAGTTTCTGCAAAGTATTTGTCCCCACACTGAATTTACCTCTAAATTCTCTGTATCCAATGAATAAATCTCTGTAGCTCCTTCTTGTTGGTGTTTCACTTATGCTAAGGCAGGTCACTTACAATCCAGCTTCCCACAAGCCTCTGAGCTCTGTACCTGTGATGGCTTGCCATTCTGACCTTTCAAAGCTAACAAAGTGGTAGTTATCTTACAACATGCCTTCACCCAAAAGTTGGAAAAATAGACACAGGAGAGACAGAGGGAGTAGTAGGACCATGTGCTCATGAGCCCGATATCTGCCACTCTGGAGGAAATGAAAAGGCCTGTGTCCTGCTCCCCACCTTGGCCTTAGTCCTTCTCTCTCCATATGAACACAGCCAAGAAGGAATGAGGACATCTCACTTCGTGTACTTAGTGTTTTCTGCATACCCTGCTTCTGGCTCTGCTGCTCATCAGCTGTCCTTGTCTTTGCCACACGGTTAGCAGACTATACAGAGCACTCCAAATTGGGGTACAGGGACCTTCTATCATACATCATCATGGCTTTCTGGAAGCAGGCTCCCCAGACTCTTCCAAATAGGGAATTGCATCAGCTGAGCAAACTGTAAATGCCCACTGGCCCCCGTTATGCCTAGAAACAAATGTCATGTCCCATGTGAACTCTTTTCTTCTCTAGGAAAGATGCTTATATAACGTCTTGAGATCCTGTGCCATCCTGAACACCCTCACCTAGATGCTCTTCTAAAAGATGATGGCACCTAAACTGCCCAGGGTACTCTGCATGTGGTCTGGCCAAGACAGCAAAGGAGAGGAGTGTCACCCACTTCCTTCTGAATGCCAGACATCTCTCTGCAGTCCAAGATCATGTGACTTCTCTGGCTGCCATATCATACTCTTGATTCATAGTAAATAGGCAACCCACTATAAGCCCCAGCTTCTCTTCAGATACCATCCCCCCATCTATTCCTTGTAAAGTTGATATTTTTACCTAATTATAAGACCACACGTTTGTCATTGTTAATTTTATTCTTATTAGTTTTAACCCAAATTAAAGACTGTGTCATCTTTTGGAATCCCAATTGTTCCATACATTAACTGTCTTTTCCAGCTTTATATCATTGGAAATTTGATGATCATGCCATCTTTGCATTATTTAAATCCTTGATAAATGTCCAAAGCAGCGTGGGGCCACAGACAAATTCCTGGGCCACTCTTAGACATCTGACCAGGTGACCCTAAACCTGTGGTTCAGGGAGCATGTGAGAGGTATGTTCATGATACTGCGCTCATAATAGGGTTTCCTCCTGTCTACTGATGTGACTCTGAGCTGCTCATCCAAAATATCTTAACAATATGATGTGAAGTTTTCAATGCATTAAGGAATCCCTATACATCATATTAAGTCATACTTTATTCTGAAATCAATGTGAAATAGAGAGAATCTATTTTAGAGACCTAAATCATGAAAATTGTGATTCATTCTCGTGGGAATTTAGATAGAACAGACACCATATCATTATTTTGTTCTTTAAAATAATGATTTTTTTCATGTGTTCCTGACTTATTTCCATATGGAATGCTACATTAAAAAAATAACTTTTCTATGTTAACAAATGCAATCCAGTGAACAGACTTTTCAAGATATTCACTAATTTGACTATTCCAGGCATATCTTTGGAGTATTGTATCAAATTGTTCATATTATGTTCAACAGATTTTTGAAAGTATTTCAGTAAACTGATTTTTAAAAATTAACGGAGGTCTTGAGTTTTGACTAGAACTTGACATAATCAGACTGGATATTTTTAATCCATTTCAACTCAGTAAACATTTTTAAGCATTTACTATGCACAAGGTATGGTAAGATATGTGTATGTGTGTGAGGGACTTCATACTGCTTGGTCAATAAATATATCTTTTTTCTGTATCGTAAAGCAACAATTCAAAGCAACTATTCTTGATGGCATGTTACATCATGTAAAATCTTTGAACTCTTTATTTCATGAATTTGGTCATAATTTCATTGTGATGTTTGATCACAGATGAGATAATATATGTAAGTGTATTCTCCTTATAAATGTTAGGTGTTATATGTATCACTAGGAAAACACATCATTGAAAATTAATGGGCATCATTAATTGTGGAATGGCTAAACAAGTTGTGGTATATGAATGTAATGGAATGCTATTATGCTGTAAGAAATGGGGAGGAGATGGACTTCATATTTACCTGGAGGGGCTTATATAAACTGATGATGAGTGAAAAGAGTGGAACCAAGAAAAAATTGTACACAATCACAGACACATCGTATGTGTGACAACAAACCTTGATAAACTGGTCTCTTCTCAGCAACACACAGTTATAAGACAACTCTACAAGTCTCAGGATGGAAGGAGATATCTACATTTAGAGAAAGATCTAGAAAGAACAGAGTTTAAATGGAGACCGAAGCAATCTACACGCTCTCATTCTTTTCCATGTTTGGTTTTGTTTCCTACTTTCCATTGTTCATTCCATCAGTTACAACCCTTCTATACAACCAGACTAATGTCCAGTGTGAAAGTATTTGCAGATCCTGTACTTGATGGCAAGCTGCCATGGGTGGGGGGGGAGGGGCAGAGGGAGGGGAGAAAATTTGAAACTCAAGGGATTCTGGAATTGAATCTTGTAAACTAAAAGTAAACAAACAAATCAATTTTTAAAAAAAGAAAAAAAGAAAAGAAAATTAGTGGGCATGCAGAATTATACCTAAAGGGTTTTTTTTTTTTCTAAATAAAAGAAACAACTAACTGGATTAAGTTTGGAGATTTCCCCACCAGAGCCCAGTTTCGGTGATACTGATCAATAAAACTGAATTTTGTTCTGTCTTCAATGCTTCGTGGTTCTGAGCTTTTGTCTGTATATATATTACTTCTACCTTCTCTGACATTTATGATCTGCTGAGGGTTTCCATGGCTAAAAATTCATCATCCTGAGGAAAACTGATAATGAACATCTCTGAGTTTAGCCAGGTTTTTTGTTAGAGGACAGAATTTAGTCCATCTTCAGAACTGTACTCAAAGTCTCTCCACCTTGATAGGGCCTGCCATTGGCCCAGCAGGCATAGGGATTCTGTGGCCCTCTAGGTCCTCAAGTGAGGCCATAACAGAATTGAAACTTCATCAAGGATTTGTTTTTTGAAATTTGGATTCAATCAAAGGGCCACACTTGAGGAGCTAGAGGGCCACATGTGGTCTCAAGACAACAGGTTCCCCAACCCTAGCCTATCCTTTGGGAGTTCAGAGTTTTCTCCAAACCTTAATGAGGTACAAAAGTAGGACATTTTTGGACTAAAGAATATTTTTACAATTTGGATGATAACCTTCACTGACATTCAATTTGGAATCCTAAAAGCTTGAGAATATGTTTTGGCCCCAGTCTTCATTTACATCATATAAACTCTCATATCTTACTGTTCTCCACTTTACCAGGACTTATGTTGAGTTGTTCATTCAGGGCCTTGAAGAAGGAATTTTGGGATTTTATTTCGTATCATTTTTTTTAATTCTTCAATTAGACACATGTGCATTTTTTACTTTCTGATCCTGCTTTGTTTTTCTTTTGTTTGCAGTCAAAGGCCCTTATCCCTTTACAAACTGAAGCTCACCCAGAAACAAAACAAAGAGTCTTGACTAACTACATGTTTCCTCAGCAACCTCGAGGTGACGAAGGTAAATCACCATCATAGATATCTTCTAAAAACTAAGTTTGAAAAATTTTGTAATAATTATTTATTATATAAAGGGATTAGTTTGGCTTTGACCTCTGGACAGTGACATTTGTGGATGGGTAAGGCTATGGAAGTGTTGATACTGTCAGTGTCATAACTTCTTAACAATTGAATAGATGTATATAAAAATAATGTGGGTTGTATTTTCTGATCCAGGAATGACTTTGATTTTTCTCCAGCCTAATCATTATGTCCAAAGGAACCTCTTCAGAAGCATTCTAAAAAAAAGTTTCCCTCCCTTGTTAAGTAGGAATGGCCAATTGAATTTAAGGAATTTCCTGAATGGAGGTATTATAGATCTAACAGCTAATCAATCAAAGAAGATTCTAGCATTTCTCTCCAAGGATATTTTAATCAGGCATTCAGTTAAGTGGAATGGTACAAGGTCAGTCTGAGGCAAGTATAATTAACTCGAGTTCTCAAGGAGCTGTTATCAACTTTGGGTTCCCTACTTTGACAAGCACAAACTACATGTCTCATGAACTCATGACATCAGCTGCCCTGAGAAATGCATCTCAAAAAGGCATTTTGCAAAGAGTTACAATCTTGTCTTTCCAAAGGTGAAGGATTTTATCTAAGAAATGTTAATAAGCATTTTTTTTTTAATTTAAGTTAAGAATCAAGGATTAAAGGGTGAGGTTAAGTGCTGGGAAAGCAGTCTCTTAATCCTGTTGATTCTTCATATTTTCAAGGAAATGGATTATTCATTCTTGGAGTGCTGGCATGGGCAACTGCGCTCCCAAGTGCTAATGAGTGGGAAGGTGAAGGTAAATGAAGGTGAGGGGAAAAGAGAGAAAAAGAAGGAGAGAGAGAGAGAAAAGGGAGAGAGATACAGAGAAATAGAGAGTGAGCAGGAGGAAGGGAGAGAAAGAGACATAGAGGGGGGAAAGAGAGAAAGAAAGAGGGAGCAAGAAAGGGAGATAGAGTGCTACTTCAAAAAGTAACCCTCTTGAAATCTAATTTTACTTGAATTAGGACAACTGGTAAATGGATCCTTCTTTGCAGGTATGCCCAGCTTTCTGGTTTGAAGATTAAATCATAATTTAATTTTTTTCATTTGTAATTCACAGATATAAGTTTCTTCTTGTATTGTTTTATAAGCATTTTTAGCTCCTAGGAATCAAATATTAATTTGAAAAATATATCTCCATATTTAGTGTATTTGAAATTTTGAGTCCTGAAAGAACAACAACCATATTTATTTATATCATTATTTGAAGATTAAAGCCTAAGTGTTCTTTTTATGGAGAAGTAGTAGTGGTGCAGGTAATGTTCTTTTTATTTCCATGTTCAGGGAATCTTCAGGGAAATTCTATTGAAAGATTTCTCCTTTGAAGTTTGCAAGAAAAAAATGAAAAGACATTCACAAATATCTTTCTTGGAACCAGACATTTAAATAAAAACCTACTTTCTTCCTCAATTCGATATAGACCTATTGAAGTGAGATGTGGTATTGAGAAAATAACAAAAAAAAAAATGTCATATGGGAAGAAAAAAAAAATCTTTAACCCAGGGCAGATGAGGGTAATTCCTATATAGTTTAAAATCTTGAAATGCTATTCATCTTGTGTTTTCTGGGACACAAGTAGGCTAGATGGATGGCTTGATAGACACACTTTCCAAATTGCATATAAGACAAGAAAGGAGTTTGACCAAGGTCTTAGTCTGGAGTTTCAACATTTCACTATCACCATCGTTGCTCAGTCTTTTAATGTCAATAGAATATTTAGAAGTTATTTAACATTGTTTTTTTGAATTTCAGACTTGAATAGAATAATTGGAATCCTTGTGTGAAAGTCCAAAGGACTCTTGCCATTCCTTGTCCCAGATAGAAAGAAAAAAAAAAAAAAAACCTGCTTTTTATCTCCAAAAACGGGATAAAATGCTAGGAACCTTCTTCCATTAGAAATCATATGTATACGGTGTTCTATGCAAAAGATTCCACATCCTACCCTCTGCATATCCAACTGTCCACACTAGAAGGCTCAGAAGCAAGGCCATTTTGGAATGAATGGAAATTAATAAGAGTTGATTTTAAGTTAAAATGCAAGAAGGCCATCTAGAACATTGATTCCACTCCCTTTTTCTTTTTCAGTTTTTAGTACCTTTCCACCATTTTTGCTTGATGCATTAATTAAGGATTGTTAATAGTCCTCTATTAGAAAAGTACTTTTACTCTGATAATCCTTTGGAATATAACTGTAGATTTCCAGTCAGACAGCGACAGTTTTAACCCTACTCTGTGGGAGGAGCAGCGACAACAACGAATGACTGTTGCCTTTGAATTTGAAGACAAAAAGGAAGAAGACGACAGTGCTGGAAAAGTGAAGGTGAAGCTTCTATATCTTGCTTCCCAGCCTCCCAGTCCCCAATCTCCTAGGAAGTTTTCCAGATTTCCATTGGTGTTGTGTATGCAGTCAAGGGTTAGAGCATACTGAGTAATGGAAGCAATCCTCACATTTCCCCATTAACCGTTTTTAAAGATAGCAACATGATCTCATTTCATAAAGATTAAGAACCTTGAAGATTCTTAATCAGCCCATCCAGCTGAGATTGCTCCTCATACTGCCCCAGCTCTGACTGAGGGATCCTTGAGATACCTGTCATAGCCTTAGGGATAGAGAGGCAAGCTAGTAGCCAATGAGAAAAGACCATTTTGAGTACAGATTATCGTTAAGTAAAATAATCATCATCATGAAAAAATTACATGAACTCTCAAGAGATTTATTTTAGTCTTTCCTATACAGCCTTGGTTTTCTTTCACTTACTGAGCAATGTATCATACAAACTGAACTGAGGCTAAATATAATGAATGTTGCACTTTAGTATTAAAATGTCAAGGACTGAAGTGTCACTGGTATAGTCAAGAAAAGACCAGGAATACGTTTGAATCTGAGGATACAAAGTAATTAATGACAAGAGTAACTACAGCTGGTAGAATTAGAGGATGTTTTCACTGTTTCAAATGTTCTCAAAATGCCAACCTTACAGGATATTTAAATAAATATCCTTTAATAATTTCCAATTCATTTAACTTAGATGAATTCAGAAATGTAAATACATTTCCACTTTTTGTCGATGTCAAGTTTCAGTGTCTTCTATCATCATGGCAACATTTTGGATCTCTCATTAATTTCTTTTCTTATTATTTATGCACTTTTCTCATCATAGATACTAACAACTCTCACTCTAGTTGACTAATTATGCAGGTAACTTAATATGCATCTCGCTGACAAATTTTGTGGTCACCCTTGACTTTACACCCTTCCTTTGACCCCACTCATTTCCTGACCTTTCTTTTGAACGTTAAGGTGCTCTCTGGATACAGGGCAGCAAGGCAGTTGAGCGTTCGTTGATGTAGCATGGTGTTTTTTTTTTTTCTAGTAGCAGGGAAAAAAACTTTTTTGTTATGGGAATTTTTCAAAAATATCTTGGTGTCTTGGTGATTATGGGCTCAAAATAATTTGGGAGAATTTTTATTTTAAATTTCCAGAAAAAAATAGTCTTGATGAGAATTCCTCATGCTTTTAAGATTATCTTTATTAAGAGCCCCCAAAATAAACAAAGAAGGTGCTAATCTCCCAGAATTTTAAATCTTAGACCCAGCAGCAATGCTAACATGCTCTGACCTGGACTTCTGGAGCATTTTCCTACTTTATTGAATTTCCAAAACTCCCAGCACTTCTCACTGGCAATCTTAACAGAGTATCCAAGAGGGCATGAAAAGTGGGTGGAATCTGAACTGGGATGTGTGTGTGTGCCAAAGCAGAGCTGCCTCAGTTCCCAGTGATTGGCAATTCAAACCATTATTTAGAAGTCTGCTTTGTGAAGTTTATCAGTCAATCAACAAGCATTTATCAAGAACTTTCTGTGTACCAGGCGCCAGACTAAGTGCTAGGGAGAAGAGAAAGGCCAAAACAAGGTTGCTACCCTCTGGGTGGTGGCTTATTATGGGGGTAGAGGGGGGTGAGGAGGATTGGGGAGGGAGTTTGGGGTTTATTCTTTTGGTTTAGGTTACTTTTTTTGCTTCTACATTAGCTTTTCTTTTTACTTTGGAATTTATTTCATGGTTTTTGTTGTTGTTATGGTTTTGTTTTGTTTTGTTTTTAATTTCCATCTACTTGGTTGTGGCTGATTTAAGTATTTCCAATGCCAGTGTCTTTGGGGCAAATTAGAATACAAACATTCTTCTAAATAAGTCGTCATGGAGGTTTGATGAATGGGTTACACTGAAATCTTAAACGAGGTTAATCTCAATTTTCTGGTTCATTACATGTGCATTAAATTCAGTACCCATTTTATCTCTTAATAATATATGCCAATTTGAAGAATAGAAAACCTATGCCTTCAACTTCCATATGAATTAATGTATAGTTCCCTGTGTGTATAGCATACCATGATTGCTGCCTTTTGTGAGAAATTTATGACCCATTAGCATCCTGCTTAATATTGCTGTTTGGTAAAATAGAAAGAAAGCTAATTTTCTTAGTTTTTAAATGCGTTACTGGAAAAAAGCACTAAAATTAGGATAGAGAAATGATAAACTGAAAGTGTTGCTATAGTGCTCCTCTTTCTCCCAGAAAATGGAGATTCCTTCTCCCACAGGATCACCCTTGCCATGCCCCCTGGGAAAGGGGCCAGCGTGGGATTACCCTCCAACCTGCCAGACTGTCTGGTGATTGCTGCACACCATGGGCCAGGTGTGATCAGCAGATCCAAGACATGCCAGTTCCCCAGATTGACCCACAGCTGGCATGGGGGTGTATAAGTGGCCTCCAGCAGGACAGGAGCATGTGCACTCCATTGCCAGTTGCAGCAAATTCCACCACTCTTCCCTCTCTAAGTGGCAGACAGGTAGGCCTAGGTGTTCGGGGCAGGAGATTCCCCCCATAAAGACTGCCTTGGAGCCTGTGGTCTGTGGGGTACGTTCTGCATGGTTTTTGTAAGAAATGATTGCCTCCCTCTTTTCTAATTGCCATTACTCGATCCAGATTGAATTTGTTATGGATACTCGGCAATATCAGCATCTGTGAGGTGGGGTCGGGGGAAAGGGGAAATGTTAAAGGGGAGGGGAAAACAATTTGGGGGAAAACCTCCAGGGGGGATCACTGGGTGGCATTTGACTTGGGTGGACCAGTTTGGGTTGTTTGTAGCTTGTATTGTGGATGATGGACTTTCCCATGCCAAGCATGAGAATACCAGCAGAACATCAGTCACTGGACAGATGTGTTGCCAGAATTAGACAACTGGTCAATTTAAACTTCATGGAAATGCACATGTGGGGGTAGCTGAAGAATACAAATCTTTCATTTTTAAAATGATATTGCATTTGGATGAAAATTCAGAGGAAAGGGACATTGGCACTAAGATGGGATTTTGTTAAAAGACATCAATTTACTTTGGAGTTACAACAAATAGTAACATTTTAATGAAATGATAAGCCTGCCATGTTGGTCTCAGACATTTTTTACAATTGAATTTATTATGACTTAAAGAAGACTTAATCCAAGGTGCGGCTAGGTGGCACAGTGAATAGAGAACTGGCCCTGGAGTCAGGAGGACCTGAGTTCAAATCCAGCCTCAGACACTTAACATTTACTAGCCGTGTGACCTTGGGCAAGTCACTTAACCCCAATTGCCCTGCCCTCTCCCCTCCAAAAAGAAAAAGAAATCCTAATTCATCATATTCCTGACACATAGGGAACTGGGTTTTAGGGAAACATGGCTTAGTGGACAGGGAACTTTGAGGCAAGAAGGATCAAGTTCAAATCTGCCTCAGACTTTTGCTTACTGTGTGACCCTGGACAAATCATTGAATCTTACTTAGCCACAGTTTCTTCATCTGTAAAATAAGGATGGCCTAGAAGTTCCTCTGGCCCAAATCTATGGTCATATAGGTGCAATGGTCCTGTGCTGGACAAAAACATTTTTGCAAAATCAGGCAGAATAAGAATCTCTTCCTCTAAAGTGTTCAAAGATTTCTTTTGCTCTAAAAAAAAAAATCCATCCAGGAATAATATATTTCAAAATGAAATTATCAGCACAGTAACTATTTTTCTCCTGGAATTTAACTTTCAATTGTCTTTACTGTTAAATAAAATAAGAATCAAGTAATTTTTTTTAAGGAAACAATGATGGCTCTATTTTAAACATGGAGATTTGTCCATTTCTAAATTCTATTCTTCTGAATATCTATAAAGCTCTTTAAGAAATTTTGGCTTCAAAATTAATGTTTTGATATTTCCAAACCACAGATTTGCCATTTCAATTCATGATTCTTAAACAAAATCATTTTTACAATTGATTTAAAAATGAAAGAGAAAGAACATTTGCCTATTTTATGTAAACTGACTGAATATTTCAGTAGGTTCTTCTGTTCTTTAAAATGTATTTTACGTGAACAAATACTACAGGGTAAGTGACAGACTACATTTCAATAATCAAATAATTGTTAGGAGATGTTACCTAAAAAAATTAAATTTTTTTCTAGATTATGTACTAGAATAAAAGACACCTTTTCCTAAATGTTTTAAAATAAAAAGAAATATATATTTTTTAAATTATTGTGATATAAACATAATGGTTTCTTATCATATATTTATCATCACTGGACATTTGGCATACAGATTGAAAATCAGTAAAAAGAATCACTAAGGTATAATTAAATATGTATCTACTAAATTTTTGAAAGCTGATATTATACCACCTTGTGGCACATGCTTCAGACACTCAGGAAAAAAATTAACCCATTTATTTTAAAGTTTGTCTCTATTATACACTCTGTGTGTGTGTCTGTGTGTGTGTGTGTGATGCCTAACTGGTGAGTTGTTTATAGCATCAAAATACCTTTGATTGGTCTATCCCTGCCACTGAAATAGATTTCCTTTCAAATAGATCTGAATAAGATTGAGGAAAAAATGAAAGGTGATATGGCAATGCATATTAATTTGAATCTTGATTTACCAAAGAGATTCATTTTTTAATTTAAAATCAATGTTAATATCAACTTATTTCATCTTATAACTTTAACTTCTCAGTGACTGGCACATCTATGATTTCATTATATCTTTACAACAACTCACTGAGATAGATTAAATATGTGTTATTTTACCTATAAACTGAGTCACAAAGACTATTTGGTTTACCTACAGTGACCCTTCTTGTTAAGAGGAGAGCTAGGACTAATAATCAGGTCTCCTGATTCCTAGTCCAGGAGCACTTTCAAGTAAGATCATCATGCCTCCTCTAAGTTTAAACTTAAAACAAGGAGATTATTTTCCAGGTTAAATATCTGTCCTCAATCTGATTTTTGTAAATGTATCTCCATTTGATTACTGGACATATTGCGAAAATATATTCACTTGACAAAATATTCAGAAAATATCATGAATGTAGTTAGGACCACACTGTCATGTAATCACATCAATATCAAACAGGTTTGACAAAAAATAACACATTTTATTCCAAATAGATCTTGAATGGGCAAAATGGCTTTTTTTCTTGACTCTTCAAGGCACCATAGAAATTGAATATGTAAAAATTACTTTGAAGATAAAGAAATGGTCACATGTATAACTCTAATGTTTATCATATTTGAACATAACTTTCCATATCAACACTATGTGTTAATAAAAATAATATATTGACGGGAATCATAATTCCTAGATTAAAATATTTGCATTTTTAGAAACGGTGACTTTTTACTTTAAGCTTCTGGTATCAAACAATGATGAGATTCAATAAAGTAATTTAAAATTAATCAAATATGGTGTATTACCATTCCCAATTTATATAGGAGTGTATGTATCACAGGATTTTACTAGCAAATATACTATTTTTTTATTTAAGATTCACTATGTGGAATTAATCTTTTTTAAAAAAACACCTTTATTATAACATCTAAAACTGTTCATAAAGCTTACTTTCTTTGAAGACCAGACATCAATAGCCTTTGTGATTTGTTATGTTTCTACATTAATTCTTATGCTATAAATTCTAATCTAATCTATTTATGTGATAGAAAAAATTTTAAACTGTGCCTTTCTACCAAAATATTTTACATTTCTCTAAACAACTTTCTAAATACTTGGTTACTTCTTATTACCCCCATTAGAAATATAATTGGGACAGAGCAATAAGAAGAGATTTTGTTTTGTTTTGTTGTTTGGTTTGGTTTGGTTGTTGTTTTAGGGAATTTAGAATGTTCAGTTCCTTTTGGATGGCAAAGCAATTTATATCACCTACATCAGCCTCGTGACCATCAAGTAGAATTTCCTATTTCCTAAGAACTTTATCAAGTTATACACACACTCACTCACTCAAATACACACACATACACACACACACACACACTTTCCACATCTGTATAATAATCCAAAGCAGTTATGTTCACATGCTACTCTTTTGTTAGATAGCATGTTTTTTTTAATTACAAATTGCACAACTGAATTTTCTTTTTCATTATTTTTAAGTCAGTTCTGATAAATGTGTTTCAGTCCAACTGCATTGTGATAAGTAACCTAAAAGCAGGCTATTCTCTATGGAATTTCTCATTTCTCAGTAAATTAACTGTTCAGAAGAGTCACATACACCTAGTTCATTAAATTTAGATCAGCAGAAGGAAGCAGAGTTGGAGGTCGTTCTAAGGTCAATCTTTGCCAAAAGGAAAGCTAGAATCCCTCTTGTCAGAGAACCATTCAATGACATTGAGCTAAACACCAATCTAATGGAAGCCAAAGCATTCTGGCTAGATGATTGCTTCACTTCTCCATTTCTCTTTACTGGTTTGACTCTGATCTAGCACATAAAAATGTTGTACTTTACTTTGGTGAAACTAAGTGTAAGTGACCCTTATAATGCTTCTCTCTCCTCCTACTTTGGAAATGACGTACATTTCAAAGTAATGTGGTCATTGACACCTCTCTGATGCATATTAGGACACCAGATGTTATCTACTTTTCATTTTTTTCTTTTACATATAACAATACTGCATGAAATTCATTGAAGGAGGGATGTCTCCCCTCTTTTCCTGCATGTGTACCATTAACATCAGTATTATTTCCTATAAGTAATTAATGAATAGAGGGAATAAACCCCCAAAGTATAAAATATTAAATGACTAATAACAAAATGACGCAATAGCTTAGATGCTCCATCAATATTTCAAGCATTTAAATTGCTATGATTTTCAGATATCTGCTAGGTAGATCTGAGAAGAGAGTAGGATCTAAAAACCACAAGAACAAAAGAACTGGGGAGTATGATAAGCACTCTTCCACAGAAAGTACAGTTTTTCAAATGCCTGTGGCGTTTGTGATTTTGTGTGTACTTTTATTAGAGGCTATGAATATGATAGAAGTTTTATGAAAATACATACCAAAGTTATCTTGAATTAAATTTCTTATTATAAATTTGCAGGTTGAGATAAACCTAAAACGATATCCTACCCCTTACCCAGAAGATCTGAAGAATATGGTAAAATCTGTTCAAAATCTGGTGGGAAAGACAAGCCATGGAGTGCGCGTTGAGAATTCAACTCCAGTGGCCAACACGGACCAACCCGTGAAAGAGAAGTATGAGCACAAGTGGCCAGTTGCCCCAAAGGAAATTACAGTTGAGGTATTTCCAAGTTATTAGCAATTTCCAGTATGATATAGGTGTTCAGAATTGCTAAGCAATATGACATTGATTTGTGTTTAATAGCTACTCCTGGGTAAGTAAATTACTTCAAGAATATTAGTTGAATTTTTAAAAACTCATCCAAACATTAGTCTTACATTTAATATGTGAGTGGTACTTTTGCATAAAATGGTACTCTTTCAGTCCAGTAATTAACAAAGAACCCAAATTTTCCAGACTTTTCTTAAGAAATGGTTTACTTACCCAGAAAGATCTGGCCAACACCAGTTATCATATGGTAATGATATATTTTTGGTTGACCCCAAATATTCATTATATTAATCATTTAAAGGAAAAAAATTCTATTGTAACAAGCTGAATTAATGATTCTTGATTGTTGCCATTATACATGTTTCAGATCTCATCATTATTTGGATTAGAGCAGATGGCATATGACTTTCTTATTTGGGTCAAGTCTTTCACATAAAAACACATTAACTCTGAAAGCAGAATTTGAGCACAAAACTTCCTGATTCCATGCCCAGCACTCGTCCCACTGTGCTACCTTCCTGTCCTGTTTTATGCCTGTCATAAACCCCAGATCTATCAAAAAAAAAACCAGATATGGATCCTAGAGAAGCAGTGTGGTGTGGCCACTGGAGTGCACCATCCGGAGTTAAGGAAGACCTAGGGCTCATATCCTGACTTGGGTGCTTCCTGTTTGAGTGACCATGGGCTTGCCATTTAATAACCATGAAGCTCAATTTTCTTGACTTATAAAACAGAGGCAGCCCTGTGCAGTGGAGAGCTGATTTTGGAGTGAGGAACATATGGGTTTGAGACTTATGTGTGACCAGGTACATGTCATTTAGACTCAGTGCACCAGGCACCTCTGTAATCCCATAAATTACCAAGAAGCTGTTCATCTGCATCAATCCCGTGAGCCTCCATACAACAATGATACCTCTGGGATCCAACATCCCAGGGTTGACATGAGGTTCCAATGCCTATTGGGTGTAAAATGTTTTACAGATTTTATAGCACCCTATAAATGCCTATAACTGTTGTTTCACATGTGTTTTATTGTGGTTATGCTTTAAGTTTAAACAGAGAACACCAGAAAGCAAGCCTTCTCAGTCTTTCAGTGGCCCGCCTACTGCTATGCACACAGTAGGTACTCATAAAGACTGCTGGACCAATGAATGTGGGCTTGCTTGCCCAATGTAAACAATTTCTAGTGCTCACTCAAATTGAGGATGCACAGGAGGCCTATTTCGCCTCTCCCCCAGGGTCCTTTGAGCTGTGTCACCTTCTCTGATTCCAAGGCAGCCATTGGGTCACTTTCTATTCATAGGTTTTCTCTTATTTTCCCATCCCTCAGGATTCCTTTGTTCATCCAGCCAGTGAAATGAGGATTGGGGAACTTCACCCTTCACTGGCCGAGGCTCCGCTATACCCTCCCAAACTTGTTCTTCTAGCAAAAGACAAAAAGGGTAATACTTAAAAACTGGCATTTCAACAATTCTCAGGATATTTGTACAGGGTTACCTGTATAAATACCATGCTTCTCATGGTATTTCATGTACATCTCTTTTACAGTTGTATTTTCTGAGAGTAGAGTTCAGTGTTTGTTTTCAGATCATGATGTTCTGGGAAATGTCGAATTGTAAACAGCCACAAGTCTGATAACTTTTCCCCCTTAAATTGCAGAATCAACAGATGAATCTGAAGTCGATAAAACTCAGTGTCTGAATAATAGTGTTTCCTCGGGTACTTACTCAGACTACTCACCTTCTCAGGCTTCCTCAGGATCGTCGAACGCCCGTGCTAAAGCAGCGTCTTTGCAAACAACAACTAAAGATGCAGGAAATCATTCTCTGTGGGGCAACAGGTGGGTTCACATCTCCCCCTTTGGGCTTCCCAAATGACTCTTTTCTCATGTAAAAATAAAGCAAAAGTGAAGACCACCCTCTTGCCTCAGGGATTGGTTTAAGCAAATGAGTGAGCACAGCAGACAGAGCATCCTGGATTGAGTGGGTCAGATCACCCAGGACCCAACAGGTGAGGGCACTCTGAGAATAGGGGAAACAGGAGGCAGAAAGACTTTGCCTTCAACATTCCTGAACCATATTGAAAACTGTCAAGCTGGAGCATTGGCTGGCACTAGAATTAACCTGATAAAGTCACTGTGGCACACAAAAGCATTTAGCTATTCCCTAGTGATTCTACCCCACCTTCTCCCATTCACAGATGAGTGAGAAAAGACACGAGGAGGAGCAGCCAATCAGGGCAGAAAGGATAGGCTCCTAAAGAGGAGCAACGTGCTAAGCCCTCTGCTCTACATCAGAACATCGCCCCTTTGGTTTGTGGTTTTCCTTTTGTGAGCAAAGGGGGCTCATGCATCCCATAGTCTTTCATTTTTGCACAGATACTATGATATTCCCACTGCTGACATTGTTTTCATCAACAATTAAGGAACTACTATGAATGTTTAAGAGTGAAACATTGTGATAGAGTGGGAAGAATTCTAGGTTTGGAGACACGTGATCAGAATTCAATGTCCAACTCTGATGCTTGCTAACTGTGTGCTATTAGGAAAATCATTTAAACTGTCTGTGCCTCAGTTTCTTTACCTGTAAAATTGTGTGAACCAAATTAACTCTAAAATCTCTTCTGACTCTCCAATTATATATACATTTATATAGATTTAGATACGTGTATGAAAGTATGTATATGTGTATATTTTGTGGTTTAGTCATGTCTGATTCTTCATGACCCCATAGGCTATATAGCATGCAGGCCCTTCTCTCCTCCACTATCTCCTGAAGTCTATTGCAGCTTATGTTCATCACTTCCATGACAACATCTATATATCTCATCTCTGCTGTCTCCTTCTCCTTTTGCCTTCAGTCTTTCCTTGCATCAGAATCTTTTTCAATGAGACTTGTCTTCACATTATGTGGCCAAAGTATTTAAATTTCAGCTTCAAAGTACTTAAACTTCAGTATTTGACCTTCCAATGAATAGTCTGACTCAATTTCTGTAAGTACTGACTGATTTGGTCTCCTTGCTGCCCAAGGGACTCTCAAAAGTCTTCTCCATCTCCAGAATTTGAAAGCATTGATTTTGTGACACTCAGGTTTTCTTATATTACAACTCTCATGGCAATATGTTGCTACTGGAAAAACCATAGATTTGACTATACAGACTTTTATTGGCAAGGTGATGTCTCTGTTTTTTTAGTATGCAATCTAGATTTGCCATAACTTACCTTCCAAGGAGCAAATGTCTTTTTAATTTCGTCACTGCAATCACTGTCTGAGTGATCTTTGAGCCCAAGAATATAAAATCTGACACTGCTTCCATTTCTTCTCTCTCTATTTGCTAAGAAATGATGGGACCAATTGCCAAGACTTTTAGGTTTTTTTTTCTGTTAAACTTCAAGCCGACTTTTACACTCTACTCTTTTACCCTCATCAAGCAGCTTCTTAATTCCTCTTCATTTTCTACCTTCAAAGTAGCATCATCTACATATCTGAGATTGTCAGCATTTCTCCCAGCAACCTTAATTCTGGTTTTTTATTAATCCAGTCTGGCATTTCACATGCTATATTCTAATTGTAAATTAAATAAATACTATGACAATTTACAGCGTTGTTTTACTCCTTTCCCCAATCTTAAACCAATCAGTTGTTTCATGTTCCGTTCTAACCATTGCTTCTTGACCTACATACAGGTTCCTCAGGAGACACCTAAGACGATCTGAGAATCCCATCTCTTTGAGGATTTGTCACATTTTGTGATCCACAGTCAAAGGCTTCAGTGTAGTCAATGAAGCAGAAGTAGATACTTTTCTGAAACTCCTCTGCTTTCTCCATAATCCAGC
The DNA here is from genome assembly GCA_028646515.1 of Pseudochirops corinnae. Taxonomy (NCBI): domain Eukaryota; kingdom Metazoa; phylum Chordata; class Mammalia; order Diprotodontia; family Pseudocheiridae; genus Pseudochirops; species Pseudochirops corinnae. The sequence continues at coordinate 357,219,004 of CM053586.1, forward strand.
GACTGTTGGCAATTTGGTCTTTAATTCCTTTGCCTTTTAGAAAACCACCCCATTCTTCTTCTAATTCTCAGTTCACATATTGCTGAAGCCAAACTTGGAGAATGTTAAGCATAACCTTGCTGGCATGTTAAATGAGAACAATTATTCAGTAATTTGAACATTCTTTGACTTCGCCCTCCTTCAGGATTGGTATATAAACTGATCTTTTCCAATCCAGTGGCTACTAATGAGTTTTCCAAATTTGTTGGCATATTTAGTGAAGCACTTTAACAGGATCATCTTTTAAGGTTTTAAATAGCTGAGCTGGAATTCCATCACCTCCACTAGCCTTATGCTAGCAGTGCTTGCTAAGACACACTTCACTTCATTCTCCAGGATGTCTGACTCTAGATAGGAACCAGATCATCATGGTTATTGCTGATGTTAAGATCTGCCTTGTACGGGTCTTCTGTATATTCTTGCAACCTCTTCTTAATCTCTTCTACTTCTGTTAAGTCCCTACCATTTTTGTCTTTTATTATATCTATTTTTCACTTGATAACTCTAATTTTTTTGAAGAGATCTCTTAACTTTCACATTCTTTTGTTTTCTTCTATTTCTTTGCATTGATTCAGCTGTATGTATCTTTTTCTTTCTCCACTGCCTTTTGCTTTCCTTCTTTCCTCACCTATTTGTAAAGCCTCATCAGACAGCCATTTTGTTCTCTTGCTCTTCTTTTTCTTTGGAATGTTTCTTGTTGCCACCTCCTGTACAATATTGTGAACCTCTCTCCATAGTTCTTCACACACTCTATCTACCAGATGTAATTCCTTAAATGTTTTCATTACTTCCATTTCATATTAATTGTTGTTGTTCAGTCATTTCAGTAATGTTTGACCTTTCATGACCCCACTTGGAATTTTCTTGACAAAATTACAGGAGTGTTTTGCCATTTTCTTCTCCAGTAGATCCATTTTGTCAGGAAATCAGAGGTTAAGTGACTTGTCCAAGGTCACACAGCTAAAAAGTATCCAAGAGTGGATTTGAACCCAGGTCTTCTTAACTCCAGGTCCAGTACTCTATACACTAAGTCACCAGCTGCCCCATGTTCATAATGGATGCTATACAGTCTAATGATTTTCTCTATTTTCTTCAATTTAAGTCTGAATTTTGCAATAAGAAGCTCATGAACTGAGCCATAGTTCACTCCAGGGCTTGTTTTAACTGACTGTACAGAGCTTCTGCACCTTTCACTACAAAGTATATAATCAATCTGATTTCAGTATTGACCATAGGGTGATGTTCATATGTAGAGCTGCCTTTTGGATTGTTGAAAGGCATTTTTGCTATGACCAGTGAGTTATCTTGCCAAAGCACTATTGATCTTTGTCTTACTTCACTTTATACTCCAAGGCCAAACTTGTCTGTTATTTCAATGGTCTTTTGATTTCCTACTTTAGCATTCCAGTCCCTTATGATGAACATGATATCTTTTTTGGGGGGGGCGGGGGGTGTTATTTCTGGAAGATGCTGTAGATCTTCATAGAACTAATCAGCCTTGGCCTCTGCAGCATCAGTGGTTGGAGCATAGACTTGTCTTATTGTGGTGTTAAATGGTTTGCCCTGATATGATATCAAACAGATATCATTCTGTCATTTTTGAGATTGTATCCCAATATTGCTTTTCTCACCCTTTTATTGACTATGAGAGTTACTCCATTTCTTCTAAGGGCATTTCTACCCATGTTAGTATATTTAATGATTACTTGAATTAAATTCACCCATTCCCATCCATTTAAGTTCACTGACATTCAAGATGTTGATGTTTAATCCTTCCATATCCTGTTTGACCACATCCAACTTACCTTGGTTTATAGATCTTACATTCCAGGTTCCTATTCAGTTTTGATTTGTATAGCATCAGACTTTCCTTTCATCACCAGATGTATCTGCAGCTACACTTCCTTTCAGAGTGCTGGAACTAATTGTAATTGTCCTATGCTTTTCCCCAGTAGCATGATGGATACCTTCCAATCTGATGGGCTCATCTTCCAATGTCATCTTTTTTCATCATTTTATTACTGTCCATAGGGTTTTCTTGGCAAAGATACTGGAATGGTTTGCCATTTCCTTCTTCAGTGAATCACCTTTTGTAAGAACTCTCCACTATGACCTATTCATCTTGGATAACCCTGCACAGCATAGTTCGTAGTTCATTGAATTACATAAGCCTCTCTGCCATGACAAAGCAATGATCCAGAAGGGGATATTTATATATACATATGTATATATACACATTTATGTATTTACACAGCTCAAGAAAAACATTTTTAATATATACATCCTTATATAATATATATGTTACACATATAAATATGTATACACATAATATATACATATATGTACACACACACACACACACACACACATATATATATATATACATGTGTATAGATATATATGAGTAAATTAGGTCCTTTCAGATAATGTATTGGGTAATTTTGGATCACTAAGATGCCAGTTAGAAATAGTTGACCTATTTTATTTGAAGGATTTTATTCACCTAAAAGGAACATTGTAAATTATCTTCCAGTATGTAATTTTTATTCTTGGAAAATATAGCCAAATATGTGCATAATATGTTCCAACAAAGCATTAAGTATATATGTTTGCTCAACATTCTGAGTATCTGGGTGCTGCATAGACATTATTTGAAGATTATACGCATTTATTACATGAGCCAAGATCCTTTAAGAGAAATTCTTTCAACTTACATTGTTGATCATTGCTATCTCTATATTTGTCCTAGGTGAATGGCCAGTTAATTGTATACATATAGTATGATGGCATTTTCTACTGCCTGTGTTGACCAAGACCAACCTAATTGCATTGCTTCTTTTTATCTGCTTTGCAGGATTACGCAGCCCTTTCCACAGCCTATTGACTCAAAGCCATTACTCAGCCAGCGTGAGCCTGTACCACCAGGGAACTTACCGCCCCGTCCTGAAAGGCGTCCGATGAGTGAAACATTTGCTGATCACTGGAATGATGGCTCCCATTATGATAACACGGGCTTTGTCGCAGAGGAGAACACAGCAGACAACGCCAACAGTAACCCTCTGTTAAGCTCTAAGTCTAGAAGCACATCCGCTCATGGGCGTCGGCCTTTGATTAGACAAGACAGGATAGTTGGCGTTCCCCTGGAACTCGAACAGGCTGCGCACAGACACACGCCTGAGTCAGAAGTGCCTCCCTCCAATCCTTGGCAGAATTGGACCCGAACCCCTAGTCCTTTTGAAGACAGGACAGCTTTTCCTTCTAAATTGGAGACCACACCCACCACCAGCCCTTTGCCAGAAAGGAAAGACCATAGAAAAGAACCAGCAGAAATAGCTAGTCCTTTCTCTTCAGGAGTACCTTGGGAGTATCATGATTCCAGTGCAAACAGGAGTCTCAGTAATGTCTTCTCTCATATTCACTGCCGCCCAGAGCCTTCCAAAAGTGTGATTCCAATGAGCAAAAGCACAGAGAGGCTTTCACCAATGATGAAAGACATAAAGTCCAATAAATTCAAAAAGTCACAAAGTATTGATGAGATAGACATTGGTACATACAAAGTTTATAACATACCGTTAGAAAACTATGCATCTGGTAGTGATCACTTAGGGAGCCACGAAAGGCCAGATAAAATAATGGTGCCAGAGCATGGCATGTCCAGCATGTCCCGTAGTCAGTCTGTACCAATGCTAGATGATGAGATGTTGACTTATGGCAGTAGTAAGGGGCAGCCATCACAGAAGCCCTCTATGACGAAGAAAGTCTATCAGTTTGACCAAAGCTTCAATCCACAAGGAGCAGTAGAGGTGAAAGCAGAAAAGAGGGTGCCACCCCCTTTCCAACAGAACCCTGAGTATATTTCACAACCCGGTAAAACTCTCACGAAGGATCTGGTCAGTCCAAGAGCTTACAGAGGCTATCCCCCCGTAGAGCACATGTTTTCATTCTCTCAGCCTTCTGTTAATGAGGAGGCTATCGTCAATGCCCAGTTCACAAGCCAGGGTTCCAGGGCAGGATTCCTAAGAAGAGCTGATTCTCTGGCAAGCTCCGCGGAAATGGCCATGTTTAGAAGGGTCAGTGAGCCTCATGAAGTACCCCCGAGTGATAGGTATGGCAGGCCTCCATATAGAGGAGCTCTGGATCGCCAAAGCAGCGCCTCAGTGTCTGAATCCCAGTTCCTCAAAAGGAATGGCAGGTATGAAGATGAACATCCTTCATATCAAGAAGTGAAAGCCCAGGCGGGAAGTTTTCCGGTTAAAAACCTTACCCAAAGGCGGCCATTGTCTGCAAGAAGCTACAGTACAGAGAGTTATGGTGCCTCCCAAACCAGACCAGTTTCAGCTAGGCCTACTATGGCAGCTCTTTTGGAAAAGATACCATCTGACTATAACTTGGGTAACTATGGTGACAAGCCGTCAGATAACAGTGATTTAAAGCCAAGGCCCACTCCTGGGAAGGGAGAGGAGAGCTGTGGGAAAATGCCTGCAGACTGGAGACAACAGCTGCTTAGACATATAGAAGCTAGAAGGTTAGACAGGGTATGTTTGGCATTTCTCTGTAAGAATATCATTGATGCCTCTAGTTTTACATTTTCATATTTTTGAGTACCTGTAGTAAAGCATGAACTACATGACTGAATAGCGATGACCAAAATCTGCTTCGTGTTTGCACTCATGGGAAGATTACCAAAAAAGGTTACCTACCAATGACATTTTCTTTTAAATAACCTCTTAGCATCAGCCATCTGGGGGTAGTGATTTTCCAGATTTGGCCTTGGTCTTCTTGGTGTGGTGAACAAGTCAATGATTCCTTCATTCTCTTTTGGAGAGTTGTCTCATTTAGACCACTAGAGTACATTCCTCTTGCAGGGCTCCAAAATGGTGCCCTAATAGACCAAAATGTGTCATTACACTTACGAATAGTAATGACTTCACTCACTCTTATCTCAGTAGACTGATTATGTATAAAAGTCAGGTCTATTCTGTGGAGAGCAATTTGTACTTAGTTAAAGCTATGGGACAACTTAAGTTATTGCTTATAATGAACTTAAACATCCCAGCAGGAAATAGGAAAAGAGGTCAGGATTCAATGCCCTCCTGCACATTTCATTTCTTTTTTTCTAATTGCATTGTTGGTTTTATATAGAAGGAAATATTTAGATTCAATTTTTACATCAACAAAAATAAATGATGATTCTTTGAGATGAGAAACTTAGAAATTAGCATGCATATTACAGTAAAGGAGAAAATTCATCCAGATTCAGTCAAGTGTGAAGTCACAACAAAGGTGCCTTATGGCACGACTTAAGAGGTTCGGTTTTGTTTAGAACCTGCTGAAAACCACTTTGTCTTAGACATTAAAATCTATCTAGGAGAAATGTGATGTTTCATTCCATAGAAATGAATGAAGAGAGTAAAATATTTCCTGGGTTTTGTTTGGTTAGTTTCAGGGTCTCAGAAGTTCTCTACTGAAAGATACTTAATTGATTTTCATTTTTCAAAAAAGGATCTCTTGTCTTCCTTGGCTAGTTTTGGTTACTCAATGAAAATTGTCCAACCTAGAAAATGGTGGCTATTTCACTTACTCTGTTTGAGACTGTAGACTGGAAGAGGATAGACCATGGCCTTTACAATATAGTTCGTTAACTTCGATTTCATGTTTTCAGAGTTAATTCTTTTAAAGTCATTGTATTATTTGTAACATTTCTGTCATGGCTACATGACAACAAGAGGTTTTGTGGGAGAAAAGAAAGAGGAGATAGGAGATTGGGAATTAGTTTTTTTTCAATGTGGGAATCAGTTTTGCCTTATAGAATATGTCATCAAAATGTCTGCTTCAAATAGGTATATTCATTCATATTAAAGGGAGGTTTTCAGACCCAATCTTTTAATAGGATGCACTTTGACCCTGCCTTTTCTCAAGTAAATCCTTTCTTGGCTCTATGTAGACAGATAACGTGGAGAGAAAAATGTTTGGGGCCAAAAAATATAGCATTATTTGGATGTTATTTGGATTTATAGAGACAATCATATGTTAAAGTAAGACAGTAACAGAAAAAAGGTCCTAAGACTTTTCAGTGCTATTTTTGAATGAATGGAGTAGCATAGAGTTATCCAGGGGTGATAGGAAGGGGAATGAAAACAAATAACAGACAGTCTATTGATCCAAAATATTGTTGCCCCTGATTTCACAGCTAGAAGTTCCAATGAATAATAAGAATGATATTCTCAAGAATCAGCAGAGATCAGATGCATAGAAATGGGGATGGGAATGGAGAGGAGATGGAGAAGTAGGCAGTCTGTCCCATTTAGCAAAGAACTGATTAAAAATACATTTTCCATTTATCTAGTATAACCCTTTTTGTAAGTGAGCATGAATTTCACACTAACTCTCTGTGTGATATTCCACAAGCCTGATTTTCTTAAAAGTAACTAGTCTAGAAATAGTTTTCAGTAGCTTTTCCTTTAGTTCTAAGAGACTAAAATGCCTCAGGTGATGTGAAGGCATCCCAAGTCCTGGCAGCTGAGAACAATTGTCCTCTGGCTCTTACTTCTCCTTCTAAACAAGCTGCACCACTAGCCATTGAACGGGCATGCTACCTAGCCTACCTACCTTGTTCCTAAAGATGTTCAAATAATTCCAAGCTAGGAACCTCAGGCTCTTCTGTGAAGTCCATTCTGAGGTATCCATACTCCTTGTGATTTCCTCTATGGCAAGGTCACAGCAGAAACATAGTGGGCTTCCCCAGAAATTCACCCAGGTCTCTAGAATAAGCCCTGATGACCACATTCCAGAGTTCTTTGCCCACTTTGCAAGAAAGAGAACTCCTGGAGTTTGGGTCCTCCAGGGAACCGGGTAGTGGAGAATCAATATTCTCCCTAGAAGGAGAGCTACAGAAATAATACCCCAACCCAACCCCAAACCCTGCTTTCCCTTCTGTTTATCCATAGAATGGAGAGTCAACATCTTTTGACATTTACGTATTCCTTCAAATCCTCTGTCTTCTCCCACCCCTAGCCATACAGCAGTTGTTAAGGACAGCAGTTGAAACACTTTTTATAAATGCTCCTTCTTGAACAAGGAATTAGGATAACTAAAAGAACCCTTCATGCTCAAATAAGTTGTTTTGCATCTCTTTGACTACCCTGTCTTATCGATTTCGATTTTGAAGTGATGATATTAAAAATTACTCGGTAAGGGTGGCTAGGCGGTGCAATGAATGGAGCACTGGCCCTGGAGTCAGGAGGACCTGAGTTCAAATCCAGCCTCAGACACTTAACACTTACTAGCCATGTGACCTTGGGCAAGTCACTTAACCCCAACTGCCCTGCCTTCCCCCCTCCAAAAAAAAAAAACAAAAACAAAAATACAAAAAACAAATGACTGGGTAGAAGAAATTATCTGAAATAAAATATTTCCATACAAGGTGCCTCAAAAGTCTTACCATAGATTTAGACTCAGTTGCTTTTGAGACTCCTCATATATTAGTGTATTATAACTAGACTATATTTTCATTTTGAAGTTCAAGATTGTTAAAGGTTATTACTGCAATAGTGACACTTTTCAGAATTTCACCATCAGAATTAGTATTTCAAGTTCCAAATCATATGTATATAGTTCTGAATATTTTATTAAGAAAATTGGATAGAAAGACTGAATATAATTTATTTCTGTGATTCCAAGTAAGAAAATAGTTTAAAATGGCCACATCTGTAGAGGGAGCGGTAGTGTCCCTGAGGTTCAGGGCAGTGAGTACAAAATTTGGCACAAGGCTAGAATTTCAATCTGGGCTTTACTGCTCACTCCCTTTGTGGCCTCAGACAAGCCACTGGTCACTTTAGGGGCTTCAGCCCTCAGGGGCAGAGGACTCTTCTAATGCAACATCTTTGATAGCACGTGCCCTCAAAAGTGTATCCGTATTAAAAAAGGCTTGGTGCTATTGCCTGAGAAAGTCTGCAAAACGTCCGAATTTTAAAAGAAATATTCCAGTGCCTGAAATAACTTCAGATTTCCTCCTTGAGAGTCCTTGCTTCACCCACCATTTCTGATTTCCAGAACATGTGCATAAGTATTTTTGCTGTAGCATACTAATTTGTGGATAAATAACTTTTATAACTCAATAAGTCAGAGTCCCCCTACTAAGAAATACAGTTCAGTTCCTCTATTCCATGTAAGTCCATATATTTTATGGAAATAAAAAATAGGAAAATGTGCACCAATGGGAAGAGAATTGCTCTGAGAATTAGACAATATGAACTCTTGTGCTACATCTGACATTAACGCTTTCTGTGACCACTAATAAATAGCTTGGTCCTTATGGGTCTCAGGTTCCTCAAATATACAATTAGAGGACTGAGCTAAGTAATGTCCTAGTCCGAAAATGATAAAGAGTGCTTTGAAAGTTCTACTTGACTTGGCCCTTTTCTTGGCTCAATTTAGCCCTGGCAAAAGAAAATGGAAAAGGACAAAGAAAGGCTGTGTCTATACCGAATAATTTTACTATTTTAATTTAATCAAAAATTCTGTCAGACAAGTGGCCCTTTCAGTCAATTTAACAGACTTTTTTTTTAAATACCATTTGTTCTCATTGGTTTTTTTTACCTTTCTTTGTATCCCCCACGTTGGCACTGTGCCTGCCCCATAGGAAGTGTGTAATCAATGCTTGTGGACTCAGTAGGTGACTTGCTGGGTCTCTAGACACTAGGATAATTATGACTGTTCATTTCAGCCTATCCAGTTTTCTCAGTTTAAATCATAGTTACAAATGGGGGCTTTTTAAGATATTTGTATGATAGTTTCATTACCGAAAAATCTCTAGCATTGAACTAGAATTTGGTTAGTTTCAGGGTCTCAGAAGTTCTGGGATTTCCCTGTGGTCAGAACTTGTTAAGTTAATGTATTGTGCCAAAGATGAACTAGAGTGAGTCAGAACGGCCACTACCACAATTTCCAAAAGATAATTTGAGCTCATTGACATTGATCAGCCAGTGTTTGGCAGAATGGGTCGTGTTTGCTTTCTGTCTTTGCCATAGTTTTAGATGGTTTCCATCCTGTGTATAACTAACGCTGTTACTTGTAAGCTTCTGTCTAATCCAGTGCATGTTTTGAGAAACAGCTTCCTGTTGGCCAGCCGAAAACTTATTCTTTAAGAATTTAGACACGTTCATGTAATAATGTACTGCTGAGAATGTGTCCACTCCCTGTCACGTGATTATTTCCTCTACTCAGAATGCTGCTTACAAACACGCCACAGTTAACCTTGGCATGCTGCACTCTGGAGGGTTTTCGGCCGTGCATGCAGGGAGAAGCATGACTTTAAACTTGCAGACTAAGTCTCAGTTTGAGAACCAAACACACCAACAGCTACCTCTCCAGCATGTAAGTATGGACCAGCCTTGATGGGGCAGTGTCTCCAAAGCTAGTTAATGTTCTTTGTTCCCTCATGTTCTCAACTCGTAATGACTCCTTGTGTTTCTTTGGTGCTCCTCCACTGTCCAAAAAGCATTGGGGCCAAAACATCTGATGGGAGCAGGCCGTTGAACCAACTGGCTGTCAGTTCCCAGCTGACAACCTTGCTTTTTGGATTGAACAGCTCATGTGGCTTTGTGTGTTGCTTTGAGGTCCTTTTATTTTATTTTGGGGAGAGTTTTAGCTTTTGTTGATGATGCATTCTGGGAATAGAACTGGAATTTAAAATGTGTTTTCAGTTAATTAGATTGACAGACATAGTATAGTAACCTTAGAAATTCTATTCCCAGTGTGGCGTTGTCCTTTGGTGGGGAAGGCATTGCTCTGGAAACCTAAGTTCTAATTCCAGCACTGCCCTTACCAGCGATGTGACCGTGGCCATATTAGTTCATCTCTCAGGGCCTCAGTTTCCTCATCCATTAAGTGAGGGGACTGGACTATATGATCCCTTCCAACTGTCTCAGGGGGTGGGACTCAGGGACAAAAGTTGCAGAGAAGCAGATTTGACCCAATGTGGGGGAAAACTTCCTGACAATTAAGACTTCCTAAATGTAGAAATTGTCATTTGAGGGTTGGGTTCCTCCTAATTAAAGGTCTTCAGGACCAAGAACATTTTGGAGGGAATGCCTCTTCAGGCACAACGTAGGTTCAGTGGCCATCCAAGGCCTTTCCAGAATGAGATCTTGGGGGTCTTTGAAAATTCTCTGGTTCTGCAGCCCTTCAGAACAGGTCCATAGCACATCCTCTCTGCAGCAGAAGGTAAAGAATGTGTGTGAACTATTGTAAGACATGCTGGACCACAGCCCATCAGTGTCTGTTATTTTCTGGCTTTTTATTAGGTGTTCCAGATAGTGAATTTAATTGTCCAATGTGCTTCAGGGCATCCTAAAGAATTAACTCAGCATGAATTATTCTGCACCTTGAAGATGTTCTATGTCTGAAGTAATGCATATCTAGAGTATTTCAGGTACCTGAGCACATACAGTATTCAGGTACCTGATAGCATCCCTGAAAGGTCTAGTCAGGTACCTGAATAGCACATAGTTATAGCCCCCAAGAGGTATCTTCAAAAGTTGCATTAATTTAAAACGCAGGAATCATTGAAATATTAATATGGCTCAGACTGTCATAGAGTCAACCCTTCAGCATCTGCATTAGTAGAAGTAGATCTATATGTTAGAGAGAGGAGCAGGGAGGCTAAGAATGGGGAGGGATGTATGGGGAAATAGTTACACTTTTTATAATCCCCCCAAAATACACTATTGGGGCCATAATCTCTGACTTATTCAAATAAGTTCACCTTCCTAGTTGGTTCACTTCAGGAACATTAGCCTTACTGTCCATTCCATGAGTGCCCATGATCTAACTGCCCTGAGCTGGGCATAGAAAGACTCTCAGGACAGGCCCGCAACTTTCTATGATGAAAGCACAAACAAGAGAATTCAGTCCACACCTGGATAATCAGAAGACCTTAGCACTGTTTTGCCGAAACATCTCCATATCTGAATCAAATGCTACCAATCTCTATTTCATTGAATTTGCAAATTATACACCTAATAGAGTTCATGAAGCTTCCTAATGTATCTTAATCACAAATACAAAGTAGTTTAACCACTGGAAAAATATTCCTAAATAAGGCTAACAAAAAATTATTCAAAGAAGATCTTAAATCTTCATTTGACATAAGTTTTTCCAAGTTTCTTCAAAAAAATATATTTAACTATAAAGCTAAATGAGTTAATCACCTCGTGAAAAGCTATTTCTGAATTAGCATCAATTTTGCACACACTATATTATTTATACAGTACACATATGGGAATGAAAAGAAAACAGTCATTCAGATTTGGTTACACATCCTACATGTGTCAAAATTCTTCTCTGACTTTTTATTAGCTAACAATGGTTTCAACTTCTGCATAATAAAGCTACTGTGCAGCATAAATTATTTATATTTTTAAATGTAATTGGATCCACGCAAAGAATATTTTTTTAAAAAAGATTTCAGCAAGGGTCACATTCGGTGTGGGCTTAGTTACATCATAATGCTGTGGATTACAAATATTTTGGAAATTCCTGGCTGCACTCTGTGTAGATTTTGCTCCATTTATCACTGATTGCCTATCTTTCATGACAAATCATAAAAAATGGCATTTAGCATGCACATCTGATTAAATTCTCACGTTCAAATCTAAAGCCAGATGGAAAGGTTGATGCCAGTGAGGGAGCTAGAAGAGCGCACTTTTCCCATCCCTGGTGAAATGCTAACTTTGACCAGATTGGAGAATGGGTGAGAAACTCAAATTGGAGTTTTGTGATGATTTAGACAAAAGCTAGACAGAAAGCTGTCTCTGCATTGCCCGTGAAAAAATGACTAAGTTAAAGAATAGTGTGAGATTTCAGAGTTGGATGTTTACATGAGTCAGTCAGCTATTCTCAAGAACTTTGGGCTATATTGTCTATACCCATTCCAAATTAGAGTCTAGCCTTCCTTGAAAGAAGTCCCATGAACCCTGTACTCCAAAAGAATGCATTCTTATCAAATTGTCCATAGTTCAGAATATTTCCCCAAATTAAACTAGCCTTCTCTAAATTACTTTGAAATGAGAGTTTCCCCTCACCCATACCTAGAATTCAAGGATTTGGTTCTCATAGACCATGCTTTTGTTCACATTTCATTGATTTTCTTCAGTTAAGAAAATAAACCTCATTTCATTTTAGGCACACAGACAAACATTGAGCCCAAAGTTTACAGTATAATTGCACACACTATCTCTGCCTGGCCCAAATAGCCAATGCACAAAGGCAACTCGGGCTTCTCAAACTCATTGGGTCTATTTGGCTGTTGTGCATTTGGAAATGCTCCTTGTGGCTTACTAGGTGGGTCACTTTCATTTAGATCCAATTCATCAAAGCTGGGTCAAATGTTTGCCTTTCAAAGACAGCCCATCCCGTTTTGGCAGATAAGCCTTGAGTTGTTCATTCTCCCTCCTTTCACACAAGAGCAACAACATTTTCTATACCTGCTTTGGCTTTTCTTGAAAATGTACAGTGAAAGCTACCCCAAAATACAGCCATCTTCTTGGTACTGATAAAAGAGATTTCTTTCAGAGAACTCCTTTGCTGTTGGTATGCAGCTAAACAAAGGAAAGTAGAAACACCTCAGTAGTTATGAGGAGAGCTGGAGCCCACCAAAGTGGGAGGATCAGAAAGGAGAGGTGCTTTATTGACTTATTCAGACAATTTTGTAAAATTCTGCATTCTATTGCCTAGACAAAAGAAGATGCACTACCCGGACTTGACAGACAGAGACTAAAACAAAAAGAATATGCCAAAAGTTGAAGAGCAAAGTTTTGACCCACAGTGACTAAATTTGTCCATTGTACAGTGAGTTCCAAAAGTCTACCTGCTGTATTAAAGTTCCACAGAGAGACATTTGGAACACCCTGCATTTTAATTGCTTGGTTCTAATTTTCTTCTCAGTAACTACATTGGGTATACCTAGGGGAATTGTGTGACCATATACAATTGCATCTATGAAAAGCTCTCAGTCCAGAGGAAGTAAAGACTAGAAATATAAATGAAGGGAACCAGTGAAGAGCATTGGAGAAATGGCTAGGTATTATTCTTGAGGGAAAAAGGTAATTGAAAGAAGTCAAGTATATGTGATTTTTTTTTTTCAAACAAACTAAACATAAATATTGGCTTAACTAAGAGTATACTTTCTTTCACTTCCTTTCTTTTATTAAATGTAGTTGTGCATTTTTTTAAAAAAATACAATTTAGGTGGACTTATTAAAGGAATATATGCTTAGGACATACTTATATGGAACATAGGATAAGCCTAAGTGGAAAATCTAGAGTCTTTTTCATTCACTATTAAGACCCTGCCTATGATGCTTCATTAATGTTCATAAGTGTTCATTTCATTGATACAATAAATGCACAAAATATATTTGAGGCAAAATGCAAGTAAATAAAATGTTACCTATCCATGCATAGAAATTACTTAGAATGGGAGCAAAAAAAAAAGGAACCATTCACATTTCAAATGTACATTAGTAAAATTGGCAATTAATCAATTGTGATCCTTTTTAGAAGAACATCTGGCCAAGGAGTGGTATAGTAGATAGAAAGCTGCCCTTGGACTCAGGTAGGCCTGGACTCAAGCTACTCAACTTCTTGGCGGCCCAGGCAAATCTTTAAGAGTATAAATTGCACAAAAGTTAGTAATCTGCATTGCTAGGAGTTTACTAACTGGGAGTTCTCTACACAGGTTAGGTGGGAGGGGGATAGAGGGAGAAAGAGAGACAGAGAGACAGAGACAGAAAAACAGACAGAGAGACACAAAGAGAAACAGAGAGAGACAGAGAGACAGAGAGAGATCAGTCCATTTTTCCAATTTTTTAGGATTAGAGATAATTCAGTATATCTAATAGTACAAGAGAGAAGAGGGGAAATCCTCTTTCTAAGACACTCTTTTATGGATGTCCCTGAGATTTGAACACAGACTCTACAGTTATTCTTCCATACAGCTGCCAATTCCATTCCTTCTGGACCTTTTAGAAACGCATACAGAACTGCCGAGACGAAAGAGGGGTGGCAGGCTGAGGTCATTGCTGTACTCGTTGAAGACTCACTAGGTATCGACAGTAATAACAAAGGATCAGACTAGAACAAAATGATTATGAATGTTTTAACCTTTAACAAAAGAAATCTAATATGATTTATACAGATCAATTAAATAGCTTTGTGTCCAGTTTTTACGACCTGTTTTGCCTATTTTCAATAGTGTAACGTTTTTCTTACATTCTTGAAAATGATTTTAATCTCCTATTTGAAGCAATGGACCATGTCCCAAGATGCTAGATCTTGCTCATTGTTAATATTGACACCATCTCAATATGGTGCAGACTAAGAGCCTAGAGTCCTATGACCTTGGTGCTGGCACAGCCTTCCATCGTTTGTCATAGGTTAGCTGCTTGGAGTTCATGGATTATGGTAAGATGTTTGATATATAACATGAAAGTCTTGATTTCTACTGTTAGTAGTAAGATAATGCTAAAAAGACAAACTAAGCCTTAAACGTGTTTTCTAAAGTGCTGTACTTTTGATTAGTTTTGCTGTGGTTTTTTTTTTTATTTTATCTACTATGAATAATCTAGAATAATTTTTCCAAATATGTTCAGGAACCAACACAAATTGGTGGTTTTCAATGAAATGTGTATTCAGCACTGCCACCAAAAGGCAGTCATTTTGCAGTCCTTAACCAGTAAATAGAATATAATAATATTTCAAATTCAGGTTAAATATTGTTCTGCAATGAAACAAAAATTAATTTTGCCATAACAATTAGGCACTCATTTCAAAAAAGTATTTAAACTTCTTTTACATCAATTAAGACTGCCATACCATTTTTACAATAGACCCCGTCCCAGCAAAGCAACATTCTAGACAATGGACAAGAAGATGTATCTCCCAGTGGCCAGTGGAACCCCTATCCACTTGGGAGGCGGGATGTACCTCCGGACACAATTACTAAAAAGGTAATCTATTCAAATTGATAACAGAGACCCTGGCCCCTTGTGCCTTTCATTGTAATGTCTGGTCTGTACTTTGTGACTTGATATCACTTCTGCCTTTGCAAATAAATATTTGCTAAATGTTACCCGACGAAAGGAAGCACAATATAGTGGAATCTTTTTTAAAAATATCAAAAGCCATTGATGCCAAATTTTCTGTATTAATAATGAGTTTTCTTTAGTATCACTTCACACCTTCACTACACAACTTAATTTGTAAATTTACTCTATAAACTCCCAAACCCAGGTACATTCCTAGAGGCTTAGAAGCATAGATGCCTGACTGTCCTACATCAGCCTCTAGCTGTGTGAGGCCAGTTGGACTGTGGTGCTAACCCAATCATTTGTCTGAAGTGCCCACTTCCAAAAAGAGATGGTAGCAGTGATTGGAATCAGGCTCCCTAGCTGTGTCTGTGCACCATGGACAGTGCTGGTAGAACTCGGCTGGGATTTTGAGAGGGAGGGGACTGATCAGCACACAGGCTACTCTCATGGGGGAACCACCATAAATAACTTAGAAGTTATTTTCTAAACTTCCCACCCCACAGTCACTTGCTAGGAGAAAATTCACTTAAGATGGCCAAATTTGTCATAGAAAGTTTAAAATTCATCATATTCCACAATAACATCTGTTGACTGTATTGTAAGTTTCAATTGTGTTCAAGAGTGGGGTACTTTGAGTCAGGAGGCCTGATTGACAATGCTAGCTCCAACCCTCTCTAGCCGTCTATCTACAGGAAAAGACTCCCTGTTCTTTAGTTTGTCCATCTCTAAAACAGGCATGAATATACTGTCATCATCTGCTTAAGGGGGTTGTAGTGAGGACAGTTCTTTGTGAGCATTAAAGTGGACAGCAATGGGAGTTAGGAGCAATAGTCATCATCATTGTCATGGCCAGCATCGTTAGTCATTTTGTTAATATAAAAAGTAGGATAATGGACTTAATAGAGCTATAGTACAGCTGTATAGATAAGAAAAAGTAGGGATCCTTGGGCATTTCACTATCCTCTCCACTTGAAATTTGCAAAATAACCCATGGATCTAATCTCTTCCTATCATCCCACCCTTTCAAAAAGATAATGGTAAGACTGGTTCTGCCTTGTGGGAAGTATGTCCAGTTTTTATTAAATGTGATAATGAATAATATTTATCACAAATAGAAGGATAAATATTATTATATTTTAGGCATTATTGTAAAAGAGATCAACCTATTAGACCTGGGAGACACTGATGTATCCAGTGTTTTTTCCATTGGACAATGCTGCTTCACCTTAATATTTTTAAAGAATTAATTTCTCAAATGAATTTGAGATCTATTCGCACTCATTTTTTCCATCTGTAAAATTTCCATTTTTTTCCCAAAGCAGTAAAGGGAGACTTCACAAAGTGTTTTATCTATTGAGAATGAAAACACCACAGGAAGACAGTGTCTACTCTGTTTCTTAATTGTTTATTTCCAGCTAATGTTCAGATATGTCCAATCTAATAGTCTAAATAGACTCACTTTCAACTCTTTTAGCTTTTGTCATTTAAATGTGTTAATTCTTCCATTGCCCTTTTTTCTAAGTGTTGCTATCAAATATAAACAATAATGTAGAAGGTGTAACTGTATGGGGTGAGAATTCTTTCCAAAACCAATGTCACCATCACAGTGTGTTTTATCACTATTAAAAGTTCACTCTAAAAGTTGACTTCTCAGCTTAAATCCTAATAACATCTTGTATTTAATATAGTTCTATCTAAATTTATTTTATTTCTATGATTGCCTTATTTTTTAAAATCTAAACTAAATATGGTTTGTTTACTTGGTTGTTCTTGGAAATGGGAAAACTGAGGCCCAGATTGTTCATCCCAAAGTCATCATTAAAGATGAAGCCAAGACTAGGTTCCTTTCAAGTTGATCTGAGTCACTTTTCCCAGCCTAATTGTATAAAGTTTTTTTCTAAATAACTGAGAGTAGTGATGAAGTTAAGACTGGTTAGCAAGCTCTCTCCTGCTGCTTTCCAAATCAGGCCAAAGACTCCCTTCCTCCGTTAGCCCTTGTCTTCCTCCTCTCCATCTGTTTCATCCCTGTGCATCCTGAATTCCTATCGTACCCTACCCTTTCCTCCTATTGCCACCTAACAGGCCACATTCAGTTGTTAACACACGTTCTTCTAGTTTACCTTTCCTTTCTCACACCTGCATCTTCTTCGAGGTGTAGGAACCTGGATCTCCAAAGAGCACACTGCACCTTCAACCAACCCTCTCCACTTAGGAAGGCATCTTCTGTCTTGCCCTCTGACACACTGAGTTGGGGGGAAACAGTGAGATACAGATTAAGAGGACCTGAGTTCAAATCCTGCCTCTGATGCTTGCTCCCTGTGTAATCTTAGAGAAGTCACTTCTTTGAGCCTCATTTTCCTTCTCTGTAGAATGATGGTTGAACTAGATGACCTCGTTGAGCTGCCTTCCACCTGAAGATCCGTGATCCTCTGTTAGATACTCCATCATGTGCCATGTCCATGCATGAATATATCCTAAAGCTCTGTCCTTGGTTCTCTTCTCTGTCTCTCTGTCTCTATGTATGTATGTATGTATGTATGTATGTATGTATGTATGTATATACATATATATGTGTGTGTGTGTGTGTGTGTGTGTATATATATACATATATATATATATATATATATATATATTATAGCAATAATTATCACCTTTATGGGAGCTAGGATGTGCCACACTGCCCAGAGTCCTGGGCCCAGAGAAAGGAAGACAGGAATTCAAACCCATCCTCAGACACTTATTAACTGTGTGGCCCTGGGCAAGACATGTGACCTCTGCCTACCTCAGTTTCCTCATCTGTAAAGTGAGGATTATAATGACACCTCTCTTGCAAGGTTGTTATAAGGATCAAATGAGACAATATTTATAAAGTGCTTAGCACAGAGCCTGGTACATATTAGGTCCTATGAAAATGCTCATTCCCTTTCCTTTGCCATGTCTGTGTAGATGACACTCAGATCTAAGTCCTCATATGTCTCTTGAGCTCCGTGCCTATGGGACCAGACACCTAAGGGACATCTTCACCTGGATTTCCAATCGGTTTCTCAAACTCACCATGTACAAAACAGAACACACGGTCTTTGCCTCAAAATCAAACATCTTTCTAATGTCCTTGTGTCTGTTAAGGGTACAACTATCCTTCTAGTCAGCCAAGTTCACAAGCTTAGAGTCATCCTAACTTCCTTCTCCCTCATTCTCATATCTGATTGTTTGCCAAGCCTTATTGATTCTACCAGCATGACACCTCTTGCACCCATTCCCTTTTTCCCTATTGCTGTAACTAGCAGCCTACTGGATTTTAGGCCTTTATCGCCTTTTCCTGGACAATATTGGGCAAGAATCTACTTGGTCTTCCTGTCTTCAGCATGTCTCTTTGACAATCCATCCTCCACCTAGCTGCCAAAGCACCATTCAGATATTTTTAAAATCAAGACCCCACCCTGCTCAAGAAGTTTCAGTGACTATTACCTCAAGGATAAGATAGAAGATCCTTCTGCCAGTCGCTTAAACCCTTCACTGTCTGGCTCCAACTTCTCTTTCCAGACAATTTCCCATTATTCCTTCTCACATATTCTACATTCCTGCCCAAGTGATGCGTTTGCTGTCTGCTTGTGAGACGTTTCACCTCCTGCCTCTCTGTGTTCTCTTTTTGCTCTTGCCTCTTGCAATGCCTCGCTCCCTTCAATACCTGCTCACATCACTTCCTGCACAAAACCTTCCTGGCCTCCCAAGCTTTATTTGAAATTATTTTATATTCATCACCCATGTCATTTGTAGTTGCTTGTCTGTGTACATACCGGAAGTTCTTTGGGCACAGGCACCGTTTCCCTTTTGTCTTTGTCTCCCCATGACCTAGCACAGTGCTTGAATGTCATAGGTGCTGTGTAAATGTTTGTTCAGGAGAATTGAATGATTTGAGCCTTAAGAGTCCACAATGCATGCTTTCTTACTTAAGCAAGTGAGTAAGTTCTTTCTGGATTACTTTGGGCCTACATAATTTCAGTCATAAATTTAGAATTCAATTACTTTCACTGCTTTATCCCAATCCTCAAATCCATTGCAAGACCCCTTCTTAGCAGCAATCTCTGGGTGTGAAAACCTGTGTGGCTGGCTCTGGTAATGACTCTGCCCTGGGTTTGTTTGTCAGATTATTAAAGCACAGTCCAGGGGTCATTGATACAGCTGAGCATTTATGCAGTATTGTGGCAGAATCAGTAACATTAACCTTATCATGTAGTTACTGTCTGTTTTTTAAGGCTACATCATGTATCTATAATCTGTAGTTACATGATTGTCACCTTTTAAAATAACTCTCAGACATAGTTTTTTTTTAATATATACAAAGACCATACTTTTTAAAATCTCCCATTTATGCAATATCATATTAAGTGCAGACTGCATATAGATGTTTGTTTTGAATGCAATTTATTTGCTCAACATTTATCAATAGTCCCATATGTGCAGGGCACTGTGGAAGGTGCTAGAACTAGAAGAAAAAGAAAAGGAAATAATCCTGCCCTCAAGGACGTTACAATCTACAAATAATTAAGTGGAGATTCAAATGAGCAACATCAAAGAGACAAGAGATTTTTTTTAATATCTAATCTGTTCATTTGATTGAATAAAGCTTGGGAGAATTAACAAACGTTTACATTGTTGAATGTAAACTCAACTACGACATTATATATCTCACTGTCCCCAAGCCCCAGTTCATGCCATCAGAGCAATTTTATCTAGCTGTCTACTCCAGCAATCTTACTATCTGCCAATAGCCCACCCCACAGTTTTCTACCTATTGTTCTAGAAATGGGAAGCAAACCATTGTTTCTTCCATTTTCTACCATTGTTCCTGGAAAGGCTCTGTCCCTTGGGTGCCTTATGGATAAACTTGCTGTCCCTGTCACTCCCCAGAAAATCCCTTCCCTGGACACCATTCACTTACATGTGTTATCTCCCCATATTATAATATAAGCTCCCTGAAAACAGGGCTGTCACACTTTTGAGTTTCTATCCACAGTGCCCTGTCACATAGATAGATAGATATTATTGTTCAAAGTCTATAAGAGTATTTTAATAAGATCAATAGTTTTTAAAAGTTAGAAAATAGAACTCAGGATCATGTTGTTCTTGTTTTTTATATGATATCAAAAGCTTAGAGACTAGATAACTATAACACTCAAAACTACATGTCATGGATACTATCTTTAAGAAGAGAGTAAGTTCTGGGCATGACACCAAATAACATTGTAAGTAATGAAATTTTCTATGTCTTAAGAGATAAGAAATTACTAGTTAACTGGATGGTAGTTTTATTTCCAAATTGGTCTGAAGTCTGACCTTCAGCTTACTTGAGCAAAAATATTAACACCCAAATAAGAAGAAAGGGTGAGATAAGAAAAATAAATGGAATGCATTTAAAACTACTCCAACTTTGCCTCTTTAAACAGGCCTATTGCTCCTCCTCTCCCCACCAAGAGATGGAAAATAGATAAAGGAATAAATAATGACATTATCATCATTTCCTAAAGAATTTTTACCAATGTAAATTTGTCAGAAAGGAGACCAGAAAAGCTCAGAGGCAAGGGGTACACATTTGTAAAATCTGATGAATAAAATCGGTTGAAGATTATGAACATCAGCCGCTCATGAAATATCACATGGTATAAGGGGAAATGAGTTTCTATAAAGTTTGGTGTGGGATCCATTTAAGCCAGATCTTTCTAAGGATGAATTTCAGTCATGTCCAACTCTTGTGTCTAAAACCCCATTTGAGGTTTTCTTGGCAAAGATACTGGAGTGGTTTGCCATTTCCCTCTCCAGCTCATTTTACAGATGAGGAAACTGAGGCAACCTGGGTATAGTGACTCACCCAGGGTCACATGGCCAGCAAGTGTCTGATGCTGGATTTGAACTCATGAAGGTGAGTGTTCCTGACTCCAGACCCAGTACTCTATGCACTACAGTGCCTCCCAGCTGCCTCAGACTCAAAATGCCAAAGACCTTTCAACCTTTCCCTAGCAAGCTATTGTTTCCACTAGTGACAGAGAAGATAACACCATAGGTTGGGCATAATGAGTCCACATGAACATTTGGAGGACAGATAGCTCTAAATTTGCACATCTCACATTTCTTTTGAGATACTGCCATTCTGCTTTAGTCATAGAGCATAGAGCTTTCTTTGATACAGATACACTATGCTGGGCAGTCCTTTGCCCATGTCTGCTATGTCACATAGTCAATTCCAAAGTTCTTAAGAGAAACCTTAAGAGTGTCCTTGTCACTGCTTCTTCTGACTTCTATGTGAATACTTGCTATGTGTGTGTTCTCTGTAAAATAGTCTTTAGGCAAACATATGTTTGGCATTTGAACAACATGGCCTGTCCATCAGAGTTATGCCCTCTCCAGTAGAGTTTGAATGATTGGCAGTTTAGCTTGAGAAAGAACTTCAGTGTCTGGTACCTTATCTTGCCAGGTGATCTTCAGAATCTTCCTAAGTCAGTTCAAATAGAAGCGATTCAGTTTCCTGACATGGTGCTGGGAGACTGTCCAGGTTTCACAGGCATACAACAATGAGGTCAGCACAACAGCTCTGTAGACATTCAGTTTGGTAGGTAGTCCAATACTTCTCTCCCATACTTTCCTTTGGAGTCTCCCAAACACTGAGTTAGTTCTGGAAATTCGTGAGTCAACTTCATCATCTATGTGGACATCCCTAGAAAGGATATTCCTAAGGTAAATGAACTTATCCACAGTATTCAAAACTTTTCTTTTTTCCTGTTACTGATGGTTCCATGTATTGATGGTATGGTACTGGTTCCTGAAGCACCTGTGTTTTCTTTGTGTTAATTGTCAGGCCAAAATTAGCACAAGCAGCAGAGAAGCAATTCATACTTTGTTATATCTTGGCCTCAGAGGCTGCATTGAGTGCACAGTCATCTGCAAACAAAAAGTCATGCTCCAACTCTCCCTCTACTTTCATCTTGGCTTGTAGCCTTTTCAAGTTAAATAATTCACCATAACTGCAGCAGCTGACCTTGATGCCATTTTCATCCTCATTGAAGGCATCTAACAACATCACTGAGAAAGAACACCCGAGGTGCTCTTCAAAAAAGTTCAACCTAATAATTCACAGAGTAAACCACCTGAATGAAGAGGGGCTGTTGTGCAGACTATGGAGCTGGGCAATCAGTACGTTTGCTTTAGACAGCCTCAGAACTGGATGGGAGGAAGAGAGTGAATTGCATTGCATTTCTGAAATTGTATAGAATTTTCAATGACTCCGAGCCTCTCTCTGACATAAAAGTTCACCTCTTTAAAACTATTATCCTTCTGGTAATACTACATTGCTACAAGTCATGGAATACCACAATCTCCCAAGAATCAAATTTTCAAGTCACCCAAAAAGCCTAAACATGCTGCCTCAGGGACAGGGACAACCACAGAAGCTGACCTCAAAGAGCTGAATCCCTGGGAAAAACTGGGGATCACAAACCATAGAAACAGAACATGAGCTGTCCTTTCCCCAGGCAATGCTGAGAGACCGAAAGAAGACTGCCCTCCCAATGCCATTATAACCCTAGTGAAAAGTTGATGGGAAAGTACAAACCAGAGTCATGCCTGGCAGTGCTGTGATCCATGCCAGCTGATGGTGTGATCTCAGAGTCAGTGAAGTGCTGAAGGAGGCTGAAGACAATTAGCACCTCCCTTTAAGGTTGCTTTGGAGAGACAGCCAGCCACAGTGGATATAAAGTTGGTCTTAGGACCAGGAAGATCTGAATTCAGGTTCTACCGTTGACACATATTGGCTGCGTGATCTAGGGCAGGTCACAATCTCTCAGTTCTCTAGGTCATCTTCCTTAGAAGGGGCAAAGAACATTCTGACTTCCACTGATAGAGGGAGTTTCTTCAACTGGAAGTTCCCTTTATTAATGAAATAACAGCTCCAGTCCCTGTCCCTGAATGATGTGTCTCTGTATGAGGCCCTTGGGCTTATCAGCTTTGAAGACTCCCATCTTTCAACCCATGTTTAATTCCTCCATTTCCTTAACCCATGACCTGAATCAATTCCTAACCTTTTGTCAGGTAAGCATCTCTTCAATCTGAAGGGAAACTCATGGATTTTCTTCCTGCTATCTCATTGGATGGACATCTTCTAAATTATTCGAGACCATAACACTTCCACTTCTGCCTAACTACTACTGGATTTTGAGCTTGTAAGTAGAGATACGTGTCTATACCATATCTCAAAGTATACAATAAATTTGAAAATAAACCTACAAACTTTTAATTTTATCATGATAAGTCACTTGAAAAGTTAATATTCACTGATAAGCAAACTAAGAAAATAATGTTAATTTTTAGTGTAAATCAGTTTTATGATAAAGCTTTTATAATTTTATCTCGTACATGATTTTGAGTGATTCACCTCTGATGATATGAAATTCCCTTTTGCTATCTGTGTGCAGTCAGACCATTGTCGTGTTAAGGCAAAGAATAGATTTTGTGAAAAAAGATCAAAAATGATCGATGAAAAATATGGCTATAATTAAAATCACTTAACTCTGAAATGCTTAGACAAATTTTTGAAAGTTAAAAATGGTAAGGAGACAACCAGAATAACTGACAGTGCTCCATAGGTAACAAATCACCTTTCATCTTAAACCTTTCCCTTTTTTGCCGCATCTGTCTTCTGGCTCCCTCCCGATGCCACAGCTTTCCTGGCCACCGTTTATAGCACTTGGAGAGGAGTTGGAATCCTTCTTGTTGCCAATTGCTACATCCAGGATGTCCCTCCTCCACCATTGCTAAGTGACCTCTCCTCCTCTGAGGTTTATTCAATACCTATTTGCCACCCATGGCTGTTGTCTACCTACCCTCCCTTTCTCAGGAAGTCTCTCTTCTCCTCAGCTCCTTCGCTCAGACTAGGGGGACTTCAACATACATATTGCTCCTCCCTCAAACACCCTAACCTCCAAATTCCTCAACTTACCCATTTCACCTGAATTCCTCCTCCACACCCACAGCTACACACAGTAGCCATCGCTCACAACTGTTCCATGTCCATGTTCATGAATTCTGAAATCCCTTTGTCTGATTTTAATCTGTTATAATTCCACCTCTACTTCTGCTTTGCAGCCCCAAATCCCGTTCTTCATTCTCACAACTTCCAATCCCTCCACCCCTCAGTTCTTTCCCAAATCATTAGCCCTATACTGGCTATATGATCTTCCCTTCCCCATCTTGATTCCTTAGTGAAAAGTTCAACTCTACACTGTCCTCCTCTGTTGAGTTCCTTGCTCCATTATCATTTCAAAAATCTTGTCTTACCAAACCCCAACCTTGAATTACTCCCACCATTCATTGATCTCACTCCTACTTATAGGCTGTTGAATGAAGCTGAAGAAAATATTAAAACTGCACTGACTAGGACCAATGCAAATTTCTGTTATATAATCTCAACTAGGCCCTCACTTTGGCGAGGCAATCCTTTGACACCACCCTAATCAGTTCACTTTCTAACTCACCACAACACCACTTCCAATCTTTTTCATTCCTCCTCAAACCTCCCATAGCTCCCTCCCTCCCCCATACTCTCAGTTAAGAACTCTGCCTCTTATTTTATTAAAAACATCGAGACCATTCATCAAGAGGTCCCTCTTCTGACATCATTCAGGTACCTACTTCTATCATCTCCTCCAGCCCTATTTCACATGAAGAAGTAATCCTTCTTGCTAAGAAAAACCTCTGTATATGAACACATGATCATACTCCATGACATCATTTCCAGCAGACTGCACCCATAGCATTCCCACTTCCTTACTAACTTTACATTTCTCCTTGTCTACCAGCTGCTTCCCTACTGCCTACAAAAATGACCATGTCTCTCTTAGCCTCAAAAACCCCCTCACTTGACCTTTCTCTTTTATGCTAGCTAGTGTCCTAGATCTCTCCTCCCTCCTTGAGATAGTTATGTACAATGCTCTCTCCAAAGTTATCAATGATCTCTTAATAGCTGGTTTTAATGGCCTTTCCTCAGTCTTCATCCATCTTGACCTCTCTGCGGTCTGACACTGACGATTACATTTTTGTCCTTGATACTTTTCTTGATGGTTTTTTGGGACATTGCTCTCTCCTGGTTCTCCTACAGGTCCAACCACTCTTCAGGCTTGTTAACTGGATCTTAACACAGGTTATGCCCTCAGATGATAGGTATCCCCCAAGTCTCTTTCCTTGGTCCTCTTCTCTCCTTCTATACTATTTGACTTGCTGACCTCATCAGATACCATGGATTCAATTATCATGTCTAGCAGATTATTTCTGGATTTATTTGTCCAGCCCTAACCTCTCTGCTGATCTCCAGTCTTGCATTTTACAAATGCTTATTAAATATCTCAAACATGATGTTCCATAAACCCCTTAAACTCTACTGAACCAAAACTGAACTCATCATGTTCTATATCAAACCCTTTCCCCTTCCTATAACTGTCAAAATACCACCATCCTTCTGTTATCAGATTGACAACCTAGGTGTCCTTCTATTTCACCACCCCATATCCAATCAATTGTCAAGTCCCATAATTCCTACCGATGTAATATCTCTCTTATCTTCTCCCTTCTATCCTCTGACATTGTCACCATCCTGGGGCAGGCTCCCAATCCCATTCCTGATCTACTGTAATAGCCTTCTAGTTTATCTCTCTGCCTCAGGTCTTTCCTCTCTCCAGTCCATTCTCCACTGAGCTGCTGAACTGGCCTCCCTTAAGCACAGATCTGACCATTTTACTCCCTTATTCAAAAAACTTCAATAACTCCCTATTACCTCACGATCAAACATAAAATCTTTGGCTTTTAAAGCCCTTCATAAACTGGCCCCTTCCTACCTTTCCAATCTTCTTACATCTTAATCCCTTCCATATGTTCTGTGATCCAGTGACATTGGTCTTCTGACTGTTCCTCACACAAGATATACCATCTCCCAACTCTTGAGCTATCTCTCATTCCTGGAACCTTTCTTCCTCCTCATCTCTACCTCCTGACTTCCTTCCCCATCTTCTTTCCAGCCCTAAGTCTCACCTGAAGTCCTTTCTTCTGAAAACAACCACCACCACTACCTTTCCCAGACCTCCTTAATCTTCATGTCTTCCTCTGAGGTGATCCCCATTTATTCTGTGTACATGTTTTTGTGTATTTATATGTATATATATATATATGTATATATATATATATATACACATATATGGAGAGAGAGAGACAGAGAGACAGAGACAGAGAGAGACAGAGACAGAAATGGAGAGAGAGAGAGAGAGAGAGAGAGAGAGAATAAATACATGGTTGTTTTTCATGCGTCTCCCTGCTCATTGACAGCAAGTTATTTGGATTTTTTTTTTTTTGGTTTAGTTTTGTTTTGCTTTTTGTTTCTTTGGTGGGTTTTGTTTCACTTTTCTTGGCACATAGTAGATCGTTAGTAATCACCCGTTAAGTGGTTGATTGATTGATTGCTTGGTTGTTGTCCTTCATTCTCAAAGAGGACCAAAATGACATCGCTATGCTAGAGTCAAGTTTCATTGTGTCCAGCTGTCGCTCATCAAAGCAATATGATCAGAATGCTCTACCACAGGTCGGGCACCTGTGTGAACTTGTTGACTAACGGTTGACTTACTGACCATAATAATTTGCTCTAGAAGTTTCACTACTGTAGGCTAATTGTCACAACAAGAAGACCAAAGAAGCCCAGAAAGTACCTTACAATCAATATATCAACATATTTACCATAATTCATCATCCCTCAGTGAGAACAAGACTTCCAGATGCATTGGAAGTAAAAGAAAAATGTCTCTAAAGTAATTTGGGAGATGTCTATGTGGAGTCAAACTAACAACAGTTTTGATATAGCCTTGAATGAAAAAAGTGAGTTTCATCGGTAAAAACTACTTCTTTCCTAATCATCAGAACTCCATCTTCTGTATTGCCTTCCTGCTGGTCAGCACCTGTTTTTGATGGGTCTCCTCGATGTTCTTTCAACTTGAAGAAACCCAAACTGGATTGTAAGAGAATCAGAGACAACTCTTCTACCTGCCAAATCCCTCTGAAGGTCTTTGGTTGATTTTTTATTCTCATTATTCGGCTCTTTTACAAAAATAGCTTGTCAGTTCTTTGTCCTGTTTCTTATTTTTGAATGCATATTCCTTTGAAGTTAATCTTGTTTCATTGTGGACTCAAATGATCCTTGAAATGCTTAGTTTCTCCACCTCAAGGGTGATTGAAGCATGTTCTTTAAAAGTCATAACTTTTGTACATTTCCTTAAAATAATAGCCATTCTTTAAAAAAAAATACAGAATTAAACATTTTTAAAAGAGAACAATGATGTATTGTGAACTGTGCAAAATTCAACACTCCATTGATACAGAACTAACTAAAAGTGAGGGAACCAATTCAATTTGCTTTTATCTTGTCAAGGTCTAACATTCTGAGACAGTTTAATATGAATAGTAGCCCACGCACCTGAGCATTGTGGTCACAAAATAAATATGATTGGAGCAAGACTTGTGATTTCATTTGTATAGATAACTGTCAAGTAAGAACTCCCTCTACCATGTAGGTTGATACCTCTTCAGCCTGTACTCAGAGTTGCCTAAAGTTCCACATCTAGTACATGTTAGAGGGAGAATTTGAACTCACATCTCCTTAACTTTGAGGCCACATCTCTTTCCACAATTATTGCTTGTCCCAAGTAATTCAGACAACCCTGTAGCTATGTTAGTAATACTGAAGTTATTCCTGGATGTCTCACCTAATCTTCATTTCTCTTCCTTGAAAGGAGGCACACTTGCTGTCAGGAAGCTATGTTAAAAATAACAATGAGTCAGTGAAAGAACTAATTGATTCAATCTTACAATTATAACTTCTCTTCCCCAGTAACAAAAGTCTTTAGTGTATTTATTGGGAAAGGTAGAAGAAATGTTATTTTTAATAGTACAGTCAGAGTTTTCCCCCCTGAACCAAGGAATCTTTTTCTAAAGTTACTTTTAAGATATAAAAACATCTTAGTGCAAAAGTAGAAAAATTTATGTATAGACAGAAAGGAAAACTTCCACTGGAAGTACTTCTGTCTAAAGAGACTGGCTAGACCAATGAGGAGATATTTTCCTTATGGTTCTTGGTGTTCAAAAAAGGAGTAATCACTTAGGTTTCTTAGATGAAAGAATATTTTATTCTGTAATTGGTCATTTGTATGATAAGCAAGCATACTTCTTTAATTATATTTCCAACTTGAAGAGTTTTTTTTAAAAGTTCTGAATACATTTAGGATACTGAAAAAAATCACATAAACTTTCACCATCAAAGTTATGTCTCAGCCTGGTATTAAATGAGATGAGCTACAACCATGCCTTCCTAGCTCTCTTTTCTCTCCTGATACTTATTTTAATAAATTTCTCACTGAATAAATCAAATGGAAGAGACAAGAAAATTAAGATAGTATCTTAGATGACTATTTTTGTTTAGGCCATAGTTATTGGAAAACAAAATGGCTATACATACTAAGTAGTCATTGGAAAGAGATTCTTTGAATTTTTTATTAAACTAAATAACTTTGATGCAAGGAAAGAGCCAGTGTAGCATAGTAGGTAGGGCTGACCTTAGCATCAAGGAAACTGAGGCTCCAGGCCTGCCTCCAGCACAGACTGTCTTTATGACTCTTGACAAGACATGATCCCTCACTATTCAGATGACTCTCTCAGCTAGAAATTTCAGGCATCTTACTGCTCTGCTTTTGTAGCTTAATCAATAAATAAACATTTATTAAGTCACTACAATGTGGCAGGCACTATGCTAAGCACTGAAGTTACAAAAAGAGAAAAGACAGTCCCTTCTCTCAAAGAGCTTACAATCTAAAGGGGCAGATTGCATGCTAACAAATACATACAAAGCAAGTTATATAAAGACTAAATAGGGAATAATTACCAAAAGGAAGGCATGAGGTGGTGGGGGAGGCTTCCTGTGGTTGGAATTTAAAGGAAGCTTTTATCAATGGACTTTCCTTATGACAATGAAATCACAAGTCCAGACAGAGAAAAAGATAAATATAGACATTTCTATCTATATTATATATGCACTCTCTCTCTCTCTCTCTTTCTCTCTCTCTCTTTCTCTCTCTCCACTACACGCACACACACACACACACACACACACACACACACACACACACACACATACACACACACATACACACACACACACACATTTATAGAGGATGTCCCAAAAGTCATAGTTCAGTTTTAAGCTTTAATCACTTAAAACTTCACAAAGATTTTTGGGGCACCCTATGTATGCAAGGTACAATGCTAGTTGCTAAAGGTACAAATTTTAAAAAAACAAACTAGTTTTTGCCCACATGGAGCTTATATTCTTTTGATGTTGGGGGTAGGATTTGACACGTAGACAGATAAGTATATGTCAGATTGGATTATGGTGGTGGAAAATGAAAGGTTCAAACCAAATGCTCCAGAAGCATTGGATAAGCTAGAGAACATCTGAGGTGTGGGGACTCTGTAATCATGGAAAGTTTCATGGAGGAGTTGGCACCTTAGCCAGTCCTTGAAGGAAGAAAAGCCTAGACCTGAACAGTGGAGATAGAAAGGGAGGACACTGCAGATGACAAGAAGAGTATGCATTTAATTCCTTGTGAAGACTCCTAGTAATCCACCTTCCCTTACAGGTTGCTATCCTAACTCACTACTTTTCTTGTTCACACAATGGAGTGTTACCGATTTGACACAGATTTCCTAGCTAGGTTCCAATAAAAGTACAAGTTTATTGAGAGAAATATCAGTCGCTGACCTACTCAAGAAGAAAAATAAATACCATTTTAGTGATCAATTACACTTAGTAAATAGACGAAGTTTAAAGACTGGCATAGAAGTGGGTTAGTTGTCTGAAGTGCCAGTAGCGCCACACTCAGGGAGCCACTGAAAGCTTTTGCCCATTCTTTGAACTGAACACAGATTGAAACTTGGAGTTGATTGTTCTGATTATCTTTCCCAAGAATGTGAATGCCACTGTGGCTTCCTTCTATAATTTTCTTGGTCTGCCCTGGAGTACAATTTATATTAGGCAAATAAGACTGATTGTATCCAAGCAGAATTAAAACTTCCTGAAAGACATAAATTATTGACCTAAGAGACAGAAGACTTTTTTATGCAATGAGAATTAAAACTCCCACAATAGGCATGAATTAGTAGGTTGAAATAGGTCACGTGGAATATATAGGCTTAGAAAGGTCATGATGGCTGCCTTCAAGGATTTAAAGAGCTATCAGGTTGGAAAAGGGACTCAACTTGTTTTGTTTACTCCCAAAGGTCAAGACTAGAAGAAATGGTGGAAGCTGCAGAAAGGCAGATTTAAGCTCAATATAAAAGAAAAACTTTCTGATAATTAAACTTGAACAAAAATTTAATGGACCAACTCTGGAAGTAGTGAATTTCCAATCACTGGAAGTCTTAGGAGGTAGCTGGATGAGTAGTCAGTCAGTCAGTAAACATTTATTAAGTGCCTACTCTGTGCCAGGCACTGTATTAAGAAACAAGGAAAAGAACAATCCCTGCCTTCAAGGAACTTAAAGATCTAAAGGAAAAAGATGATGCACAAAAGGAATCTGAAAGGAAGGAGGAGAGGAAAGAAAGGTATGTAAGAGGGACAAGATAGAGTCCAATGTACCTGGTGGGAAATTAAAAGTTGGTCAGCCTAGGAGATTTCTTTCAATGGAGACTTTGGGAAGAATTTTTTTTCCTCCACCTTCTATTCCTCCAATCACAGCAGCAGAGGGTACTAAGGGTAGCAAAAAAAAGTTCTCTAACTCCAAGTAAAAGTGACAAATAACTAAAAAGTTGTTTAGTTTTACTGTCACTTTTGAATTACATTTTGTTACTTCTAACAATAGTGTTAGTTAAATCCCAAAACACACCCATTCCTACATCTCCAGTTACCAGAGTATATATTTTTCAACAACAATGCATCTATCTCCAGCATCAAAAAAATGTCACTCTCACAAAATCACAGGATTGACCATTTCTATACTGATTATAAATTATTTTATTTAATAAATACACAAGCCTAAAGAGTGTCTGTCCAATAGATATTCAGTAAGAAGAAGGAGAAATATCTACAGACCACTTACATGGTAGCAATAGGGACAAATTATGATTGTGGAACTATCCCAGCAATACTTGAAATATTTGTTTTGAAACAGATGACCCCTGAGGCCCAGCAAAATGAGTATATCCATTGACATTAGTGCTCTCTGCTTTTTGGAAGGCTCCTGAAAAGAAAAAAGAAAAAATCTTACAGATGAATACTTAATCTTGAAAGTCAAACAATCTGTGTCCAAGTGGAATCATTTAATATCTGGCTATCCTAAGAGGGAGTGACCCATGATGACATTTCATAATGAAGAAATTATGTTTCTTGAGTCATAGACCTTTTCAATCTAACTCCCCAAAATATGCCCAGGTTCTTAGCCAGGTAAAGAATTAAGAAAATTAGCATCAAGCCTATGCTTTCGTTTGTGTCTGCCAGCATGAATTAAAAGTTTGAGTGTCTAGGCCAAGTCCTAATTTAGCTTTCATCCGTTATCCATTCCCTCTAAGTGTTCTTTCCATTAGTGTTGATAATTTTCCATTTTGTGTACTGTCTCCATCAGTGAAGGACAGATACAACTTTGTAGATAAGTACATGATTATGTGCATTTTCTACATTTATTAAATATAGAATTACATGCCAGCTTGTTCTAGGTAACAAGTGCTACAAGAGGATCGAAGAAGGAGAGGAACACTGGGAAATGAAGACTTCTTCAAAGAGCTGAAAGTTGGTCTAGTGGGAGTCATGAAGGAAAGAGAAGGAGTTGAAATGAAGGGATCCTAGGCTGGGGGAGAAGAAATAGCAAAGGCATAGAGGCAAGAATGCACAGGACCCATGTGGGACCAATGAGTAAAATCTTCGCTCAAAGGCAATGTCTCTTAACATTTGTTCCACTTCCTCCTCTCAAACTCAGGACTTGAGTCTTGCTTAGCAGGCCTGTCATGGTGGCTTACCTCCTCCTTGATTTGTAACAGACTCTGCCAGAGACCTAATTCTACTCTCTCCTGGTTTCAGTGCATCCTTCTATAGGTTTGGTCAATAAAACTGGCATCCAATTAGGTCACCCTATTTTAGAATCTCCTTTGAGATCCAAACTTGAGCCTGGATGGAATTCAAAACACATAAAAATGTGGCTATCTTTAGAGCATTACTCATTTCTTCTTTTCTATCAGATCAACAGCCTGCTTAGTCAAACTGAGAAGAACCTGCTCTGTACTCCTCCTTTTCCTCTGCCCTGGGCTCTGAGGGCACATGGACAACTGATGTGCAGACCACATGTGTTCTAGTTCTCTTTCTTGAAGAATGTGTTCTTGATCTACTGGCTTGAGGCCTCTGAAGAGTCTAGAATGTTGTTGGTCTCTTTTACTTCGTTAACTTAAGTCATATTGTTCTAAAATGACTTTTATAATCCTCTACTTTTCTGCCTTTTTCATTGAAGTCACCAGTATAAAAAGAAATGCTGCCTTGATTAAGAGAATTACATTAAACTTTTCATACTACTTCTTCAACTTCTGCAAGAGATGTCTTCATAAGCTCCAGTCCCCTTTGTAGACTCTTATATCCATCCTGAGTATAGCAAGAAGACATGAACAAATATGATGAAATGACATTTTTTTTCACCTTTAGGTACACAGTGAAATTAACTCCATAAACTCCTTTATTTGTGGCTCTAAGGGAAACTTGTGAACCATGCTTCTATTTACCTGCATGGGAGCAGGTCAAGAGGAAGGATAATCATTCCCGTGAGTCAAATGTGCCTTTGAGCTACCTAGACTTATTTCCTTGGAAATATAAAATAAAAGATTTGAACTAATCTATCTCTAAGTTTCTTCTGGCTCTTAAATCCACAAGATCTTATTTTGGCATCTCAGAGTCATAGGATCCTATATCCAGGGCTGGAAAAGACTTCATAACCCACTATTCCAAGGCCTTTATTTTACAGATGAGGAAGTAGGGCTCAGGAAGTCAAGTAACATGACCAGGGTTACATGGACAGTGTCAGAGGTGGATTTAATGATACATACGACTCTAGAGAAAGTATTGTTTCCAAAAAAATTTAGAACAGGATGAGAGTACAGGAGAGATCAAATAAAACATGGTACTACACAAACTAACTGTGAGTTACAGCACTGAGGATCTGCATAAAAAGAGAACACAAATGTGGTAGAGGGAGTCCCTTCCATGGAGGTCCTCCAGCAAAGGCTGGGCTTACCAGTTACGTTACCATGGGGATTGTTGTTCATGTATGGCTTGGCTTCAAAGGTTCCTGAGGTCCTTGCCAATCCTCAAAATCTGTGAGTCTAAAACTAATATATTAACTTCATTCTCAAGTCTGACTATAACTTCTGGCTCTGTTTTTTCTTGAAGTCCAGACTAAATCACAATCCTTAATTTTCTCATTTTTCTGTGTGTAGAATTTAGTATTTTAGATGTAAACATGACTGAGAATGAACTAGATAAGGGATTCAGTGAGCTCATTTGGTAAACACACAGAGCTCCTGAGGGATCTCAGGAGTTAAAAGTCACCTTTTAGATATGCCAAGGATGCAGAAACAACGGCATATTCCCAACTGTGACCACCTGTATCTCCAACATTCACATCACAGTTCACTGTAGGCTTCTCACATTGGTTGTAGAGCAGTAACAGCTTCTCTATAAGTGTATCCAGATTTTTATTTTAAAATATTTTTAGTTTAAAATTTTTAAGGTGTTATATGTGAATAATAATAGATGAATGATATTCTTAGTTTCTTGCATTTAATTTATTTTGTGTCAGAGCAACACAATGAATGAAAGACTTTAAGGAAGATAAACTAAAAAGAATGGTTTTTAAAATGAACATGCCCAGAACTTCTCCATCCAGGTGAGCATTTTTACCTTCAAAGTCCTCAGTCACCTTGGAAGGCTAGTATCCAATGATGTTGAGATTGCGTAAAGCTTTTATAGGTCTCTTATTTTGACATCGTCTTTATAGCTGTCATCACATTCTTTTGAATAGACTTCAAGGTGAAAAGAAAGAAGCCAATCATTCACCACAACAGACAACTCTTGGGTGACCCACCCATCATCTCTCAACACCTCAGAGTTTCTACATAATAAGCCTGATGGAAGGCTGGACTTTGTGAAATGAATTCTGCATAAACAATTACATTGATTTCAAAAAGACAGAGACTTCACTTGCAAATCTGATGGGCTCATTTTCTTGGATACCAAGAATACTGAAGTTTTCAGCCATAAACTCTGCTGCTTTGTCTACAGGCAATTGGAAACAAAAATATCAGAGTCTGTGATTGATTTATGTTTGTTTTCTTAAAAAATATATATTTTGTCCAATTTCCGTGAAAAATCTGAACAACTGTCTTTTCTCTTGTTCATTATCCAAATTGTATAACAAGATTGTTGATAGATTCTTTTCTTGTTCCTCTTCCTTCAAAATGTCCCTTTATCTAAAGTTAACCCTGAGGCCATTATTTCGAGAGTTAAGCCATCAATTAGAACAATGCAGATGTCTCCTGTCCGCCATGCTTCACATGAAGACGTTTCCTACGTTGTTACCTTTTGGATCAGTCAAGAAATCTTGCTCTTGGCATTACTTTGTCCCTATAAACTTTCTAAATCTATTCAAAGGAAGTCCCTTTGGCCTTCTCAATGTCATTTTCCTCTTTGTAAAATGGAGTTAACAGTAGTACTTCTAGTACTTCTTATCACAAGTTGCTGTCAAGCTCAATTGAAATACTGTATATAAAGTGTTTAGCACACTTTAAAGTACTACGTGAATATAAGGATTTTATTATTATTATTATTTATTGTTATTATTTTAGATTTACCTTTACAAGAAATTTGGTATTGCTTTTTCGTCTGTGGGAAAGGGTCACCAGTGCTCAACCTGACACATTCACTGAACCGCAGGCATGAGCAATATTGGCCTACTCTGAACCCAGCTGCTGTATGTAGAAATGGAACGTGGCTAGAGCTCAGCCTTCCCCCACCATCCATTCCCCAATGCACACAGAAAATAGCACGCAGCCCAGCCTTCTCCATCAGACGGTGCCTTCTCATTGGCTTGAAGATAAGTGTTCATCTTCATACCTGAGACCTAAGAAATACAAATCTGAATACTTTAGCAATAAAGCAATAGTATGGCAGAAAATTGGGCAGCAGTCAGAAAGAGATTGGATAGACCCTCCTGGGTTTTCTGTTTGCTTTTTGTGTTTCATTTGTTCAAATTTTTGCATCAACAATGAAGCAATAAAATAGTAACTCCCTTAGTAACTCAGGGAGCCAAGACAGTTCTTTTATAATGCAGAATTAATGTTTAAATAAGCACCTATTAAATATGTACTACATGTATGCAGAAACATATGTATGCACAAAGTTGGAGGTATGTGAGAAGATACAAATTTTATGTACAAATACGTAAGAAACAAATAAGACTTTACCTCTATTTTCAAAGACCTCATGAATTAGTTGTCAAGACATGACATTTCTGTGACTTTCTAATCAATTGAATAATTGTGTAAATGAGGTTATTGACTCACATTGGAGCAGCAGTCTGGGTTCCTGCTAGGAATGCAGTCAAGTCAGATGTCAATAAACCACATAGAGCAGGTGATCTCATAAAGTTGTTCCCAGTCAGTCCTCTTAGTGTACAATCATATGAATGTGTGAGTCTTAATAGGAATTAAATTGATTTTTTTTTAATGTGAATAGAAAATTGACATGTGTTTGGTCACACTCTGCTGCTCAGTCTATGATTATTTTGGGATATTTTCACCTTTCTCTGCATTCCTGAAGTTGTTGCACTTGTTTTGGAATAAAAATTAGGGCAGGATCCACATGACCCATACAACTAGGTGAACAGAAAAAAATTCAGTTAAACATATTTGCTTTTGTTCTACATAATGTTTGACTGAATTAACAGGTTGTGTTGGTATTATTTGTACACAAACTGTAATTTTGTGATTTTAATTATTCTACATCATATTTTTTAATGAATTATTCTTTGTGGTAGCAATATGGTGACATTTTTAGTCTATTCTTCAAATACAGTTATTCTCTATGACTACACTTGCCTTTAAGAGATGTAACTCAATTCTGCAAGTTTTTATTTAGCATGTCATGTTTGCATAATCCTATTCTGGTGCTGGAGGTACAGAGACAAAAATTAATTCATCCTTTGTGCTTAGGGAGCTTAATTTTCCAAAGAGGAGATACAAAATGTATACAGCTAAGTGAATTTCAGACATATCTATTACAATGTGAGCTTCTTGAGGGCAGGGATGGATTTTGCCTTTGTAGCCCTAGCTTTTAGCACAGCACCTGTAACTGATACAGTAAGTGTTTAATAAATTCTTGGTTACTGGTTGTCTTCATGGAGGAGGAGATCCTACTGTAGCTCCCAGTCTTGAAGCAAGATAATGATTCTAAGAAGTGGGGGATGAGAAGATTGTATATTCTGGGAATGGAGAATGGACTGTGAAAATCTATAGAAGTATTTAGGGGATCCTAGAAGATAAAACATTGGATTAGCCTGAAAAGGTGCTTTTAGATTACATAACTCAACCAGGTAACCAGCTGGTTACAGTGGAAGTGTCATTTCAAATGCAGCGTAGTAGGGTCAATTGGGTGAATTGGGTATCCAAAAGTCCAGGGTTCAAATCCTGCCTCTCCTACTAGCTGTATGATTGAGTAATTAGACAATCCACTCAATCTCTTTGGGTCTGTTTCTACATCAGTAAAATGCGGAGTTGTACCATCTGACATTCTAGCTCTAAATCTATGACCCTAGGATCCCGTGGCTGTTTCATCTTATTATAAAAGAGGACCGCTCCCCTAAAGAATGATAAGACAGCACAGTCACAATGACTTTGCTGCTGCTGTTGTTCAGTCACTCTGTTGTGACCCTATGCGCCAGTGCACACCAGTGCTGTCCATGGGGTTTTCTTGGCAAAGATACTGGACCGTTTTGCCATTTCCTTCTCCAGGGCATCCAGTGGATCCTTTAGTCAGGCAATCAGAGATTAAGTGATTTGCCCAGAGTCACACAGCTAGAAAGTGTCTGAAGCTAGATTTGAACTCAGGTCTTCCTGTCTCCAGGCCCAGTGCTCTATACACGGCACCAACCAATTGCCTCTATAAACACTTACTATTTGGGGGGAAAAAAAAAATCAGTGTTTCAGATTCTGAAATGTGAGCTGCTGCTTCTCCTTCTATAAGATCTTTGACATATGTAGCTGTCTCTTGAAAGATTTTTTTATAGAGACTATATGTACACATATGTATATATGTGTGTGTGTGTGTGTGTGTGTCCATATACATCCAGAGGGGGAGAGAGAATGAGAATCAAGATGGTTCAATTAGTTACATATCATTTGAACACTTGAAGCTTGTGACTTTGTCAATGTGGGTATGCTGGATCATAACCCTTCTCAATTAAATAAATGATAGAAAGTTGCTGGGACCTAAAATTTCGTTACCTTATATTCAACAGATTGATGAGTCTTTGTTAGCTAGGTTAGTTTCCAAATGGCAGAAACACTTGAATAAGATGCCATGGAAATATTTCCTCTTTAAGATAATGCAATAATTCAATAAATAGGAGCTACATTTATCTAAACAAGACTGTAATCTTCCTGAGATGTGTTAGAAAAGTGGATAAAACTTTATCCAAGGCTTTTGCTTCAGAAAAGGGAAATTAACATTATGATACCTTTTATTAATACCAATATTTCATCTGGATTTTGTTACTTTGATGGGCCTATGATATTGGTGTTGTAAGTACTATCCCCAGTGGTACAAAGCCCATGCCACCCGTAGCTTCAGAATGTGTCCATGCCTTCTCATCTTTGGAGATTCTTATCCATCTGTGGGCAAGTCTGTAATTCCATTGACAGGTTGAACTCCCAGGGAAGAATCGATATACCAGAAATAATAATACATTATATAATGCTTACTATGGGCCATACCCTTTACTAAGTGCTTTACAATCATCTCATTTGACCTTCATGACCACCCTGGGAGAGAGATACTGTTACGATCCCCATTTTACAGATGAAGAAACTGAGGCACACAGAGATTAGAGTCACATAGCTAGTAAGTATCTGAATTTGAATTCAGGTCTACCCTAGGCCCTGCACTCTATCCACTTTGACACCTAACTGATGATGATCTTAAATAGTTGCCTGGGAAAGTGATGAGTTAAGTGACTTGTCCAGGTGCATGCAGCCAGTGTTTGTCAGAAATGGGTCTTGATTTGAACCCAGGAGTTCCAAGATCATGTCTCCAACTTTGCTGCCTTTCCATATTCTCTTGATCACATCTTCCTATAAAACCTGCAATCAAGGTGCTAAAGGTTTTCCTCTAAGTCTTTTAACAATTTCAAGTGTAAAATCCAAATGTATTGAGGGGGAAAAATGTAGGACTTAGATTCAGGCAACCTGAGTTCAAATTCCACTTGATATGAGCTACGTGATCAGGAGCATCAGCTAATAAGTTAGAGCTCCTGATTGGTTTTAACGAGAATGATACTCTCACTGCCTCCCTCAGAGGTCTGTCAGAAAAGAGCTTTTCAAACTTTAAAGTATTATAGAAATGTGAGGTCTTTTTGTCCTTTTTTTTAAACCTAGACCCGTAATTTGATTGGTGTAGGGTAGTTGTAGCCTGCATGCTTTTTCCAGTTGTGCACTCCAAGGAGCAAAAAGCTTTGAGAATATCACCTCCCCATATTTATGTTGACTTTTCTATAAATTACATGCATATGCTACTATATTCATTATAAAACGTACACTGAAAATAGAAGTTTTTAAAGGATGAAATCATAGTGGATCATAGAGTCACTAGGAAGTCATTAGAGTTTATTGAATGGGGTGGGTGATAGGGGGTAGGGGGTACATGATCAAATCTCAGTTTTAGGAAAAATCATTTTGGCTGCTGTTTAGAAGATGGGCTGAAGAGGGGACAGACTTCAAACAGGAAGATAAATTAGAAGGTTATTGCAATAGTCACCTGAAAGGTAATCATGGTCCAACTAGGGTGGTGAGTATGAGTAGATGTGGGGGAGATGTGGGGGCAGAAATGGCCAAATTTGCTAACTGATTGGATAAGACTAGGTATGGTGAGAAGCTCCAAAGTTGGTCATAGCAGGTAGGGTAGAAGGTGACCTTTCTCATCCCAGTTGTTCACTCACACACCCCCTTGGAATCAAGCCACAGCCTTTCCCAGGGCTCCCTGGCCCAACACCCTCACCCACACTCCCTCACAATACAGGGAACTCCTAGTGTGGAAATCCCCTCCACCAATACAGATCCCCAAATCATGTGTACTTAGGCTCTAAAAGAGTTACCCAAGTCACTAAGAAGGTAAGGAAGTGTCCAGTGGGAGTATGTAGATGTCAGAAGTAGGACTGGAATGCAAGTTTTCCTGACTCCAAGGCCATCCCTCTATTCACTACCCGCCCCCTGCCCCTGCCGTGTGCCCCTAGAACATGAATTAATTCTTGAACAGCTGTTGCTCATTTTAGGTTGCAGGAGTCAGACCCTGGAAGGGCAGAAGGGAGAGACTTGTGTCTTGAGGCTTTTCAGACTGAATCACATTAATGCATACCATCAGATAACTGGATGTACCAGATCTCATTTTCTTCCAGGACTCACTTTTTCTTAAACCTGTGTAGGCAGAGCCACGCTCTTTGGTCATTCTCTCTCCCAGTTCTGGCCCAAAGCCTGATGTTGCTAGGCTGCTGAGCTGCAGCCATCCTTCTCTGGTTTGGAGATTGCCTGGTGAAGGGTCCCAGTCCCCAGACTGATAGAATCTTCTCCCCACAGGCAGGCAGCCACATCCAGACGTTGATGGGCTCACAGAGCCTCCAACATCGGAGTCGGGAGCAGCAGCCGTACGAGGGCAATGTCAACAAAGTGACGATCCAGCAGTTTCAATCGCCATTGCCCATTCAGATCCCCTCCTCACAAGCTTCTAGGGGACCTCAGCCTGGACGGTGCTTAATTCAAACTAAAGGGCAGAGGAGTATGGACGGGTACCCAGAGCAGGTGAGTCGCCGTTTTCCCAACACCCTCAGAATCCACCCTGAGCCCACTGTTTTCCTTCTCCTTCCTATATGGCTCATTTCAGTTCCCGACCCCCCAAGTGAGAGGTTGTAGAAACTAAAAGTGTAATTAAGCCCATGGTGTTTCTTTGGGACCAGTGATGGCTGTTGCGAGGCAGCCCATTGCTGTGGGAAGAGAGCTTGGCTTAGGACTTGGTTCGGAATCCCAGCTTTGATCCTTCCTGGCTGGGTGACCAGAGCGAGCCACCTCAGCTCCCCAAGTGTCCTTCCTCCTCAGTCATCAAAGAGAGAGGACAATACGCTTCCTTCACAGGATGGCATGGAGAAAACAGAGCAGAACATGTAAGTGTGAACTGTGATTAGTGCCCCAGCTGCAAGATGAGGCCCTTTTACCCAGGGAGCCCATTACACAGAAGGAAAAAACTGAGGGCATGTGAAGGCAGCCTGTCTACAGGCAAATTTCTTTAAAAAGACTTTAAAATATGTTCATTCTGATGTTGTGTGTGTGTAATACACACCAAGAGAGGCTGCCTGACCAACAGAGCCTCTGCCCTTGGGGGGTGGGTGGCCTGGAAGCCCTGGGTTCTGATGCCGACTTATTCTAGGCTGGGGCAGGTGGCTGAACCTTGAGATTCTTCCAGCAGCCCCAGGGGGCTCACCTCCATGTCCTCAGGGATTGTGGTCTGCATCGGTAAAGAGAGTTCCCCCAACATTCCCCCAACAACCTGATGCACACTCATGAATCCTTATAGCATTTGTGAACATGTGTGCATCTATACATTCTCATCCTTACTTCATTGTCAATACTTGAGAGAGTTGGCAATCCCATCCCTGTTGGCACTCCTGAGGTGCAGATCACAGCCCATCAGCACCTTCTCTCTTGGGTGATTTTGATCCTTATCCCCCTCTCAGCACTCCCTCGAGGCTCTATCTGTGCATTGTGACAAAGGCCTTCTCAAGTGTTCTCATCCCCCACGGGTACCAGTGGAGCCTCCTCCCTGTCACTTTGCTTTAAATGAGCAAGGTTTTACACACATACGCATGTGTACATTATGCAAGCACACCAGTGTGCCATACATGTGTGCTATATGTCCATACATACACACATGCATGGACACACAGGTGTATGTACATATACATTGCTACACTACATGCATGCATGTATGTGCATGCATAGCTACTCCCCCTCCCCCAGCACATGTTCTGTAAATGGCAAACCTTTCCCCCCAGGGTTAGGCACTATTTAGCAGAGCACCTGGAGATTTCGAAGCTGGAAATGTACAACAAATAATGTCCCCTTTTTTCAACAGGTAAAAAGGTGGGAGGAAAACCCTGATCACTGTATGCTATGAATATTCAGAAACCACACAGAATAATTAAAAGGGAAAGTTCTCTTCTACTCTGCCCTTTCCATTACTCTCAATATAATAAGACAAAATGGACCAAACAGTCTGCCTTGTTTTAGGACCAGTATCCTGAACAGGATTATCTTCCCTTCTGGATGAAAAAGCAAGGAATCAGAATGTTATTGTTCTAATAAAAATTAATCTGTCCCCTTTCATAATTTAGACTTGTTCCTATTGTCATTAAGCAAGCTTTCATAGAGTTTATTAACCATGATATTTCTTTGACATCAAAGTTTTTCTGTCTTACTGTTACTTGGCTAAAATTTTACTTATCTTCTCACCACATTTTTAAGTACATCAGACACAATTGTCCCTATTTTTAAATGCATTCATGTATCAAAATATTTATTTGATTCCTAGCTATTTTAAGCATCATTCTGGATGACCTCATAGGAACTTTTTTTTTTTCATATTCTGGTCTGATCTTTGGTCTTTAGGATATAAAACATGCCAGTGCTTCTAATCTGATTTTTTCCCTTAGGGAATCTGTATAGTTATTAAACTTTGTGCCACTTATTATCAATGTGCACAGCTTTAAAACATTCTATCAAAGACACCACGGTCCTCCCAGCCATCCAGGCTCGTGGCTTCACAATCATCATGGGTTCTTCACTCCAAATGTCAGATAAATTGTCAAGTCT
The DNA here is from genome assembly GCA_028646515.1 of Pseudochirops corinnae. Lineage (NCBI taxonomy): Eukaryota > Metazoa > Chordata > Mammalia > Diprotodontia > Pseudocheiridae > Pseudochirops > Pseudochirops corinnae. Next base: position 357,261,372 of record CM053586.1, read on the forward strand.
TTTCTAGTCTCCCTCCAGAACATTTCTCACATCTGTCCCCTTCCTTCTACTGGCATGGCCACCATCCTCAGTGAAGTCTTTATTGCCTCTTATTTATAGAATGGTAGTGGCCTCCTACTTGGTCTTCCTGCCTCTGGTCTCTGCCCTTTCCAGTCTATCCTCCATCCTGCCACCAACATGATATTGGGAAAGCTCAGATCTGTCCTCACTGCTCAAGACCAGGGACTCCTTATTCCTTCTAGGATCAAGTATTAATGGCTTTGTTCAGCATTTAAAGGTCTTTATAACTATCTCCAGCCTACCTTTCTATGCTTATTATATATTAGTCCCTTTTACAATGGAGTCTAACTGGCCTGTTTCATGTTCCTTGTGCTTGACCCTCCATTTCTGATCCCACGCCCCAGGCCTGGAATGTGCTTTCTTTACCTCCCCTTCTAAATACTAACTTTCCTTCAAAGCTCAGCTTAAGTGTCACTTTTCCTGATTCTCTTATTGAAGTTACTGAGTGTTTATTTTGTATTTGTGCTGCATTTACTTATTTAGGAAAGCTAAGTGCCCTGGGCTTGTCTCCTTCCCTTTGGATTCTGCCTTTTTTGTCATTCTCCAAGGCAGAAAAAAGCAACAGTTGGCTATTCCTTCCTTCCTCCCAGCCTGCCTTCCTGCTTTCCTTCTCTACCCTCCCCATGTCCACATAGGGTATCATACCCTTACCTGTGGGTGCTCTGCCCAAAGGAATATAAATTTTGATCACTGAAACCTCACAAGATATCTTAGGATTTATGAGCCAGATTTCTTTTTGAAGGACTATGTCTTAAATCCGAATCACTCTGGCTGTCATTGACTGCCCAAGGTCCCAGCCTAAGCCTCACTTGGTCATTCTTTGGGTTCTGATGGCTCAGAGTGAGTGTAAATAGCAATTGTTTCTGTTTTGTCCAGAAACCCTGAAGGTCTTCCCTTCCCAGAATGGTATTTTTTAACTAGGTAAAAGAGGCTGTTCTTTCTTTCATTTTTTATCTAGCCTTAATCACTGAATGAGCGTTGTCTCAGACAAACTGAGACTCAGGAAAGACCTTAGTTTTAAAAAGCCAAGGTCTCCCACTGTATCAGGTCATCTCCATTTATCCTGTTCTATATCTGGCCACTGGACCCAGATGGCTCTGGAGGAAAAAGTGAGACTGGTGACTCTGCACAGCCCTGCCTCCCTTAAAGCCAATTCACTTTCAAGTCAAGACTTTCCCTTCCAGATGTCATGGTCCTCTTCAAGAGTGAGGACAATCACAATAACCAGCCTTTTGTCTTTCTCCAAGGCAGGAAAAGTGGAAACAAAAGGAATTCCTCCTCCTCTCTGTGGTCCCTTATCTCCTGCCCATTGGCTCCAATCAACATCTCCCTTCTTTGGATCATTTTTCCTTTGACACAGCTTTTTTTTTGGTTGTTCTCAGCATTCCTTTCAGGACTGTGTAATGCTTTTGTAATTATGACCCATGACCTTTTTCTGATTCTATCTTATCCCCAGGTCTTTTAAAAGTTTACATCCCTTGACGTGTTTCTTGTACAGTCATGATGATTCGCCTTTTCTCTTCCCCCCAGCCATTGGTTTCTCCTTCCCTTTCCTCTAAAGTTCAGGACCCACCTTTGGAGGTATCCCAAGAAATCCACTCCCCAGGACCAAAGGAGGAAAGTATGACAAGTGAAAGACAAGGATGGTAAAACAGAAGAAAGTAGGAAGGGAAAGAAGTTGTAGTTAAATTTCCCCAAACCATCCCTAGTATACTACTGTAAGTCAGGTGAAGGCTATGTTATTACACTAATGTGAATGGCATAATAGTTCACCTGGAAATATATTCTTTTCATTCTGATTGTTATTTTCCATAATTTATAATGCCTTTGAAAGGTTTCTCCTCACTAAGATTCAGACTGTCCAAGCCGGGAGGTGACCTGGTGGAGAGAGGCCATATTTGGGCTAGATGGTTGTTCATCCTAAACCTTAAATCTATACTCAGAAATCATTTACTAATGGCTGTACTATAAAGATTATATCAATGGGGAATTCTTCACCTCCAAATATTAAGTGAACTATTTATGAAACAAATAGGATTGATGAATATGGAAGTAAGGTTATTCCTTTAATACCATAAGACCTTATTGATTTCCATTGTATAAAGCATATTCTTGGGTTCAAAGTCATGGCCAGAACATATGCTTTGCTGGAAGAGGCTCTGAGACCTTGACCACCACCACCCCATTCAGATTGCCTCTTGTCCTGTGGGACTCTTGTCCACAGCCTCCAAAGTACATCACAGAAGGTCCCACATATATGGTAGACCTTCCTTGCTTTCACATGACATTGGATGGGTCCCCAGAGGATTCTGGCTGCCTAGGAGTCATCCCCAGCCCCTCTTCTCTTCCTTGATGACATCTTTGACTCAAGTTCATCAAAATTCTTCATGTTTTATGTTGCAACCTGCTTATGTTGCCTTCTGTATAAACTCATTGTTAATTCTTCAAAGACTAGCATATCCCATGTTTTGCACTTATAGCCAGATCCATAAACTGTTGCTATTAAAAATATGAACTTCTGAGCTTGGGGGTTTAAAGAGCTTGACAGTCTCCCAAAGGCAATGAAACCCACTCTCTTCCCCCAATTCATCACCCATTGCCCAGCTATATGCTTCATCCCAGACTCAGATACTGACTATATCTGTTCATCCCAACATAGTGAAACCTAGGTGACAGATATTCTTCATTCATTTGGTCTTTTCTGTGTGAATGCACTGAGTTTGATAACTGCATTTTAATTTTAGCTAACTGCTAATAGCAGGCAGTGTTTTCTGACTGACTCACTATATAAATATTTTCAGCCTAATTTAAACCCAAAATGAAGTAAGTAGAAAAGCCTAATATTTTAGAAATATTCCCCTACTCTATATATATTGGGAATGAATTCAATGTTATGTGAAGAATTTTTAATATTTAAAAAGAATATGAACTTACGTGAAAGGGGATTGCAATGATTTGAAAAAAACAATATTTTAGATATTTTATTACCTTCTCATATCTTTTAACTTAGTTTTGTGTGAGAATAGAAAAGAATCCTGGCCTTGGATTTAGTATCAGTGGTGGAATTAGTGGACAAGGAAATCCATTCAAACCTTCTGACAAGGTAAGAAATGCATTTTTTCATTGACCATTAATGACAGAAAACTTCCTCTTATGAATGTTAACTGAAACCTCTTTAAAAAGGCATTTTATCCTTTTTAATAAAGTCTGCAACTTTGAAACAAGTTATACATTTATTCATCAGTAAGAAAACTGCATTATGTTGCTTTAAGATTTGCTGGCATGAAAGTAGCAAAAACAGATTTGAACATTACAATTATAAGAAATAGATCTCACAAAAACCTTATCCCTGCTATATAACTAGATTGTTTTGTTTTTTTTTTAAGAAAGCACAGTTTCCAACTCACAGAGTATTGGGTTACAGAAGCTAGTAAGTAACTTGTTTGGAATTTGAAATACATTTTCCCATAGAAGCAATGTTATACAATGAGATTCAGTTCCAATAATACCTATATTGTCCCAGAAGCATGAAGACACCATCATGGATAGCAAGGTTCCTAGGGGAAGATGTCCACCTGGGATGCCAGGAACACATTTCTCCCCTACTGTAACCACAGGAACCAGCTCTCCTCTCTGTCTTCCCTCACCTGCCTACTCAGCAATGGGTTCAAGAATTCTTCAAACCAGTAGTGATAAACTCCTGAAGTCCCATCAGAGTAGGGAATGAATGGGGTGAGACAGAGAATGGAAAAGAGTTTAGTGGGAACTCTAGAGTAAAAAGCAGGATGAAATGGAGATAAAAAGAGCTAATCTGGGGCCAAAGATGGGCAGGGATGATAAGGGGTAAGTGGGGATAAAATGGCATTTAGTAATTCCTTTTCACTTTCCCTCTCTTTTAAGCACATCAATACAAGGAAAAACAGAGTGAGGGTGGGGAGAGGGTGTAGTATTTATCACCCCTCCCCTTCAACTCAGAAGCAAATAAGTAGACCAATAACTAAGGAGGAACAACTTGAGCTTTGTCTCAGGATGCTGGAATTTAGGAAATGCTGACAGCACTTGAACCCCAGCATTTAGAAACAACTGAGCTTAGCAAATAGAAGGAATAATTACTTTTAAATTGAGAAGCTATCAGATTATTTTATTCACATACACACACATCATAACTTTTAACTGGGTGATCTGTCTCTGCCCTGCCCTGTTCCCTTCCCAATCCTCAGCAGCCTCCTCATTGACAGTCTTATATAATAGTGTTTCTTCTTTCCACAGGGCCTTGCATCCCAGGGTCTCCTGTCTACTGCCTACTGAATTTGTCTTAGACAATTAATCTGAGGTTGTGACCAGGCACATTTTGCATCCCTTAGTCCAAGTGTATTTCAAGTTCCTTGTCCCAAGTGGGATAATAGCAGTTTCATATGTAATCCAAGCAGTAGTTATGGATAATTTGCAAATACAAAAGTTACAAAAGTTGTCACTAGCTCCAATTTAAAATGCTTTTGAAGATGCCGTGTATTTAAGGAACTCTTTAAGGTTCCTACCCTCTGGTGCTATGATTTCAGGAAGACAGAAATCATCATTGTATTTTTAGCAAATTAGTAAAATCCAGAGTTTTAAAATTCAGAGTTGTCAGAAACATTCACAAAAAAGGACTACGTTTCTTTTTTAATTGTTTTGAGCATCTCAATGTGATCTCCCTCATCTTCATAGCTCCCCTTCCACCATAGCCTGTCACCACTTCTTATCTCTCTACTGAGATTTCTAGTCCCAGTTGTGGTGAGAAACTGATCATTATGGAAATATCTAAGAAATGCAAGAAAATGGTATTGGTTCTTTACTCTCTCTGAACAGCAGACACATCTTGTCATTTTATCTTTTTTCTCTCTTCTTTTTTTCCTAAAAAAATAGAGAAGAGAGATGAAAGTGTGCTTCATGTCCTCAATTTGATTGGAAAATTTTCTATGCAGAATGAACAAAAGACCTAATGGAAAAGATGTCTGTGAATGCTAGTGTGGTTCCACTTTAGTATTACTTTCAACTACAAGGTTCAATATAGTTGAAGGCTTCTAATGTTACCCCAAAAAATCACCCTTTATTCCTTCCTCAGTGATAAATATAAGCATTTTTACAAATGTTATATAATTATATATTTACAAATTCTATAAACTTCTAATGAGATAACTTATTTCTTGTAATTTATTTTGATTAAATGTCATGACATAGAATTGCATTTCTATATGACCATGGGAAAAACCACGCCCTAAGAAACAACAGAGCCCTTTACAAATGTAAATATATATTTCTAGTATTGCCAAGTTGAAGTGAAAGTTCCCAATTTACAGAAAATAATTAGGAATTCTCCTATTTGCCACTTTTGGACTGAATGTAAGCATATCATCAATGTGCCGCTATTGATGGCAGTGGAATAACGGAAGAGGCCAAATGGTGCCATTTCAGTGATGGGCATCCATGGAGGAAGGGCTTCATCTCTGGAGAGGTCAGTTGGGGGCATGTGGCCCGACTTCTCTACTTTACTGCAGGTTTAGAATATGGTCCTAGGACTATATTTACTGAACCAGAGTAACAAGTAGAAAAGTGAAAATGTAGCCAATTATTTCTTTTTTTTCTATAGAAGGCTGAAAAAAAGAACTATTTGAATTTCTTTTTTTCCATTTACAGACCTGATTTTGTTTTCCTCAAATGAAAAGACAGTTAATAGTAGGTAGCATTGAATCTATAGTGTATTATGCATGGGAGTATGAAGAAAAGAATGATAGGTTTTAGTTTATCACATAAAATTCATGTTGACCCAAAGTATGAAACTTTAATCTGGCCTATGCTTCTTTCTCCTTATGGAATGAATTAATTGGGAGCATACTTAGAAACTTGCTATATGCAATTTGTTTACTGAAAACAGATAATCTTTTGTTACTAAAGAATTTTATAAAATTACCTTTCTGAAGATTTGTGATCATCTGAGATACATGGTAACACTCATTGGAGGATTTTGTAACCAAAATGATCAGTTAATCTGCTCCATGTATGTAAATTCTGTTTATATAAACAAACTTAGCATCTTAATAGAGAAAAGAAGACAGACAGCACACCAAATCCTGGTTGTAAAAATTGTAAACGTTTGATAAAAAAAAATCTGAAGTGTTAATAAAAGTTGTTGGGAATGTGGGACTTGAGTATTTAGTCTGGCATCTCTAAGAAGTCTAGGACTTCTGGGGAACTTCAGATGTTAAGTAGTCCTACCTTAGACCCCAATTTCAACTCATCTTTTGGACTGTGGGCAAGCCAAAGCAAATTAAATTTCCTAGGCTACTTGAAGTCAGACCACTAAGAGTAGGCTGGTCAAGTTCAACAAAATTCAAGAAACAAACCACCATTCTCCTTGAGGTTTGTCCAGTTGTGTTTATTTTATTATTAGATTGCATGTCAAATATTTCTGGTTTGGTTGCTAGGGGTACTCCCATTACTGAATCAGATCAAAACTCAATTCTATGTATGGCTTAGTGCAGGACCAACACCACCTAACAATGGTCTACACACAGCAGCCCACAACCTTCCCAGGTGCAGCCAAAACTGATTATATGGTCCTAGTGGATTACTATGGCCAAAAAAACCTATCATCTCCTGGCAAAAATGGTGCTGGCAGGCATACACTTCATAGCTGAGGTCATATTCAAAGTCTTGCCAGTTTGAAAGGCTCTCCAAGAGCTTGTGTACCATGAATATAGTCTTCATAAGCCCAAATTAAACCCCAAGTCACTGTGAGTCCTCAAGGGTGGACATTAGTGGTTGTGTTGTTCTGTACATAGGCATGTGTTTGTAGAGACCTTGCTGCATAGATCTGTAGACATTTGTACTAAGACTGACATTAGCGGTCATAGGAAACTCAGGGGGATCTGTGATTCTGCAGAGCAGTGGACTGTATACCACTGCCCCACACTCTTAAACATATTAATTATGGGTTAAGTCTCCTATTTAGAAAATACTTATGAATTAGCATTTGCTCACTATAGAACTAAGATAATCAGACATGTTACAGAGAGTAAATTGCCAAGGAGGACACAATTTGAGAACCAAGAATGTCATTCTTGTGGCAATTCCCTAGTATAGCAAACCACCATTTTATTTGCTTATCTTTAAATATTTATACAATGATGCTTTAAAATTGCTGTATGTGAAGAGTTTGCCAGTACACAACTTACATTGGTTACTGTTTAAAATATTGATGAATCGCACATATGGAGATCTCCTTATTACATTGTATGAATGATATGATTATATTGTATCTATTCCATAAGGTAATCCATGACCCTTTACTGATGGAAAAATTTCTAATGGTGAATACTGGAAATTCATCACTCAAGGAGTAAGCTCCCTCCTTGCTCCATTTTAGGAAAGGAAGACTGAATCACAAAATTGTAGGTAGCAAAGAGAATGAAGAAAGATTCTGGATCTCATTCTCTCCAAAGCACAGAACAACAACTATGACAAATTCTACTCAGGAAGAATTAGGTTTCTCAGGCACGACAAAACAAACACCACCACCACCAAAATGGCCAAGCTACTCATTCCAAAAAGACTTTTTCAGCGGGAGAGTTAACTGCTTAATGCTGGATGTTGAAGAAAAACATTTTTCTTTTCTCCATGAAGTTTATGCAGGCAATCTCCATGTTTAGCAACTGTACAGAAAATTGGATAGTCATCAATGACAATCTGAATATATGGACAGAGACTGAAGAAATACACTCATACTTCCCCTGAAGAGGGCTCAAGATACTATTAGAAGCCTGGCCCAGAGACAAAGTCACTAGCAACAAAAAGGAAATCTCAAACATGATTACGAACATTGATTCTCAATCCATCCTAAGTAATTATTCTGGTTTCTCCATTTCACCTTCCTCTCCAATAGAGACTCATTAGGATATCATAAAGATAGGAAAAAAGATTTCTTGTGAAAGCTTGAAGACATTTAATTTGGGTAAATATTGTTTCAAATGAAAGTGTATGGGGTGTGTGTGTGTGTGTGTGTGTGTACAGGGGTGTTTTATTTTTCCAAAAAAGAAGAGTTTATAAGCGCAGCATCAAAGCATTCCTTGGAACCTGTGGATTGCAAATACTTAGGAGTAGATGTTTTAGAAAATTATGAAATGTATCGGGAGTATTTTTCAGGCTTATTGAGCATAGTGACATTGGTCAATTTTAAAAGAGAATAGTTTGCAAATAGCATTTTCTTTATTAAAAACGTATATTCTATATGTCTGCAATCTATCATGAGTCCATGACAATCATATCACAGAGCAGAATCACACTTACCAAGGAAGGAGTTTTGCTATTCATCACAAGATGAATGGGTGGATCTCCCAAGTTTGGGTAGGCAAAGACTTTGTGAAAGCTCAAAGGTGGGGCTTCTTAACCTGGGATCCAGGAACTTGCTTTATTAAGTGTATGTGTGTGTGTGTGTGTGTGTGTGTGTGTGTGTGTGTGTGTGTGTGTGTGTACACACATATATGGATAATTGTATTTCGCTGTAATTGGTTTCTTTTGAAATCTTCTGTACTTTTATGCATTTGAAAAGTTGATTCTGAGACGTCCTCAGGCTTCACCAGGCTGACATGCCAGAGGCCCCTGGCTCAGAGAAGGTTGAAGAAATCTTTCTCTCAAGGATCGTGTTGACTAAATTCTACCATGGAAAAATCAATTGAACACCAGCCATAAAGGGCCACCTGGCTTCTCCCATCCTCTACCCTCACAGGCAGGACTACTTGACATACTTCTGCCAAGAGACAAATGATCCAGGAAGATCCAGACTGAGAGCCCTAGGAAGAATTCAGATGGATGTTTGGGAACTTAGGGAAGTGAGGACACAGGCACCAGATGAGGTGATGAGAAATCTGTTTGTGGGAGTCCTAAGAGAGGGCAAGCAGGCAGAAAATGTGCTAACCATGGGACACTAGAGTTGCCAGTGGTGAATGATAGGGAGCTCTGGTGTGCCAGGGCCTAAGAGGAAGGAAATAGCTCTGGTCCCTAATAGGTGTGTGAGATGGTGGCAGAAATACTGAACTGAGAGTAGAAGGCTTGGGTTCTAGTCCTGACACTGACAATTACTAACCAGGATAAGTCACAAATGACTGTTGGACAGGACACCAGGAGAAGCCTGGTTCGGTTTCCATCTCTGACACTTGCTATGTGATTTTGGGCAAATCACTTCAACTCTCTGAGTCTCAGTTTCCCCATTTGTATAAACAAAATAATAATAGCTTTAGTACCTCCCTCACGGAGTTGGTGCTGCAAACTATTCTCTTTTAAAATTGATCAAATGAGATCATTTCTGTAAAATGTTTTGCAAACCTTAAAATCTCACTTAAATGTCAGCTATTATTATTATGGAAAATAATATTGCCCTTCTAATAGCAAGCAATTTATATTTGAGCCAAACCCTGAAGTTAAAACTATCACTACCTCTTTTTGTGGTGGCAAAGAATTGAAAATTGAAGGAATGTTCATCAGTTGGGGAATGGCTGAAGAAGTTTTGGTATATGAATGTAATAGAATATTATTGTGCTATAAGAATTTACAAGCAGGCAAACTTCAGAAAAACCTGGAAAAACTGATATGAGCTGAGGATAAGTGAAATGAGTAAAACCAGGAGAACATTGTACACAGTAACAGCCACATTGTATAATGACTGGTTTTGATAGATTTAGCTCTTCTCAGCAATGCAAGGATCTAAGACTACTACAAAAAACTCATGATGGAAAATGCCATCCATGTCCAGAGAAAGAATTTTGTAGTTTGACTGCAGATGGAAGCACACTATTTACTCTCCTTTTCTTTTGTTGTTTTGTTTTGTTTCTTCTTTCTTGGGGTTCCTCCCATTAGTTCTAATTCTTCTTTACATCATGACTAATGTGAAAATCTGTTTAATGTGATTGTATAAGTAGAGCCTATATCAGATTGCACACCATCGGGAGCAGGGCAAGAGAAGGAGGGGAAGAAAACTTAAAACTCAAAATCTTATAGAAATGAAAGTTGAAAACTAAAAATAAATAATTATATGAATAAAAACCTATTGCTAAAGGAAGTCACTGCAAAATTAGGTACTCATTAGAAGGTAAGGATGAACTTGGAATAAGTTCCTTCATAAGGCAGAAAGGTTATTAAGAAGAGAATTCTATAGGATGGAGATAATAATAGTCAACATTTATATGCAGCTCACTATGTGCCAGGAGCTGTGCTAAGCATTTTACAATTATTCTCTTATTTGATATTCACAACAACCCTAGGAGGCAGGTATTATCATTATTATTCCCATTTTACAGATGAAGAGACTGAGGCAAACAAAGTTTAAGTGACTTGTCCAGGGTCACAGAGCTAGTATCTGTGATCACATCTGATCTCAGGTCTTCTTGACTCCAAACCGAGCATTGTGTGCACTATGGCACCACTGAGCTGCCCAATGATGATCAGAAATGGAAGATGTGGATGTGTCCTATATCTTTCTATTTTTATTTCACAATATTCAAGGAAACATGCAAGGACCATTCCATCTGAGAGAGATGGTTAAGAAAAGGCAAGTTAGGGTCTCCCAAAGAACCTTGCAGGACCTCTAGACCCCTAGTAGTTGAGCTGGAGGAAGACTGCCAGTCATTAAAGTCAAATTGCCTGGAAGAGCTTTTGATGCCAAATTTTCCAAAAGTCTCAGAGTTGTCCTACTAAAAAAGTTGTCCTAAAAATTTCTGGGTGAATTAGAAAGAATTCTAATCAAACTTGGAAATGAAACTGTGGTTTAATTCATCAATGATTAATAAGCTTTCATTTATGAAAAATACCAATTATGTCAAAGATGTTTATTTAAATCCCATTATAAAGATAGGTTACATTTTAAATGATTTTTAAAATGTTACTATGCTTCACTTTGGTAAAGAATACTAGCTTCATTTGGTTTTAATGAATAATTGAGCAGAATAATATCATAATTCTTCTCTCAGTTAAATCTACCTGCTTCTGGATCCTGGCTCTTCAGACCATATCACTACAACCAAGATACCATGATTCACTTGGTTCAAAGATCCTGAGGGGAAATAGACCCTTGGATTCTGCCCATAAATATTCAAGTTTTAACAGAAATAGCAAGCATGACTTTAGATTCCCTTCTCTATTAAGAGTTTCTTTTTTCTGCCAATTAAAAAGAAACTTTTCCTTGTACTAAATGTTTATTAATATCTGTTGTTTTTACCTCAGTGCATTTTCCAGGAGAGCCATTGCCCCATAATCTTGCAGAGAGTTATCCCTTATAAGAATTATTGTAAAAGAGGGATCCTTCCTCTACCCACACACGCAAATTAGCACATCTAATCACCCTATCAGAGATATGCCATATTCCATACCGATAGTCTCTAACCTCTGAAAAGAAAGGAAAAAGGTGGATTCTCATATCTCTTCTTTGAGGCCAAGTGTGGTTATTATAATTTCTTCCCTAAAAAAGATAGATTTTAGGGGGTGGCTAGGTGGTGCAGTGAATAGAGCACCAATCCTGGAGTCAAGAGGACCTGAGTTCAAATCCTGCCTCAGACTTTTAACTCTTACTAGCCATGTGGTCTTGGACAACTCACTTAACTCCAATTGCCCTACCTTCCCCCCTCCAAAAAAAAAAAAAGCAAAAAATTATAGATTTTACTGATGTATTTTGTCTTTATGTCATTTCAGTTTCCCTCCTAATTTCTCCCTCTAGCCTCCCCTAGACAGGCTATATGTTTTTTAAAGTTGAAAAACAAGGGAAAAGAAAAAAAAAACAGTAAAGTCAATCAACACTTTGAAAAAAAATCTTATGTTGTATGTAATGTTCCACATCCATGGACCAAAACCACTACAAAGGAGCAGGAGATAGGGGAAGTATCTTCTCCAGCTATTCTTGGGGGTCAAGCTTATTCTCCATCATTTCACAGTGTTCTTTTTCTTTTAAAAATTTTTTTAACATTTTTATTCCAAGTTTCGCATTCCAAACTCCATTCCCCCCTCCTTTTTTCCTCTCCCCCCTCCCTGAGATGGCAAGCAACCAGATGTGTTGTATATGTGCAATTATATAAAACATTTCCATATTAGTCATTTTGTACAAGAAGACTTGAACAAAAAAAAAAAATGAAAACAAGAAAGTGAAAAATAGCATGCTTCAGTCTGTGTTTAATCGATATTAGTTCTTCCTCTGGAGCCAGATGGTATACTTAATCATTACTGTTTTAGGATTGTCTTGGATCATTGTATTGCTGAGAAGAGCTGTCATTTGCAGTTCTTCATCAAACAATATTGCTGTTACTGTGTACAATATTCTCCTAGTTCTGTTCACTTCACAATGCATCAGTTCTCAAAAATCTTTCCAGGATTTTCTGAAATCATCCTGCCTGACATCTCTTATAGCACAATATTCCATTACAATTATATGCGACAGCTTGTTTCACCATTCCCCAATCAATGGGTATCCCTTTGACTTCCAATTCTTAGTCACTGAAGAAAGAGCTGATATAAAAGTTTTTGTACACATAGAAGCTTTTCCCTTTTTCTGTGTCTTTAGGAAATTGATTGAGCAAAGGGTATGCACAGTTTTATAACCCTTTGGGCATGGTTCCAAATTGCTCTCAAGGATGGTTGGATCAGTTCACAACTCCACCAAAAACTCGTCACTGTCCCAGTTTTCCCACATCCCCTCCAACATTTATCATTTTCCTTTTTTGTCATATTAGGCACTCTGATAGTTTGAAGTGGTAGCTCATAATTGTTTTAATTTTAATTTATCTAATCAATAGTGATTTAGGCAGAGCTTCTTAAACTTTTTTCCACTTGCAACCCCGTTAGCAATTCTTAAACTGCAGGTCACACCCCACAGTCTAAGAAGCACTGATTTAGAATATTTTTTTCATATGACTATAGATAGCTTTGATTTCTTTGTCTGAAAACTTCTTGCTTATATCCTTTGACCATTAATCAATTGGGTATTGCCTTACATTTTTATAAATTTGACTCAGTTCTCTATGTATTTGAGAAATGAGGTCTTTATCAGAGATATTTATTGCAAAAAAAAATTTCTCAGTTTTCTACTTTCCTTATAATTTTGGTTGCACTAGTATTGTTTGTTCAATAACTTTTTAATTTTATATAATCAAAAATATATCTTTTACATTTTGCAATGTTCTCTATAGATTCTTTGGTCCTAAATTCTTCCTTTATCCATAAACTTGACAGATGAATTACTCCATGCTCTCTTAATTTGCCTGTTCTATCACCCTTTACATCATGTACCCATTCTGAACCTTATCTTTGTAACTATGTGAGATATTCTTCTATACCCAGTTTCTGTCATGCCATTTTATAGTTTTCCTAGCAGTTTTGGCCAAATAATGAGTTTTTGTTCCAAAGGCTTGGGATCCTTGGGTTTATCATACATTAAATTTCTATGGTCATTTTTTGTAATGTAATTTGTACTTACTCTATTCCACTGATCCATAACTCTATTTCTTAGCCGGTGCCAGATTGTTTTGATACTTGCTCCTTTCTAATACAGTCTGAGAAGTGGGACAAATAAAATAATTCCTTGATAATTTGATTTGTATGACACTGAATCCATCTCCAACATAATACTAAACAATAGAGGTGAAATGGGCATCTCTGCTTCACCCTGCTCATATTGGGAAGGTTTCTAGCTCATCCCGACTACAGACAACACTAACTAATGATTTTAGATAAATATTCTTTATCATTTTAAGGTAAGCTCCATTCATTCCCAGTATTTTCAATAGGAATGGGTGATGTACCTTGTCAAAGGCTTTTTCTGCATCCATTGAGACAATCCTACAATTTCTGTTGATTTTGCTATTGATACAGTCAACCACACTGATAATTTTCCCATTATTGAAATAACCATGCATTCCTGGTGTAAGTCCTACTTGATCATAGTATATGATCCTTGTGATATATTGCTATAATCTCATTGTTAGTGTTTTATTTAAAATTTTTGCATCAACATCCATTAAGGAAATTGGTCCATAATTTTCCCTCTCTGCTCTGGCTCTTCCTGGTCTGGGTATCAGCACCATATTTGTGTTATAAAAGGAATTTGGTAAAACTCTTTTTTCACTTATTTTTCCAAATAGTTTATATAGTATTGGGATTGATTGTTTCTCAAATGTTTGGTAGAATCTGTGTGTGAATCTATCTGGTCCTGGGAATTTTTTTCTTAGAAAGTTCATTGAAAGCTTGTTTAATTTCTTTTTCAAAGCTTGGGTTATTTAAGTATTTTATTTCTATTTCTGTTAATGTGGGTAATTTATATATTTGTAGATATTCATCCATTTCATCTAGACCAGTGGTTCTCAACCTTCCTAATGCCATGACCCTTTAATACAGTTCCTCATGTTGTGGTGACCCCCAACCATAAAATTACTTTCGTTGCTACTTTGTAACTGTAATTTTGCTACTGTTATGAATTGTAATGTAAATATCTGATATGTAGGATGTATTTTCATTGTTACAAATTGAACATAACCCACAGGTTGAGAACCATTGATCTAGACTGTCAAATTTATTGGCATATAATTGAGCAAAATAGCTCCCAACAATTGTCATAATTTCCTCTTCATTGGTAGTGAATTCAACCCTTTCATTTTTGAGACTAGTAATTTGGTTTTCTTCGTTCCCTTCTCTAATCAAATTAACCAATGGTTTGTCTACCTTATTGTTTTTGGTTTTTTTTTTCATAAAATCAGCTCCTCATCTTATTCATTAGTTCAATGGTGTTCTTACTTTCAATTTTATCAATGTCTCCCTTTATCCCCAGGACCTCCAACCTGGTGTTCAGTTGGGGATTTGAAATTGTTCTCTGGGCAATCCCTTTAGTTGCATACCCAATTCACCAATCCACTCTTTCTCTATTCCACCAATGCAAGCAACTAGAGATATAAATTCTCCCCCAAGCATCACCTTTGCTGCCTCCCACAAATTCCAGTATGTGGTCTCATTGCTTTCATCTTTAGTGAAATTATCAATTGTTTTAGTGATTTGTTCCCTAACCCACTCATTCTCCAGAACTAGATGACTTAATTTCCAGTTAACCTTTAATCTCTCTTTCCATTGTCCATTATTGAATGCAATTTTTACTGCAACATGATCTGAAAAAGATGTGTTTACTATTTCTGCCTTTCTGCATCTGCTTGTGAGGCTTCTACGTCATAATATATGATTAGTTTCTGTGTAGGTGCCATGTACTGCTGAGAAAAAGGTATATTCCTTTCTCTTCACATTCAGTTTTCTCCAAAGATCCATCACATCTAATTTTTTCAGAATTTTATTCAACTCCTTAACTTCTTTCTTGTTTATTTTTTTATTAGGCTTATTTAGTTCTGGGAGGGAAAACTTGAGGTCCTCTACTAATAACTCCTGTAACTAAGTCTTCTCCTTCCAAAATTTAGATGTTATACTATTTGGTGAATATGTGTTTAGCATTAATACAGTTTCATTGTCTTTGGTAACTTTCAGCAAGATCTAGTTTACTTCTTTATCTCTTCTAATTAGATCTATTTTTGCTGTTGCTTTGTCTGAGATTACGATTGCTATCACTACTTTCTTTGCTTCAGCTGAAGCATAACAGATTCTGCTCCAGGCACTTACCTTTACCCTGTGTGAATCTCCCTGCTTCAGATGTGTTTCTTGTAAACAAAATATTGTAAAATTTCAGTTTTTAATTCATTCCCCTATCCACTTCTGCCTTATGGGTAAGTTCATCCCATTTACACTTGTAGTTATGAAAACTAACTGTGTATTTCCCTCTTTGTTATTTTTTACTTGTTTATCCCCTTTTTCTCTTGCCCCCACCCTTGTCCTTGTCACATAATAACTCTTTCATGTCTCTTTTATGTGGAGTAGTTTGCCCCATTCAATCCCCCCCCCCCTTCTTCTTCCAGTGCAATTTTCTTTCTCACCCCTTTATTGGATTTGGGGGAAAGGGTATTATCTCTTCAAAATCTTCTTATATCCACATGCTCTGTCTACATATAATCCTTCTAATTGCTCTTATAGTAATAAAGTTGTTGAGTTACAAATACTATCTTGCCATATAGCAATACAAACAGTATAACCTTATTGAATTTATTATGTTTTCTCCTTCTTGTTTCTTTTTTACCTCTTTATGTTTCCCTTAAGTCTTATATTTAGAGGTCAAATTTTTTTATTGAGCTCTAGTCTTTTAATTAGAAATGCTTGGAAGTCCTCTATTTCATTAAATATACTTTTTTTTTCTACCTGAAAGATCATGTTCAGTTTTACTGGGTAAGTGATTCTTGATTGTAATCCTAGTTCTTTTGCCTTCTGGTATATCATATTCCAAGCCCTCTAGTTCCTTAGTATAATTGCCAAATGCTCTGTAATCCTAACTATAGCTCCACAATATTTGAATTGTTCCTTTTTGGCTGCTTGCAATATTTTCTCCTTGATCTATGAGTGTTTGAATTTGGCTATGATGTTCCTGGGGATTTTCATTTTAGGATCTCTTTCAGGAAGTGATCAGTGGATTCGTTCCATTTCTATTTTGCCCTCTGGTTCTAATACATCAGGGCAGTTTTCTTTGATAGTTTCTTTTAAAATGTTGTCCAGGAGGGGTGGCGTGGCTAGGTGATGCAGTGGCCCTGGAGTCAGGCAGACCTGAGTTCATATCCAACCTCAGACACTTAACACACACACACAAAAAATCTAGCCATGTGACCTCAGGCAAGTCACTTAACCCCAATTGCCCTACCTTCCCCTCTCCAAAAATAAAAATAAAAAGTCCAGGATTTTTTTATTATGAATTTCAAATAGTCCAATAATTCTTATATTATTCCTCCCACATCTATTTTCTAGGTCAGTTGTTTTTCCAATGAAAAAATTCACATTTTCTTCTATTTTTTTTTATTTTTTTATTTTGTTTTATTTTATCTTGATGTCTCATAAAGTCATTAGCTTTCACTTGCACAATTCTAATTTTTAAGAATTATTTTCTTCAGTGAGACTTTTGTGCTTCCTTTTCCCTTTGGCCAATTCTTTTTAGGGAGTTATTTCCCTCGGTAAATTTTGGTACATCTTTTCCCATGCTATTGACTCACTTTTCATGATTCTCTTGCATTACTCTCATTTCTTTTCCCAATTTTTCTTCTACTTCTTTAATTTGCTTTTTAAAATTCTTTTTAAGCTCTTCTAGGAATTCTTTTGGAGTCTATGACTAAAGTATATTTTTCATTGAGGCTTCGTGTGTAGCCATTTTGACACTATCGTACTCTTCTAAGTTTATGCCATGATCCTCCTTATCACTATAATAATTTGCTGTATTCAAACTCTTTTTTGTTATTGATTTTTGCTCATTTTTTCTGCCTTTTTTTGTGACTAGATGTTTTTATGAGAGAGTCGGGCTCTAGTCCTGCACTGTTCTGAGTTTTTTTTGTGCTGAGGCTCTGGGTCTTACTGTTGGCTTTCACTGGGCTTCAGGATTTAGCTGGGTTGAGCTGCTTGCTTTCTCTGGAGGATAGGCTTCCCTTCTGACTTGTACTTCTGGGACCTCCATGTTGGCCTCCCCTGGGTGTGGGGTTTAGCTTCTGGCCTATTCTAGCTGGGTCTTTGCTACTGGGTTGCTATGGAAACAGAGTCTCTCTGCTGGTAGGATCAAGGGGCAGGGTCTCTCTGTTGGCCAGCCCCAGAGAAGTGCTTCACTACTGGTCAGCAACAGGGTCAAGGTCTGGCTGGTGGCTTGTGCTGGGGTGAGATCTTGCTGTGCTGCACAGATTGTTCATTTGCCTACCAGGCTGCTGGCTTGCAGGAGGGCAGGGCCTTAATGGTGGATTACTGCAGGCTTAGAGCCTTGCTGCAGCCCCCCTGCTATGATGCTGGCTGCTGCTGCTTTTAGAGCTTACTCCCCTTCCACTCCAGTGATACCAACCTTTCCTGCAGGGTTAATAAGCTGTTTCCCTGCTCCTATATCAATTCTGAGGCATTTTCAAAGGGTTCTTTCCTCATTCCACCATCTTGGCATTGGAAGTTAAAAGAGTTTCCTAAGGATTCAGTTTATGACACCGGATAAAAAATAAACATTATATTGCTTACTAGTACTCAGAAAAGTGTCCCTTCCCTTCTTCTGAATGAGTATATGGACCGTGGCAGGAGTACAAATCAGCAACTTATGTATCTCTTTAGACTTCTCATGAATAACATCCCATGTGGCTGAAATCTGGTTTTTCCTAAGTGAATTATTAACTTCATAGAACTCCATTTTTGAAGATGTGACCAGAAGACCAATTTCACTGAATTCTCCACTTTGCCAGATACTTTTATTGGTTTTATGTGGAATGTAGGTATCAAAAAACTCCAAGAAGGGACTGGCCATTGAGGTTAGCCTACAGGGAAGACCATTTGATAGGTGATTAGTTATCATGTTTTGGAAAACATTCAAGGAATATCCACACCTCTCACAGACACAATCCTAATTAGTAATAATAATTAGTAATACACAATAATTTTTACTTAATAATCTTTCACAAAAAGACTTCAGGGTCCTTGATTGACATTAGGCACTGCTGGTTGATCACTTGCCAAGTATGTTTTAAAGGAGATTCTTATCCATATACTTTTGCTTGTTCTAGACAGTTCCTGATGCCCCTTCAACTCAGAGATTCTATGATTCTTTGATAAGCTGTGAGAAGCTCATCAATTAAAATATTCCCCTAATAATTAGGAGCATCACCCTAAACAAAAACACAACAATTTTTACCAAAATGTGTGATCTAAGGAGTGATTTAAAAAGCAATATGACAATTAACTGATAGAAGTTTATTTTTTAAATTTAGGAAATTAATTCATGTACAAAATATAAATAAAATCCCAGTGTCATAGTTAGAAATAGACAGTGAAATGACATCTCCCAAAGGGAACATAATATTGGATCATCTGTATAGCACCAGAGAAATTAATAAAAAGTAAACTGACCTGGTGAAAGAAGGCAAAGCAAACTCCATTTTGAGTTTTAAGATGTCCCCAAAAGAGAACAGCTTGTAATGATTCTCCACAAACTAACAAAGTCATGAAGATATCAAATTACTGTTTCTTAGTCTATTTCTCAATAGGCAAGACTCAACTAGTGGGGAGGGAGCAAATCACTTACCTTTTTAATTCATGAACCAGACCACCAGAGCAGTATTTTGTAAAATGAATTTTTCATTGCACTTGATAGATTGCTATGGTGATCTCGGGTGAAAAAATCCCATAGATTCAAAAAGTTGAGCAATTCATTTCTATCCTACAGATTAGAATCATATCCATTTTCTTCACCCTAATGTCTTTATAGCATCATAACCAACTAGTAAGGGGATCCTCTCTCTCTCTCTCTCTCTCTCTCTCTCTCTCTCTCTCTCTCTCCTTTCATAAATGTAACTAAATTATATCTCAATCCATAATCTGTTGTGTGAATAAAAAATAAAGAGTTGGGGATGCCTTTAAATGCCTAATAACATTTATGGCAAAACCCTAAGAAACAAGGCATTTTTAAAACACATCTTTCAGCGGTTCAGGGACAAGTTATCAGCAGCCATTGAGTGGAACTCCCTGAGATTTGTGCTCAGTCCTGATCTGCTTGGCTTTTTTTGTTACTAATTGGGATAAAAGCATTGGTGAAATGCTTATTGAAGCTGAGAGGGATAATTAACATACTGGACAATAGTCAGGCTCCAAAAAGATCCAGAGAAACTCAGATATTAGGGTCAAAGAAATAAAAATGAAATGGAAGAGAAATAAATGATGTTTTAAGCTTGGGTTCAAAAAAATTAATGACAAAGTACAAGAATCTGAGAAAGGTCTGGAGGCTTTAGGAGACACAAGGTTTCTATAAATCAACAGTGTAATAAAACAGCAACTGAGAAAGTCAGTGCTCCCTCCTCCCAGCTTCCTTCAAGAGTCACCTCTGATCCCACTTCCTGCCCAGTTCCTCCAGTTCATGGTGTTTTCCCTTCTCAGATTATGTCCCCTCTATTTCTTAGGGTCTCATTTAGCCTTTGCTCTCAGTCAACCCAACACACTGTAATCCATGAACCACTAGCGTCAGCTAGCTTGAAAGAGTCACCAGTGATATGATTTAACACTACTGGTAACTAAAACACACCTCAGCAGAGGTGTGGGTCATCTCTAGTGCTTTGTCATTGGCTGTTTTTCTTTCCTTATATGAGTAGTTGTTGCTTTATACTAACAAAATTCCTGGATTTTCAGTGCCGTTTAGAAACAGAACAGCCAATAGACTACCATTCTAACGATCATTTTGAGGAAAGTAATGACAAATTAAAATATGTATTGGAAATGCAGAATGGTGCTTAGTGTGGCTAAATGTTTGAATTTTGGAAAGTGTTAGAAAGTCTGAAGTCTGAGAGCCAAGGATACAGATCAAAATCAAAGAATTTCAAAGCTTGAAGAAACCTCAGTCTATCAGGAACAGTCAGTCAAAAAGCACTTAAGTACCTACTATGTGCTGGGCATTGTGCTAGGTATTGAGTATAACATAAAAGTAAAAAGAGCAGTGGCCATGGTTGTTTGGTGCTTCTGAGTGTTTCCCTCTTATACTCCAAGACACTGCTCTCCTTGGGAAGGTGACCAGATGTAAGCATGGTAATTGTGTGTTCCCTAGGGGTCTCTGTGGGTCTAGAGTCTGGCTCATGCTGGTTCAGAACCCAGATGAAGGACACGCCAGGAAGGGCCCATGTAACAGAGCCTACCAAAGAGAACAAACCTTCTGAGTCTGTGACTGTTGGCCAAGTCCAGGAATCAGTGATCTTCTGGAATGATCCTTTGAACCTTTACCCACCATTCCTTGGGTGATGCCATGTCTGACAGACTATTCAAAGTGTTCTGAATTATAGTCCTTTAATCATTATTAGGCATTTTCTGTGAGCTGTGGTCTGCATACAAAGAGAGACAGAGATGAGTGGTCTAGAATTTTTAAGTGTTACATGCCATAAGTGGGAGTTGCAGTTCACATTTCCCTAGGGCAAGATCAGTTTTAGTATCTGCAGTTGCAATAGCCAAGGCTGTCAGAACTTTTCACTTTCATCATTAAAGTCCTCTAAAGTTATAGTTTCAGACATGTGTCCTGTGTACAGCAAAACTCATCCCTTTCATCAGACTGTATTCCTGTAGTTTCCATGCGAGACAATCTGCTTGGTAGTCACATCTTGTCCCTTGTGGAATATGCCTCCAAACTCTCTTCTTCCAGGATGACTGCTCAAGAATAGAAATATTCCTGGGTTGGCTGTCTAGAACTTTGGATAATTGATTGTAATTGACATGAAGAAGAGCCTAAAATTGTGAATAAACAAGTGCATAAAATGGCATCGTGCCGAATGCTGTATTCAGATTTTGTCTGGCTTGGTGCATGCCAGCCCAGCACCTGCTGATCTTGACAAGTCTGAGCTGTATTTCTGACTAGACAATAGCTCAAAGGCCATGGCACTTCCAGGTTTTTATGGTGTCATGCGGTGTTCTTACTTGGTTCAAAAAGCAGTACTTTCACGGACATGTTAGGAAGCAAATCTCTTCTATATGAAGCATTTATGAGGCCCCTCCTCCAGACCAGGCATTGTGCAAAGTTCCAGGGGAATGAAGATAAAACAAACCAAGCCCCTCCCCTCAGGGAACTCAGATCTTCATGGGCAGTCAACGGATACCTATAAATAGACGCAGATAGGGACTGGATTTGTGATTTCCCAGGTGAGGAAACTCCATCCATTGATGCAAGTGAACATTTTTTCTGAAACTGAGAGTGTCTGAGCAGTGCCTGGGGCCTGAGAGTTTCAGGGACTCACCCACAGTCACTTAGCCAGTGTGTGTCACAGATGGGACTTAAACCCAGGTCAAAGTCTAGTTTCCAAGCCAACTTCCTATTTATTATGCCTGCTGTTTCAAAGTCTATACAGGAGATATGCACATTTTAAACAGGTCATTTTGCCAAATAAGATGTTTTCCAAATATACTTTACCCTTCCCATTGGACTTCTAAGAAGTTGTTGCTTTAGGGCATTATGAATATTTTCCTCCTAATGCATCATAGTAAACTGATGAGTTAGTTGTGAGGTTGCTTTGCTGGAATGCAGGGGAGCAGGTGAGGATTTTTCCCAGCACTCACCTCGCCCCCATCCCATATTCACAAGAATCCCAACATCCTGGGAAAGAGTCAGAAAATGAGTGAGATTCCTCCTTTAGTGTCTCTGGCACGTCTGTGACTCCTTCATGTTGTCCAGAAGGTGGAAGGCAGTGTTGTAAGGACACGGTAAGAGCCACGCTCCTGCTGAATAGAATGAAAGCTGCATGGAATATTCTTGACCTTTGTGCAGTCAGGGGATTTTCTTCTGTATTTCACCATTGTGGATCATTTATCTTTTGAATTACCATCCAATGCTACAATGAGATCATCCAGTTTTCTCACTGATATTCACCTAAGTCTAGATTTCCATTAAAGATAGCACGATGTGGTAGAGAGAAGCCTAACCTTGGAACCAAGAAGTTGGTTCCAAGTTGTATTCTGGGTTCAAATCTTGCATCTGACACATAATAGCTGTGAGACCCTGGACAAGTCACTTTTCTTTCAAGGTCTCAATCAAGTCTCTAAGTCTACAAGTTACAGATGAACTGCTTATCTATAATGGTGGAGGGAGTTTCTAATCCAGGACACCACACACACACCTTGGCTGAATCCTACTTATTTTATCTACTTTGTGTCATCATTTTTAAAGATGGCCCAAACAACAACAACATCTAGGTGCTGACTGAAATCTAAGTCTGCAGTCCTCTGGGAAACACTGGCAACTTGAAAGGCTAAGAATACCTGTGATCTTCATCAATGCTGGCTGAAAGCAGTGAGTTTCTGCTAACTCAGGAGTGCCACAAACCTGAAACCTTAACAAGGAAGCCAACAAGACCTTTGGGAAACTGAAGGAGGCTTCAGAGTCAACCTCAGGGTAGTGTCTGGGGTGCACCCATTATGTGGTACCTTCAAATTAACCTGCCACTGACAAGGACAACATGTTGGGATTCTTAAAAGGTTTCTCTGATGTTCACATTTCCTTTCTGGGCACCAGCTCAACAACAACAAAAGCCAGAGAAGTGCAGTTATACTGTCTACAATCCTGTTCCTATAGACTGAATGTACACAAAGGATGTCTGTAACAGGAGACCCCCAACTTCCCCTGTCCAACGTCCTGAAGCAAGTGAGCCAATGAAATTCACTGAAATCCAAATTGCAAGCTGTGAATCACAGATTGTATTCACACAGCCTGACCTGCTGCTACAATCAGAGATGTGAAGGCATATTTTGGGCAGTGGTATCACTCATTCTCTGGAGCAGAGAAGCAGAACAACCAATATCAAATGGCCCTGAAGGCTTCCCCTGCCTTTGGGACTGATTGTACACATATACTGCATGGAAAGAATTATTGGGCTCTCCCAGATCTTAGGTTCATGACAAGAGTAACACAGTCTGTTTACTATTGTCTGATTCATTGACCATTTTGAGTAAACTAACCCTAAATGAATCCTAACTAAACTAACATTTCAGGAAAACAATTCATTTGGTTAGTGGGCTAATTAGTTGTGTGACTGATGAAAGTAGCTGCTTGTCAGAACATGATATAGTCCTAGCCACTCTTGGTGATGTTGCCTTTAAACATGGAGGATAACAGTAGGAAATCCAAAGGAGAGCTTCTATGGCAAACATCCACTATAATTTTGAATAAGAACTCAAATATTAGGAGATAAAAATGAGCTAAATAGAGATATGGGGATTCAGAACACCTTGTTTACTCATTTATTAATACATCAAAGCTTAGACTTTAAAAAATATATTAAGTCTTCAGAACAGCAGATAATAAATGGTTGTGCAAACTACAGAACAGATATAATGATATAGATATTGAAAAACGCTCTGCATTTTAAGACTGTGTCTACATAATGTTCAAGTAGCAAGTTGGAAGATAAAAAAATTCAGTCAGTAAATGTCTTGGTTTGTCTACACAACACTGGCTAATCCATTTGTCCAATTTAGGGACTGAATTGATGAGACTTCATCACCATATAGACACCATCTGTATTTCAGTCAACATGCTTTCAATTTTTGCGTAAATAGAAAATGATTTAGATGAAATCTCAACAGAACACAAGATAATCACTGAAAATAATTGGCATATGCAGCTTCTACTCAAGTTTTTAAAACATTGCACTGAATTAATAATATACAATCACTTGAAAAGATACCACCCAAGTAGATGGAATCATAGAACTAAAGAGTATGAGCACGTGAAAGATAATTGAGTTTGTAATTAAGACAATAGAATTCTCTGCAGCTTCGTGAGAAAATGCTGTCAGAAGAACTCACAATTCCATGGTGCACTTGCAAAGCTTGAGTAGTCTTTCCCATACATGTTGAGTCCTTTATTTTAGTGCTGGTGACCTATACATCAAGGGTACCCAGAATCACATTGTTGAAGTATTTTGCAAGTTTTTGTTATTGTTAAAAATAATAATCTGAGTTTTTGGTGTGAATTAATAGCAAACAAATCTAAAGCCTAGTTCTTGGTAATAGAATCCTAACCTCTGTTACTTCTGACTTATAGGGTATCTTTGTTACTAGGGTTCAGCCTGATGGGCCAGCATCCAGTCTGCTGCAGCCTGGTGATAAGATCCTTCAGGTAAGAGAAATGTTGTTTTTATTTTTTTTTAATTTATAAACAATGGGGGAGAGATTTTTTTAAAAATACCCATTTACCAAAAGCATATTGTGGCCAATAAGAAAATGTGTTTTCTGACAATAATGTGTATCTCACGTTATTTATTTTCATTATTGTTTGGTACTATAAATAGTCATCAAAAGGAAAAGGAAACTTTCCTTTTTTCTCAATTTTAATTAATTTGAAGAAGGACCTATAGATTGATGGCCTTGGGCCAGATGTGGGGAACTATTTGAGATTTGATCTTCTTAACTGTGACTCTTAGATAAGTTGCATTAACACCATAGAATATATATCCGTTGTTGTTTTCACAAAAGAAGAAAATTTTAACTGTACAAGAGGTAAGTTTTCTGTAAATCCTGTCTTCTTCCAAAAAACTTTATCTATATTTAATGGTCTGCACAGCAGGTAAAACTCACTCCCACAGCTGTCAGATGTCTGGGAAGCCTTAGACATCTTGCTCTCTCTGTGCATCCACATCATCATCTTTGAGCTCAGTTCCTTTCCAAGATGGGCACAAATGCTGCACAAGCAATTCCTGCCTTGCATGATGGGAAACTCTCCAGGGGAGATGTCTTTATTTTGCAATAGAAAAAGGGCCATTTCTGAAATGCTTGCCTAAAGAGCCAGACTTTTTTACTTACAGGTCCCAGAATCTAAATTTATGCCACTGTGAAGGTAGAGAAAAGAAACCTAGAGGTAGATATCCACAATGCAGAAGAAATTGGAGAATCGGTCACAAAAAAATCATATCTGATATAGAATGATGATTCCAAGGCTCTAGGGGTCCATTTTAATTCACCTTTGCTGGTCTGCCTTCCTATTAGCTAGCTACCTTTCAATCAGAAGCGCTTAGAAAATAAGTAACATGAATATTCATCTTCATAGTCTGATTTATTTATTTATCCTGACATATAGCAGTGCATATATATTTATATATTTATTCCTAGGATTGTTGCTACGTTAAGTAAAAAGACAGAAACAAAAGAATATGTGTCATGAAAAGATCTATAAACCTACCTACCTGTGTCTCATTCAAAAAAGTATCAAAAAATGAGGTTCTAAGCCTCTGTTTCCATGATGTCAAGAAGAAAGGAGGGAATGAAGGAAAGAAAGAAGGGAAGGAAGGAAGGA